>CM077643.1:40540104-41140104 GCA_039707465.1 Rhabdophis nuchalis | reverse complement strand
TGATTAGGGGACTGGAGGCTAAAACATATGAGGAACGGTTGCAGGAACTGGGTATGTATAGTTTAATGAAAAGAAGGACTTGAGGAGAAATGATAGCAGTGTTCCAATATCTCAGGGGTTGCCACAAAAAAGAGGGAGCCAAGCTGTTCTCCAAAGCAGCTGAGGGCAGAACAAGAAACAATGGGTGGAAAATAATAAAGGAGAGAAACAGCTTAGAACTAAGGAGAAATGTCCTGACAGAACAATTAATTAGTGGAACAACGTCTCTCCAGAAGTTGTAAATGCTCCAACACTGGAAGTGTTTAAGAAGAGATTGGATAACCTAAGCAGGGGGTTGGACTAGAAGACCTCCAAAGTCCCTTCCAATTTTGTTTATTCTATTCTACGCTACTCTACTCTTCTAATTATAAGGTGTCACTTGATGTCTCGGTCAAGAAAAGAAGGGTTTTATTCGTGCATCTTGACATGGATCATAAGTAAATACTTATGGCTGTCCAAGTACAATTGAAACCACAACGTTTCACTCTTGACCATGCTGGTTATATTTGATAGGAGCTGCAATTAAAAAACATCTGGAGAACCATACGTTCTCTGCCCTAGCATCATATTTGTCTAGAAATAGCAAGAAAATTACACTGCATAGGTCACCTTGCTTTTACCATCTTTATTAATCAGTACATAATGTTTGAACTAGAGATTTGGGACATTTTTGCACATTTCCCAGGATTTGTTTCATTAAAATGACCATCCTTGTGCATTTTCCTTATCAATCATCCACTTTTCATATCATTACTATGATGTCTGAGAGTCGCTTGAGCACTTTTTTTCCCTGACAGCTTCTATATCCTGTTACTAAAAATGTAGTTAATGCATTATTAGCAAGTGGATTAGTCAGCTGCTGGCAGAAATGATGGTTTAACATGTTTACATGACCCTTTCTATTCCTCTGAACATCAAGAAGAACAAGAAGATGTGCTGGGATTTGGGAGCGTGTGAAATCTATTTATCCTCATAAAAACTGAGGTATACTCAGTCCTGCTGTTGTCTTAAAAGCTCCATCTGTTGTCTCAAAGGCAAAAATGAAATGACTGCTCCCCATATGGTCTGACACGTAGCTATTTTCCTTCATCCCTTTGTGTCCACTTTGATCTTTAAAAAATTTAGAGTGACGGGGGAAAAAAAGAATTATTAGAGGTTATTATGGAATTGGGGTAGATATTTTAAACTCCGAACATCTGCCATGTGTTAGAAGAGAGGAAAGTGCTTGTCAGAATTGAGCAAAATGGTTGGAAATGTCATTTTTCAAGCAGTTCTAGATGCAATCAGTTATGTCCTCATTTTACCTGTGCAAGCTACGAAATCCAAAAAGAAGAATTTGGGTCACTCTGTACTTCTTAACAGATGTAAAGCAGAAAGAGATAACCACATGGTTCAGTTAAATTTTTATTTTAGCATGCTTATGAGATCCAAAATTTCATCCCCCAGTCAGGTTTGTTCATTGGTGCATCTGGAACACTTTCAAACTAAAAGGACTTTGTTGTCTTTAATCTACTACTAAACTCTACTTCAGGGGTCTCCAACCTTTGCAACTTTAAGTCTGAAGGACTTCAGCTTTGCTGGCTGGAGAAGTCTGGGAGCTGAAGTCCTTCAGACTTAAAGTTGCAAAGGTTGGAGACCCCTGCTCTACTTGGAACTGTTCTTTTCAGTAAATGTCAAGATAGGATTCTTGACATCAACACAAAACAGGTACCAGAAAGATTGGGGTGCGCTCCTGAAAAATTGTGTGTAAAGATACAGACCCCAAGAAACCTCTGTAATAAATATTGCACATACATCTGTGTCAGGACTGACTCCTAACAACTACCTGGATAAATTCCTGCACTTTTCTTGGCAAGCTATTTCAGAAGTGTATTGCTATTGCCTCCTTCCTAAGAGGAAGGGAAGGAGGGAGAGAGGGGGGGGAGAGAGAGAGGAGAGAGGAGAGAGGAGAGAGGAGAGAGAGAGAGAGAGGGAGAGAGAGAGAGAGAGAGAGAGAGAGAGAGAGAGAGAGAGAGAGAGAGAGAGAGAGAGAGAGAGAGAGAGAGAGACTGAGACTATCCAAGGATCATCTAGTTGGCTTTGTGACTAAGATGAGACTAGAAGTTTCTTCAGGTTTCTAGCCTGATGCTTCGACCACTACACTAAACTGGTTCTTGTTAATGAATACTGACAAATAGCTGGGTCACTGAGCACAAAGACACATCCCTAAACTACATTTTGCTCAAGATCGCATAATCTCTTTGCAGCTACGAGCTGCTTTTATCACTAAGGCAAATAATAAGAGCTAAATAAGGAAATCTTCACAAGCTGTCTTGATTTGTTAGTGTTTAAGAGACACAGGGAATGTTCTCTCTCCCTCTCCATGAAAATCTAGCTTTAGGAGCAATGTGTTTTCCTGTGCTATGTATTTATTGAAAATATAACTTCTAATATAATGAACGTTTGCTGGCAGTTTGATCTTGTGGTTAAGGTATCAGGCTAGAAGCCAAGAGACTGAATTCTGGTCCTGCCTTAGGCATAGAGAACCAATGGGATGACTTTGGGCAAGTCGCTCTTGCTCAACCCAGTTCATCTCACAGAGTTGTTGTTGAACGGAAAGTAGGAGAAGGAGTGTGTTAACCAGCTTGAGTTATTTGTAAAAATAATAAAGGTGTCAGTGTTCCGGAAGGACCCAACTCCAATGAAAAACTCCAAGTCAGGCATTTTTTCAACACTCCCATTTATTAGAGTAGTTGTACTGGCACATCTGGAAAAACCCAAATCTGAGATTTCCAGGCTTCTCCTCAGTAAGTCGAAAGTCCAAACCCAACCCCTGCACCCATCAGTCCATCACATGGGCCAATCCCAATCCGTCCCAATTCGAGATATCACTTCAACCATTCCTCCTCCAGGTGCAGGAATGCCATGACCTTGACTGAAAAAAAGAATGCTTTTATATCTAACTACATTCCCCCTCCTAATTTCCCAAGCACAAGAATGTGGCAGCCTGGAAACTTCTGGTGTTAATATGGCTTCCAAAGCTGACAAAAAGCAGGATAAAAAAATTTATATATTTTATATATATATATCCCACATTTGGCATCCAAGAAAATAGGCTATGAATATTTTTCTTTGTAAATGGGATCTGATGCTACTTACTTAGTC
The DNA here is from genome assembly GCA_039707465.1 of Rhabdophis nuchalis. Classification (NCBI taxonomy): domain Eukaryota; kingdom Metazoa; phylum Chordata; class Lepidosauria; order Squamata; family Natricidae; genus Rhabdophis; species Rhabdophis nuchalis. The sequence continues at coordinate 41,136,921 of CM077643.1, read as the reverse complement.
AATGTTCTTTTAGCACTCTTTAAGGGAGCCAAGCGCCATTGGAAGTATGGAGTTGACAATACTCAAGAGCACATACTCTAACTAGGGCTCCTGTTATATTTAAACCCCCAACAACTTCCATCTATCAAAAAGCCACAAAGAGAAATAGAAGAAACAAAAGTTTTGGGATGCTAAGAGCTAAGGTTTACATTCGAATTTTTCTCCAAGATTTCCATCTTTAGGGTAGAAGTCTGACTAAGAGGAAACTGCAGGTCTTCTGTGGGATTGAAGCAGTTTGCTGCTTGGATTGCCTCCTTGGGATTGCTGCTGCCTCATCTCCATTCTTGGTTCTGGGAATCATATCTGCGGCTACTCCTTTGCACAAGTATCTCCTTTCTCATCCGCTGGACACTCTACCAAATCCTCTCTGCACAATGGACATATGTCAGACAGCCCATTCCTGTCATTGTCGAACATTCTCAGATGCAGGAGTTGAAGCTACATAATCAATCTTTGGCAAATAATGGGTTTCCCAGTTCCAGAGTGAAACCTATGAGTTTCTGGGTCATCCCTTCTTTCCTGCAATCAAAACAAGAGTAGGTTATGAGCAGCAGAAGAAATATTCTTTCCCTAATGTTCCTTCAGGCTGATTCATTCTGTCTTTGAAGCTGATTCGTTGCAACGTCTTGTTAAACCCACAAGTAGAATGTGCAGGAGAAATTGCACTGCAAGAAAGCTGGCTAGGTTCTGTCTTGATTGGGCAGGCCTAATATGACATCTAATTAATTCTTTCCTATTTTAATTGCGTTTCTCTTTCTCCTTAATGCAGGAGATATTTGGCTAGTTAAATAATTTTACTTAACATTTTCTGCATCATGCTAGTCTATTCTGTTGGAAAAGATGATATGATAATCTTAAAATATCGACAGGTTATTGCTACTAATGAGTGACCTTCCTGAAAACTCAGCACAGCAAAAAGGAAGGAAGGAAGGAAGGAAGGAAGGAAAATATTTCCTCCTTTGCTTTGGTTCTCTTGTGATTTATAGGGCAACTCTTTTAGATTTATAGCACTACAAATATATTCTTCCTTTATTGTCTAAACTTTTCATATGAGACTGGGACTTATTAAAATGTGTACGTTTCCCTGAAATGTGGCAAATAAATGAATAAAACACAGCACATTATATAGAAGCAAGTATTAAATGAGGATAATTAATCACCGAGAAAATAAATCAGGGGTAGTGACTAGGTCATCCAGCACAAGAATGAAAAGTGGCTTGGCACACAAACCAATCCATATAGGGAAAGATGTGCATTTTCCTTAACTGCAACCCATTATCTCCTAAACACAGCTCACATTTCTCTTAAGAGACAAAGAGAATTTGATTTATGCCCATTAAACACTACTGAATATGGCAGATTGTGCACCAGTCTAGGCAAAAAGATGGGGAAGAACAAAGATTTGAATCAACGCAAGCGGTTGGGCACAAAGAACCATGAGCTTTTGTTTTATTTTCAGAATTACTACCCATTCCCTGATCCTCTCCCCCACAAACTGGACCCACAGAGAAATCAAAATCCAAGAACTGCAATATATGTCATTAAAAAAGCAAGAGACAAAAGAGGAAATCTCTATTGTAGAAAAGTCAGATGTCTAGATTTTGGGTAGAAATCAGTAAAATAATTATGTAAGTTCATTGTCGGCAACCACTTTAAGTTTTGTGGAGCCTTTTTTCATTGTTTATTGGGCAGATTATGCAAAAATCTAAACTGATTAAATCAAATGAGTTTCGGTTCCCTGATTCATCGTGTCATCAATTGATTAAAGCTGGATAAATGAATTTACGAAACATTTTGAAGAAACAGCCTCTTTTCAAGTATATCAATGTTGTAGCTGCAGGTGAAATCTGAAAAGAGGCATTCCCACCTGGGTCAAAATAAGAGCCTTACCATCTGTCGATTTTTTTTTAATGTTTTAAAATATATTGTTTCAAGATTTGGGCAAAGGCTTGGAAAAATTTTTAACTAAGTAGGCAGCCAGCTATTGGCAGCAGTAAGCACGGTTATATTACCATTCCTTTTTCATTTCTCTTGTAAGCCTTTGCTATTAAGTGACTTGGGAAAGGAAACTATTTCAGTCCTCTCTAGCACTATAGCAGGTGCTTTAAAGCACGAACTGATAAATTAAGGTAATTATCTGAAGTCAGCCTTCCTCTGCTCTCCTCTCTTCCACACCTACCCTTCTGTTTATGGTGGAAGGAGTGGGAGGAGGAGGAATGGGGAAAGGGAAGAGGAAGAAGAAGGAGGAGGAGGAGGAGATGGAGAAGGAGAGTGACCATCTGGATATATATTTATTTATTTATTATTTATTTATTTATCAATCAAATTTATAACCCTGATTGAACAAAAGCGACAGCTGAGTATTAAACTCTCTACTAGGATAGTTCTTAAAAAAAATGTTTATTAAGAAAATTTATATTGCTGCCCAACTCACTCATGGTGACTCCAAGCAGCTTGGAGAAATAAAAGGAGGGAGGGAGGAGGGAGAACGGAGGGGAGGGAGAGACAGAGAGAGAAAGGAAGGAAGGAAGGAAGGAAGAAAAAAGAGGGGAGGGAGGGAGGGAGGGAGGGGAAAGGAGGAAGGACCACAAACTTGGCACTAGATGCAGCTTCAGAGGATATCTTGGAAGAGCAGAGCAATCCAGGGCTGGAAGGGACCTGGAAGTCATCTACCCCCACCCCCTACTCCAGGAAGACATTGTTAAAGTGAGTTTCTGTCTTTTGACCCACTCCCCAGTCACATGAGTACACAGTCACCCACAGAACCAGTAGGGGAAAAATTTCAATTTTACCACTGGCTGAGGGTGTGCCAATCCTGTCACCGCCCACCATGGTGATGATTCAGAAGAGAAGTACTTTATGTTTACCTGACCAGGTGGAGTTGGATTGCAGGGCAGTGATGGCTTCCAAAGGAACGAGAAGGCAGATTTGGGATAAATGGGAAGGGAAATTGAGAAGGGAGATGAAATGGCATTTGGGTTTCATCCTCAAGCAAGCCCTCTTCATTTCATACTCTTTAAACAAGGAACAAATCTATTAAGAGGTTTAGCGCAACACTGACTGAATTTTTGGTACTCTGGGAGATCCATTGGGGAGTTCAAATAAGTCAATACAGCAGCTACAATCTACAATGGAAACTTCATGGGGTTTTGATTGCATAGTTGTAACCAACATCTTGACTTTTTTGACCCCACCCCATCCCTGCTTGGGCTTCCTATTCAGGGGTAAGTGGAAAGGAACCATCCTGCTAAAATGATGGGGTCATGGAACAATAGAGTAGGAATAGGAATAGGAATAGGAATAGAATAGTAGAGTTGGAAGGGGACCTTGGAGGTCTTCACCCCTTCCTTAGGCAAGAAAGCCTATACCAGTGATGGCTAATTTTTTTTGGCTCACGTGCCAAAAGCAGGGAGAGCGCAGGGGAGTCATGTGTGGGTGTGCCACACCCAAAATGCTATGTGTGCAACCCCCTGCTTTTGGTGTGCTTTTTTCGCCCTCCCAAGGCTCCAGAGGCTTTCTAGGAGCCTGGAGAGAGTGAAAACAGTCCCCCTCCCACCTCCAGGGGCTTCAGGAGCTTCCCTGAAGCCTCCAGAAGGTGAAAAACGGCCTCAAAAGAAGGCCTAAATCAGCTGGCCAGCGCACACAAATGCACTGGAGCTGACAGGGCAACGCCTCGCGTGCCCTAAGAAATGGTTCCGCGTGCCACCTGTGGCACCCATGCAATAGGTTCGCCATCTCGGCCTATACCATTTCAGACAAATGGTTATCCAATCTCTTCTTAAACACTTCCAGTGTTGGAGCAAGTTGTTCCACAGATTTGGACGAAAACACAATTTTCTTTTTTTTATATTTCTTTAATTTCCAATTATAATTTTGAGATTCTCCCTTCTGCCTGAGGAAAGCTCTCTCAGCTTTCTTTTGGATGTATACTGCTGTTTACTGCTATCTTGGTGCACTCCCTACTTTAAAAGAATCAGAAACCATCTCAAAAATAATCACAAATCTAGACAGAAAGTACACCAGAGAGACAAAGAACAGACTTGGGGGCTTCGTATAGTCCAGGAGCCTCAAGCTGAGGTTTACATTCCCTCTTCTTTGTGGCAACCCCTGAGATATTGGAACACTGCTATCATAACCAATTTCATTGTAATTTTATTATTACAATGACAATAAAGATTATTATTATTATTATGTCTCTCCTAGTCCTTCTTTTCATTAAACTAGACATACCCAGTTCCTGCAACTGTTCTTCATTTGTTTTAGTCTCCAGTCCCCTAATCATCTTTGTTGCTCTTCTCTGCACTCTTTCTAGAGTCTCCACAGCTTTTCTACATCATGGTGACCAAAACTGAATGCAGTATTCCAGGTGTGGCCTTACCAAGGCATTACAAAAAGAGTGTCAGGCCCAGCAAGTGCAACACAGCAGCAGCCATGAGGTGACCATGCTCACTACCTCCTGCTGCCCTGCACCTCAAAAATAATAAGACCTCTCTGAAAATAAGGCCAAGCGCTTATTTCGGGGGTCAAAAGAAAATAGTTTCATAGCTTATAATCAGTTCAGCTGCCTCTAGACATTTTTCATTGCTTAACATTGGCTAAGCAACCTGAACCTGTGGCTGAATGTAATGTGTGGATACAGATAATATTTTGTTAGATAGATGGGGTTGGGACGGCGATGGGATAAATGGCAGCTTCTATTGTGTTACAAGGATTCCTATCAGGACTTAAAAGGAGAGACGCTTTTCAAAGGAGGCTCAGGGTTTTGTAATATCCACAGCAAACAGAAAGTTCTTGTTCCTAGATTAAGGTTTACAGAGACTTGGACCAGGCAAGGCCAAAACAGTAACAAGAAATGACACGGTCTTCATACTTTTGGGGAAAGCTCTCAGGCTTGCAAGGGGGGGGTGAGGGGGGGTGGAGAATAACTGCATACAACTTTCCCCCCCCCCCTCCACACATATACAAACACTGAGTTTCTCACATCATCTCTGGAAAGACGCAATGCCTGTTTTGATTCATGGCAGCGTTATCAGCCTGCATCACTACAGGGAGGAAAATGCTCAAGCCAGAACGAACAAGGAAAGCTGCTTCTGAATAAGATAAAGAACTTAAAAACAAACACCATTACATTCTGCCCAGGGAGTAACAAGATTATTAACGGGAAGGATCAAGGTTTTAGAGCTTCAAAACATTCCAGTTTGCACCATTTCTAGCACCTCGCAGTGTCCCGACTTCATGCCATCAGGAAGTCAAACAGGAAAGAGAACACCTCCAACCGTTAGCCCTACCTCCCTTGATGCTTTCAGATCTCCTAATGGGCTTGACAGAAAGGAAGGGAAGGGAAAAGTATTTATTGTCCAAGACATGAAAAGCACAATTTGTGCTTGCTTTGAAGCAACGTTTATTGGGTGTAAGAAAATGAGCTTTCAAAGAAGAATGCGAGAATGGAAGTCCGGTTTTAGACTTTCTGTTTGGCCTAATAAGTAAAAGAAGCAAGGAAACTAATTACGGTTCCAAGTAAATTGAGCTGGTGCAGCAATCCCATTTCTGAAGGATAAAATGAGCTCCCTGAATATTGGCGCTTTTGTTAGGGATATAATGAAATACGTATAAAGGTAAAGATTCACTTTGCACATATGTGCTAGTCGTTCCCAACTCTAGAGAGCCGATGCTCATCTCCATTTCAAAGCCGAAAAGCCAGCGCTGTCTCCATGGTCATGTGGCTGGCATGACTAAACACTGAAGGCGCATGGAACACTGTTACCTTCCCACCAAAGGCGGTCCCTATTTTTCTACTTGCATTTTTACGTGCTTTCGAACTGCTAGGTTGTCAGAAGCTGGGACAAGTAACGGGAGCTCACTCCATTATACGGCACTAGGGATTCAAACCGCCGAACTGCCGACCTTTCAATCGACAAGCTCAGCATCTTAGCCACTGAGCCACCACATCCTGAAATATGTATAGGATAAATATATAGATGTATAGGTAAGTAACATGGCTATATAAATGTATTTGTGTAAAAGTACGGGATAGCTGAAAGTTGTATAGGATATCTTTCCATTATCAAGACAATCTATCTATGTGGGTCCTAGGAATCAGAAAAATTGCTTGATGGAACACAATGAATTGATCAAACTATCTTAGAGCTACTTTGCAACTTTGCTCTAGCAACACAAGTTTACTGTAGTAGCCTGGAACATAAAGTAAATGGATTGCAAAATTCAAGCTCAGTTTGCTAGACCCAAACCCCCACACTTACAATAAAATACAATACAATAGCAGAGTTGGAAGGGACCTTGGAGGTCATCTAGTCCAACTCCCTGCCTAGGCAGGAACCCCTAGACTTGTACCTAACTGTAGCACAAATATTCCCTGGCAATATCTTTTCTCTCTCATGTTCCCCTGATATTTTCTTCATCTCATCACTAGACCATGAAGGAGACAATTCTAAATCATCCTTAGCTGTACAAATACTAAAATTGTATTTTCTCATTATTCCAAACCCATTTAAGATACATAAAATCTGATAGGCTTTATTCCTTGCCATTACCCAGCAATGAAATTGGGTGACAGGAGTAATTGGGAATAGAGGCAGGCATAGAAATCAGTAAGGGGACACCAAACACCATTCCACCATAGTTTTGTACTTAATCAAGAATGAGTAGATACTTGAAGTTGAACTTGATAAAGGGAAAACACCCAAAATTTTGAAGACATTTAGTTGTCTATGGAGATTCTTAGCCATTCAGGTCATGGTTGTCCAGAACTGAAGAAATGTCCTGAGTGAGAAGCAAAATGTCTTCAAGAAAAAACAAAGGAAGTTCAGTTGCCTTTTGAAAAAACACCTTTGGAAAAAAATTAGAATTTGCTTTTTCATGACAAAGTTGTGTAAATGTCTCTTGTAGTTCTGAATTTTGATGTAAACTATGGATTTGGGCCATCACCAAAAATTTAAAGGTAAAGGTTCCCCTTGCACATATGTCCTAGTCATTCCCAACTCTAGGGGGGCGGTGCTCATCTCCATTTCAAAGCCGAAGACCAGCGCTGTCCGAAGACGTCTCTATGGTCATGGGGCTGGCATGACTAAATGCCAAAGGCACACAGAACGCTGTTACCTTCCCACCAAAGATGGTCCCTATTTTTTCTACTTGCATTTTTACATGCTTTCGAACTGCTAGGTTGGCAGAAGCTAGGACAAGTAATGGGAGCTCACTCTGTTAAGCGGCACTAGGGATCTGAACTGCCGATCTTTCTGATGGACAAGCTCAGCGCCTTAGCCACTGATTGAACTACATGTCTCATTTGGGTTAAGAAAGCCTAATTGCTCTCAGACATCTGGGAAGAAATTATAAAATAAAGGCAGTTCCACTAAAAATAGAGTTACCCACCATGACAGATTGAAGAACCTGCAAGTAGACCTGCTATTTGTAATTCTTCTCTGGACAAGAGGAGGACTTGAGATCATCCACAAGTTTTTCTTATGGCTGCTCTTCCCAAGGAGACTGCAAGACAATGGTCTCTGGCATGTTTAGTGCTCTGAGAGATGAGTTATCTTGGCTAGCCCATGTTTAGTGCCTATTTTCTTTTCTTTTTTCCTGCACCTTCAGCTATTAATATTTTTTACTATGTATTAGTTTCTAATTATTGAGTTGTAATTTTTAATAAAATTATTTTCAAGAAAGAAAGCCTAATTACTCTCCTCTGTTCTGATTTCGAGAATAAAGAAATTTTTTCAAAGATACCCACTTCTTTTAATACAGATACATGTCTGGGTCTCTTCATTCATCATTTTCTAATTGTGTAGCAGGGAGGTGGAATTGATTCCCCCCAAAAGGCCAAAAGGTTATATAGCTAGTTCAACCAGATTAGTGATGTAAAAAAAATCCTTAACATCCTGAGAATAAACTTCCAGATTTTGCTGGAATTGTCAACTTTGTGATCTAGTTCAGTTATGAAGCACCTCCAGATGAACTAATTCTACATTATTGTAAGGTAAGGTTAATAGAATCTTGCAAGTCTAAAAGGTTCTCATTTCTCCCCCATTGTCTTTACAGCCCATGAAATTATGAAGAGTCCCTTCTGAGACATTTGCCATAACCATATTTCTTCTAAGCCAGGAGTGTCAAACTCCAGGCCTCCAGGCTGCATCCGGCCCGTGGGATGCTTAAATCTGGCCCGTGGGGCCAGCCTGGAAATAACAAAGGACCGGCCCATAGTGCCTCTGGAAGCCAAAATGGGGTGTACCCTGGGTTTGGCCTGGACAGCCTTCTGCAACACTTTGCTGGCCAAAATGGGTCACGGGGGGGGAGGGAGCTGCATGTAGCCCTTGCATGGCCCATTTTCAGCCTGGATGGCCTCCTGTAGCACTTTGCCAGCCATGCACTCCATTTTGGTTGGCCAAGTGCTGCAGGAGGTCATCCAAGCCGAAAACAGGGGGTAGGGGGCACACCTGGCAGGGTGCTGCAGAAGATGTCTGTCCCACCCCCACCCCAATGGAGAACTACAATGCTGATCCAGCCCTCGAAAAAATCCAGTTTGACACCCCTGTTCTACGCATTCAACTGCTACTAGTCTACAGCACTGTCTCCCAAGGCCATTCTCACATTTCTTTACAGTAATGCTGTTTAATCATACCTGAAATTAATCCTACAAACTGGAAGCCTTTCAGAGGATTAACTTCCAATAATTAATGTCTAGAAAACTGCCAGACCAGAGATGGGTTCCTACCAGTTTGGACAGGTTCGGCCGAGTAGGTAGTAACTGGGCCACCCATGCCCTGGAACAGGTTCTATCAGTGGCGCTGTAGGTGCCGCCATCTTGTTTTTTGCTTCTGCGCATGCTCAGAAACAATTTTTCACTACTCCATGTGCACATGTGCGTATAAAGTGTGTCCCTGAGCAAACTAGCAGTAAAAGAAGCCGGAACCCACCCCTGTACCAGACTATCCTTTGAACAACTAAACTAGTATTGTCCTGGTCAATAATGAAATATACTGGACTTCCATTCCTAAAATGTTCCGTTTTACACTTCCTAGTAGAATCTCTAGACTGAGACTCCATGCACACCAGAAATGAACTCCAAAAAGGGAACCACATGATGCCCATGTGTTCTGACCCCCCCCTTTCTCCGACTAATACAAGACTGGCTGCTTGCCACTGATTCTCTTGGCTGCTTGCCTGAATGACTCTGAACAGATACGAAGCTTCCTAACTCGACTAAACAGGAACCTGAAAATCAACACAAATAAACATGAACCTAGAAATCCAACGTTGTTCTCTGCAAGGACTTTCTTTTAAACCCTCTTGGGAGGGGCCAGTCATTAGGCAGCTGGGACTAATTCAACTCCTTCGAGTTCGCTTCTGATGCAATTGAAGCCTCCTTTTTTCAGCCCTTCTCAATCTAGCAATAGGGACAAACTGGCCTTGATCCTCACCACTACTCCAAGACCCAGGTGCCTCCTGATGACCAGCCGGGCTTTCTGCTCTCTCAAGGTCGCCCTCCTCCTCCAGAGCAGACTCATAGGACTCCTCACTAGAGGAGTCCATCAGCAGCTCATCCGGAGCCGGCTGGGCCACAACACCCATGTATCAATGCGTCCATCTCTTCAGATGATGTTTCCAGAAAGGATGAAAAATGTATAGAAAGAGAGTCAAAGATACAGTTCTCAGCATGAGATAATCTTTAGAAGAGGACTTTGGAAATTTTATCTATGAATATTTTAATTTTATTTTTCTTGATGTGTTTATTTTGTATCTTCTTTTAATTACTGTAAGCTAGTTTCACTGCATGCATAATCAGAACAGAGAGGGGTACCAAATGTAATCATAAAATATAAATATTTAAATATAGGACTACAGCTCGTTGGCAGGGAAGATGCTTTGTATTCAGGTCCCAAAGTACAATCCTAGGAAATTCTAATCCCCGGAGAGTTCCTGCCTCTTGGTAGAAGAAATGTTAAGCTTGACGTTGTAGTTGAGAATATAACAGCACATAATGTCTTGTAATTGATAGCTATGCTTAAAACAAATTTAGAACTTTTATGCAACACTTGGCTTGTTTCTCTATCGGCACTGCAGATATGCAATTGGCTTCACATCATAAGGTTCAAACGAATGGCATTCAAACGATCATTTTTCAAAGCCTGCTGGTTATCAGAAAGCTATGGAAGATGCATAAGCTACATGCTAATTTTTTTTTTCTCTCTACCATGAAAGTTTCTTACCAATCCCGGGAGGAACTGCACTGCAGTCTGCTTTTCTGCATGGGAGAGAATCAGCTTGATAAACAATATCTTGAAATAAAATGCATAGTGGGGATGAGGAAACTGTGATGAAAAATAATGCACCGTTCCACTTGCCAGAATAAATAGATAGTGAAGATGTGTCTTGGATTTGCAAAACAGATGATTCTCTGAATCTCTACCAGCCTTTTCTCATCCCTCAATACCTCTTCCCATAAAATTATTTTATTTGTAAGGCAAGGTGATGAAAATGCATGCACGTGACTTTGTGGACCACCTCTTCAAAAATTTTGCATAATGCAAGGGAGGGAATTTCCTAAAAAGAGGGGATCTTCCTGAATATTTGTCATCCACGGGTACTTATTTCATCTGCGTAAAAAGCATTGTACAAATTCCATAGATGATATCATTTGCATATGGCATTATTACACCAACGACACAAAATGCTGCATATGCATTTAAAAGTAACATAAATTCAATTGTCTTATCAAATCTCTGTTGGATGCAATAGTCTCAATCCATTTTTTTTACTCTAAAATGGGAATTTGATCCATTGCACTTGGAGTCTGCTAAATGTGCAGTGGACTTCAGCTAAATTTCTTTAAATTAAATTTCATTCTGGTTATGTGGATGCATGCACAAATATACAGGGTGCGACATCATTACGGGAGATCCTGCTTGTTTTAAATCAGTTTTGAATTTTTTTGTATTCAAAGGGCGACAGTACCACTTTATACTGCACTCCACTGCCACACATGGAATTCTGCATCCACTTCTGGTCATCATGATTAAAAAAAAGATGCTGAGACTTTAAAACAAGTGCAGAGAAGAGCAACAAAGAAGATAAGAGACTAAACCATACAATGAACAGTTAAGGAAACTAGGCATGAAACTTCTTCTGAGGAGAGGCTGCCTGTCAAGCCTGCAGCCATCTTTCCTTTTGGGTCTTTGGCCTGCCACACTTTTTATTATTCTGCTATGCATTTTCTATTGTGGGAAAATGGGAGGCGGGGATTGTAAGGAGTCACATGCTATGCAGCCACAACAAAATTCCTTTCTAGAAAGCCAAGGTCATCCTTTGTCTCTGCACCTGACCGGAACTGGATGGGTGGAACTGCCAGCACGGCAGTGGAAGATTGGAGCATGTGATGAACTTGTGGGTGTGGGGGAAAGATCTTGAACTTTCAAGTGGGTGGGGAAAACCAGGAAGCTTTCAGATTCGGGTTTTCCCAGATGTGCCAACATGGCTCTCTTAATAAATTGGAACTTTGAGCAATACATTGCCTTGGACTCTGATTTACTTTTGGATGCTATTTGGAACCCTGACATTTAGCTGATCAAAGAGAAGGATTAGGGGTGGCATGATAGCTGTCTTCCAGTCCTTGAGGGACTGTCACACAGGAAAGGAGGTTGACTTATTCTCCATAGCAAGAAGTAATGAGTGGAAGTGGAAGAAAGATTCAACCTATAACTAAGAAGAAATGTCCTGACAGTGAGAACAATTCAACAATTCAGCAGAACAGCTTGCCTGGTGGTGCAGTGGCTGAAGGGTAGTATTTCAGGCAAATTCTGCCAACAGCCTGACAGGGTTCAAGGTTGACTCAACCATCCATCCTTCACAGGTTGGTAATATGAGGACCCAGATTGTTGAGGGCAACATGGAAATAATGCTTGTAAACCATCCAGAGTACTATGGGCTGGTATGGTATATAAGCCTAAATGCTACCTCTATTACCTCTGGAGTTGTAGGTGCTCCATCTTGGAAGCTTTCAAGAATAGACTGGACAGCCATTTGCCTGGGTTAGTATAAAGCTGTGATGGCGAATCTATGGCACGCGTGCCAGAGGTGGCACAAAAAGCCCTCTCTGTGGGCATGCATGCCATCACCAGCTGCTCTTCTGGTTTCTGGCACATGCATGCATGCCAGCCAGATGACCTTCACATGTTCTGGAGCCTGGGAAACCTGAAGACCAGCTGGCCAGCATGCACCCAAAGACCAGGTGGGCGGTGTGTGCATGCTTCCAGGGCTGTGGCACATGCTCCAATTTGGGCACTCAGTGCCCAAAAGGATTGCCATCACTGCCATAAAGTTTCCTGTCTTGAGCAGGGGGTTGGATTAGAATATCTCCAAGGTCCCTTCTAGCCCTATGTTTCGGTGATTTTGTGGAATTGATTTTGAGGGCATTAACAAAGCAATCTTTACTATATGTCTTATATAAGTAGATACTCTAGATCAGGGATCTCCAACCTTTGCAACTTTAAGTCTGAAGGACTTCAGCTCCCAGACTTCTCCAGCCAGCAAAGCTGGCTGGAGAAGTCTGGGAGCTGAAGTCCTTCAGACTTAAAGTTGCAAAGGTTGGAGACCCCTGCTCTAGATCAGGGATTCCCAAACTTGGCAACTTGAAGACTTGTGGACTTCAACTCCCAGAATTCTCCAGCCAGCTGCTGGAAAATTCTGGGAGTTGAAGTCCACAAGTCTTCAAGTTGCCAAGTTTGGGAATCCCTGCTCTAGATGATTTTTTTTTAAAGTATCCTTTATTTTACTACATTTTTTTAAAAAAGTGAACAAATATGACTACCACCCCTAAAATTTTAAACATTCAACTGATAATCAACAACAAACAAAACCCCCCAAAAGGAAAAAAATCAAAGTATCTCATCTATCAAATATTAATATTAAATATTGTATATAAAATGATAACTTAAAAGACTCTATTGTAAAACACCATGAAATTGTGCCAACAGGAAGCATACTGCATTGTTTTGTGATTGAAAACATGACCTTTTCAACATGAATAAATAATGCATATTTTGAATCCAGTCCATAATATCCAGGATAGCAATACTTTTTCTTGTTTCTCAAAATAATTATCTTACCAATTCTCCCTGTCACAAATAACCAAAGTCATAAAACTGCAAAATTTCACATTTTTTGTACTAATGCAATGTAATATATTTAATAACACCCACAGATATGGTAATAATAACTTAATGACAAAAGATACTAAATGCTCAGCAAATTAAATCATTTGTGAGTGTGACCCTTCACATCTCCAACAAAGAAAATTTGGTATCCAATCTTAATTAATTCATTAATTAATCAAATTTATATGTCTGCCCATTACATTGAGTGACCTTTTTTTTGTGTGCTTCCAATAAACTCTACCTAGAATCTTTTGATGAATCAATTTCATTCTTAAAATCAACAGGATCAATTTAACGATTTTTAAAAACATTGACCATTGATGTTCCATTGTTATATATTTAATAGAATAACAGAGTTGGAAGGGACCTTGGAGGTCTTCTAGTCCAATCCCCTACTCAGGCAGGAAACCCTGTACCATTCCAGAAAATGGTTGTGCAGCCTCTTCTTAAAAACTTCACATTGTTAGAATATTCACATCTTCTGGAGGCAAGTTGTTCCACTGATTAATTGTTCTGTCAGAAAATTTCTCCTTAGTTCTAGGTTGCTTCTCTCCTTAATTAGTTTCCATCCATTGCTTCTTGTCTTGCCTTCTGGTGCTTTGGAGAATTGCTTGACCCCCTCTTCTTTACTGCAATCCCTTAGATATTGGGACACTGCTATCATGTCAACCCTACTCCTTTTTTTCCTTAAACTAGACATATGCAATTCCAGCAACCATTCTTTACATGTTTTAGCCTCCAGTCCCCTAATCATCTTTGTTTCTCTTTTCTGAGTCTGGACATCTTTTTTATATTGTGGCAACCAAAACTGAATGCAGTATTCCAAGTATGGCCTTACCAAGGCATTATAGAGTGGTATTAACACTTCACGTGATCTTGATTCTATCCCTCTGTTAATACAGCATAGGACTACATTGGCTTTTTTGGCAGCTGCCAATTTCAATTCTTTAGCCCAACTTTAAATTTCTGCTTTTTTTTTTTTACAAATGTGATGTAGGTTTATTTTTAGATGTACAGTGCATAAAAGTAAAAGGCACCTCAAGTTTGTTGGAGCTGCTAAAGTGTCAGGCTCATACCAACGTGTCAAAAATGTGCTTTAGATAAGTATATTGCTACAGTTGTGAATTAGGCAAATGACATTTGATTTGTTCAGAAAAATCCTTAAAATAATTGGTTGTAAACCAATTGTAACGTAATTGGTTTACAGTAACTAATTTTGGAGAGCCTAACTTGAGAAAAGCATGATTTAATTGACTTCTAAGCTCTCTTCTGATTTATTCATTTTATAACCAACAGAAAGAAGAGCAAATGAAGAATTAGGATTTGTATTTAGTACTCATTCAAATGGTTTTTACTGAGTATCCGATAGAATAGCAATAGTCCAGCAAACAGCCTATTTGTGAACAACCATTAGATTGAAATTTCAATCCTAGAGTTGTTTTCATTTCCAACTATTACACCAATGAAGCTGAGGTCTCTTTGTGTCATTCTGCTGCCTTAAAATCACATCTATGTCATGATCAAGTAGACTTAATCTAATATAACCTATTAGATGGTGAACCTATGGCATGCGTGCCACAGGTGGCACACAGAGCCATTTGTTGGGGCACCTGAGGCTTGCCCTGTCAGCTGTCCAGCGTGCATGTGCGCGCTGGCCAGATGAGTTCAGCCTTCTTTTGAGGCCATTTTTCACCCTCCTTCAGACTTCAGGAGCTTCCCTGATGCATCCAGAGCACGAAAAACTGTCCCTATGGGAAAACCGGAAGTTCAGGAACTAACTTCTGGTTTGCTCGTAGGGTTGGTTTTAGCCCTCCGGAGCATTCAGGAGCCCTCAGGAGGCTTCCCTGAAGGCTCCGGAGGGCAAAAAAAGCCCTCCGGAGGCCTTCAGGAGCCTTCAAAAGCCCTCTCCTGAGCATTCAGGAGCCCTCCAGAGCATTCAGGAGCTCCTCTGGAGCATTCAGGAGCCCTCAGGAGAGTTCCCTGAAGGCTCCGGAGGACTAAAACTGGTCCTATGAGCAAAAAGGGCGTTGGTACTTACCTGATACGCCTCTTCTAATAAGGGGGGAGATAGCATCCATGTATGGGTTAAACCTATCCACGCTCTGATTGGACTGAGTCATAATATTAAATAATTAATTAAGTAGGCATGGTATATAACCCCCTACGGAGTAGCCACACCCAGTTTTCGACGAAGAATACAGACTCACCGGTACGAACCAACTCCTTTAGCAAGAAAAATCCAACAGTAACACTACCAAGAACAACAAGAGCCAAACTCCAAACACAGGCAGGGCTGAACGAGAAAGGGATGGGCCGGATGCTATCTCCCCCCTTATTAGAAGAGGCGTATCAGGTAAGTACCAACGCCCTTTCTCAATAAGGGTGGAGATAGCATCCATGTATGGGACATACCAAAGCCCTGAAAAGGACCCACGGGAGGGTCGAGATCAGACCTGCCCCAATGAAGGAGGGCGGACAGAACCCAGCGGCCAAAGTCGGCCTCAGCCGAGGCAAACGTGTCCCATGTATAAGACCACACGAAAGGGGATGGAGAAGACCACGCTGCAGCCCTGCAAATTTCTCCCAGAGAAGCTTGCATCGCCCAAGCCAAAGTCGTCGTTGCACTGCATGCAGAATGTGCTGTGACTCCTCGAGGAACTGCCTCGTCACAAGCTGCCTAGGTGTTCTCAATTGCATTGACAAACCCATCGTCCCACACAGGAGACAGACACCTTCTTACCCAGGGAACCTGGCAGAAAGGAGACAAAAAGAGACTCTGACCTGCAAATAACAGCCATACAATCAATGTACACATGCAAGGCACGCCTGACATCCAGCAAGTGCCACCGGTCCTCCGAGGTCTGCGCAGACTCTGCAGGAAAGCTGGGGAGGACCACCTCCTGAGCCCGACGGAACCAAGACCCCATCTTCGGGGCAAAGGAGGGATCCAGACGTAGGACAACCCTATCTGCATAAAACTTGCACAAATCCGAAAAATCTCCTTCCAGTGTCAAGAGGGCACCTGTCAAAGAATCCAATACCTTATGTAAAGGAGTACCAAAGCACCCTTGAGAAATCTCTTGACTCTAGGACGTTGAGTCAAAGTTTGTGACCTACCGCACAAAGGTACAGAAGAAACTACTGATACCTGTCTCTCAATGGTATTAGGAGTCAACCCTTTGCCCAGGCCCACTTGAAGAAATTCCGGGACCTGTGGGATAGTGGCTTGTACTGGGTCAAAGTGGTTCATCAAACACCACTTACAACAAGCGCCCCAGGTTGCACAGTATATGAGCCGCAGGGAAGGTGGACAGGAAGCCTGAATAATCTGAATGATCCTGGAGGAAAAGGTGTCTCGTCTCTGAACGCTCCGCTCAAGCATTAGGCGTCAACTAGAGCCATTGAGGCTCCAGATGCTCCAGCGACCCCTGGCTGAAGGAAATAATCTCTTGGGGAATCCTCCAGAGCCTTTCCACTATAGAGATCAAAGGTCGGCAAATCAGGGCTGCTGAGGCCAATGTGGGGCAAGCACCACCTCCGCCCCCTCCCGCAAGATCTTTTGAATGACTCTGGGAATCAGGGGCAAAGGCATGAAGGCATAAAGGAGCCCCAGAGGCCATTGGCAGTGGAGAGCATCCACCCCCTCTGCATTCTGCGAAGGAACTGGGAATAAAATATCGGGAGCTGAGTATTGAGGGGAGTTGCAAACAGGTAGACCTCTGGGCAGCCAAAAGGGTCCACAATTGCCTGGAAGATAGCCAGCTGCAGCTGCAATCCTGAATTGTCCACCTCAATCCGACTGAGCTGGTCAGCCCTGACATTGTCCACCCCCGCTATATGTTCTGCGGTTATTGAGAGCAAATTCCTCTCTGCCCAAAGACCCAAGCTCCTGGCCCCCAGCATGAGGGACCTTGACCTGGTCCCCCCCTGCCTGTAATATGAGCCTTGGTGGCCATGTTGTCTGTGAGGACCAGAATATGTGTGCCCTTGACCGAAAAACGAAATGGTTTGAGATCCAGGTGGACCGCCCTGAGTTCCAACCAGTTTATGTTGTGAGCTAGTTCCGCTTGGCTCCATTGTCCCTGTGCCATCTGCATATAAGGGAGACTAGTATAGATCTATTTCAAACTATTTAGCTCTCATCAGCTAGTCATATCCCTACTGGGATTCTAACCAGGGCCGTATTACATTAGGCAGATGGTTTAGCCACTAAGCCACCAGGTTCTCCCCTGAAGTTGGATCCCCCCCTCCGAGTAGGTTGGTGTCTGAAGTGACTGTGACCTCGGTCTGGGACCCTGAGGAATTCCCCCTTGGGTAGGCTAGATGATGTCCACCAATCAAAGAGCAGGAGACTTCCGCTGGCAGAAGAACCTGGATCTGGGAGCAGCTCATGAGCCTTAGCTGAAATGGTGAAAGAAACCATTGAAGGTCTTTATTGGTAAGGCAATGCCAATGGCAAGACACCATAGTGCCTAGATAGCTTTTGGCCAGATTGATCGAAAGCACCTGGCCTCGCAAGGTCAACCTGGTAATGTCTAAGTCCCTTGGGGCATCACTTATAGAAGAGGACTGTAGCAACAGGTCATCTAGGCCGCCTTGGATTTGCACACGTACCTGTCTCAGGAACGCTGCCAATGCCACCATCACCTACCTGAAGACTTGGGGTGCAGATGACAATCCGATGGGTAAGGCTCGGTACTGGAAGTGGTGCCCAAGGTAACAAAACCTGAGAAACTGTCAGTATTCAGGGGCTATAGGTATGTGCAGATAGACCTCAGTAAGGCTGATGGATGTGAGGATATCTCCCTGCCTAATACCCTCTAATATTGAGTGCAGTGAACGCATCTTAAACCTGCGATAACGCACATAGCGGTCAAACTATTCAAAAATAGTTCTCCAGCCGCCCCAAGCCTTTGGGATCCCGGAGAGAAAGGACTAATAATCCTGATCCTGTTAAACTGGAGGCACCAGTTGGATAGCCCTAATGTCCAATAGGTGTTGAATGGCTTCCTGCATAAGTCACCTCCGAATCGGGTTATCCGAGACCTGATGGTTGATTGTACCCACGCATTGGAGGTAGAGGAGTCCCAACAATCTGCGAAATATGCCAAGCATCCCCCGATGAGGGGAGAGCTGGGCCCAGACTTAATTCTTGCGGAAAAAGAGTGCCGCCTCCTTCGCCCCGATGAAAGGGCTGTTTCTGCTGTCCACCCCTCTGCTGCCTATCCAGTTGATATCTCTGGCTGGGGGCATAGCCTCCCTGGTACAGCCTGAAACCTGACTGACTGAAATCAGACCCCTTAAAAGAAGATCTGTAGTCCTGACCCCAGAATAAAGGACCGTAGTTTGACCACAGAAATTGGAGCAACGGGGCTAGGGCACTGCCCAGAAATTGCCCTTCCTAGGAGCTGTAAGAAACACCTTCCATTTGCCCTAATTCTCAATTAAGAAAAGGTCAATAGACGCCCCAAAGAAGGACCCTCCAGCAAAGAGGGATGACGCCAGGCGTCATATGTGGCACGCATCAGCTTGCCACAGCTGCAGCCTATGGATGAAGCAACTGCCCTGAAGGCAAACCTGGCTGCGACTAAAGTGATGCCCGAAGAAAATTCGATGGCCACCACCAGTTTGTTGATGTCCTGATGTGACCTGAAATCTGCTATTGGCGTTTGCTGTTGAAGATCCTGCAATCAAAGCAAAGAAGACCATTAAAGAAGGAGGCAGTGCTCTCACTGCCCAGGCAGCAGCCTGATGGCCCCTTTGTAAGGTGAGGTCAGCCCTTTTTGTCAATTTCATTGTAATTTTAGTACAATGACAATAAAGATTATTATTATTATATCATCATCATCATCATCATCCTCTGGCTTCAGAGAGTGCTCTGGTTCCCTGGGCATGTTTGCAGATGCATGTATGGCTGTGACCGGTGCATCAACAGAGGGTTGCAACAGCACCTGAACCATGTCCTTGTCCACATTAATGAACATATAGCCGTTGGAAGTGGGCCCAGATGCTGGAGATGCCCACTGGCACTTGACTAGGTCAAGAAGGACCTGGGGGGTGGGAACATGTCAGCCTCAATAGCCTGATCCACAAATATAGTCTCGGCAAAAAGGCCCAGCCGTAGCACCAGGGGTTCCGATGGCTTTTCGCCAAAATTGGCCGATGCCTTAGCTTTAAAGGGCATACACTTAAACAATGCTGAAACAAACTGATAAGGAAGGCTTAGAAGGGCGTATGCCCTCATCCCCTGAAAGCTTCTCCTCTCTGATTTCGCCCTCTTCAGATTCAGACTCACTATTGTCCTGGGAAGAAACAGGGGAGTCTCCTGACCATCTATCCCCACAGGAACTGCAGATGGAGGAGCACCCTGTGGCTGAATCTGAGGCCGTTGGGAAGCAGCAACGCTGCACTGCTGGAAAGCCCTGAACATTAGGTCCTGAAATTGCTCCCCCTCCCGAGTGGGGTAATTGAGCAGCACCAACCCCTGCGGATGTAGAGGGAAGAGGTTGAGGTGAAGCCCCCATGGGGCAGTGCGTGGGGGCGACTGCCAACCTTGGCCAGAACCCCAGGGGCCTGAGGAGTCAATGGGGATCCTCACATGGAGGGATCCTCTGCAGCTCTCCCAGGCGAAGAGAGTGCAGACTGCCTCACCTTAGTGCTCAGGACAAGAGAAGACTTCTGGCTGCTGGTACTTTTATAAATGCTTTCTAGTGCCTCATGCCTCTGCTTCTCATACTTAAAGGCAGGCTTAGGGGATTTTGAACCCCAATTTGGCCCCTTTTGAGGCTTGTGGTTCCACATGCTCTTTCTTCCCCTTTGCCTTGTGGCGATGGGGGCAATTACCACTGCAGGAGCCTCTGTTCCTTCCGTGGGGCCACTGGTCGTAGCCGTGAGGACCTGACTCCACTCACTGTCCTCTGAAGCTGAGGCGGCAGCCATCTTGGTTCTTGATTCAGGCAGGCTTCAAAATGGCCGTTCATGCCAAAGGCCCCTGAGAGAGGCTTGAATATAAAGTGAAAGAGCGGCCTTGCTGCAAAGAGCTTCCGCACGCCTGACCCCTTCTCCAAAACAGCCTTTAGAAGCTGACTTGGCTCTGTTCTTTTCCAAAAGGGGTAATAAAGAGGCACCATTCATTTAGGCCCAGTGGGACAGCTCTCACAGTTGACAGAGGCCTGTCAGTTGTGGGAAAGCCTGCACAGAATTAATTTGGTTCGGCAGAGAAGGCCCTGGGAGCGATCGCACTTGCGCGGCAGGCCGAAGCTAGCCGGGGAGCAGAGTGCGCACCTGCCGCAGCAGGGACAAGGCCTCACAGCAAAGCTGCGCGTACGGCCCGCCTCCTAATAGCGCTTGACCTCACCCTCCTCTCCTAACCAGCAGCAGCCACAGCGAGGAATGCTGGAAACTCAGGTGGGGGAGGCTCAGGTAGGAGGCTAGTATTGAGGCCTTAAAGGCAGCCGAAGGCCGGGGCCTGTGGCTGAATTGAGACAGGGAAGCCTGAGCCCTGGGCTGCTCCTGAAGGAGGGGGTTCCCTGTCTACTCACAGCGCTCAATGTGATCAAATCCAAATCTCAATCTCTGATTCAAACAATTCAATTCCATTCAATTCAAACAATCAAATAGGAGTTGGACACCGAATAGTCCCAGAGCTGGAACTGAGTCGGAAACTGGGTGTGGCTACTCCGTAGGGGGTTATATACCATGCCTACTTAATTAATTATTTAATATTATGACTCAGTCCAATCAGAGCGTGGATAGGTTTAACCCATACATGGATGCTATCTCCACCCTTATTGAGAACAGGAGTGACTTCCAATTGCTCGTGGGGCTTTTTTGCCCTCCGGAGCCTTCAGGGAAGCCTCCTTGAGGCCCCTCAAGGCTCTGGATGGCTAAAACCGGACTTACAAGCAAACCAGAAGTCCATTCTGGAACTTCTGGTTTGCTCATAGGGCCATTTTTTTGCGCTCCGTAGACTTCAGGGAGGCTATAAAGCCTCTGGAGTCTGAGGAGGGTGAAAAAAGCACACCAAAAATGGGAGGAGTGTTGGTCGTGCATGCATGAACACTGTAATGGTGCATATAGCATTATGGGCGTGGCACGCCTGCGCATGACCCCCCTACGCTCCCCACCCCTGCTTTTGGCACATGAGCCAAAAAAGGTTCGCCATCACTGTAATAGAAGATACGTTTCCTAAAGCCATTCAAACCCTTCAATCAGAATAGAGTTGGAAGGGACTTTGGAGGTCTTCCAGTTCAACCCCCTGCTCAGGCAGGAGACCCTATTTGTGACAAGTGGCTTTCAAGTCTTTTCTTAAAAACTTCCAGTGATGGAGCACCCATGGCTTCTGAAGGCAAGCTGTTCCACTGGTTAACTGTTCTGTTAGGAAGTTTCTCTTTACTTCCAGGTTGCTTCTCTGCTTGTTTGGTTTCCTTCCATTGTTTCTTGTCTTGCCTTCAGGTGTTTTGAAGAATAGTTTGGCTCCCTCTTCTTTGTGGCAGCCCCTCAAATACTGGAATACTGCAATCATGTGCCCCCTAGTCCTTCTTTTCTCTAGACTGGCCGTACCCAGTTCCTGCAACCGTTCTTCATATGTTTTAGTCTCCAGGCCTTTAATCATCTTAGTTACCCTCTCAACAATCATTTCTATAATCCAAGAATTTCAAAGAACTGATGCTCATCATCTATTATTTAAGTTTTATGTGGGCTTTCTATATATATTCTAGCAACGAATCAAGGATAAACTCCCATTTTAATTGATATTGCATTGTTCTTCTCTATTTCCATACATTTTGTGCAAATCTTTTATGTTGTTTTGTGATTCTCTACTGTTTCTTTAGACATTAGACACCAAAGATCAGCCAGAGTTTGTGATTAAATGAAAGGCTGTAATTTTCCCCACCACCTCTTAAAAATTTAAATTAATTGTTATGATAAAATTAATATCACTAATGGTTTAACTACTCATTTTCTTATCAAAACTGTCTCTCGTTAAAAGCTCATTTTTCCCTCAGATTTTATCTATGACTAATTTCTCACAGAGAATTCCTGAAGCTTTGGTTTTGCAAAATTGAGTTTCATTTTTCTTTTGTTTGCAATTTTACTCTTTTCCCCTCTCACCCATACATTCAGTTAACACGATGTGCCACAATCGCATTCCTCTTTTGTTGTTTTAGCTGGTTCAATGAAAGCATTGCCCCGATATAGAACGAGAAATTTACATTTTGGACAAGAAGATTAATTTCCTTTAAAAGAAAGAGAATGACTCTCTGCTGGTTCATTCTATTATAGCAACAAACTTTGAAAACATAAGAACAAGAACAAGCTCAGGACAATGAACACATGGGAAAATCAACATAGAGAATAAAAAGTAGGAATAAAGCAAGGTGAATTGGCTGTTGATTCAGAGGTTGTCTGATTTCAGGACTATACTTTCTTTCATTCTTAATGGGGTTTTGTTACACCACAAAGGGCGCATTCACAATCTAGTGCTGTGATGGCTAACTTTTTTCCCTTGGGTGCAAAAATCATGCACGCACCAACACCCATCATTCAATGCCCCCCCTGCAGGCCCCACCTCCTGCACATGCAGTTGGTGGCACACGCACATACGCAGTGGAGCTGACCTGGGCGATGGCTTGCGTGACTGCAGAGATGGCTCCGCATGCCACCTGTGGCACGTATGTCATAGGTTCGCCATCACCGATCTAGTGGGTGGTGTTACTCATGGTCTTGACATTCCTCAACTTGGTTAGTGTAATGTGCACTAAATGCAGCTCCCATCAAAGACAGTTAAGAACAATTAATAGTTAGAACAATTAATCAGCGGAATGGCTTGCCTTCAGAGGTTGTGAACACTCCATCATAAAAGATTTGTAAGAAGAGTTTGGACAGCTATGTATCCACAATGGCATAGGGTCTCCTGCTTGAGCAGGAGGTTGGATTAAATCTCCAAGGTCCCTTCCGATGCTGTTGTTCTCTTATGGCTTTAATGCTATAGTTTAGAGGTTCCCAAACTTGGCAACTTTAAGACTTGTGGACTTCAACTCCCAGAATTCTCCAGCCAGCATAGCTTAGCTGGCTGTAGAATTCTGGGAGTTGAAGTCCACAAGTCTTAAAGTTGCCAAGTTTGGGAACCTCTGCTATAGTTCAAACTAGGAAACTGGCAGAGGTACTTACAGTTGTAATTAGAAAACAAACCATAGACCCATTCAATAGAGTTGGTCTAATATACCTCATTGGGTTTTTGTTGTAGGGATAGCATTGAAGGAAAGTGAAAGCTACAGCCACCAGAAAAAATGGATAGATGGATGGATGGATAGATGGATGGATGGATGGATTTATTTCACAGGCATTTTGCAATGCTACTCAAAAGTCATGGCTTTGCTCCTATCTGTTTAAAAGGAAGTAAAAAATAGTGTAGCAACTTGACAATGAGGTTTGGTGGCAGCAGATATTGTTTTACTCCCCACAGGAGATAACTAATACAGTTAAGAGACTGCAAGATGATACAAGCTCCACATTTGATTGAAATGCCAAAGCAATTTCATTTCCAGATTTTAACAGTTGATCATGTAACAGGAAAGCTGCTAATGAGAGAAAAGAATCAACTATTATTCCAATTTTCTTAGGAGGATTTCTGGAGATAGTGATAGTAAACTTGCTGTGTATTTTTGGTAGTTGTTCTTGCTGTTGTGTGCAGTACCTGAGTGGGAGACAGAAGAGTCTTCTGGTGCAGGTAGATGTAAAAAGGGTAGTAAAACCTCAATTATCTTGCTTTTGCAAAGTCAAGCATAGCAAAAACCAGTTCATTTCTTTTCAGGATAGAGTACTCTGTATAATGTCAGCCAATTCACCATGGCAATATTTCAAGAAGGATTTTTTTTCCTCCTGTTTTAAAAGCAATAAACAATAGACTTCTAAGGTACGAAAATAATCGCATAAGGCAACAATACCAAGCTGAATTTGGCTGATTTTGAAACAGAAACTTAAAGAGGGCTAAAATGAACATTTAGTGTTTCTTTCTTCTCCTTTTAGCATTTTATTACAAATGTTTTTACTGCATTTTAGCAAGCTGCTCAAAGCTATTAAGGGAGTAGGCAGCATAATGCATAATAAGCTGTTAAGGGGGTAGGCCGTAAAATAAAAATAGATTTTCTACTTAAATATATACAAATGGGGGGATGGGAGGATGACAAATTAACTAGCTGTAGGTATTAACATTATTACTTTGATCAATCAATTAATTATTTAACTACTAGACTTTGAACATATATATCCAAAAACAATTTAGTTTACTCCCAGGTTTAAAATAAACTGAGATGGGAACATGAGAATTATCTAATACAAAGACACAGTCCCCTGATTTTCAGAGTTTTGTATTTACACATTTGTTGGTAATCATAGGTACTATGGGATTTCAGCTCAGTGAATAGCTAGGATTCCATGGAAATGAAAGACTTGAAGAGGTGGCATGGTCTGCTTCTAACATAAACCTGGGTGGGAAACTTCTATCTTTATTTAAGCAACATTAGAAATGATATTGCTGTCTACCCCAGGGGTCTCCAACCTTTGCAACTTTAAGTCTGAAGGACTTCAGCTCCCAGAATTCTCCAGCCAGCTTTGCTGGCTGGAGAAGTCTGGAGCTGAAGTCCTTCAGACTTAAAGTTGCAAAAGTTGGAGACCCCTGGTCTACCCCACTGACCATTATTGGCAACTATTAGGAGGCACAGCTAAGCATAGTAGTTAAATCTTTTATGACCAGAATTTTTTGAGGTGCCCCAATAATGTTTTAGGGATGCGGTGGCTCAGTGGCTAAGACGCTGAGCATGTCAATCAGAAAGGTCAGCAGTTTGGTGGTTCAAATCCCTAGTGCCGTATAATGGAGTGAGCTCCCGTTACTTATCCCAGCTTCTGCCAACCTAGAAGTTTGAAAGCATGTAAAAATGCAAGTAGAAAAATAGAAAACACCATTGGTAGGAAGGTAACATGCCGGCCACATGACCACGGAGATATCTTAGGACAGCGCTGGCTCTTCGGCTTTGAAATGGAGATGAGCACCGCCCCCTAGAGTCAGGAACGACTGACACATATGTGCGAGGGGAACCCTTTACCTTTACTAATGTTTTATTTATTTATTTTATTTATTTATTTAAATTTATATCCCGTCCTTCTCCACAGAGGACCCAGGGCGGCGCACAGGAAATTTAAAAAACAATAAATATAATTTAAAAACTATTAAATAAACCTATCCTGCGCTAAAACCAAATTTTAAAAACCCAATTTAAAACTATCTAAAAGTCCCCATGGGAGGTTAGGCTAGGCCGGCTTGTTGAAACAAATATGTCTTAAGACATTGGCGGAAGAGGCGGAGGTCGGTGATGGTACATAATTCAGGGGGCAGGTCATTCCAGAGGGCTGGCCCCGCCACAGAGAAGGCTCTCCCCCTGGGTGTCGCCAGTCGGCATTGTCCGGCCGACGGCACCCTGAGGAGGCCCTCTCTGTGGGAGCGTATCGGTCTAAGGGATGTATGGGGCAGGAGGCGGTCTCGCATATAACTAGGCCCCGAGCCATGGAGCGCTTTAAAGATAGTTGTCAAAACCTTGAACCTTGAAGCGCACTCGAAAGGCCATTCTACGCAATCAGGTTATCTAGCCCAGCTGTAATGGTATGACCTTGGGAAATGGATGGAAGCGATGTCCCCGAGAGGACCATCAGATGAGAGATGGTGTGGCCCGTAGTTGCACAGTGGGCAGAGAAAGATACACAAAACAAAACTTCCCTAACTTCTCAGACTATAAAACAGACTGCCGGAGATTTGTACTAGGAGACTGTCTCTTGCTTTCTAGCCTAGTGCCTTACCTACCTAAACAAACTGGCTCTCATTTGAATTCTTCGGCACATTGTTTATATATTCTTTATTTATGCGATTTTTGTATTGCCTGTTTTATCTTAGTATTATCTAATCTATTATTTAGGATATAAACACTGGGAAAGAAGCAAACAAACGAATAAATTGTGAAGTTGAAAGATTGTGGAACTACTTTTTAATCATCCCCCATCTCGAATCTAGATGCTTTCCTTTAAATGTTAAAGATGGAGTTAACCCTCCGCAACCTATCACTCTGTTCATTTTCTAAGCATAAATTGCTAGCAAAGGAACCATTCACAGGCCCTTTTCGGAGTGCGGAACTAATTACAATATACATTTTGCTCACTTTGGGATGATTTTTTTGGGGGGTCATTATTAGTTACCTCTCAGCTTTTCCAACGTAATAAGTTCCCCTATATTTTCTTTAATAGATTTCCGTATTATCATATATATTAAATTTTCCTGTCTTTTGTAAAAACAACAACAACTAGTTTCCAGGTTGCTGATATGGACTGCATTAAAAACATATGATCTGATCTTAAGTCATTATTAGAAATGACTTAAGAAATGCATTGCTTTGAGGCTTAACCTTCCAAAAGGCAGTTGCATTAAAAGCTAACAGGATTGTTCAGAGCACCAATAAATACTCATAGATACTTGAAATAGGTGTGTGGATTTTCACAAATCCTTTATCAATAGCATCTTTCAGAAATGGCCATGAAATTATTTTGTATAACATGAAGAGGTTTAACTCTCTTTCACTCTAATACTTTCTTATTATTTTTTCCTTACAAAGAATAATCTTACCATCCCTAGGAGAGTGTTCCAAGGTTCTTGGGTGGGACTAACTAAGGTTCTTTCTAGCCAGAGTGAAATACCTAATATTCTTGGCTTTAACTGCCAGAGGTGACTATTTCTAACATCTGGGACTTCTGACTTTGAAATGACAAACTGTGCTGTTGGAGAAGAACAAGAGGCTTTAAAGCAGATCAAAGCAAAGAGAAATGTTTAGAAATAAGTTGGCCATGCAGCCTCAAGGAGTGCTTTACTTGAACCTCTATTAATGGCACATCCCTTTGAAGGTTTGCAAAGCCCTCAAGGACAGGTCTAATTTCTTGTGCCCAAATGCATTTTAACACACCCAGGGCTGGAAGACCAGACGTTCCAGAATAAGTTGCTGCCTATATTTCTCTCCAATGGGAACTTTTTTTTTTTTTTTTTTTTTTTTAAACACCTTGTGCAATGTATAGGACATTGTATCAAAAGAAAAAAATGCAGGGGTAAAATTTCCATTTGTTGAATCAAATAAATTAATATTAATTTTTATGCAAATAATTTTATTGAGTTATTGAAAATAATAATTAGCATGTTGCAGCAGTGGTGGGTTCCTATCAGTTCGGACCGGTTCGGCCGAGTAGGTAGTAACTTGGACTGCTACGCCCCCGAAACCAATTCCTCTAATTTTTTTGCTGCCATCCAGTAGTCATCAGGATTCTTTTGCAGTCCAGATCTGCAGTCCAGTTTGTTGCGTAAATTCAAATCTTAGAAGGGATTGCACAGGAACGTTGCTCATGTATTCCATAGCAGCCTTCTTGGCTTGAGGTCTCTTGTTGGATTAGCAGTTTCCTATGCTTAAAATATTGGAGGAATTCAAACTACTTTTCTTAGACGTGAACTAGGAGGAGTTCACAACCACCATGGCCATCAGAAACCTGATTGAGTTTATTAACAACTCTATTCATAGTGAGGGTCATCCATTAGTTCTGGGTTTGTTTATGTATGTGTGTGTGAAAGAGAGAGAGGCATGGAGGGGAAACAGAGAGAGACAGAGACAGAGACAGAGAGAGTTTGTTGCGTAAATTCAAATCCAGAAGTACACACAGATAACTGATGCAGCAGGATTCATTAACTTCTTTATATACCTAAGAATAGATTAATAAATGTACAATACCAACAGGTGGTTCTTCCAAGTAAACAAAAGGCAGGAGAGTTACAGGCAAACACAAACAGTTAGTTTCATTTCAGCAGACAAGCCCAGACAGACTGCTAGTTTACTTCGCAGAGCAGCAAACTGTTCAAGTTTCTGTTTCAAGTCTCTGCACAGACTCTATTTAAGCTCCCATTGGCTGACTTAGTTGCTATGCCTATTCTTTGGCTGACCTTGTTCCCATGCCTTTCCCAGTCATGAATAGTGTGTGCGTGTGTGTGTGTGTTTTGTTTTGTCCAGGGCAGTGACAATATGGAATTAGGAGGATGTTCCTATCTTGATTATGCCCATTCTTTTATCTAACTAGTCTGCTGTGAGTGTGTTTTTCATATTGATCATGGACTTTTTGCCAGTTTTTGTATTTTTTAGGACAGGAAATCTGACAGGTAGATGAACATTACCTGAATATGGCAGCGTATCTTTTGCTCATAGGCTGCCTTTTTGTTTTCCAGTGTTTTTCCTGCCACCACTTTCAGGCAGCATATCTGAAAGCACAAAATTCAGTACCAATTTTTAGAATGACTTCTGGGACTGCAGTGCAGATTTTGGAGACTGGAGATTGTCTAAGGCTTTGCTCGAAGGTTGGTTTTTAATCAAGAATACCATAAATCCTTAAATTAAAACTACTGCCACGTAAACGTACTCATTACTCTTCTTGAAGAAAAGCCTCTTTTGCACTCAAGAATGTTGCAAAAGATGCTGATATTTCCAAGTGGACCAGGATTATTGTATCTTTTGTGTGCAATTGTGCGTAAAAAAAATGTTATTGGTTAATCTGTAACTACCTACATATTTTCTAGTGCCGATTTTCAACACTGTGTCATGCCTTATGGTTTTAATATTTTGATTTTTACTTGTTCTGTTCTCTTATTCTAAGTCAGGGGTGTCAAACTCAATTTCATTGAGGGCCACATCAGGTTTGGGGTGGGTATGGCCAGGTGGGCGTGGCCAGCTCACCATCACTCATGTTGGGAGCGCCTGTGGTGACCCGAGGGCTCTGCCAGAGAAAATGAGCCCCGGGCTCCGTTTCCGGCTGCGATGGCCTCCTGCCAGTAAAAACAGAGCTTGGGAGTGCCACCCGCTGTCCTCTTAGGCTCTATTTTCTCTGGCAGAAACACTATGGGCTGATCCTTTGCTGTTTCCAGGGTGGCCCCACATGCCAGACCAAAGCACCTCGCAGGCCGCATCAGGCCCCCGGCCTTAAGTTTGACACCCCTGTTCTAAGTCATCCAGGGGTTGGCATTAATATCTGGAAAGAACAAGGACTTTCTGTCCATAGATTTACTTAAACTGGTTCTCCCGACTGGATTCCAGGGGATCATAGCCTATGGATCTACAACCACATCTGCAGGAGTGAAATTCAGCAGGTTCTGACAGGTTCTGGAGAACCAGTAATGAAACCTTTGAGTAGTTTGGAGAACCGGTAGCAGAAATTTTGAGTAGTTCAGAGAACCAGCAAATGCCACCTCTGGCTGGCGCCAGAATAGGGAGGGAATGGGGATTTTGCAGGATCCTTCCCCCAGGAGTGGGGAAGAAATGGAGATTGTGCAGCATCCTTCCCCTGCCATACCCACCAAGCCACATCCAAAGAACCAGTAGTAAAAAAAAAAATTAATTTCACCACTGCACATCTGCTTGACTTTTTGTTTGAAACTCCCAGACTTCCTTGCTGAAAATCCATGGCACGCAATTTGTCTCACCCACCTTGGCAGGAAACTACAAGAAGAAACTCCCAACGGCAGTTCGGATAGGTAGAAGAAGTATACTAGAAAAGCTAACAAAAAAGGCTAGTGTAACCTTTTCCTAGAAAGTTGGTTTTTAATCAACAATACTACAAATCCCCAAATTAAAACTACTGCTACAGTTAAAGTACTCATTACTCTTCTTCTAAAACTTTTTTTTTTGTGTGTACTCTGGAAGGTTGCAAGAGATGCTGATAGTTCCAAGGTAATCAGATTATGTATCCTTTATAAAACCCTACATGGCATGAGGCCAGGTTACTTGAGGAACTGTCTTCTCTCCATTACATCGGCTGACCCCACCTGGTCAGGCAGGGAGGATGTGTTACAGACCCGTTCATTTTAAAGAATTTCAACTGGTAAGACTTAGAAGACAGCTGTTGTGGCCCACCAGTGACCAGCAAAGCTGGCAGCAGATTCGGACAGTGAGGAGGTTGGGGAGGAACAAGGACCAGTCTTGGAGTCTGGGGCAGGCTCTGATGAGGGCTCTATGTCAGAGGCAGAGAGGGGGACAAGGCCATCTGACAATTATCAGCTGCCTTTGGAATCAGTGAGGCAGACAAACAGCTGGGGCCTGTTCCCAGTGGGCGCATGCGCAGAGTTGCCAGAACAAGGGTCGACATGGAGTACAGCCACAGGGGGATGGTGAATGACCCCTCCCATAGGGAATAAAAGAGGAGGGGAGTTTGCAGGAGACAATTAGTTCATTCTTGCCTTCTTGTCAGGTATTGCAGCATCTGAAAGACATCGGCCTGGCCATTCTGCAAGCCTGATAAAGGTCAGTAATTGTGAACTATCTTGAAAGACTGTGGGAGAGGAAAGACTTTGCTCGAGAGGAATTCTCTGTAAATTAAATAAAAGGGGTTTATCAGGACGAGGACTCGGCTTTGTACTGCTGGGGAAGTCTAGGTCAGAACAAGAGCCTTTTCTGCCACTGCCCCCATCTTTTGAAACATTCTCCCCCCCCAGAGGTAAGGTGAACCCCACCTTCTTGGCTTTCTGGGTGTCAAAGGAACAGGCAACCTTGGGGTTGGTTAGTACCTTGAAGATCCTTTCCCCACCTTTAAATTTTTATTTATTTTATTTTTATTTTAACTACCTCCTACTGGGATATAATATTAATGTGGTTTATTTTTAAGTCTACATCACCCAGAGTCACTCTGTGAGTGAGATGGATGGTATCCAAATATGATAAGTGATTAATAAACAAAACCCTTCTTGCATCGAAATGAAAACTCTAATTCTAGTGTCTCTTTCTCATGTTCACATGATGTAACTTACTAGAAGCCATTTTTTTAGGGGTGGGAGAGATTATTTCCACCGCTCCTACTGACAATTGCTGAACTTTTCGGCCTGGATGACCTCCTGCAGCACCCTGCTGGTTAAAACGGGGCACAGGATGTGTGTGAGGCCCCCCACCACCGTGCCTCATCTTGGCTGCCAGAGGCTCTGTGTGCCGGTCCTTTGTTATTTCCAGGCTGGCCCCATGGCGCCGCCCTGGGTCCTTACAAGGAGAAGGGCGGGGTATAAATTTAATAAAATAAAAAATTTAATAAAATAAATTTAAGCACCTGCGGCCCAGATCTGGCCCGCGGGCCTTGAGTTTGATACCTGTGGCTTAAAGTCACTTAGCTGGCATTATACCAGTTTGGCAAACCTAGAACTCAGTCTCCAGTTTTTAGTCCAGTGCTTTTAACCCACCGATCCTCAAGCTACAGCCTGCAGGCCAGATATAGTCTGCCAATGCAAAGTATCCAGCCCACAGAATGGTGGGATTTAGCCAGTGGTGGGTTTCAAAAATTTGTAGCACCTCCTTTGTAGGTGTGGCCTACCATGTGACTGGGTGGGAGTGGCTTGGCAGTCATGTAACTGGGTGGGAGTGGCCAACTTGTAAAATGTGGTGAAACTCACTTAACAACGTTCTTGCTTAGCAACCAAAATGTTGGCTCAGAAATTCTGGCATTGAAGCATGCAAGTCTGAAAGCTGTCAAGTTACAAGACTCTTGCACCCCTCACCCTTTAGAAAAAAACCCCAGGGGCATTCAAACTTGATAGTTTTAAGACTTGGGGACTTCAACTCCCAGAATTCCTCCTCCAGTCATGTTGGCTCAGGAACTCTGGCATTGAAGTGTGCAAGTCTTAAAGCTGTCAAGTTACAAGACCCTTGCACCCCTCACCCTTTAGAAAAAAACCCCAGGGGCATTCAAACTTGATAGTTTTAAGACTTGGGGACTTCAACTCCCAGAATTCCTCCTCCAGTCATGTTGGCTCAGGAACTCTGGCATTGAAGTGTGCAAGTCTTAAAGCTGTCAATTTACAAGACCCTTGCACCCCTCACCCTTTAGAAAAAAACCCCAGGGGCATTCAAACTTGAAGTTTTAAGACTTGGGGACTTCAACT
Organism: Rhabdophis nuchalis; assembly: GCA_039707465.1. NCBI lineage: Eukaryota > Metazoa > Chordata > Lepidosauria > Squamata > Natricidae > Rhabdophis > Rhabdophis nuchalis. The sequence goes on along the minus strand of CM077643.1, from coordinate 41,104,725 downwards.
CCCAGAATTCTTCCTCTTGATGATGGGCAGATGGGCGGGGGGGGGGGGGAGGGAGCTGGAACCGGTTCTAAAGAGCACTGTAGATTTGTGGAACCTCTTCTATAGAAGAAGTTAGAACTGGCAGGAACCCACCCCTGGATTTAGCTCTGCCCCTCACCCCGCCTCTCACCAGCAGCCTTATCTTCCAGTGAGCATCCACTCCAGCTGCACTTCTGGTTATTTCACTGGTTGAGCTGCACATCACACCGCTGCTGCCGAAAGTAAGGCCGAAGGGTGCTGGAGAGGAGGGGTGATCTCACCAGTGGGAGATGGATCAATCTTTGCGAAACTTGACCTGGCCCAGGCGTACCAGCAGCTGCTGGTCGACGATGAAGCCGCAGAAGCCCAGACAATTATCACGCACAGAGGGGCCTTCAAGTGCCGGCGCCTGCAGTTTGGGGTAAGCATTGCCCCAGGCTTGTTCCAAAGCCTGATGGAACGGCTACTACATGGAATAGAGGGCGTCGTGCCATATTTCGATGACGTCCTCGTATCGGCAAAGAACTACGCTGACCTGATGGCCCGTTTACGGGCTGTGCTAAGCCGTTTCAATTCCGTGGGACTCAAAGTCAAGCGGCAGAAATGCCAAGTTGCCGTTCCTCAGGTGGAGTTCTTGGGCTATTTGGTGGATGCCGAGGGCATACACCCCACCAAGGACAAAACCAAAGCCATTCTGGACGGCCCAGCACCAAAATCAAAGACTGAGCTGCAAGCATTCCTCGGGCTGCTCAATTTTTATGCTTTGTTCCTGCCGCACAAGGCATCCGTGGCTGAACCCTTACATAGACTGTTAGACAAATCAGCTGCCTGGATATGGGGCAAGCGGGAAATGAGCATCCACTCCAGCTGCACTTCTGGTTATTTCACTGGTTGAGCTGCACATCACATCGCTGCTGCCGAAAGTAAGGCCGAAGGGTGCTGGAGAGGAGGGGTGATCTCACCAGTGCAGCCACATGATCCAGGGCCAGTGGGTGAGGAGGGGAGGGGCTGCTGCTGGCTTGAAAACAAGCTCTGCCTGCCAGCTTGTAATGCTTTAAAGGTCTTTAGAAATGCTTTAAAAACATTTTGAAAACAGCCTTTCAGGATGTTCTTCACTGCCATATGATCCAGGGCCGGTTGGTGAGCAGGGGAGGGGCACATACAGCAAGGACAAAGGCTAAATGGAATGCTAAATTGGCCACACCTACCCAGTTACATGACCACCTAGCCACGCCCACCCAGCCAATATGACCCCCCAACAGGCCGAGGGACCGTGAATCGGCCCCCTGTTTAAAAAGTTTGAGGACCCCTATTTTAATCACTGCACCAACAATTTCTTTGAGCCTTGGCCCCATAGGAAAATGTTAACTGTACTCCACAGGCACTGAAATATTGCCATTCTTAATTTAATAGGCACCACAATGCTGTCCTATAAACTTAATCAAAAGGATTTTGTCTAAAGCCATAAAATTATAAATAAAAAGAAACTCCCGAGAAATGCTTTATCTAGTCACAATGACACATGAAGTAAAAATCCTAAAAACACACCATTCCTTCCAGAAGACCAACTTTAAATATAATTATGTTCCTCCTTATCTAAGCATTTGCTGGCAGGGTTCTCTGCCAAACAGAAAAATTGTTCTTGATTTTTTTTCAAAGCTGCAAATGTTACATAAACAGCAAAGCCTTTTAATATAAGGGGGGGGGGGGATCCATCAAAACTACCATCCAAAGAGCCAAACATATGGAAAGGGAGACAAATGAAAACAATCACAGTGTATTTTAATCAACAAGGCTGAAAGCTGAGGACATTAATTCCACTGTGTCCGAGTCTGAAAAATATGATAACAAAAGAGAGAGGTCTGTTCTTTCCCTCAATGAATATTTTCCTCTTCAGATTGCCTGTTAGGAAACACTCTGTCACCAGGAAATAAAGACACTGATAATGAAGCATTGGAAAGAGAGAGATATGTTTGTTTACAGAATAATTTGACTCTGCTTAGAGCATTTAAAGGATTCTAGTTGTCCTGTAGGTAATACACAAGCCAAGAACAGATAGCTTGTAGCAGTACAGAATGGGGCAAATTGGCATGGCCCATTCACACTGGTGTGGTGGACATGCTCTGCATTTTATGGCTCTGGGTACTGCTACTACATGCTGCTCCAGTTAGTGCAGAAGGCGGCCGCGCGGGGGATCTTGGGAGTTTCAAAATACTCCCATATAACACCTCTCCTGCACGAGCTGCACTGGCTGCCTGTGGCCTTCCGGGTGTGTTTCAAGGTCTTGATGACCATCTTTAAAGCGCTCCATGGCATCAGGCCGGGCTACTTGCAGGACCGCCTACTATCACATACCTCCATTCGACCTGTCCGCTCCCACAGGGAGGGCCTCCTTAGGGTGCCATCCGCCAGACAATGCCGGCTGGCGACCCCCATGGGAAGAGCCTTCTCTGCGGCAGGCCCTGTCCTCTGGAACGACCTGCCCCCCGTCCTCCGTACAATCTCAGACCTTCGCCTCTTCCATCAGGCATTAAAAATTTACTTCTTTCATTTGGCCGGCCTGGCATAGCTAGTATAGCTATTTTATTATTTTAGTTGGGTTTTTAACCAATGTTCTTAGCACGGGTCAAATTTATTTAATCCTCGTTTTAATCATTGTAACTGTTTGTATTTATGTGGATTTAATATTTATTTTTATAGTTCCTGTGCATCGCCTTGAGTCCCATTTTGGGAGATAGGGCGTTATACAAATCGAATAAATGAAATGAAATGAAATGCTGATGGTTCAGTCCATCCTCTTGCTCTGCCCACCCACCCACCCACCCACTCACCTCACCCTGTGTGCTCTACCCACTGTTCACTTGCCCACCGGCCTTGACAATTGAACAGTGGGCAGAGTCGTCTCCATGGTGAGTTGTCCTCCCACAGGAAGTTGCCCCCATGGTGAGTTGGCCATGCCAAGCTGTCCTGCAGTGAGTCGGCAGCAGCGAGTTGGTAGAGTTGAGTTGGAAGCAGCAAGCTAGTGGCAACAAATTGGTCCCAACAAGTTGGGCACGGCAAGTTGTCATAGATCCTGTAGCAATTTTCACTACTTTTCATGATTTTATAAATTGATTGATTGGGGAAGGAAGGAAGGAATTAATTTTATTTTGTTGTTGTTGTTTTAAATCCTTTAACTGTGGATTGTGCAAAAAGATATTCGATATTTGTATAATTTGTGTTTTTATTGCATTTTACTCTTCTTGTACACACACAGTTGCATTGTTTTATTCTTTTTAACATTGTAAACTGCCCTAAGTACCTTGTAGTAGAGATGTAGTAGAGGAACTATTATTTCCCATGAACTGGACATTGCACTTTGGCCTTGCCTTGCCTTCTTTCCTATCCTATGATAGCAGCCATTTTGTCTCTCATGATTCAGTGAGACCTGAGTGGACTCGAATGAGGTCAGTTTTAAACTACTCTAAATTTTCCATCCTTTTGCTCCAACAACTTGGTAAAAAAATGAAGGACTTGAGAACTGCAAAGAAAGGGCGAACTTAGTGGCTGATACTAAAGAACTGATATTGCTAGAATGTCAGGGTCTCTTTCTCTGCCTTTGTGAGAGAGGAGGGAAGGTGTAATGACTTCCAGTTCCCCCCTCCCCCACCCATAAGGGGTCTGTTTAGACCTCTAGCTAACCAGGTGAGCACAAGGTTAGTGGAGAAGTTGATTAGTTGGGGGGTAGCAAGGTGAATGTCTGAGGCTAATGAGTGCCGGCAGAAGCATCCCAGAAATGTAGTTAAAATGTGCTTGGTTGTGTTTAATTGGGTTGAGTGATAAAGGCCTTTGACCTGGAGGTTGACAGAAGTAAGAGTTTTGGACTATCTGGGGAGATGGAGTAGGCAGTAACATAATGGCGCTAATGAGCAGGGGAAGAGATGATGGGTGATAAGGACAATCTGTTCTTGGGGAAGGCTGTCTCAGCATGTTATTCTGATTCAGTGTTCCAGCCTTCTGGACTTGACCCTAAGGCCCAGTGATCAGAATGTCAGTCACCCAGGCTGTGGGCCATTACTGCTAAATACTAGAGCAGCTTGTAATAAGATCTCTATCATTCATAATTTAATAATGGAGGAGAGGACCAAAAAGACATGTGTTACCAAGATCTGGCAGACACCAAGGTATGTGTGCTTCTTTCTGAAATGTGCCCATCTGGGTGTCTAGTATGACTATGGTAGAGTGGAGACAATGGGGTGGCTGTTGGAATTTGAGTTATATTGGTAGATTCTAGAGGTACTGCCCTGATAATCAAATGTGTAACATCCCTCTGACCGATCTGCTTCCATAGAGAGGGTCTTCTCCGGGTGCCGTCGGCCGGGCAATGCCGGTTGGCGACACCCAGGGGAAGGGCCTTCTCTGTGGCGGGCCCAACCCTCTGGAACGACCTGCCCCCCGAACTGCGCACTACCACGGACCTCCGCCTTTTCCGCCAGCGTCTCAAAACGCATTTATTTCAACAAGCTGGCCTAGCATAACCACCCGATATGGACTTTTCATTAGCTGTAAATTTTAATTAGAGGATTTTTAAAATGTTTTTAGCACAGGGTAACTTACGTTTAATAAGGGTTTTAGTAATGGTGTACTTGTATATATGTATTGACTTTTAATTTTCCTGTGCGCCGCCCAGGGTCCTTTTGTAGGAGAAGGGCAGGATATAAATTTAATAAAATAAAATAAAATAAATAAATAACTCTGGTTAGGTTGGACAATAGGGATCAGATAGGATTGTTATCAGCCTTCCCACTGCATTGTGGCTTTCCTACCTGACCCAGTAATATTATCATGGGCTCAACTCACATCAGACATTGTAACTGTTTTATCTTGAGACAATGGAGACACAATCTGGAGTATGGGGACCTTATTATTAGGCCCTTGTCATGATCAGTTCATTCTCTTTAAGCCTTGGGGTTCTTTTCAGCCACTTCCTCCTATGCCTGCAGGGGAAAAGAACCTAGTTAATTGGTCATCTCAGGTACCTGATGGACTCTTGATCAACTCCAGAGGGTCAGTCAGATGCACAGTTCAACTATAGTCTTAATCACTATCTGGAATGAGGAACCGCATGTTATTGCTGTTCCTCATTCCAGTCAATTATTAAGACCGCAACTAAACTGTGCATCAGCTTCAGGACTCTATTGTTCAGGAGTATTATATCGGGGCCCACCTCTGCAGATTGTGTCAGTAGATTCTGGGGAGGCCTCTGATGTTTAAGACATTCTAGGGGATGAATAGCAAAAGAGAGAGTTCTGCTGGAGAAGAATTAAGAGCAAATCTCATTGAACAGAGGTAAAATCAATCTCCCAATCTTCAGTCCTGGACCTTCATTCTATTCCTTACAATTGTATCATGGACCATCATATGCCTTCTTATTAAAGATTGAGACAAAAAACATGGCTTTAAATAAAGGGAACAAAAAAAAAAGATCCTGTGGTCTAGAGGTGGAGCTCTCGCCTCTCAATCTGGAGGTTGTGAGTTCAATCCTAGGTAGAGGCAGATGTAGGGTCTCCTGCTTGGGCAGGGGGTTGGACTAGATGACCTGCAAGGTCCCTTCCAACTCTGTTAATCTGTTAAAGATTCTTGTTGTTATACCATTTGTATTCCTGCACATCATGAAGCATTTTGGGGAGACTGAATCCAAAGGACCAATTGGTTCAATTATGCACCACCCTATATTCATTCATTGATTCTTTCATTCATTTCTTTCTATGACTGCCCCTCTCAGTTAATTACTTTTTCCTCCATAAGGCAGGACAATAATAAAGAAGGTTCCATTTCAAGTCATCAGTCTGTTGGGTTGTTTTGCTTGTACACATTATCCCCCACCCCCCATCTTCCAGGCAGACAGAAGAGAAAAATTCCTCCACCCCACCCACTCTGCCCCAACTAGCACTCCCCAAGGGAATGCGGTGTGAAGCTCCATTGATCTCCCTTAATCGCTCCAAGAAGAGGTTCAATAAAGGCCATCGCTCTGCTTTACCTAAATTATACCAATTGCTGTAATTAGCAAGCTCTGTGAAAGCTTTTGTTTATTTACCCAACAAACCGATCGCTTGGGGAATCGCTACAGACATGACTCCTTATGGTAGTCAACGTTGCATTTCATCAAGGAAAATTGGGGTGAAGTACAGAGGAATTATTTCCATGAGTTTAACCTTTGTGGATGAATAGAGAGGTGTAGGTACCTAGCTTGAATGAGTGCTTTTTTCCCCTCATGGTGTTGCTTTTCTCATTTTCACATGGGGACCGATTCTTTTCACAAACTCGTCAAATTCCCTCCATCCTCAATCACAAATATGTTTGTTTGTTCACTTGACTTACATAGCTGACCATCTTAATACATGACTCTGGGTGGTTCACGATGTTAAAACAGAAAAAAAAAAGTAGAAATACAAAATAGGCAAGAAGTAAAACGCAGAGCAGTTGGAGAAACCTTGCAGTTTCAAGGTTTTAGTGACCATCTTTAAAGCGCTCCATGGCAGCGGGCCTGGTTATTTGCAGGACCGCCTACTACCACATACCTCCATTCGACCTGTCCGCTCCCACAGGGAGGGCCTCCTTAGGGTGCCGTCTGCCGGACAATGCCGTCTGGCGATGCCCAGGGGAAGAGCCTTCTCTGTGGCAGGCCCCGCCCTCTGGAATGACCTCCCCCCAGACCTGCGTACTATCACCGATCTTCGCCTCTTCCGCCGGACACTGAAAACATATTTCTTCCATATGGCTGGCCTGGCATAGCTGTTATAGCTATGCTATTCTTAGAGTTGGGTTTTAAATTAAATTGTTCTTTTAGCACGGGCTAAATTATTTAATTTTAGTTTTAACTTTTGTAGAATTTTGTATTGTTGTATTTTTTGATTTTTAATTCCTGTGCGCCGCCCTGAGTCCCATTTTGGGGAGATAGGGCGGGATAGAAATCTAATAAAATAAATAAATAAATAAAATAGAATCATAAAAAGCCCTCAAGATAACCAGGAAACAGACCCCATCACACAGAATGTGTGCTCAAGCACATAATCAGGTCTTCAAGACCCTGTGGAAGGCTAGCAGAGTTGTAGGGCCAACACAATATCTAGAGTGCTGATGTTCCAGAGGGCAAATGCCAGAGAGAAAAGGCTGTTGTGCGTATCCAGCTTCTGGGTGTTTATAGCTCAGTGTTGCATGCAAACAAGAAAATTGGTTTAACTATGATAATAGGTAAACTATGGGTAGGTATTCTGGTAACACAGTCATTTAATTCTTTTATATTTTTGTCTCTCAAGTCAAGGTATCTGTCTTTAGCTCTTTCTTTGCATTTGTCTTCCTTTGCATCCTTTTGCCAGAAATCTCTTCCTTGCATTGTCTTTACCTGCAAATGTTCTCTTGCTTTATATGCGGTCTGTGCAGTCCTGTTTATTGAGTTTACTCCTAGTCTATCCAAGCATTTGTAATTACACTCTGAATTCTCAACGAACCTACACTCACCTCACTCTGCACTCATATACTTGTTTTTCCACTGACCTAACTTATTTCTTTCCTACTCTTAACCTGCTTTTTGTATTCACTATCTCATTACTCAAATGATATTTCTTCAATTGCCCCGTGAGATAATCTGAGCATTCGTGTGTTGGAGTGTATTTTTTTTTGCATGAAGTTGTGTTTGAGTAGAGTTTCGGGTGGTTGAGTTTTTGTACAGGATTATCGCCAGATTTAGAAAAGTGTGCCAGAATATGAGCCAAGTTCATTATAGTCTTGGAACAAGCACAATAACACAAATTGCTGGTTTCCCACTATTAATGGCAGCAGGGAAGCAGAAATCCATAGGGACTGTGTGAAGAAGTAGGCTAAGTAATGTGTCAATTAGGAGTGTATGGGTTTGCTCATCACTTGATCTGGCAAATTATGGGTTTCTTTGTTTTCTTCTAAAGTGAAGGTAGGCTGATGCCTGCACAGTTGTCCAAAAAGGACAAAAAGGGTGAGTTCAGATCAGTGGTGAAATTCAATTATTTTTTTTAAACAATTTTTATTGGTTTTACATTTATAAAAGGAAAAGGGGTATGTAGGGTATTTTTTTAACATTTTAGGACTTCCATGCCGAGGGCGGTAACTGCCCCCGAGGCTTCATAGAAAATATAATTAATTAAATGGTGACAAGAGAATACATATATATCATAATCTCATACATTCAATCATTTGTTTCGTATCAACATCCGTTTTCAGGAATTACAATATAATTTCAAAATAAACTCATTTTTGTGATCTGACTCTCTTTGCTATTGTGTCTTCTTCCTCCTTCCCGCCAATGGGCGGGGCCATGGCCCCTCCCACTCCCTCTTCTTCATCTCCCAGGATTAAAGAGTGTTTTTTTAGAAAGGCCTCCACCTCTCCTACAGTTTTAACTCTAGCTCTACCTCCATCCCAGAATACCAACATTCCTTCGGGCATCAACCATTTGAACCATAACCCTTTTTTGTATAATTTTTTGGACAAGAAGGAATACTTCCTTCTTATCTCACGAATTTTTTTTGAGATCTGCTTCAATATGGCAACTTCTTTTTGCTGGTACATCAAAGGCCCACCTCGTTGTGCCCTCAGAATCTCATCCCTAGTGGATCTTCTTAAAAATTTAATATGGATCTCTCTAGGTACATTATTTATTCTAGCGTATGCTGAATTAATTCTGTAAATCAGGTCTATGTCCCCCAAGATATATTCTTTATTCTTTTTAATATATTCTGCTAAAATTGTACTCATTAAATCTTTCAAATCCTCTGCTTCTAACTCTGGGACGTTCTGTAAATTCAATTTTTTTCCCTACCAGTTCTGTGGGCATGGCTTGGTGGGCATGGTGTGACTTGGTGGGTGTGGCTTAATGGGCATGCCAGGAGAAGGATACTGCAATTTCCATACCCACCCTACTCTGGGGCCAGCCAGAAGTGGCATTTGCCGGTTCTCTGAACTACTCCAAATTTCCGCTACTAGTTCTCTGAACTACTCCAAATTGCCATTCTGGTTCTCCAAAACCTTTCAGAACCTGCTGGATTTCACCCCTGATTCAGATTTTGTTTTATTTTTCTTGGGTATCTGATTTGTTTTTTAAACTACCTGAAGTCTATTTTTAATCTCATGGTAGATTATGAAGGATGTTTTTAATCTAAAATGGCAGGAAACTGTTCCATCAACTTTTGAGTAAGAGACCTCAGGAAGTTCAAGGGCTGTATAAGTTGCATATATAAACTAAAGTATTACACAACCTCCCTGCAGTGCACATGACCAATGGTGATGTAGCAAATGTGAGGCACACTTAAAGGGAATTTTCTGGTAGCTCCCTGCCTAATAATTGGGGTGTACAAAATGAAACACTGTTTTCTTCCTGGTCATTTGATATACAGGGCACTTCCACATTTATTTATTTATTTATTTATTTATTTATTTATTTATTTATTTATTTATTTTATTAAATTTATACTCCGCCCTTCTCCTTGTTAGGACCCAGGACATGAGATTTCGGCAGCTGTTCAAAACTTGTGAAACTTGTGTGATTGCAAAACATTAATCAAATTATTTCTGGAATTCGCTGGTCTAATTCAAACCCAGTAAATTAGTTTTGTTTTGTATGTAACTTCCTTTCTCACTCATTCTATATTCTTGAGTTCCGGTCTTTAAAGTGGAAAGGTGGCTTGAAGCTATTTCAGCTCCCCTTCTTAGAAATCACGGGTATGAGTGTGTGTGGTTTTTTTTTACCATGATGGCGAACCTATGGCACGCGTGCCACAGGCGGCACGTGGAGCCATTTGTCAGGGCACGCAAGGCGATGCCCTGTCACCCTTTTTTATGCTTTTTTCACCCGCCCCAGGCTCCAAAGGCTTTATAGCAGCCTGGGAAGGGCGAAAAGAGCCTCCCCCACCCACCCCGCCCCCCAGAGGCCCTCCAGAGGCTTCATGAACTTTCCTGAAGCTATCGGAGCGCTAAAAATGACACTTCCAGCAATCGGAGGGCACTTCCGGTTTCGGCAGCGCATCATTTTGAGTGCTCCGGAGTCTCCAGAGGGCCTTCGGAGGGCCTGGAAAGCCTCTGGAGCACTCAAAATGATGCTGCAAGCAGATCGGAACCGGAAGTGACCTCCGATCACTCAAAATGAGTGCATCACTCAAAATGATGCGCCCCCCGTGACCTCCAATTTACTTGCAGTGTCATTTTTAGTGCTCCGGAGGCTTCCTAGGCCCTCCGGAGGCGCTCCGGAGGCTTTAGCAACCTTCAGGAGGCTTCCCTGAAGCCTCCGGAGCACTCAAAATGATGCGCTGCCAAAACCGGAAGTGACCTCTGATTGCTGGCAGTGTCATTTTGAGTGCTCCGGAGGCTTCAGGGAAGCCTCCTGAAGGTTGCACAGGGGGGGTTGCGCATGCGCACAGGGGATTGTGCATTGCATTATGGGTGCGGCACACGTGCACACAACTCCCCTGCGCTCTCCTCCTTATGGCACGCAAGGCTAAAAAGGTTCGCCATCGCTGCTATAGACAAAATAAAGGTATATGCTCAGAAATGATGCAAAACATACTGACCTTATATACTTGTGTCCCACATCAGATAGCAATAGACTTATATACCCTCTCTAAATGGACTACAGAGTCAGCATATTTCCCCCAACAATCTAGGTCCTCATTTTACGGACCTTGGAAGGATGAAAGGCTGAGTCAACCTTGAGCCAGTGACAATTGAGCTGCTGCCAATTGGCAGAATTAGCTTGCAATATTGTATTCTAACCACTGCGCCCCATGGCTCTTACAAGGTCTTGTGGAAGGCTTTCTTGATACAAGTTAGAATGTCATGGAATGTCATGGAAATGTTTCATCTTTTCCTCCCCAAGAATGTCTATGCATATATTCAGATGACTGTGCACAAGATGGGGTAGGGATGTGAGTTTGTGATGGGGAGTGACTATAAGTTTTTTCTCTTTTCCATGGATTGGAGGGAGGGACTCTGTTGCTCCACAACCTCTGGCAATTCAGGACAGGATACAGCTTCTTGATCCTTGATCTCAGGTGACAGTGTTGGAAGAAATATCCATCTGGTTCAATTCCAACCTAGGAGAAAGGCACTGGAGGCAAAATGGAGGCTGGAGACTGATTGGAAAGAGGGTCCATTTATTTATGAAGCAGAACCACCAAGCACATGTGATTCTGGGTAGCTGGCCACATGGAGTTGAGAGTGAGGGGTATTTATACCTTCTCTTGGAGTTTGCACTTGAGCGTCCTGTTCCTGTGCAAGAACATGTATTCTATTGGCTGTTGTCAGACTCCCATGGGGCTATGTGGAGACATGTTTGTCTGAGTAAAATTTGGTTGAAGTTTGCTGGGTGATGCAATGTCCTTAGGAGATTGTGCAATGCAGTGAGCTCTGCTGCTAAATAATCCTATTATGTCCTGGAGGGACATTTCTTAATCCCACTGTGGAATAGCAATGTGGAAATGCCCTCAAAGATCAGAACTGTGGAAACTACTCTGAATTCATTGCTGACTACAAAGGGGAAATTGGTGTACAGAATACACTGAGTAACAAAAATATTACTCTAAACAGCTACCTTTCTCTTAGCTTAATGGGCATATCAGACATTTACACTCCCATCAGAGGCCCTAACGAAGGAGAAAACTTCATGAGATTAATCACTGCTTCTGACAAAGAGCATAATAAAAACAGAGGGATATTTGAACCTTAAATCACTCTCATTACATTCTTAGCGCCCGGCATCTGGCAGCTCTTCTTAAATGGCTTCCCTGCTGGGCTGCTGATGCAGAATCAGGGCCTTACTACTCATAGCAGGGCTCTTCTGCCATCCCCTAAAGGGGTTCCGTTTCCTAAATTGCAAGAAAAGATGACAGGGAGAGGGGACAGCCTTAGGTGAGGAGAACTCATTCAACTGCAAAAACCAGAATGCTACGTTTTATGCATATATAATGATGGCAAAGGACAATGTAAAATGTCTCCAAGGCTCTTTGAGACTCTTTTTTCCCCCAACTGCAGCCTTCACCATTTGGCTACTAATATTTTCTCTCTCCGGAGTGCTGATATAATGCTGAATAAGAGGCAAGAAACTTGTGATTGCAAGAGTGGCATCAGAAGTAGACTTAATCCATTGGTGGGATTCAAATAATTTAACAACTGGTTCTCTGCCCTAATGACCAGCTGGGTAGGCAGGGCTTGGTGGTCATGTGATCATGTGGGCATAGCCAACTCAATGTCACTCATGTCGATGGGCGCTTCACCTTAGCTGTTACAATGTAATAAGGATTAACCGGAGAGGCAGTTTCTGTAAGCAGGGCAGTAACAATTAGGCTAGAAACAACACCAGAATGTTCCCTTCCTGCCTTCCTTACAGGATTAGCCCTGTAAAGTGGGGAAAAAAACAAAAGATTTCTTCCAACAACTGGTTTTCCGAACTGCTTAGAAAGTTAACAACCGGTTCTCCCGAATAAGTGCGAACTGGCTGAATCCCACCACTGACTTAATCTTCATGTGACAGAATGCCTTAATGGAAGATCTTCTTTCTTAGGTGCCTGTCCCATCATCACAGTATGGAAATCTTCAGGGCTGCCCTAGCAAGGCCGGTTGCTGCTGTGGCTTCTTTCTTGATGGTACCACATTTGCTGGCAATTTGGGAGAAGATATTGGAGAGTGCTGGATTCCAATTATGAGATTCTTTCTCCCTTTAGTTAAGGCTGGTTGATACGGAGTCTTATAAATTTTCCACATGAATTAAAACAACAACCTATTAAAGTGCCAAGGCATAGAGTCTTGCAGGAGGAGAATGGGGAAGCCCTTCCAATGCAGATAACCTCCTCTGAGATTAGGTCTACACATTATGCACATAAATAATTCTCAGTCGCTGGAAGATTTGTTGAGCGTTTCAGATGCTCAGAGATAATTAAGAATTTGTTCGGAGAACAAAATGGCAAACTTGAAAAGTGCAGAAGCTGAACAAATTATCCCTTAAAGTCTGCAGTATTTATTAGATGCCATGTAGGCTGGGAGGCAAGTTAACATAAGATGCCATTCTGGTTGTTTGAACAATGGAGCAATAATAGACTTTAAAAAAAAAAGTACTGAAGAAAAAAATAATAGAATAAGAACTTAAAAACACACCACCACCCCTGCAAGTAAAAAAAACCAAAACTGCTTGAAATATTTGAGCAGCACAATTCATTTCTGAATGAAGTTAAGGACAATATACTCCTGCTTCTTAAGATTACCCATAACTGGATTCCCTATTAAATTTTCTTTTAAGTTTGCATGATTGGAGATAAAGCTTTGAATGCTGACAACAGTTTCCCTCTTGTTAGAAACAAAGCATCAATAGCATGACATGAATAATGGTTGCTCTTGAACTTTTAGCTTCCATGTATTAGCATACCTGAATTGTATTAACCCTGGTCTAGATGAGAAATAGCCCAGAAAGATCAATGCATACAAGCAATCTAGCTTTCATCCCAAACATTAAACAGGATATAGCACATGAAAAACAAACAGTTGGATAAATTGCAATGAGGAAATTTATAAAACTGGAATTTCTAATTAGAGTGTTTGCCTTAAGCTAAATATACAAAAGTTGTTGTTTTCCAAAAGCTGCTTAAAGTATATCTGAGTCTTTTACTGGTTATCTTAGATGAGGAACAAAATTGTTTTTTATTTTTTACAATAAACACATAACCACTTCATAAAATCCGATAATAGGTTTTAGCCCTCTGGAGCATTCAGGAGCCCCCAGGAGGCTTCCTGAAGGCTCCGGAGGGCTAAAAACAGCCCTATGAGCATTCCAGAAGTCCTGGTTTGCTCATAGTGTCATTTTTTGCCCTACGGAGCCTGAGGGCTCCTGAATGCTCCAGAGGGCTAAAACCAGCCCTACAAGCAAACCGGAAGTCTACTCCTGAACTTCTGGTTTGCCTGTAGGGCTGGTTTTTCGCACTCTGGAGGCTTCAGGGAAGCTCCTGAAGCCTCTGGAGGGTGAAAAATGGCCTCAAAAGAAGGCTGAAGTCAGCTGGCCAGCACACCCATGCACGCTGGCCAGCTGACAGGGCAGGCCTGACGTGCCTGACAAATGGCTCCACGTGCCACCAGTGGCACACTTGCCTTAGGTTTGCTATATTGTTCAATTGTTTCTGGGTCCAATTCAAGGTACTGGTTTTGATCCTTAAAGTCCTTCATGGCATGGGAGTCAGGTTACCTGAGGGATCACCTCTCCCTGATTACATCTGCCCTACCACCAGGTCTGGCAGAGAAGGCATGCTGAAGTTCCCATCTGCCAGGGAGTTACCTCTGGTGGGTTCCAGGAGTTGAGCCTTCTCTGCTGCGACACCCACCTTGCAGAATTTTCTCCCTCCCATCCCTCTCAGTATTCCCCTTGTCTCTTGAGAACAGTATGACTGTTTGCAATGTTTTTTAATTGCAGCAATTAATCAGTCAGTCTCTTGTGAGACGGGCAACTATATAAATCTGATAAATAAATAAGAATAACAAGGATTTGCAAAGGACTGCTAAGCCAGCCTTTTAGTCCAAGACTAAATGCATCAATTTCCCTCAAACTTCCCTTATAGGATATCCTTAATCTCAGAAGAAAAAGTTGAGCAGCAAAATGATAGTACATTGAAGTGCAGGATATCATATAAATTGGAGATACAAATCCAAAGCATCAATTTCCCCCCGATCTTTTCTTGTATTGACAACAAGAGGCCTTTGGGGTAATGGGGAGCAAACCTCTGTTCTGCTTTCTCCAGATTGAAGACTCTTTCAGCCTGTTGTTTACCAAAGAAATAAGAGTTCTTTCGTTCTTCGTTTCCCCCTATTTTTCCCCTATCCACTATCATGAAGACTCAAAGAAGATTCAAACATGGTGGATGACTTGACACCATCAAGGGTGACACCAGCTAGAGCACAGAAAAGCTTAAAGAAATAGTGCAAGGTTGGAAAATGTGGAGAGAGCTGGCCCATTGAATCGCTAAGAGTTGGACTTGACTGAATGGATATCATCATCATCATCATCATCATCATCATCATCATCATCATCATCATCCCAAACATATTTTATTTTAAAAGGGAAGGAAAAGGAGAAGGGTTCCACTCTCCAACGCCAGTTCCAGGACAATTAGAATACATGCCTTGTACAACGTCTTCTGGTTGGTCATGTGTATTTACTTGTTTGTTTGTACCAACCTCTTTTCACTTTTAATTAACACTATTCTTGACCAGAGCACATGTCTTGGGCTGTAGGACTCCAAGAACCATGGAAATAAATCAAGAACATCCCCTCTTGGATTCTGCCCAGGAAAACCACAGCAGCCTGAAGTGCTTCAACCTTCCCTGCTGCTACTACTATCTTCATCAAGTTGACCTTTGCTGTTCCTGCCATTTCACAATGTACAAGCCAGCAGGAGATGGTCAATCTTGTCAGCATTAATGCAGATGTGAAATGTGACTCATTACTGTCCTCCTCCATTGATGAATAGGGGCTGGCCAGAGAAATGCAGCTGAGGCACAGTTTATCCCAATGGCCAGAGAGATGAAAAGTTGAAGACCAGCAGGAAGAACTTGGTGCCGTTACATAAATTCTGTTGATGCACAGAAACATTCCATGAGTTGCCAGTGGGGTGGGGAGTGGAAGAAGGGTGGATAGAGAAGGATACAATTTGGGGAAGTCTGGCTGAAGGCAGTTCTTTCTTTCTTTTTCTTTCTTTCTTTTTCTCTCGCTTTCTTTCTTTCTCTTCTTCTTTCTTTCTCTCTCTCTCTCCTTCTCTCTCTCTCTTTCTCTCTCTTTCTCTCTCTCTCTTTCTCTTTCTTTCTTTCTCTTTCTTTCTTTCTCTTTCTTTCTCTCTCTCTCTCTCCCTTTCTTTTTTCTTTTTTTCTTTCTTTCTCTTTCTTTCATTCTTTCGCTTTCTTTTTCTCTCTCTTTCTCTTTCTTTCTTTCTTTCTCTCTCTTTTTCTCTCTTTCTCTTTCTTTCTTTCTTTCTTTCTCTTTCTCTCTTTCTTATTTCTCCTTTTTTCTTTTCTTTTTTTTTGTTCTTTTCTTCCTTTTTCTTTCCCTACCTGGCCTAGATCTATAAACCCTATTACTCTGATTCTTTCAGGTCCAACCTCTTCTACAAAGCCTCAAAACAAGAGATAGAAAGAAGAGCACCGTGTGATGGAAACTAATCAAGGAGAGAACCAACTTATAACCAGGGAGAAATTTCTGACAGTTAGAACAAGTAATCAGTGGAATAACTTGCCTCCAGAAGTTGTGGATGCTCCAACACTGGAAGTTTTTAAGAAGAGATTAGATAAGCATTTCTCTGAAATAGTACAGGGTTTCCTGCCTGAGCAGGGGGTTGGATTAGAAGTCCTCCCAGGTCCCTTCCAACTCTTTCACTCTGTTGTTCTGTTGTTATGTTTGCAACAATGAGATCAGCTTACAGTTCCACTTCCAAAGAATATTGAAGCAAGCTGTATTCACCTTTTTTAGTGACCAAGAGTAATATTTGGACTTTGAATTGGTATACACAGCATCTTGCAAGGGAGGGATGCCAAAAAAAAAAGATGATGACCACTGCTCAATAGTAGCAACTGTGAGAGGGATCTTGGAATCCTAGTGGACAACCATTTAAATATGAGCCAGCAGTGTGCAGCAGCTGCCAAAAAAACCAACACAGTTCTAGGCTGCATAAACAGAGGGATAGAATCTAGATCACATGAAGTGTTAATGCCACTGTATAGTGCCTTGGTAAGGCCACACTTGGAATACTGCATACAGTTTTGGTCACCACGATGTAGAAAAGACGTGGAGACTCTGGAAAAAGTGCAGAGAAGAGTAACCAAGATGATTAGGGGACTGGAGGCTAAAACATATGAAGAATGGTTGCAGGAACTGGGTATGTCTAGTTTGATGAAGAGAAGGACCAGGGGAGACATGATAGCAGTGTTCCGATATCTCAGAGGGTGCCACAAAGAAGAGGGAGTCAAACTATTCTCCAAGGCACCTGGGGGCAGGACAAGAAGCAATGGGTGGAAACTAATCAAGGAGAGAAGCAACTTAGAACTAAGGAGAAATTTCCTGACAGTTAGAACAATTAACCTCTGGAACAGGTTGCCTCCAGAAGTTGTGAATGCCCCAACCCTGGAAGTCTTTAAGAAGATGTTAGATAGCCATTTGTCTGAAATGGTATAAGGTTCCTGCCCACGCAGGGGGTTGGACTAGAAGACCTACAGGTCCCTTCCAACTCTGCTATTGTATTGTATTATTGTATTGTATTGTATTGTACTGTAACCCTCCAATCAAATCCTGGCCTGTCATATGTAGGTAAAATGTCAACATATGTACCAAAATGGTGATTCCTCAATCATATAACTGCCATCTGCATGTGGTTTTTTTAATGTTTTTTTTTACATACTGCAAAAAGGAAAGCAGTATGCTCCCTCCCATATTTCGGCATACCAGGTGCTTTGACATCACAGACAGACAAACAGACAGACATACTTACATGCATGCATGCATGCATGCATACATACATACATATACAAGGGACCCAGTAACTCAGTAGCTAAGATGCTGAGCTTGTTGATCAAAAAGTTCGGCAGTGTGGCGGTTCAGATCCCTAGCGCCCATTACTTGTCCCAACTTCTGCCAACCTAGCAGTTCGAAAGCATGTAAAAATGCAAATAGGAAAATAGGACCCAACTTTGGTGAGAAGGTAACATTGTTCCATGTGCTTTTGGCATTTAGTCATGCTGGACATATGATCACGGAGACATCTTCGGACAGGGCTGGCTCTTCTTCAATTTCATTTTAAATTGCTTTTATAAGATTGTATTAATAATTTGTGTTTTTAATTCTATATTTTGATATGGCCTATGGGCCAGTGAATAAAAAAACTAAACTAAACTAAACTAAACTAAACTAAACTAAACTAAGCTAAGCTAAGCTAAGCTAAGCTAAGCTAAGCTAAGCTAAAGTAAAGTAAAGTAAAGTAAAGTAAAAACTAAACTAAACTAAACTAAACTAAGCTAAGCTAAAGTAAAGTAAAGTAAAGTAAAAACTAAACTAAACTAAACTAAGCTAAGCTAAGCTAAAGTAAAGTAAAGTAAAAACTAAACTAAACTAAACTAAACTAAACTAAACTAAGCTAAGCTAAAGTAAAGTAAAGTAAAGTAAAGTAAAAACTAAACTAAGCTAAGCTAAGCTAAGCTAAGCTAAGCTAAGCTAAAGTAAAGTAAAGTAAAGTAAAAACTAAACTAAACTAAACTAAGCTAAGCTAAAGTAAAGTAAAGTAAAGTAAAGTAAAAACTAAACTAAACTAAACTAAACTAAGCTAAGCTAAAGTAAAGTAAAGTAAAGTAAAGTAAAGTAAAAACTAAACTAAACTAAACTAAGCTAAGCTAAGCTAAAGTAAAGTAAAGTAAAGTAAAAACTAAACTAAACTAAACTAAACTAAACTAAGCTAAGCTAAAGTAAAGTAAAGTAAAGTAAAGTAAAGTAAAGTAAAGTAAAAACTAAACTAAACTAAGCTAAGCTAAGCTAAGCTAAGCTAAAGTAAAGTAAAGTAAAGTAAAAACTAAACTAAACTAAACTAAGCTAAGCTAAGCTAAAGTAAAGTAAAGTAAAATAAAGTAAAAACTAAACTAAACTAAACTAAGCTAAGCTAAGCTAAGCTAAGCTAAAGTAAAGTAAAGTAAAGTAAAGTAAAAACTAAACTAAACTAAACTAAGCTAAGCTAAGCTAAAGTAAAGTAAAGTAAAGTAAAGTAAAAACTAAATTAAACTAAACTAAACTAAGCTAAGCTAAAGTAAAGTAAAGTAAAGTAAAGTAAAAACTAAACTAAACTAAACTAAACTAAACTAAACTAAACTAAACTAAACCTGCACATTTTTGAGAATACCATTCAAATTTCCAGGGGAAGACTTCTGCAGTAGAGGAAGCTAAGAAATACTATCTGCTGCCCCCCCTCCACAAACTTCATATAAGGGGAACTTTTCATATCTGAACTTGGGACAAGTTGCCTAGCAATTCCATCCCTCTCTTTAGAGAACTTCAGCGCCTCTTTCCTTCTTTGGAGACAGCACTGATTGGCTCATGATGTCCTCATGTTTCAAATCAAGTAGAAGTCAATTACAGGCCAGTTTCAAACTGTTTGCTAGTGATTGGGGAATGTAAATGGCTCAATCAAATCCTTAAGCAGAACTACTGTCAGTGCATGGCGAAGGGGGAAGGAATGGCTTGTTAGTAACAGTCTTAAAGTTGATGTAGACCAGGGATGGGGAACCTTTTGAGCTAGGTGTATCAAAAATTTGGAATATGTTTAACTTGACTTCTCTAGAGTGTCACACCCCATCACCTATACAAAAGAGAAACAATTTTTACATATACATTTATTTTTAAAAAAATAAAGTCCAATCAGATTTGTCATCTCTAGGATATGAAGTGTACCACAATATTCCATTAACAGGCCTCTATGGACTACCTCAGAAAGCTCCCAAGTCACATAAGACCTTCATTGTTTAAGCTACCGTATTTTTCAGATTATAAGATGCAAAGTGTTGGTCCCACCAAGCCCCCAGAAGCACTCTGCAGGCTTCAGCAGGGCTGGGGGAAGGCAAAAATGCCCCCGTTTTTATGGAAAACAGGCAGAAAACGGGCTATTTTTTCACAAAAACAGGGGCATTTTGCCTTCCCCCAGCCCTGCTGAAGCCTGCAGAGTACTGCTGGGGAAAGGCAAAAACACCTCCGTTTTTGCAAAAAACAGCCCAGTTTTTGCCCAGTTTTTGCAAAAATGGCATGCGGGGCAGGCTTCAGGAGGCCAAAAATGCTTGTATTCAGTGTAGAAGATGCACCAATATTTCCATGCTCTTTTAGGAGGGGAAAAGGTGCGTCTTATACTCCGAAAAATATGGTACTTCCGAGAATGTTCTTTTGTGGCTTCTGCAGCCTCCAAAAGCCACCTGAAAACATGTTCCTTTCTCATGTGCTTTTCAGAGGCTCTGAAGGCTGTGCAAGAATCATATGACTTCTGGAAAAACCAGAAAACTTTGTGAGAGCATACTTCATTCTTGCACAGCCTTTACATCCTTCAAAAACCACATGAAAACATGTACTTTTATCACATAACTGATAGAGAGAGTAGGGTCCTACTCTCACATGGCCACCACCTTCTCCCAAAAAACATCAGTGGTAGAATTCAGCTGATTCACACCAGTTCAAGAGAACTGGTTGTTAAATTACCCATCCAGTCTGCCATCAAATTTTGAGTGCTGCGCTGCAATGGAGAAATGGGCAACAGAGCAGCCGGCACAAGGGAAGGAGAACGCCACTTTCCCTCTTTCTTCTCCTTGCTCCTCCTCTTTCCCTCATTTTCTCATTTCTCCATTGCAGCACAGTGCCCAGGATCCCCTTTGATAGAGAGGGGGGCATAATTTAACAGCCAATTCCTCCAGGGTGAGGTTGGCCATTGCAGGAGGCTCGTCCCACACATGTGGTGGAGCTGAGGATGGGGATGGGCCATGCCTCCCACAACAGCCAACCTGACTCTGGGTGAACCAATTGCTAAATTGTTTGAATCCCACCACTGAAAGGCATGTGAGAATGGGGTGTGTGCTTTCAAGAATAACTGTCTGACGTTGGTGAACCCAAGATGTCATGGCACACACGTCATAGGTTTGCCATCATTTGGTGTAGTAGATTATCAGCAAAGCAATTAAGGGAGGTTCGGGTAGGGAAACTTCTACTCTCTCTGTCCTGAAAGCTAAATGAAATGCTTGCACTTTAGAAAGAGAAATAATAGAAAGAGTAATGCTGTAATGCGAAGAATTTCAAATAGGTAATGCTAATGCAATTTACATAAATCCATAATGCATTTTCAAAATGCAAAATTCTCTAATTCAATAATGTCTCCGATGATTGCTGTAATAACTTTGCATATTTGTAAATTGTATCAGGATTTATAGTTATTTGTGGGTTGGGTATATGCGCTTGTTTATTATTTTTCAAATACTGGATAAAAAAAAAAAAGATGCCTCGGAAAAGGAATGCATTTTATCTCTCCAAAATAAATTAAGTTCGATTCAGATAGAAAAATGAGCACTGGAGTGTATGCAAAAGTTGCAGATCTGCATGGATGTGATTCCTCTCCCCATTAATTTTGTGTGTATGGAAGATATCCAACATGGAACTAGAGCTACCCTTAAACATGCAGCGCTTTTAACATTAGAATAGGATTCATGTGACCATTTGTCGTTCTCCATGAAATCTATGGTAAGAGAAAATAAATGGGGAATTTCTACACATTTTTCTAATATTTTTTGAAGTGCAAGGATCCGACATTAATAGGAATAATAATTCTATTTTTGTAAGTGAACTATTTCCCCCCCAGTTTTTATCCTGTCTTGCAATTTAATGGAATTATGGAAAAAGGGGGAGACTGAAGAAATGATTGTGCAATGCTCACTGGAGAAATGATTGTACAAGGAAATACAGAACAATCATATCTTTTGCCAGCTGTGATAGTCCACCCATGTGAAGCTCACTGAAACTCTCTTCTTCTCTTAAAGATACTTCAAAAGGAATTCTTTTTCATCAAATTGAATAAGAACTTGTGGGGGGAAATGAAAGATAATCTCTCTGCCTGACACTATTTTCTTGCACTTCTGCTCTTTTGCAGGATTTAGCAATAGCAATAACACTTAGACTTATATATAGCTTTGCAGTGCTTTACAGCCCTCTCTAAGTGGTTTACAGAGTCAGCATATTGCCCCCAGCAATTTGGGTCCTCATTTTATCCACCTCAGAAGGATGGAAGGCTGAGTCAACCCTGAGCCTGGTGAGATTTGAACTGCCAAATTGCAGGCAGCCAGGAGGCAGCAGAAGTAGTACTGCAGTACTGCATTCTAACCACCAAGGCTCTTTACTTATTATAACTTAGCTGTACAACCTTTGATGATCACTAGGGGGCAGGCAAGAGATATAGAAGATACCTCTTTGGTGCCACCTAGTGGATGTATGTCAGAGTCAAGTCTTTAATCCATAGTTACAATACTTTTTAAAAAAACCAGTAAAATATTCAGCAGTACAAGATTTTTTAAAAAAACACAACATCAATTATTTGGAGTACATCAAACACTCCATGAGGCATGGAGGCTGCTCACAAAAACAATAACAGAGGCCCAATTGGAATGTATACCTAAAAGGAAAAAGGGCACCGGCAGGTTCAAGAGGACTCCGGTGTGGATTACAGGAGCTGTTCGGGAAGTGATCAAAAGCAAGAAAAGCTCATTTAAAAGATGGAAGGCTTCTCCAAATGAGGACAACAGGCAGAAACATAAATTCTGGCAGAACAAATGCAAGGCAACAATCAGGAAAGCAAAGCAAGACTTTGAGGAGCGTTTAGCTAAAAACACTCAAAGAAATAACAAGGACTTCTTTAAGTACATTAGAAGTAAGAACCCAACTAGGAAGGCCATTGGACCATTAGATGACAATGGAAGGCAAGGGATTATTAAGGAGGAAGCAGAGATTGCAGAGAGACTCAATGAATTCTTTGCTTCAGTATTCACTGAAGAAGACAGAGATCACATGCCTAAAACAGAGACTATCTTTGTAGGGAGGGAAACTAAGGAACTAACCCAGATAGAAATAACCAGGGCGGAGGTCCTTGCATGTCTTGTTAAACTAAACACTAACAAATCACCAGGAACAGATGGCATCCATCCACGAGTTCTCAAGGAACTTAAAGATGAAATTGCTGATGTCCTTGCCAAAATATATAATCTTTCCCTCAAATCAGGCCTTGTGCCGGATGACTGGAAGGTAACGAATATAACACCTATCTTCAAAAAAGGATCCAGAGGTGATCCGGTCAGCTTGACAAGTGCCCCAGGTAAAGTGATGGAAACCATCTTAAAAGATAAAATTAATAAGCACGTAGAAGAGAAGGCGCTGCTGAAGGAGAGCCAACATGGCTTTTGCAAGGGCAAATCATGCCTCACTAATCTGCTGGAATTTTTTGAGAGTGTCAACAAGCACGTGGACAAGGGAGATCCAGTTGACATTGTTTATCTGGACTTTCAGAAGGCCTTTGACAAGGTCCCGCACCAAAGGCTCTTAAATAAACTTGCCAGTCATGGAATAAAGGGACAGGTCTTGTCCTGGATTAGCAACTGGCTAAGGGACAGGAAACAGAGAGTAGCATTAAATGGACACTTCTCCAGGTGGAGGGAGGTAAAGAGTGGGGTCCCCCAAGGTTCAGTACTGGGACCCCTGCTTTTCAACCTTTTCATAAATGATCTAGAAGTAGGAATAAACAGCAAGGTAGCCAAATTCGCCGACAACACTAAATTATACAGGGTAGTGAAAACTGAGAGAGAGTGTGAGGAGCTCCAGAGGGATCTCTTGACACTGGGGGAGTGGGCAAACCAGTGGCAAATGAGCTTCAACATTAGTAAGTGCAGAGTGATGCACGTTGGGGCAAAAAAACCCAACTACATCTATAAACTGATGGGGTCTGAACTCCTTGCAACTAACCAGGAAAGGAACCTTGGTGTCCTGGTGGACAGCTCAATGAAGGTGTCAACCCAGTGTGCCACAGCAGTGAAAAAAGCAAACTCATTGCTAGAGATCATTAGGAAGGGTATAGAAAATAAGTCAGCAAGTATCATTTTGCCTCTTTATAAATCTATGGTGAGGCCCCATCTGGAGTATTGTGTACAGTTCTGGTCACCATACCTTCAGAAGGATATTATGGAAATGAAAAAGGTGCAGAGGAGGGCAACCAGAATGATTAGAGGACTGGAACACCCTCCTTACTATCTGAGGCTGCAACGGCTGGGCCTCTTCACTCTAGAACGACGGCGCCTGAGAGGTGACCTGATTGAAGTCTATAAAATCATGCACGGTGTGGACAAAGTAGAAAAGGAAAAACTGTTTTCCCTATCGCACAACACTAGAACTAAGGGGCACTCCATGAAACCTTTGGAAGCTAGACCTCAAACAAATAAGAGGAAGTACTTTTTCACCCAGAGGATCACTGGTCTATGGAACTCCCTGCCAGAAGAAGTGGTGACAGCTGTCAGCCTCGACAGCTTTAAGAAAGGATTTGATGAGTTCATGGAGAACAAGGGTATCCATGGCTATCATTATGGATGCCTAAGGACATCCTCCCGGTTGGAGAGATAGGCAGGATATTTCTCAATGCCATTTGCAAAGAATCATAAGCAGGTAAAGACATCTGCTTGGGAAGACCCTGAAGCAAATGGTGAGCCACTGTGTGAGACAGAATGCTGGACTGGATGGGCTGTGGCCTGTTCCAGCAAGGCTATTCTTATGTTCTTAAGGGGGGAAATCGCACCACAGAGAAAGTGCAGCGCCATGGGTGCCAGTTAGAAGTGGTTTTTCATGTGCTACATTATGTCAAGCAGGGTATGAATTTCAACTGAGGGAACCTATCATGGACCTTAGGATGTTGCATGTTTAAACTCTGTAGAAAGTAGCATGACCTAGATCGATTCCATGAACATCATGTGGTGTAGAGAAAACAAAATCAATTTTTATTCTCCTCCTGGAAGAGAGGGGAAAATAAAAAGGCACCATATCTGACCTCTTTTCTCTTTTCCAATCAAGGCAGCTACCTACCATGAGATCTATGGGAATTGAAAGCAAATCTGTTGAAAATAAAGTTCATGCTGCCAGCTGGTGTTTTGCTTTACCAAATCCCATTCTGCCATGTTTTTATTTTTAAGTAAAATAATCTGTCCTAAAACAAAATAAGGAATATATTAGACATTAGTAGAGATATCTAGAATATAGATCATCCTTCCACAACTTGGATATCGTCTTGGTATGTGGAGTTTAATGTGCAGAATTCCATAGAAAGCTGGGCCAATATAGAGAATTCTGAGAAGTAAAGTCTATCCAAATGGAGATACCTATAGGCAGGTATAAATTTCTAAAATACAATAATTAATTAATTAAAGTTTTAGATAGATAGATAGATAGATAGATAGATAGATAGATAGATAGATAGATAGATAGATAGATAGATAGATGTAGGTAGGTAGGTAGGTAGGTAGGTAGGTAGGTATGATAATCTATAGATTAATCTGCTGCTGTGGCCTAGAGGTGGAGCTCTCACCTCCCGATCAGGAGCTTGTGAGTTCAATCCTAGGTAGAGGCAGATGTAGGGTCTCCTGCTTGGGCAGGGGGTTGTACTAGATGACCTGCAAGGTCCCTTCCAACTCTGTTAATCTGTTAGATAGGTAGGCAGACAGACAGACACAGAGAATTGTGAGAGAGAATCTATCCTTAATTTAGTTTAGATCCTTTAGTTCCCACTTTAAAAAAGCATTATTCAGCAGAACAGGCCCTTAAACAAGATTCTGATTTTTTTATATACGTATATATCAACAAAAATAAATCCAGCTAGGATACTAGAGGGGTTCCCTGGTATATAGAATTAGAAGGTTTTCATAATTCACTTGTGCTTAATATTTCCACTTCGTAACTTGTCCCATTACTTATCTTTATTATCCCAAATGTTGTCGGGAAAGATGATAGCACTGCAAGGCAGATGATTTAAAAGCAATGGTGAAAAATTGGCCCATGAGGTTTCACAGAAAGAGCAGGAACAGCAGGAACTGCCTACCATCAAAAGTAGCCAGGGGGATAAAGGTGATTTTTATAGTTTTCCTCCTTTCCGGCTCACACTTGTCTTAATTAATCACATTTTATGTCATCTCCAAGGAGTTTGTGGTGATTTCCATAGTTCCTCTCCATCACCTTTATCCTCATCGCAACCTCACAATGTTGATTAGGCTGAGAAAAAGTTACTCACCCAATAAGCATCATGGCTTACACACGATTTAATCTTTTTGTCCTCCTCAAAGTCTTATGGTTTTTATGCAGAGGGAAAGGTAGCTTTGATTGCATAAAGGGGGGGGGGGGATAAGCAACCTCCCTCTCTGACCTGCATTCAGATTAAGGATCAATCTCACCTTGCCCACAATTAGGTGCAGAGGAGAATTGTAGTTTTAGAAAGATCCTTGGGGCCATCAAATCCAACCTGTTATTCAGTTATATTGGCCACCAGAATGCATCACACGACTGATTTAATCCCATTGGGGGTCATCACAGAAGGTAGCCAGTTGTTATTCTTTGGGAAATTTGAAAGCACAGAAGTTTGAATTTTAAATGATTATAAACAGAGCAGAGGTGTCAAACTTGACTCTAGAGCAGAGGTGTCAAACTTGATTTCATTGAGGGCCGCATTAGGATGGGGTTTGACATTGGGGGGCTGGGGTGCATGTGGCCAGCTCAATGTCACTCATGTTGGGGGCACCTGTGGTGGCCTAAGTGCTCTGCCAGTGAAAATGGGCTCCCGAGCTCCATTTTTGGCTACGAAGGCCTCCTGCAAACCCCTGCCAGTGAAAATGGAGCTCGGGAGGGCTGCATGTGGCCCTCCTATGCTCCATTTTGGCTGGCGGAGGCATCATGGGCTGGTCCTTTGCTGTTTCCAGGGCGGCCCCCCACGGGCCAGATCTAAGCACCCCATGGATCGGTCCAGCCCACGGGCCTTGAATTTGACACCCTTGCTCTAGATTGTAAACAGAAGAACGGATGGCTTGGAATTGTGATGTTGGAGAAGACGCTTGAGAATCCCTTGGATTACAAGGAGATCAAATCAGTCAATCCTAAAGGAAATCAACCCTGACTGGTCTTTGAAAGGACAGATGATAGGATTCAGTGGAAAAGACCTGTGGGAAAGATCGAAGATAAAGGGAGAAGGGGAAGGCATAGGACAGTGATGGCGAACCTTTTTAGGCTCACATGCCGTAAGAGGGGGGAGCGCAGGGACATTGTGAGCCAGCGTGCCACACCCATAATGCAATGCGCCCCCCCCCTAGTCTGCATGCATGCATGATAGGTGCTCCCCCCCCCCATTTTTTACATGCTTTTTATGCCCTCCCCAGGCTCCAGAGGCTTTATAGGAGCCTGGGGAGGGCGAACAGAGCCCCCCTGGAGGCCCTCCGGAGGCTTCAGGAGCTTCCCTAAAGTCTCTGGAGGGCTGTTTTCGCCCTCCCCAGGCTCCTATAAAGCCTGGGGAGGGAGAAAAATGGCTTTAAAAAGGGCTGAATCAGCTGGCAAGCACGTACATGCATGCTGGCCAGCTGACAGGGCAACACCTCGTGTGCCCTGCCGAATGGCTCTTCGTGTCACCTGTGGCACACGTGCCATAGGTTTGCCATCACTGGCATAGGATGAGGTGGTTGTATAGTGTTATCAACACAAATAATATGAATCTGGACAAACTCTGCAAGGCAGTGGAGGACAGGGTGTTAGAATACTCATGACTGGGAGAGACATGGTAACAAGGTCAGCCAATGAATAGGCATAGCAACTAAGTCAGCCAATGGGGGCTGAAACAGAACTGAGTCTGTGCTTCGAATCAAAACTGAAACTGAACTCTGTCTGCTCTGAATTTTGGAATGAAACTGTTCTCTCCTGCTTGTGTTCTGCTTGTAACTTCTACCACGTGGAAAGAATCTACTTTTGGTATTGTACATTTATTCCTCTGTGATTATGTATATAAAGAAGTTAATGAATCCAGCTGAATCAGTTATCTGTGTGTGCTTTCCGGATTTGATTTTTTTGCAACAAATTCTGATACAGCAAAACCTAGTGCGCTATGGCCGATGGGGTTGCAAAGAGTTGGATATGATTTAGCAGCTGAGCAACAAAAGAAGCAGAACAGAAGGGCATAAATATTACAGTATGCCAATGTACATGGACAAGGTTCTACATAATTTCTACCATCACCCCATTGCGGGGAATGAGTATGTTGGTGGATTGTATTTCTCTATTTTTACCTATCATATATCCTGGGTTTTATGATGTTTTCAGTTGTTTGTTCTATATATTTCTTTCTGCAGCTCCATAGCCAGCATAATGCATGCAGGGCAGAGGTGGGCTGCTGCCGGTTTAGCCCAGATTGGCCAAACTGGTAGTAGTGGCAGTGGGAGATTCCGCCTACCTACCTGGATGCTTTTGCGCATGCACAGAAGTGTCAAGCAGGAGCAGAATGCTCACAGGAGCACACCTGAACCAGCGGTTAAAAAAAAAATAGCAACCCACCTCTGATGCAGGGCAGTGGTGAAATTCATTTTTTTTACTACCAGTTCTACAGGCGTGGCTTGGTGGGCGTGGCAGGGGAAGGATATTGCAAAATTCCCATTCCCACCCCACTCTGGTGCCACCCAGAGGTGATATTTGCTGGTTCTCCAGATTACCCAAAATTTCCGCTACCAGTTCTCCAGAACCTGTCAGAACCTGCTGAATTTCACCCCTGATGCAGGGGCTATAACTGCCAGGCCATTCTACTGATCTGCAGATCACTAGTAAAGCAAGCTCTATGAGAACTTAAGTGCAGGATGTTTTTGGTGGACTTGTGATAAAACAAAGAAATAATGGAACCAGATTCATGTTATAATGCAGACACTTCTTAAAACTGATACAATATTGAAAGCTGGGGTTTTTCTTTCAGGATTACTGGAGTTGGGGTGGTGGGGGGGGGGAGACTTATATATCTATATGTTGACTCCAGTGAGAATTCCATATGCGCAGGAATGAAAAGGTCTGTCAACCCCAAAAGAGAAGAATGGATGGAAAAATTGATGGAGCTACCAGAAATGGCAAAAATGATTGCTTTAATTAGAGAAAAAAACAGATTCAGCTTTGCTTCTACTTGGAAACCACTTTTGGACTTTATGCTTGCAACAGAAAAAAAAGAAAAGAAAAACCTGGACCACCATTTTTTTGTGATTATAGAAATGGCTAATACTTTTTAAGTCAGTAAAGCAAAAAGTTGAAGCTGCAATTCTATTTTGTATTTTATTGTGCTGAAAAATGTACACCTGCAACCCACCACTGGTATGTGTACTAACTGCCTGCTGATGGACACATTTCCTCACAATTATTTTTGAAATTTCTAGTTACGCCAAGTTTAGATCCAAAAAAACACCATCTTACACTACTCCTAGAATGTGCAAACATTCTATTTTTATTCATTTATTTGTCAAATTACATTGCTGCCCATCTCATCAAAAGCGACTCTGAATGGCCATCTGTTTTACAAATCCCTATGCTCTCTGTTTTAAAAATCAGAGGTGTTAACCATATCCCAGCCACAATCAAGTTGTTTGAGATCAAGATGCTGGCATAGATCCATACAGTACCGAACAATGTCCATAAATTGATTTTACCATGTGTGAAGTCATTCAGTATTAACTTTTAAGGAAATTGCTTGTGTTTCCCACTAGGTATCTCTGTGATATTATATACTCGCACTGATAATGAAGTTAGTAATGGTTATATGCAAGCAATATCCAGGTACAGGCTAATCACCTTCTCACAAGAGACAAGATAAACCATTTTGGCTTGCCTAGTTTCAGATTTAAAAGCAAAAGTAGTCCTTGAAATTAATCAGAACTCAGAATGCCACATTCCTTCAATCTTAATTTCTACCACTGATTAACATTAAACAGTTTTGTTTATTTTGGTTTTAGGATGGGCTTAACCAAACGTTTAAAAGGTTATGGATGATCCTTCGAAAAATTTGGCTAAAACTAATAGGTGCCCATGGGGATCCCTAGCGCCATGTAATGGAGTGAGCTCCTATTACTTGTCCCAGCTTCTACCAACGTAGCAGTTTGAAAAAGTAGAAAAATAGGGACCACTTTGGTGGGAAAGTAACAGCGCTCCGTGAGCCTTCGGTGTTGAGTCATGCCAGCCACATGACCACAGAGACGTCTTCGGACAACGCTGGCTCTTCGGCTTTGAAACGGAGATGAGCACCGCCCCCTAGAGGCGGAAACGACTAGCACATATGTGCAGGGGAATCGTTACCTTTATCTTAAAAGGTGCTCACAAGGGTGGCCTAGGGTGGATAAAATGTGATTCTATGGATTTTTTATTGAAGCAATTGTGATTTTTGAGCTATGCATTCAGCCAATCGTACTGGGCATGGACTCTTAGATGAAACACTGGCAAGTTAGACAATCACTTGAATGCAATCGTTTATTCACTTTGTTCCAATCAATCAACTGAATACTGTTCTTCGGCACAGCAGAGTTTCAGTGAACTCTGCTAGTGAACTTTAATATTTTATCCTCAGTGGTTCTTGATGGCAGATTTAAGGAGATAGGTTGATGCCAAAGGTTAGGCCCTTATGGTGATGAATTGCTGGTCCATGTTTTATTATTCTCATGCAACTTTTTAATAACATCTCTTAGGAAAAAAATTCTCCTGGACAAAAAGTGTTTTGTCCAATCAAAATGTTAACCTAAAGTTCACAGTAACCAAATCAACAGCAAGCAGCAAATATCTAATTTTCTTTTTCCTTGTCTTCACTCCTGGCAGTTTTGTATTTGGCTGTGTGAAGATATTATAAATGTTAAAAGGTAAATCAATATTGCCTATCTCCCATTATATTTTCTGTTATGTCAACACGATTCCGTGGTACCTCCAGGACCACTACTTCCAGGTAGAGTCAGCCTCTGTGCTTATCTCAGTGTAAAAATTTCATAGGAGATAAATATATATAGTGCAAATGGAGTTCAAAGCCAGCTATTTAATCCAAGACTATTTGCTAGATGAATAGTAGAAGCAAAATTTGAACCAGTAACTTACTAGCTTGCTATCTATGATATTATTTCCATAGCTGTAAAATAAAATAAAGTTTACACTGAAGTTAAAAATATTCTCAAATCAACATGTAGTTGTATTTATAAAGGTAATCCTCATGTTACAAATGTAATGGAGACTGCCCATTCCATAACCTGGGGATTTGTGTGAGTGAATCTCGTACCTTGAATGGGATCACTCCCTCTTTTCACCCATGCATTTGATAATCGAATACGAGGCTCGTTAAACGCACATGAGGTATTTCAGGGTGGGGAAGGCCGTGGGGGACTACTGATGGAACAGGCCACCTGCCTAAGACCATTCAAGTCTTCCCCAATCCACTGAAATACCTCATGCTCCCCAAATTGCTTTCCCCCAAGCTGTCACACCAGATCACTTCCCTTGTGAAGATGTAGCAAGCAGTCTTCTCCCCAGGCTAATGCACCATTCTACAGTTCTGTTCGGGCCTCTGCACACTTCCCCTAGCCTGTTGCAGACTGAAATGGAGCCTCTGAGAGCTATACCAGCCCTCCAAGTCTCCATACAACTCTCCACAGGGCTCCCCCGGGTGTTGCAGGCTGAAATGGAGCTTTCGGGGGCCAGATCCTGCCCTTGGAAGCTCCATTTCATGGGGGAGGCCCGCAGAGGGCCAAATGGAGCTTCGGAGGGCTGGATCCAGCCCCTGGAAGCTCCATTTCAGCCTGCAGGCCAGGCAAGGGCACAAAGGGGTAAACAGGGCTTCTGAGGGGCAGATCCACCTCTCAGAAGCTCTAATTCAGCTGGCAACATGCAGGACAAATGTTGCAGACCCTCTGTGGTTATTTCTAAGGGCGAACAACTGCTGCGGTGCTGCAAGATTCATAGTTTCGGGCCTTGTTTGGAAATACTAGGGGGTGCAGATCAGGTGTAAAATTCAGCAGGTTCTGACAGGGTCTGGAGAACCAGCAGCAGAAATTTTGAGTAGTTCAGAGAACCAGCAAATACCACCTCTGGCTGGCCCCAGAGTGCAGTGGGAGTGGAGTTTTTGCAATATCCTTCCCCTGGAGTGGGGTGGGAATAAGGATTTTGCGGTATCCTTCCCCTGCCATGCCCACCAAGCCACACCCACAGAACTGGTAGTAAAAAAATTGAATTTCACCACTGGTGCTGATTGTGTAACTTTGAATATTCGATAAGGGAATGCTCATAACCCAGAGATTACCTATACACCTTAGTTATAACCAGTATTATTTACCTCATGCCATAGACCCGTGATGGCGAACCTATGGCACGCGTACCACAGGTGGCACGTGGAGCCATTTCTCAGGGCACATGAGGCATTGCCTTGTCAGCTGGCCAGCACGCATTTGCACGTTAGCCAGCTGATTTCGACCTTTTGAAGCCATTTTTCACCCTCCAGAGGCTTCCTTGAAGTCACTTCCAGTTTGCTTGTAGAGTCATTTTTTGCCCTCTGGAGCTTTCAGGGAGACCTCCTGAAGGCTCCGGAGGGCTAAAACCGGCCCTGCGAGCAAACCAGAAGTCTGTCCCCAAACTTCCGGTTTGCCCATAGGCTTGTTTTTTTGCACTCAGAGGCTTCAGGGAAGCTCCTGAGGCCTCTGGAGGGCCTCTGGGGGGGAAGGCTGTTTTCGCCTTCCCCAGGCTCCTATAAAGCCTCTGGAGCCTGGGGAGGGCAAAAAAAGCACATCAAAAATGGGGGGTAGCACTGGTTGCGCATGAATGCGCACTGGGGTCATGCGCAAAGCATTATGGATGTGGCATACCAACGCACGACCCCCCTGTACTTCCCCCGCTTTTGGCACATGAGCCAAAAAAGGTTTGCCATCACTGCCATAGACCTTACTCTCTATTGATTAAGTGGAATACAAAAGCGTGTGTCTTGATACAATTTTTCATCTTTAATCTGCTTCAAGAAAACAGGAACAGGTCTAGTGTATTGCCTAGTAACAGCAGAATGTTTTTAAGAAGTCCAGTAATGAAGACGTTTTAAAAATCCTTTGGATATTCTCAAGTAACCACTTGATTACTGTAAAGTCTTGTCAATGGTCAAAGCTATTCATAACACAGAAAGGAGGGATATCAATAGAATAGAATATTTGTAGGTCAGGGTTGAACTGTGGGGTCTTTGGTTCTCTCTGAGATTGGTGGTTGTCTTGCAAATATTTCATTACCAAACTAGGTTTCAAAACTGCCTCAGTTTCATCATTATGGCAATGTGGCCTTCAGGCCTAGTGGACAACCATTTAAATATGAGCCAGCAGTGTGCAGCAGCTACCAAAAAAGCCAACACAGTTCTAGGCTGCATAAACAGAGGGATAGAATCAAGATCACATGAAGTGTTAATACCACTTTACAATGCCTTGGTAAGGCCACACTTGGAATACGGCATCCAGTTTTGGTCACCACGATGTAGAAAAGATGTGGAGACTCTAGAAAGAGTGCAGAGAAGAGCAACAAAGATGATTAGGGGACTGGAGGCTAAAACATAGGAACGATTGTAGGAACTGGGTATGTCTAGTTTAATGAAAAGAAGGACTAGGGGAGACATGATAGCAGTGTTCTAATATATCAGGGGTTGCTACAAAGAAGAGGGAGTCAAACTATTCTCCAAAGCACCTGAGGCTAGAACAAGAAGCAATGGTGGAAACTAATCAAGGAGAGAAGCAATTTAGAACTGAGGAGAAATTTCCTGACAGTTAGAACAATTAATCAGTGGAACAACTTGCCTCCAGAAGTTGTGAATGCCCCAACACTGGAAGTCTTTAAAAAGATGATGGATTGCTATTTGTCTGAAATGGTATAGGGTTTCCTGCCTAGGCAGGGGGTTGGACTAGAAGACCTCCAAGGTCCCTTCCAACTTTGCTATTTTATTGTATTGTATTGTCCACACCTGATTTCTGCTCTCAGGTGCCGAACAGAAGAGGGAGGGGGAGTTAGTAAATTCCTAGGGAGGAAGGAGGGCTCAGGAATGTATGAGAGCCTTCTGTCATCTGAGAAGAGATAATCACCAAGGTCGAACTCTGTTCAAACAGCACAGACTGTTTTCCCAAAACAAAAGCACTGCATGGAATTGGTAGACAATGAACTGTGGGTGGCCCAGGGGGAAAAAGGGATTTTACTTAAATGGGTTTTCATGGGAAAACCTCAGAACTGACTTTGCCTGTACCTAGATAAATAAAATTTTACTCTTGGTGCACTCACTGGACCAGAGGTTCCTTTTTTAGAATGGGCCAACTGGGACGGTTGACATTAGATAACATCATCATGTTCCCTGATGATGCACTGATGATGTTACATAGTTTGGTAATGAAATAAAGCACCAAGGACTCCAAAGTTAGGATTGCTTTCCAAAGCTTTTTGAACAATCATGTCATAGCCTTAATGTCATAAATTTCACCACAGGCAGAAAGGTGAAAACCAAAATTTCCAAACTGCTGGAAAATGTACAGAAAACACAGTTTTGCTTCTAACTTCAGACTGTCCAACTCCAGTATGGTACACTTTAATCATCTTGGAACTCAACATTATGGAAGTTGCCCTCCCAACACATCAGGAGGCTTCCAATTTGTGGAAATTTGTGCTTCTCTGATTTAAGGCCTGAGAGACGTGGCTTTGGCAATCATCCCCAAGAGGCATAATTTAAAACAGATAAGGCTCATAACTCTCATTTGTTTGCTAAGAGTTCATTTCTAAGCAATAAGTTAAAAGGCAACAAGCAGGGAGGGTATTATGCTGTAATGCATTAAAAGCAATACTTTAAAAAATCTTGCCCAGCTTCTTTTTCCCCCCCACTGTGGCCCCTAGGAAGCCCCTCCCCAAAAGAGAATGGAGGCAAGGAACTTTCCATGATCAGCTTCTGGTGTTTCCATATGTTTCTACATCTGAGGTTCTTATTAGCTAACTATTCATAATACCAACCAATTCTCCCTAAATGTATCTTGTAGGTTTCAAAGCAAGCAATTGCTGCTGGGAAAATGGTTGAAATTTAGTAATTTGTAGAATCATAAAGATGGAACGAGCTATTTGGACCATTAAGTCTAATCTCTTTTCAAGGAAGGGATTCAAACTGAAGCATTTCAAAGAGAAAGCTGTCCAGCATCTGTTTGATTGTGCCACTGAAGGGGTTAGTTCACTGTCAAATGGCTCTTATTGTCACCACTTTTCAACATCTTCTGTAACTTAAGGCTATTATTCTGCAATCAATACTCACAAAAATAGGTTGTGGTCTTCTCCTCTGCACAGTCTTCATGCATTTGAAGGTAATTACTATATTCTGCAGTTCTCATCCATCCACCATTTCCAGAGTCTTCTGCTTGAGCAGGGGGTTGGACTAGAAGACCTCCAAAGTCTCTTCCAACTCTATTCTGTATTTTAACATAATGGCTTCCCTCCATTTCATCTTGTGCTTTTAAGTTTCCAGCCCTTGAATATTTGTGGCCATTTTCTCAACCCCTCTGAATTTGTCTGAATCCTCAAATGCTTCACAATTTTGAACATGGTAATGAGATGGAATCAAGTCAAGAATAGAACAGAACTGAACGGAATGGAATATAAAATAGAATAGAATAGAAACTTTATTGTCACTTCAAATGCACACTAATCAGCATATCTTAAAATGAAATTTTGTTGTATTCAGCTCTCAAAAGATAACCATTATGCTATATAGCCTTGTACACATATCTATATTGAGCCATGATGGCGCAGTGAATGTAGAATGCAGTTCCTGCAGGCTACTTCTGCTGACTGCCAGCCGACTGCAATTTGGCAGATCGAATCTCACCAGGCTCAAGGTTGACTCAGCCTTCCATCCTTCTGAGGTGGGTAAAATGAGGAGCCAGATTGTTGGGGGCAACCGCTAAGAGAGGGCTGTAAAAGCACTGTGAAGCAGTATATAGGTCTAAGTGCTATTGCCATACGCAGGGAAACATCACTGTCTAGTTCGATATATATACATGGTGGGCGGGAAAAGAATCCTGTGAAATTACAAGATGGGTGGCATAAGGATCAAAGCTGTACAGAATCTAGTAGTCCTATTATAGGTACTTCTAAACCTCCTCCCAGAAGGGAGCAACAGAAACAGACCGTGAAGTGGATGTTTGTGGTCTTTAACCATGCTTGGAGCTCTACGCACATAGCATTTATAAGCAGTATCCTGAATAACGGGAAGCAAGCTTCCTGTAATCTTGGCTGTCCTTACCATTCTCTGTATGGACCTGTATGTCAGGCCTCCAGTCATCTTCCTTTTAGGATCCTTGGCCTGCCACTCTCTCTCTTATTTTACTATGCTGTTTCATTAGGGAATTGGGAGGGGGAATAGTAAGGAGTAGAGTGCTGTTGTCAAAATTAAACATTCCTTTCTAGAAGCCCAAGGTCATCCTCTGTCTTTGCACCTCTGCACCTGACCGGAACTGGATGGGTGGCATTGCCAGTGTGGCAGTGGAAGATTGGACCATGCGATGAACTTGTGGGTGTGGGGGCAAGGTCTTGAACTTTCAACTGGGCGGAAAACCCAGGAAGCTTTCAGATTCGGGTTTTCCACAGATGTACCAACATGTCTCTCTTATTAAATTGGAACTTTGAGGAAAGCTCTGCCTTGGGCTCTGATTTAATTCTGGGTGATATTTGGAACGCTGACACTGTATGGATCTGAGGCACTGCTGCCACCAAAC
Source organism: Rhabdophis nuchalis (assembly GCA_039707465.1). NCBI lineage: Eukaryota > Metazoa > Chordata > Lepidosauria > Squamata > Natricidae > Rhabdophis > Rhabdophis nuchalis. The sequence goes on along the minus strand of CM077643.1, from coordinate 41,068,344 downwards.
CAAACAGTGCAAAATATAATGCAGCTGTTTCTTTACAATCATGATGTCACCTGACTGGTCAGGCTATTTAAACAAATAAGTCAACAAACAAGAGAAAACAAGTTCTTGGTCAAACTGAGCATAGGAGTAAGGGTGAGAAAAAGCACTTCAATACTACAGAATTAACTCATTTTCTATGTTTACACAAAGCTGTATACTAAACAACACTTACACACAAACCCTAATCAAGCTTAACCCTGATCAAGCATAGCAAGTGGCGAGAACGTAACTGCTAAATTTGTAAGTGATCTGCTTTAAATAGCTTGTGTGACACAACCCTGTGAAGGCATGCTCCGGTCCATGTTCATTTAATAACAGATAAGAAATTGAACTAAATATGCATGTTCAACTTGGGGATTTTCTGCATTACCAAACACCCACCAAGGATAACTGATGCATACGAGTAAAATTAATTTGTGTTAGTTCACGCACGAGTCCCTTTTTGAAAGCAAAATTATTATTTTTCTGCCAATAGCTTGATTCCAAGGTATTTCCAAAACAAAGTAATACAGCACCATTCCCCCCACCCCCCCAAATGCCCTGGAATATTGTAGAACATGATGCATTCTGGGAAAAGAAAAATTTAGCTACCAATTTAGCAGTTGTTGAAATCAGTTGAGTAATTGCTATCACAGCATGACACCTGCAATTAAGATAAAAGAAGGGCAATGTATTATGACAAATAAAAGGAATGCAAGTTATAATTCAGCCAAACTTTAAATAGGAACAAATGTGATTCTTTTTTTAAATGGCCAGTGAAAATAATTAGGTTTCCAGTAACCAAAATAAAAATGGAGTACCTAAAAAGAGAGAGAGAAAATTCCTGCATTGTCTTTTCCCTTTTTCTTCCAGCTCTGTTATTCTCTTCTATGTCCTTTCTTTTGACTTAAATGCTTTGAAAGATGAGATGAGAGAAGCCACTTCCCAACAGGTAACCCAAAATGGGTTGCATGTGACTCTTTCTGTTGCTAAGCAACCATAAGGAACTCTCTTTGACCTGCAATTATCCAAAATTGGCAAAACATCCTGCCCATTTATGAACTGCAGTGATAGCAAATGAATCCCACAAATCCAAAGATCAGGTTTACATAGAAAATTGTTTCACATCTTTCCAGAAGAGGGAGAGGGATGGATATGGAGGGAGGGAGGGAGAGGGAGAGGGGGGGGGAGGGAGGCAGGGAGGGAGGGAACATTTGGTCTAAGCCAGGGGTCTGCAAAGTCGGCTCTTTTAAGACTGGTGGACTTCAATTCCCAGAATTCCCCAGCCAGCATAGCTGGCTGGGGAATTCTGGGAGTTGAAGTCCACCAGTCTTAAAAGAGCCGACTTTGCAGACCCCTGGTCTAAGCAAAAAAAAACAACCCTATTTTTTCCAGTTGGTATCAGCAGCAGCCACCAGAAATGTGTAGCAAATCTATAAGAAGGTCACGAAAGCAGTAATTATACCCTGAAGTCAGTTCTCCCAGCAAGAATAGTAAGAATATCCAAAGACAAGGACATTCCTTTGAGAGAGATCTCCCCTAACACAAATTTGTCAAGAAACGGTGCCACGTTGTTAAATTCAGAATGTTGCACCAAGATGCAAAGATTTCATTTTAAATCAGCACTGTTTGAATATGATACACACCAAATGACCCTGGAGCAGTTATTCTTTCAGACCCTACCTGAAAAGTAGGTTGTGGTGAGAATAACCCGGGAAATAGGGAGGGACATGTATGCCATCCAGAGTTCCTGGGAGGAAGAGCAAAAAAAAACCCCAAATGAGATAAACAAATATAGAATGGCCTTTCCGTAAAAATTAAATAATACAATAATACAATAGCAGAGTTGTAGGTCTTCTAGTCCAACCCCCTGCGTGGGCAGGAGCCTTATACCATTTCAGACAAATGGCTATCTAACATTTTTTTAAAGACTTCCAGGGTTGGGGCATTCACAACTTCTGGAGGCAACTTCTGTTCCACTGATTAATTGTTCTCACTGTCAGGAAATTTCTCCTCAGTTCTAAGTTGCTTCTCTCCTTGATTAGTTTCCACCCATTGCTTCTTGTCCTGCCCCCAGGTGCCTTGGAGAATAGTTTGACTCCCTCTTCTTTGTGGCACCCTCTGAGATATTGGAACACTGCTATCATGTCTCCCCTGGTCCTTCTCTTCATCAAACTAGACATACCTAGCTCCTGCAACCGTTCTTCATATGTTTTAGTCTCCAGTCCCCTAATCATCTTGGTTGCTCTTCTCTGCACTCTTTCCAGAGTCTCCACGTCTTTTCTACATCGTGGCGACCAAAACTGTATGCAGTATTCCAAGTGTGGCCTTAGCAAGGCACTATACAGTGGCATTAACACTTCACGTGAAGTTTACGGCCTGCAGAACAATTAGGTATTCCTTCGGAGCTGGTTTGGGAATTGCTTTGTTTCAGCTGATGAAGTCGTCTTCTTAGCCTCTTTTCCACTCAACTGTAGGGCCTGTTTGTTTACTTTCTGCTAGCCTAGTTCACATGACACAGTCATCAATGCATGGCACAACCAGGGCAGTGGTGGGTTTCCATTTTTTCTTACTACCGGTTTGCTCGTGCACACACGCAACACTTCTGCACATGCACAGAAGCATCTGGGCAGGTGGACAGAGCCTCCCACCGCCGCTACTATTGGTTCACTTGATTCGGGCCGAACCAGGAGCAACCCACCTCTGAACCAGGGGTTTGCCTTCCCCCAATTTGTCACTAAACCTGGTGCTGCTTTTTGGGACACGAATGTGACTGGATCAAAATCACCTAGCTGCCTTCCTACCTAAAGAGGATTGCAACCTAGATTGCTCGTCTCTTAGTCCAATATAAGCACTGCATTGGCTGATGATTTCAAAAATAGAAAATAAACCCAAATACCAATCATGGGCTGATCCAGACGCACATACCAAACTCTGGATCTATATTTTTTTTCCAGAGGCAGAGAACATGTATTTAAAAATCCAATGGGGGGGACACAATGCCTTTCTTCTGGCATGGATTCGCACATTAGCTGAAATGGTTGGCTCCTGAAGGAGAACTTCATCCCAGCCTCCGAGTTCACTCATGTATGAACTCAGTGCTAAAAGCTACTTACTTGACAGTTACAGCTTCTATGGGGTTAGTAAGCCAGGAAGAAAGTGGCAAGGATTGGCCATCAGAGTGGCAAGGGTGACACCTGCAGGTTACATTTTGTATTGCCAGTTGAAAAACTGGGAAAAAAGGTTTGAGCGCAGATCTGCAAGCCTAATTTTATTTTTATTTATTTATTTTATTTTATTAAATTTATACCCCGCCCTTCTCCAAACGGACCCAGGGCAGCGCGCAGGAACACTAAAATACATACAAAAAATACATAAAATTTTTTTAAAACTTATTCGATAAATGACTGACACAATGCAGCTCATCTAACATGTACACGAAGTACACTTCATACACCACATACATGGGGTGGTACAGTGGTTAGACCGCAGTAATGCTAACTCTGCCCCTGCCAGGATTTCAATTCCTCTCCAGCTTAAAGATGATTTCAGTCTTCCAAGGTCAATAAAACGAGGATTCAAATTGTTGGGGGCAATATGCTGAGTCTGTACATCACTTAGAAACTGTGGTACAGCACTGTAAAGCGGTATATAAGTCTAAATGTTATTGCTATCCTTGTTAAGTCAGAAGAGTCTTTAAACAAAGGAAGAAAAGAAAAGAAAAGGATGGGACCTTATTAACCCATAGTCAACACACATAATGGTCACCAATGGTGGTGCTGATAAAAGATGGGAATCTAAGACCCATTAACACATGCTAATGGCTATAGACTTTGATGGCATTCAGAAAAAAAATTGAAGCTGGACAAAGTCAACCATCAACTTCAAGGTGTTGGCCATCATCTTTAAAGCGCTCCATGGCACGGGACCTAGCTATTTGCGGGATCGCATCCTGCCCCATACATCCCTGCGGCCGATTCGCTCCCACAGAGAGGGACTTCTCCGGGTGCCGTCCACTAGGCTGTGCCAGCGGGCGGCGCCCAGGGGAAGGGCCTTCTCTGTGGCGGGCCTGACCCTCTGGAACGACCTTCCCGCCGAAATTAGAACAACTACGGACCTCCGCTCCTTCCGTCAAAAATTAAAAACGCACTTTTTCCGCTTGGCCGGCCTAGGTTAGTCATCTGTTATTGTTTTAATTGGTTTTTAAGGGGTTAGTTTTTAGCATTTTGGGTTTTTAGCGCAGGGATAACTTGTTTAATTTGATTTTTATATATTTATGATGTATTTATGGTTGTATGTTTTTTAATTCCCCTGTGCACCGCCCCGAGTCTCTTTGGGGAGCGGGAGCGGTCTATAAATTAAATTTATTTATTTATGTATTTATTTATTTTTAACTAGCAGGTGTGATAGACAGTATGGAGGCAGTTGGGGACAAAAATACCAGTTCCGTGGAGGATAGAGGCCAACAAGAACAGGTGGCTCCTACTTCTGGGCTTCTTAGTGGCCTTCTCCAGGCATGCTCAAAAGGAGGATTTCAAAGCAGATGAATTTTTTGGTTTCTTATACAGTAGTCTTCCATTTCTGACAAGATGTTGTATCTCTAAATCCAGTCTTCTTTTGGCTTGGCTTGAATTTCTGGCATGAAAACAAAAACAAACCAAAATTGCCCAGTTTAATAAACCTAATGAGCTTGCTAGGGGCTGATGTTTTTAGTTACCTGGATTTGACGCCAGATGCATTACTGGCTGGGTTATTTCTTTCTGTAGTTGTTTGGTATTTTTTGGAAGAAATGTCCTTCTGGGTTTGGCTCCAAGTGGGAAAAAGACACTGGAGACATTGAGGCTGCTTAGAAAGATGGTTTCTACTACATGGCTTGAGGTATTGAGGAAAAGGTGATTGCATGCTTCCAGGTGTTGGGTGAAGAAGAAGGGCCGAGGGAGGGGCTTGCTAGGCTTTTTATAATCTGTTCGGCCCCACCTATCTGTTTCCTGTTCCTGTGTAAGAAATGTATTCTGATTGGTTGTCAGACTCACATGGGGCCATGTAGGGGCAACTCTCTAGGTTGAGCGCAGGTTTGGTTGAGTTCTCAGATGCCATGTAGTCAATTGGGCTTATACTAGCATGCCTTGATTCCATCACCCTGGAGCTGATGGGGAGGGGTCTTTGTTATGTAAATAGACTGGCTTGACATCTTAATGGCCCATTGACAAAAAGCAGGAAGCTGCAGGAATTAAAACATGTTTCTCCCTTTTCACATTCAGGGAAACATACGGTAATATTCTGCCTTTCCAATATTTCCTAGGATATTTCATTTTTCTAGGAGAGGAGTGGGTTTTAACTTCCTACATATTATTGGGGTGAAATAGTGACTTTTCTATGGATTCAATTCAAATACATTATGTGAATTAAATAAGCTGGTTAACCATATACCTCTAGAAAGTCTATAACCATTTTTTTCTTTTATTGCTTTCAGCAGCTGGAAATTTTATCTCTTATCTATGGCCAGGATTGAGATACTCTTAAAGGGAGATAAAAATGGCACACAAACTTCAAGACTGGAACTGTTGGAGGCACAAAGAACAATAATAGATGACAAACAAAAAATTGATGGGTTGGAGGGCGGGATGGTTGAGACGAGCGAAGAGAGAAGGGAATCGCAAAAATAATTTACAGATAGGGCTGGTCATATGTCTAGAATTGATTTTGAAAAAATGTCTTGCTTTTTAAGGTTTCATAATGCTTCTGAATCAGAAAATTTAAAAGATTTAATGAATACAATTTTAGCAGAATGTACCAAAAAAAGTAAAGAATATACAACTTCAGCATATGACAGAATAAATGATATACCCAGAGAGATAGATATTAAATTTGCAAGAAGGTCAACAAGGGATGGGATCCTGGGAGCACAGAGAGAAAAGCTTTTGATGCATCAGCCAAAAGAAATTGCCATTTTGAAGCAGACCCCCCAAAAAATTCGAGAAGTATTCCTTCTTTTTAAAAAATTGTAAAAAAAAGGGGTGTGTTTCAAATGGTTAATGCCCGAAGGAATGTTGGTGTTCCGGGAGGGGGGGTAGAATAAGATTTAAAACAATAGGAGAGGCGGAAGCTTTTCTTAAAAAACACTCCTCAATCCTGGAGGATTAAGATATGGGAGCGGGAGGGGCTGTGGCTCCGCCCACTGGCGGGAAGGAAGAAGAAGAACTATAACAAGAGACTCAGATCATTAAAATGATTTTTTTTTAACGTATTGTAATTCCTTAATGGATGTTAACAAAACAAACGATTGAATGCATGGATTTATGATATAATATGTATGTATTTCTTTCCACTTTTTATTGAAATTGTTTTTATATGAAGCACCGGAAACAATCACCATCTCCGACATGAAAGCTCTAAAATATTTCTACTGTAACCCTATATACCCTTATCCCCATAAAATTGTAAAACCAATAAAATTGCTTTACAAAAAAAAATGGCACACAAACTTTCTTCAGATAGCTCCCAGCTACATGCCCACATCCTTATCTCCATTCCTACCTCTATCCAACTTTCCTTCCCTTCCTTTAGCTCAATATTCTCTTCCCAAAGTCCACTTCCTCCACCTCTTCTTGAATTGCCTTCTGTGGAACTGAGAAAAGTTCCAGTAAGAAGCTAACTGGAGATAATAACTTTTCTTTACAAACCTTCAAAATAACCTCCATTGTTCTCAGTGGAAACTGACACATTATTGATGTGCTGAGGACAAACTTTTGAAAAGTATTGATTGCTTCAGCGGAAAAGGTAGCCTTTCCCTCTGAAAAGTTCAAATTGTATCTTTAAAAAATTAATAATAATTCTTTCCCTCCTGCACTGCGGTTAGACCTTAAAATAACCTCCATTGATGTTGATGGGAGCTTTTAAAATCCCTTCTGGGTGTTTGTGTATGCATTTAGTTCTGGTCAACTGTGTAAGAAACTACCTCTATGCTGGTGTGCTTATTCAAATGTTTTCGCCCTGAGCCAATTTGGTCTTTTAAGTCCCATTCCGCAACGTGTCATTATTTATGAGAGAAAACTAGGTCCTGTCTCCTCTAACTACAACTGTTTTACATCAGCAGCAGCTTAGGCTTAGCCTCCAGGTCCTAAAAGCCCTTTTCTTAGCAGAAGTCATGACCTTGAGAATCTCACTGGTTAAGCCAATACCTCTTTATTCTCCATTGCTCAAGTGCATAGTGTTTCATACCTTTGCTGTTCTTCTTTCATTACCTAACCCTTTAATTATACTGGATTTACCACGTCCCTTATGAAGTTAGACCTCATACAACCAAGCAGAAAGCAGGAAGGGCTGCATGTGGATCCTAACATCAGCTGGTTGGTTAAGTCAGTGGTGAAATTCCATTTTTTTTTACTACCGGTTCTGTTGGTATAGCTTGGTGGGAGTGCCAGGGGAAGGATACTGCAAAATTCCCATTCCCACCCCATTCCGGGGCCAGCCATTTGTCGGTTTTCCGAACTACTCAAAATTTCCGCTACTGGTTCTCCAGAACCTGTCAGGACCTGCTGGATTTCACCCCTGGGTTAAGGACAGAATTTGCCATGCTAAGGCAAAGCCCAGCTGCATAGGAGCAAATGAGAACAGGGAGAGGCCAAACACAAAGCCTTTCCAATCAGAAAATGCATCCACTGCCATTCTTGCTTGCCTACCTTAAAGACGAAACAGAGATATCACAGTACTTTTCTATCAAACGTACCCAAGTTAGCAGAATGGAACAAATGCAGATTAGAACCTTCTTTCCAATTTTCAACTTCAGACAAAAATTGACCTAAGGTTTTGCAGTATACGTTGTGACTTCTACTTGACCACTTCAAGGTGGGAGGAGGAGGAGGAAGTTACCTGGGCTCTGGCTGGTTTTCTAGCATGTGGTGTCCTTGGGTTTCACCAATGGTGCATGAGATGAGCTCATAATCAACTGCAGAGTTTTTGCATTCATAACTCCCAGAATGCTTCCACTAATGTTCAAAATATGACGAGTGCATCATGTTGGGGTTGACACTGAACTAGAAGGAACTCTCCATCCACTAAATGAACAACCATAAACCAGGGTTGTTTTAACTGAATAGAATAACAGAATTTGGATTGCTGTATAGAACCAGGAGTTGAATTTAAGAGTCACTTACGATACTTTGCATTTCCATGACATATTTCACCAGTTTAGTTAAAACTCTAGTGGCTGTATTTACATAAGACACTTACTATGATTATTAATTATCTTAATTAATTTTTGTGGCTGAAGATGTTCTGCAAATTTAACCCATTTAACAAAATTATAATTCTAAGTAGTCTCTGAACCAAGAAAAAAAAAGGCTTTAGTTCAGCAACCAGTTTGCATGTGTTATCCGAACATAACCTGTGATTCCATAGCCTCATTTAAGGCAGGTTCCAATTATTTAAAATGTGTGTTTTAACCAAAACACCAACATAAATCTTGGTAGAGTTTCCCTATATTTAGAAAGATTATAGGAAGGGAAGTTTACCTGCACAAAAAGCAAAACTGGATATTCTAGTAAAAGAAATTATTATGATTAGTTGCATAGTCAGTCAATATTTAGACTGATTTTGGCATTTTTAATGCATCACTCAAGTGCTTTCCAAGGACCTGGGATAAGTAGATGTTATCATTTGATGGTGTTAAATGTATCCTCACGGGATGTAAAATGTTCCAAGTAAAGCTGCCTTTTGCAATTGACTGATGGCAATTTTGTCAATGCCAATGGTGCTTAAGTGGTGCTTCAGATATTTTAGGATGATACCCCAAGTACCTATTACCGTAGTATTATTATTTTGCTTTTTTTTGCCATAGACATTCCACTTTTATTTGAAGATCATTTTATTCTGTGATTTTCTCCAGTTCTTTCTCTTATCTTTTGCAGTCTCCAGGTACTACTATGTCTCCTATCCAGATTCTTTTGTCTTATTAACAATTATTCAATCTGGGGTGCGTCAGATGCTTCATACTGGTATAATGGTATAGGGCTTCCTGCCTAGGCAGGGGGTTGGACTAGAAGACCTCCAAGGTCCCTTCCAACTCTGCTATTGTATTGTATTGTATTGTATTGTATACTTATTAAGGTTTATCACCATAAGAGCTGTGTTGCTGCAGTGGTTAGAATGCAGTATCGCAGGCTAATTGTGATGACGGCCAGCAGTTTGATTCTCAGGATTGACTCATCCTTCCATCCTTCCGAGGTTGATAAAATGAGGGTACAGATTGTTGGGGGCAATATGCTGACTCTGTAAAACCGCTTAGAGTAAAGCACTGTGAAGTGGTATGTAAATCTAGGTGCTATTTGCTAAGTGAAAATAAAGCTAAAAGAATAAAGCTAAAAAAATAAAATAAAGCTATCACACAGTCACCCAAATGTTTAGACTGGATTTGGCATTTTTATCCACCTATCGAGACCTTCCCAAGGTCCTGAGATAGGCAGATGCTAAATAATAATAATTATTTAAACGTGTATGTTGCCCTACAACTTCCATTCAGTTAACATTTCTTTACAACTACCAATCAGTTTATATAAGAAAAAAGATTACTGTCCCAGCAGGCTTGATTTCAGAGCATCCTTGGCATATTTGCAAGATGAGCCATTGAAATCAAAGGGATTTAAGTTAGCCAAGACTAAGCCTAAATCCAACTTTTATGGAAGATTTCTCAAGCATTGAATTTCCCCAGTGACCATAATTATAACTACAAGAATGGTTGTCCTACTCCCTCCAGTGAGTGTATGAAGCATGATCAAGCAAAACCGCACTAAAAAATTAAATCAGTATATAAAGTATTAAAAGAACAGACAAAAATGTGATAAGCTATAAATATTCATTAAAGCAATGAAAGCACCGTATAAAAAGATTTGAGCATAATAAATGAAGTACCGTAATTATAATGTGATTGTCACAACGGCAATAACAAAGGAACATTAAAAACAAATAATATGTGGCAGAACCGATATAAAGGAATCAGCAATACAGATGATCAAACATTAAGTGATAAATTGGGTTAGGGTTAAGGTTCACTTTTTCAAAAATAAATCTTGCAGGGGCAAAAACAACACCTATGAATAATGACAACAATAAGCAAGCCAAATGTTCTTATTGGCTTAAAGCAGGGGTTCCCAAACTTGGCAACTTTAAGACTTTAAGACTTGTGGACTTCAACTCCCAGAATTCTCCAGCCAGCTGGCTGGAGAATTCTGGGAGTTGAAGTCCACAAGTTGAAGTCCACAAGTCTTAAAGTTGCCAAGTTTGGGAACCCCTGGTTTAAAGTCACGAAGCCCCTGCTGATTTCTGATACTTTCTTCTTTGCTATAAAATTTAAAGAATAGTTTTCAGGATGTTTGCAAACATATGCACCAAAAAGTAGGGACATACTAGAGAGGTGAACAACCACTTACAGGTAAAGTAACACAATTTTTGTAGGGATAGAGGGCCTCTGCAAACACAATGGAGTAAACTCAACACATACAGTAAATAAGGATACGTTATCTATGTTTGCCTAGTCAGATAGTTGAGTTGGACAATTTTCTTTTTTTTAAAAAAAATCAGGAACTACAGTATCTTATGTTTCATTATTCAAAATTGCAGGAAACTGTTGTCATCAATCATAATAAGTACCAGATTTACAATGCTGCAGCCAGAATGTTGTTATGATAAAAAGGGGTCTATTTTCCGATTTTAAAATGCAGAGTAAGAGATTATTTAAAAAGAACTCAGAAAAATCTAAGCAGGAGCAACCTTTGTTTTAAAATATGCATGTCTATGAAATAAAATGAGGGACTCGGTGGCTCGGTTCTGTCGATCAGAAAGGTCGACAGTTTGGCAGTTTAAATCCCTAGCGCGGCATAACGGAGTGAGCTCCTGTTAGTTGTCCCAGCTTCTGCCAACCTAGCAGTTCGAAAGCATGTAAAAATGCAATTAGAAAAATAGGAACCACCTTTGTTGGGAAGATATCAGCATTCTGTACACATTTGATGTTTAGTCATGCCGGCCACATGACCACGGAGACGTCTTCGGACAGCGCTGGCTTTTTGGCTTTGAAATGAAGATGAGCACCGACCCCTAGTCGGGAACAAATAACACATATGGGTGAAGGGAACCTTTACCTTTACCTATGAAATAAAAGCAGAAAAATGCATGGTGGTTGTGCATATGTGCAAAAGCACAAATAACTCTGGACTTACAATAGTTCATTTAGTCACTGGTCCAAGTTACAACGGTACTTTAAAAAGTGACATGACGCCTTTTCACACTTATGAAATAATGAAAATATGAGAAAAACAATCCTCTAATGTGGCATCCCCCCCATGTGAGGGGGTCATTGCCACCTTCTGAAAAGCAAAGTCAATGGGGAAGCCAGATTCAGTTAATAGACTGTTATCAATTTAAGAACTGTGGCAAGAAATGTCATAAAATGAAGCAAAACTCACTTAACAAATATCTCACTTAGCAACAGAAATGTTGGGTTCGATTATGGTCATAAGTCAATCACTACCTTTACTTGGAGACCAAAAATAAGCCAAAAGGCTAAGAGCGAAAATTCCAAAATATAATAATAATACAATAATACAATAGCAGAGTTGGAAGGGACCTTGGAGGTCTTCTAGTCCAACCCCCTGCCTAGGCAGGAAGCCCTATACCACTTCAGACAAATGGCTATCCAATATCTTCTTTAAAACTTGCAGTGTTGGGGCATTCAAAACTTCTGGAGGCAAGCTGCTCCACTGATTCATTGTTCTGTCAGGAAATTTCTCCTCAGTTCTAAGTTGCTTCTCTCCTTGATTAGTTTCTACCCATTGCTTCTCGTTCTACCCTCTGGTGTCTTGGAAAATAGTTTGACTCTCTCTTCTTTGTAGCAACCCCTGAGATATTGGAACCCTGCTATCACGTCTCCCCTAGTCCTTCTTTTTATTAAACTGGACATAGCCAGTTCCTGCAAACGTTCTTCATATGTTTTAGTCTCAAGTCCCCTAATCATCTTTGTTGCTCTTCTCTGCACTCTTTCTAGAGTCTCCACAACTTTTCTACATCGTGGCGACCAAAACTGAATGTAGTATTCCAGGTATGACCTTGCCAAGGCATTATAAGGTGGTATTAACACTTCACGTGATCTTGATTCTATCCCTCTGTTTATGTAGCCTTGAACTGTGTTGGCTTTTTTGGCAGCTGCTGCACACTGCTGGCTCATAGTTAAATGGTTCTCCACTACGACTCCAAGATCCCTTTCACAGTTACTACTATTGAGCAAGGTACCACCTATACTGTACCTATGCATTTCGTTTTTGTTGCCTAAATGTAGAACCTTACTTTTTTCACAATTGAATTTTATTTTGTTAGATAGTGCCCGATGTTCAAGTCTGTCAAGATCGTTCTGTATCTTAAGCCTATCTTCTGGAGTGTTGGCTATTCCTGCCAGCTTGTTTTCATCTGCAAATTTGATGACTTCCCCATTTATCCCCTCATCCAAATCATTGATGAAGATGTTGAAGAGTACTGGGCCTAAAACAGAGCCTTGGGGGACTCCACTGCATACTTCCTTCCATGTAGATGCAGTTCCATTGAGGACTACACGTTGAGTGCGGTTGGTCAGCCAGTTACGAATCCATCTGGCGGTGATGCTGTCTAACCCACATTCTTCTACTTCATAAGTAGAGTAAGGTGATCAGATTTCAACTTGACTAAAGCGGGACACCATCAACGGGAGGGGGGGGCAGAGGCCTTTCCCAGCTCCGCAGCCACTGCAAAGGCCGTTTTGCCACCCACTTCCCTCGCTGGCCGGGGGGCACACAGGCCGACCCCCCCTCCTTCCCCCCCCCCCGAGCAGGGCACCTGCAGGTAGGCATCTGGTGGGGCGGCGCAGCAGGGCTGGGTGGGCGGCGGGCGCTCTGCACATGCTCAGAGGTGCGGGTCACAGGCAGGAAGCGGCGGACTGGCGGGCAGGCAGAAAGGGAGGGCCGGCGAGGGAGGAGCCAGGCCCAGGCAGGCAGCAGATGGTGGAAAAGGAGGACAGTCTGCCGGAGCCCACGCGGCTCTGAACTTCTTTGTGCCACACCGCAATGCGCTGAGAGTGGCGGGCCAGAAGCCCCACCGTCGCTGCCTCCTCGCCCGGCTCGGCCTGGGCGCCCATGGTGGAACGGCGGGGCTTCCGTCCGGCTGCTCTCAGCGCATCGCGGCATGGCGCAAAGAAGTTCAGGGCCGCGCGGGCTCTGGCTGGCTGTCCTCCTCTTCCGCTGCCTGCTGCCTGCCTGGGCCTGGCTCCTCCCTCGCAGGCCCTCCCCTTCCACCTGCCCACCAGCCCGCCGCTTCCTGCCCGTGCCCCGTGCCTATGAGCGCGTGCAGAGCGCCTGCCGCCCGCCCGGCCCCCGCGGCCAAAAAGTGCGATATTTTTAAGAGGCCAAGGGACGCGGGGTAGATGCTTGAAATGCGGGACTGTCCCGCCAAAATGCAGGACGTCTGGTCACCTTAAAGTAGAGATGCTGTAAGAATTGGCAAGAAAAATGTGTTTCAGGAGATAAAGAGAAACTCCAAATTTATTTTAAAGGGAAAACAATAAAGAAATGGTCTTCTGGAAAAGCAAACCCATGTAAAAATCATAAAATTTAGCAGCTAACTAAATGCCTTTAGAAAAAAAAGCTAAGACAGGATTTACACTAAGATCTTTCGTTTTCTAAAGTACTGCTGTGTCAGTATTTCCCTAAACAAAACCACTGCTTGTTACTGGCATCAACTGTGCTTGTAACCTAGTCTTAGACCATGCAGTGAAGCACATTGGTTCTAATTGCAAGAGACGTAGGTGGAAATTTGTTTGTGCATTTTAATGGGGAGGACGAAGGGGGTCATGTGGATGACCCAAAAACCAATCCAGACCCAACTGCAAGAGAAGTAATTGCAAAAGCCACAGCACTAAATCGTTCGGATGCCTCCAAAGTCTAATCAGTTCACTTTTTATTTCTTCTTCCCAGTGGATATTACTGAGTTTGCAATCTATGAATTCGTGTTGCTATCTCAGGTGGCGTTAAAATATAACTCAATAACTGCATGCATACTGTTTCTCTTTCATAAGAAAGCAAATTCTCTTATAGTGAAGAAATGGCTCTCTATTAATTGATTACTGCAACAAGCTGTTTTTTCTGGTGGGTTTTTTTTTTTTTTGAGCTTGATCAAAAATTAGATAGTTTTCAAAGTTTATCCAGATATCAAAAAATTATGAATATTTTCACCTTGACTTTCTCCTCGATACAAAATTCTCCTTTGAAATAATGAAAATAAGATAAAAACAATCCTCTAATGAAACAACATTATCCAGGAAATAGATAATAAAACAAAAGCTAGTTGATAAATGTAATTAAAAAAAAATCTTCTCTGTTCCTCAATATAAGATGGATGTTTTATGATCAAATAAGACATCTTCCCTTGAAGAAAAACCAATTCTGACTTCAACATAAAGTACAATAAACAATGTTTTTTTTTAAAAGCAGGCAAAGAGGAAGATAGAGACTGAATGTTTTCAAAGATCTTCTGACATTTCTTCCTCTTTCTTTGTCCATACATTGTTTGACTATATTGCTATATATTATACCAATTTGATATTATTCCATAGTTTTACACAGTTGCATTAACAGACAGAAGGTTGGGGTTTGTAAATGCACATGTATTTTTTAAAGAGATTACCCAGGGACTGTCTTATCATCAAAAGTATTTTTCCCTTACAGGAGTCCAGCATGTCTGAGTTGCAGGCACATGCCAACCCTCCCAAGGGATTCACAAAGAGCAAAAGGTCAGGTGCCTCTTAAAAATGGAAGCAAACGGTTAGAAGAAAGGAAATGGAAGCAGTTTGAAGGATCATAGGCATACAATCAAGGAAGGCCTATGTCAGAATAACTAGACCCCCTGATGATGATGATTTAACAACCCTGGAGATTTGATATCAAGGTCTCCCAAATCAAAATGGAGATGTCTATTCATTGAACCAGTCTATACCTTCTATCAATGTCACCTTTTCATCTTCCTTTGCGTGATCTATTCTTTAGCTTTAATCATACATGCAGAGAATTGTAGAAGAATGAAAGATTCCACCCAGCTCTCTCCCTCATTCCCTTCCCTTTTTGAATCAGGATTTCACCTCTCTGGAACTTCGCTTAGCTTCCTTGAAGGAAAACACCCATGGATCTTTAATCTCCTTCTCTGACCCAGAAACCAACAACTCTTTCACACATTCATGTCAACTTTATTCTCCAACTTTTCTTTCCTGCCGCTCTCTTCTACAACAGTTTAGTTTAGTTTATTTAGTTAATTGCACCTCGTACAACGAAATCAAATGCCATCTTCAGTATACATTATAACTGTAAAAATAAAACACAAAAACACATCCTTCACATTCTATACAATTGAATTGAAAACCCGATGTTGCATTAGTATTGCACTATACCGTAAAATTCAATATAGTTACTGTCCTGAGATAGAAGCTGTTTTTCAGCCTATTTGTTCTTGCTTTTATTGTCCTGTACTGTCTGCCAGATGGTAATAGTTCAAAAAAATAAAGTGCCCAAGATGAGATGGATCTTTAAGAATGTTTTGAACTTTCTCAAGACAGTGGGAGCTATAAAGCTTTTTCCAAGAGTGGAGAGGTTAACCAATGATCCTCTGGGCAATGACGTTGACTCTCTGGAGCGCTGCCCTATCTGCCACTGTGCAATTGGCAAACCATACACAGATGCAGCAAGTTAGAATGCTCTCTATGGTGCAGCGGTAGAAAGTCACCAGCAGTTTTTTATTCAGCTGTTATTTCCTGAGAAATACATTAATCATAAATCATAAGCTACAACAGTGATAGTCCTAGGATACTAAATAAGCAATCCACATAAATCATACTAGGAGACTAAATAAAACAATTAATATTAATATAAATCGTAAGATACAAGCAACAAAGTTATAGTCACAAGAAGATTCTTGGAATCCTAGTGGACAACCATTTAAATATGAGCCAGCAGTGTTCAGCAGCTGCCAAAAAAGCCAACACAGTTCTAGGCTGCATCAACAGAGGGCTAGAATCAAGATCCCGTGAAGTGTTAGTGCCACTTTATAATGTCTTGGTAAGGCCACACTTGGAATACTGCATACAGTTTTGGTCGCCATGATGAAGAAAAGATGTGGAGACTCTAGAAACAGTGCAGAGAAGAGCAACAAAGATGATTAGGGGACTCGAGACTAAAACATATGAGGAACGATTGCAGGAACTGGGTATGTCTAGTTTCATGAAAAGAAGGACTAGGGGAGACATGATAGTAGTGTTCCAATATCTCAGGGGTTGCCACAAAGAAGAGGGAGTCAAACTATTCTCCAAAGCACCTGAACAAGAAGCAATGGGTGGACACTAATCAAGGAGAGAAGCAACTTAGAACTGAGGAGAAATTTCCTGACATTTAGAACAATTAATCAGTGGAACAACTTACCTCCAGAAGTTGTGAATGTTCCAACACTGGAAGTTTTAAAAAAGATGTTGGATAACCATTTGTCTGAAGTGGTGTAGGGTATCTTGCCTGGGCAGGGGATTGGACTAGAAGACCTCCAAGTCCCTTCCCACTATTTTATTCTATTCTATTCTATTCTATTCTATTCTATTCTATTCTATTCTATTCTATGGAGTAGATAATAATAATAATAATAATAATAATAATAATAATAATAATAATAATAATAATAATAATAATTTTAATTTTAATTTATAAAACCGCACCCTCTCCCCACAGGGACTCGGGGCGGTGCACAGGTAGAATAAAAACCAAATACATACAACAATTCTAAAAACAAATTAATTATAACCTGCGCTAAAATTCCCATTAAAACTAAATAATACTAATTCCCCATAAAACCCCAGAGGCAGAGAGACTCATCCTAGGCCGGCCAGACAGAAAAAGTGAGTCTTTAATTTAAGACGGAAGGAGCGGAGGTCCGTGGTCGTCCTAATATCGGGGGGGAGGTCGTTCCAGAGGGCCGGGCCCGCCACAGAGATAGCCCTTCCCCTGGGTGTCGCCCGCTGACAGTGTCTAGTGGATGGCACCCGGAGAAGTCCCTCTCTGTGGGAGCGAATCGGCCGCGAGGATGTATGAGGCAGGAACCGATCCCGCAGATAGCTAGGTCCCGAGCCATGGAGCGCTTTAAAGATGATAATTAACACCTTGAAGCGCACCCGGAAGACGACAGGTAGCCAGTGCAGCTCGCGCAAGAGCGGTGTTACATGGGTAAACCTAGCGGTTCCCATAATTGCTCGCGCGGCTGCATTCTGGACTAGCTGAAGTCTCCGGGTGCACCTCAAGGGGAGCCCCATGTAGAGAGAGTTACAATAGTCCAGTCGGGATGTCACGAGCGCATGAGTGACTGTGCGCAGGGCGTCCCGATCCAGTAGGGGGCGCAATTGGCGGACCAGGCGAACCTGGTAAAACGCCCTCCTGGCCACGGCTGTCACTTGATCTTCCATGGACAGCCGGGAATCCAGGAGGACACCCAAATTGCGCGCCCCATCCACAGGGGCAAGATGTTCGCCCCCTATGGCCAGCGATGGGATAAGCTGGTTGAATCGGGCAGCCGGAAACCACAGCCACTCGGTCTTGGTCGGGTTGAGCCTAAGTCCGTTACTTCCCATCCAGATCCGCACGGCTTCCAGGCACTGGCACATCACCGCTACGGCATCGTTGGGGTGGTTTGGGGTAGATATATACAACTGAGTATCATCAGCGTATAGATGGTATTCTACCCCAAAACCACGGATGATCTCACCCAGCGGCTTCATGTATGTGTTAAACAGGAGAGGCGAGAGGACCGACCCCTGAGGCACCCCACACGTGAGTGGTCTCGAGGTCGACCTCTGCCCCCCTGCCAACACAAATTGCGATCGGCCAGAGAGGTAGGAGGAGAACCATCGTAAGACGGTGCCTCCCACTCCCAACCCCCCCAGCCGATGCAATAGGATACCATGGTCGATGGTATCGAAAGCCGCCGAGAGGTCTAATAGGACCAGGATGGAGGAACAACCCCCATCTCTGGCCCTCCAGAGATCATCAACCAACGCGACCAATGCCGTCTCGGTGCTATGCCCGGGCCGAAAGCCGGACTGGCGCGGATCTAGATAGTCAACTTCCTCCAGGTGACGGGGAAACTGTTGTGCCACCACACTCTCAACAACCTTCGCCACAAAGGGAAGGTTGGAGACTGGACGGTAGTTGTTTAGAAGAGCTGGATCCAAAGAGGGCTTCTTAAGGAGGGGCCTCACCATCGCTTCTTTTAGGGAAGCAGGGAAGGAACCCTCACTTAAGGATGCGTTGACAACCTCTTGGAGCCAGCCTCGTGTCACCTCCCAGGATGCCAGTACAAGCCAGGAGGGGCACGGGTCCAATAAACATGTGGTGGCTCGCAGTCACCCACGTAACCTGTCCATATCATCGGAAGTAACGGAGTCAAACTCCTCCCAAACAAGATCTGTCTCGTGGCATCCCACTGGGCCATCAATGGAGGGTAACCCGTTCTGTATCTGAGCGGTTTTCTCCTGCAGAAAAGTCACAAATTCCTCTGCTCTACCCTGTAACGGGGCTTCCCGCACCCTTTGCTGAAGTAGGGAGCGGGTCACCCTAAACAGGGCGGCAGGGCGGTTTTCTGCGGATGCTATGAGAGTAGCACAATGATGGCGTTTGGCCACTCTCAGCGCCACAATGTAAGTCCGTAAATGGGCTCTTACCTGTGTCCGGTCAGATTCAGATCGGGTAGACCTCCATCTTCCCTCTAGGCATCTCTTGCGGCGTTTCATCACCCGCAGCTCTTCGGTAAACCAAGGAGCCAGGGTGGTTCGGCGCCGCAAGAGAGGCCGCAAGGGCGCGACCCGATCCAAGGCTCATTCCACTATTCCATGCGGCCGTGAGGTCCTCTATCGGGGCACGGGTCAGGGTACAGGAAATGGCCCAAGCGCCGTCTGGAACCCATCCGGGTCCATCAGGCGCCTAGGGCGGTACCAGATTGGAGACTCTGGTTCCGCCTCCCCGCGGAGGGGAGCAGTGGTCGGAAAGTCGAGCCGGAGAAGTGAGTGGTCTGACCATGACAAGGGCGTGATGACTATATCCCCTATACCCAGATCACTCTTCCATTGGCCAGAGACAAAGATGAGATCCGGCGTATGTCCACCCTCGTGAGTGGGGCCCTGAATTAGTTGGGTCAGGTCCATGGCCGTCATGGAAGCCATGAACTCCCGAGCTACCTGGGATGATTCGCCCAACGATGGCAGATTAAAGTCCCCCATGACTAAAAGTCTGGGGGTCTCCACTGCCACCGTAGCGATCACCTCCAGGAGCTCGGGCAGGGCTGCTGCTACATAGCGGGGAGCCAGGTATACAACCAGCAAGCCCAACTGCCTCCCTAGGCCCCACTTCACGCAGAGGGACTCACAGCCGGTGGTCTGTGGCACGTTGGTCTCTCTCGGCTCAAGACTTTCCTTGACAATGACCGCTACCCCACCACCCCTGCCTAGGGCCCGGGGCTGATGGAAAGCGCGGTAGCCTGGTGGGCACATTTCAACGAGGGGAAGCCCACCCTCGTGGCCCAACCAGGTCTCCGCGATTCCCGCCAGGTCCGGCTCCCCCTCCAACACGAGATCTTGGATGAGGGGGGCCTTGTTGACCACGGACCTGGCATTACAAAACATCAGCCGCAGGCCCTGGCTCTGTACTCCCAGACCACCTAGCCTGCGGGGGTTGTGGCACTTCACCGTTTGCAACCAACGGTTCTGTGCCCCCAACCGGGAGGATCGAACTTGTCTCCCCTCGGACCTGCCTCTCCCCACGACCCTCTGAATGGAATTGCCCTCTGCCGACACGACACATATCTCCCCCCCCTTGAAGGATAGATGAGAAGGATAATAGTAATACAGCCCTACTAGGTCGTATTACTAGGTTTGACAGTATTGTGGGAATTAGTTGTTTAGCAGAGTGATGGCATGGGGGGGGGGGAACTGTCCTTGTGTCTAGTTGTTTTGCCATGCAATGCCCTACAATGTTGTCTTGAGGGAAGAAGTTGAAATAGTTTATGCCCAGGATGTGAGGAGTCTGTAGATACTTTCACAGCCCTCTTTCTGGCTCGTGCAGTATACATGTCCTTGATGGAAGGCAGGCTGGTAGCAATTCTTTTTTTCCCTGCAATTCTAACTCTCCGTTGAAGTCTGTGTCTGTCTTGTTTGGCTGCAGTGCCAACCAGGCAGTTACAGAGGTGCAAATGACAGGCTAAATAATTCCTCTGTAGAATTTGTAGAGGAAGGGATAAATAACAGCTGAAAATTCTAAAGTGGGAAACGCAGTTGCATGACTGTGCACCTTGAGTGCTGGTGCTAACCCTGTTGAAATAAAAGAGTCGTCTTGTTTTGTCTTCTTTGCCCTTCATTTCTTTTCTTCCTCTATAATACGTTTGAAAGAATGCTGGAGATCAGCCAATAAGCAGAAATAGTGTCTCCCTTCATATTTATTTTTTTCCTTACAAAGGACAACCTGCCAAGGTCAGGCACCTCTTAGCAAAGACTAGAATTTCCTTGCCTTGATAGATGGCTCCTTTATTTTGCTGTTGGATAGCAAGGTCTGTTTTGCAGGGCAGATTATTACCAAGGTCAGTCTGCAGTCAGCAAGAGGCAATGCCAGAAAGTATAAATGCATACAGTGTGACCACGAACATCAGAAATTGGCTGTGTTTTAAGACTGAAGAAACACAAAAGCCATTTGTTGAGACTTGATTTCATAATCCAGTTTTTGAAAGACAACAAAGCCTATCTAATATTAACCACTCAGGAGAAAATCCATTTTTTTACATCACTGAACAGCCAATCAATAATTATGCAAGGTATCTCAGGTAGAATTTGAAAAACAGAATCAAAATCCAAACTTGATAAGTGGTATTTTGAATGTCCAAAGAGTAGAAACCAAGTGATTTAATAAGGGATTTTTTAAAATAGTTTTGAACCAAGGCAATCAATGCCAGACTTCTTCTCAAGAGCATGCATGACTACGAGAATATATTTGTTTTCACCTGATATGGTGCCAGGCATTGGCCCAGAAATATTGTTCTGAACTACTTTAATGGCCTCTTTGTGTCTCCTATCTACATTCATGGCTTAGTGCTTCTGCCCTTTGTACAACATCATGCCTGGCTGCAATTTATAAGCCTTCCATTGCAATTTATAAGCAAAATGTATTTTTCTGTGCCCCATTCTCCAATGCTACAGGCTATGCAATTTTTGGGGGTTGCAATTCTTTGTGGCCTTTGCTTTATCTTTTGCACAGTCTATAGGTAGTCTTCAATTTATGATCATAATTGGGTAAATAAATACGATTGTAAGCAGTTACAGTCATATGTCAAGCACCCAGACCAGTGAAATACTGTGGACATAATATATTTAGACTTCAGCAAGACATAACCTACTTCTTCGTAAGCTAGAAAAAAGTGGGATAGATAATTTCACCACCAGAGGAATTTGCAACTGGCTGACAAACCATATTCAACGAGTAGTTTGACATGGAGAGAAGTAAGCAGTGGGGTATCACAAGGTTCGTCTTAGGCCCAGTACTCTTCAATATCTCCATAAACAACTTAAATGAGGTAATACAAGGGGAACTTACAAATTTGCAGATGATTCTAAGCTGGCAGGAATAGCTAACACCCTAGATGATAGGCTCAAGATCAAGAAGGATTTTGACAGACTTGAACACTGGGCCTGTATAACAAAATGAAATTCAATGTAGAGAAAAGTAAAGTTCTACACTTAGGTAAAAAAAACCCCAAAAGTACACATATAAACGGGGTGAGACCAGGCTTAGCAGTGACTGTGAGAGGGATCTTGGAGTCTTAGTGGATAACCGGCTAAATATGAGCCAGCAGTGTGCAGTGGCAGCCAAAAAAAGCCAATGCAATCCTAAATTGCATTAATAGAGGAATACAATCAAGATCAAGTGAAGTACTAATGCCACTCTATAAAGTCCTGGTAAGAGCACCTTGAGTACTGCATCTAGTTTTGGTCACCATATTATAAAAAAAGACGTTGAGACTCTAGAAAAAGTGCAGAGAAGAGCAACCAGGTTGATCAGGGGACTGGAGACTAAAACATATGAAGAACGGTTGCAGGAACTGGGTATGTCTAGTCTAGCGAACAGAAGAACCAGGGAAGACATGATAGCAGTGTTCCAATATTTGAGGGGTGGAAAGGAGCGGGTCAGGCTATTTTCCAAAGCACCTGAAGGCCAGACAAGGAATAATGGATGGAAACTGACCAAGGAGAGATTCAACCAAGAAATAAGGAGGAATTTTCTGAGTGAGAACAATCAACCAAAGGAACAGCTTGCCTTCGGAAGTTGTGGGGGCTTAATCACTTGAGACTTTCAAGAAGAGATTGGACTGCCCTTTGTCAGAAATGGTATATAGGGCCTCCTGCTTGAGTGGGAGGTTGAACTAGATGACCTATAAAGTCCCTTCCAACTATGTTAATCTGTTAAAACCCACAAAGACAGGAAGTAATTTTCTGGCCTTTTTCAAGGCAGTCAATAAGTGACTGCTGCAATCGTTAAGCAAACAAGGTGGTTATTAAGTGAACCCATTTAGGTAAGTGAACAGGGATTTGGGTTCTTTTTGCTAGAAACTGACAAAAAAACATTGCAAATCATGGTCACATAACCACAGAACACCCACAACAAAAAGCTGCTCCACCTGATGTGCAGTCACATGACTTATGTGAGATGCTGCTACCATTTACAATGGCTGGGAAGGGGTGCTGTTTGGGTTGTGAAAGCACCCATTCTGTGGCCATCATAACTTCAAATTGTCATAAAACAACTGGTCGTAAATCAAGGATTACCCGTAATTCAAATAATCCATTTCTCCGGAGAGTATATTTCATAACAATTTCCCCATTCTTTGTTGCACAGCAATGGATGTTTTTGACTTCTTTTGCCGTGAAACATTTTATTGAGGGTAGACCTGACTTCAGATCTGGGATAGACAGTATAAGGAGTCTTTCATCATTAAAGGGACTTCTCCGGGTGCCGTCCACTAGACTTTGTCAGCGGGTGACGCCCAGGGGAAGGGCCTTCTCTGTGGCGGGCCCAGCCCTCTGGAACGACCTTCCCCCCGATATCAGGACAACCACGGACCTCCGCTCCTTCCGCCTAAAATTAAAGACACATCTGTTTCGCTTGGCCGGCCTAGGGTAGTCTCTTTTTAGATTGGGGTTAGTTTTAATATGGGATTTTAGCGCAGGGTTAGTTTAATTTCATTTTATTATTGTATACTGTTTGTATTTTATATGTATTTTAAATTCCCTGTGCCCCGCCTCGAGTCCCTTCTGGGAGAGAGAGCGGGTTATAAATTAAATTATTATTATTATTATTATTATTAAACTGAGTACCTGTCCTTTGCTTAATGCACTGAATCTTACTATTCTTTCCCAGCTAAGGTGGTCCATTTGCCAAGTAAAAGGTGAATATATATATATATATATATATTGATTTAAATCAGTGTAAACCCCATCTCCAATTTTGCAGCACTTATTGTACGTTCTGTTAAAAATCAATGACACTTGACTAGAAAGATGATCGCTACATTGAGGCATCTTTAAGTTAAAGGAAGGCAGGTTTGAATGTTAGGGGGAAAACTGTATTGATCACAGAAATTCAACAATTAGAAAAGGAATTACTTTGGGAGGTTGTGGGCTTCCTTTTACCATGTTGTGCGGGCAGAGCCTGGACCACCATTCGGTTAGAGACACTTTGAATTCCTGCATTGATCAGGTGTCTTGAACTCAGTGGTCTAAATCAGTGCCCCCCCCCCCCCCCAACCATTCTGGCTCCATGGACTAAAAGTGGAAGTGGCAAGGAGAGGGAATGGTTTTGCGTGTGCAAACTAGATCTCACACATGCACAAACAAAGCTTTGCACACTCACCCACCTCTTGTGTGGCCTGGTTCCCAGCAGGCTATGGACTGGTACTGATCTGCCAACCTGGGGTTGGGGACCGTTGGTCTAAGTGCCTTCTTTCAATGCTTATGGCAGGGGTGGGCAAACTTTGCAACTTTAAGTCTGAAGGACTTCAGCTCCCAGAATCCTCCAGCCAGCAAAGCTGGCTGGAGGATTCTGGGAGCTGAAGTCCTTCAGACTTAAAGTTGCAAAGTTTGCCCACCCCTGGCTTATGGAGTCAGGGCATCGTGTGCTTTGCACTGCCATGTAATAAGGTCTTTATCCATGGCTAAAACCCATCATTGGTCTTTTCATCTCTAGCATCTAAACCAGGGATAATCAACCTTTTTATACCTACCACCCACTTTTGTATCTCTGTTAGAGGTAAAATTTTCTAACCGCCCACCGGTTTCACAGTAATGCTGATCTATAAAGTAGGGAAGTCAATTAAATTTAAAAAAGGAAAGTGCTTCAGTATCGGACAAAACCCATACTGCCCACCATGAAAGCTGGAACGCCCACTAGTGCGCAGTATGGACCAGGTTGACTACCACTGATCTAAACTGTAAGATCCTCTGCCTTCGGAGACTTAGTTTTTAATGTTTTCTTAATTCATTGTTATTGATTCATATGTGAGTTGTAAAGGTTTTTTTTTAATCACTAAACAATTGTGGCAGGTAAATCATAAAATGGAGCAAAACTATTGAACTATTAGGCTCAATAGGAGAAAGTAGAATTAGATATAGCCCAGGATAGTTCTCTGGGTACAGAGTTTTCACTCTAGGTATCGGACATTATGTTTAGTCGGACTATTGGGGGTGGGTGGGGGGTTTGAAGGATAAAACAAACTTTGAAAAAGTAACTTTATTGTGAGCAGAAGTACAAGGCTGAAACAAAAGACTAGAGGTTTCCCTATTTCCCTATTTTTCTACTTTTTTATTTTTGAGTCTGGTAGTCTTTTGCCTATCATAACAAACAGAGGATTCTTCTCTGCATGTCCAACAATAGCAATAGCTTGAAGCCGTGGTGGTGCAGTGGTTAGAATGCGGTATTGCAGTCTAATTCAGCTCACTGCCAGGAGTTCGATCCTCACCGGTTCAGCCTTCCATCCTTCTGAGGTCAGTAAAATGAGGACTTAGACTGTTGGGGGCAATAGGCTGACTCTGTAAATTGTTTAAAGAGGGCTAGAAAAGCACTAGGAAGTGGTATGTAGGTCTAAGTGCTCTTGCTATTGAAGACTCTGGTTGAGGTCTGTCCAGAATGAGCTGGTTCAAATAGAATTTAAACAGGCTAATCTGTAGGGCACTGGACCATGCTGAAATCAAGCAGCTTTATAATGGCACACCAACAAGAATTATTAATAACTGGTAATAATCCAGCTGTTTTTATGCCACGTGGTAGCAATTCTTATCAAGCTGCTAAGGATATGAGAAATCCAAGCCCTACCTCATACATTTGTTTCTAGCACCATCTGCTTGTGCATCCAATTTCACAGATGAAATGGCTTATAATAAACATACACACAGCAGGCCCCGCAACACCCTGCATTTGATTGACAGAATCCCATAAAAATATGGCTGCCGTCCTTTGGCAGAACATCAGTGTTCAAAGAATGATGCTGAAGCCACAGTGAAGAAAGTAGCATAGAAAGTACAAACACTGATATAATTATTTGGCGGATTTTTGTTTTTCCTTGCCCTTTTGAAGTGATTGATCAGAAAGTCTCTCCAAACTCATACTGGGATCGTCCTTGTCTTTGTAAAAAGTGAGTCTGAGATAATTTATTCTAAATTCTAAAGCAGGCCAAGCCACAATTTTACAAAGAACCACACTTTAAAAGCCCTGATATATTTAAACTAATTGTGTTTGTCAGCACTCAAAAACTTTGCTCTTAAACTAGCAAATTTTCAGATCACCTGCCTACAGCAGTGATGGCGAACCTATGGCATGCGTGCCATAGGTGGCACACAGAGCCATTTGTCAGGGTACACGAGGCGTTGCCCGATGCTGGTCAGCACACATGCGCATGCTTGCAAGCTGATTTCGGCTTTCTTTTGAGGCCATTTTTAATCCTCCTAAAGGCTCTTGAACGCTCCGGAGGGCTAAAACTAGCCCTACGAGCAAACCAGAAGTCCGTTCCCGAACTTCCAGTTTGCCAATAGGGCCGTTTTTTCACACTCCGGAGGCTTCAGGGAAGCTCCTGAAGCCTCCGGAGGGCCTTGGGAAGGAGGCAGTGGCAGCTGTTTTCACCCTCCCCAGGCTCCTATAAAGCCTCTGGAACCTGGGGAGGGCGAAAAAAAGCACACCAAAAATGGGGGGGGAGCACTGGTCATGCGTGCATGCACACTGGGGTCGTGCGCATAGCATTATGGGGGTGGCACGCCCGTGCACAAACCCCCTGCGCTTCCCCCCGCTTTTGGCATGTGAGACAAAAAAGGTTCGCCATCACTGCCCTACAATATATACCAGGTAAAGGCAATTTCCAACAGTCCCTTCACTTGCTGCTATGATGTGGAACTCATCACCAAAATCAGTGGGTTTTTGTTTTTTTTAAGTAACTCATTTTTTAAAGGACTATTTTCCCTTTGGACAATTTCAATTTCAAGCCAAGGATGGTATAGTTTGCCATCTCCTGTTCACTTTTGACACGGTCTCACTTGCCTTTTGATGTGAGCCTTGCCTAACGTTTTGAGTGTACCTTCCCAAAGCCAATTGAATCCATGATCATACCAAATTTTCCATTTCCAAATTCATCACTTTTCTCTGCAGATACAGAATTTTTTTTAAAAATAACACTATCCATTCATATACATGTGTTGCTAACTAGAGTACTGCTTTTGATAAGAACATTCAGGTTCAGATCTCTGAATCTGTCTTATCTCTCCTAAGGGAATCCTTACATGAAGAAGAGAAAGAAGCGGAAGAATGAATCCAGGAGTCCAATGAATGAGAAAACAAGGAGAAGTACTACTGGAGAGGAAACAGTAGCACTGGTCTAGTAGCAAAACGCAGATGCCAGCTGTAAGATTGGCTAACACTGGAAGAAGAATAGGTGTGGTAGGAAGCATTTGCCATATTGTTCTCACTAGACCCCAAATACCTACCATATTTTTCAGAGTGTAAGACACACCTTTTCCCCCTCCTGCAAAAAAGGAGAGTGAAAATCTGGGTGCGTCTTATACACTGAATACAGCGTTTTTGGCGTACCGAAACCCCACCCCCTTTGCAAAAATGGACGTGCAGAGGGTTTGGGAGGCCTGCAAAGTGCTCCTGGGGGCTGGGGAGGGCATAACAAGCAAAAAAAATGGGTCATGTTTTGCTCATTTTTGCCCCCCCCCCCAGCTCCCAGGAGCACTCTACAAGCCTCCCAAAGCCTATGTATTTTTTGCTCAGTTTTGTCCCCTCTCCAGCCCCCAGGAGCACTTTGCATGGCCTGTTTTTCACAAAAAATGAGGCATGCAGAGGGTTTGGGAGGCTAGTATACTACCCAAATGGTGACCACCCCTCCCACTGCCCCACACATGCTGCATGGCTTTCCTGGAGCCTGGGGAAGACAAAAACGGCCTCCCCTGCCACCCACCCCCCGGAAGTCCATTTTCCAACTTCCAGTGGGCCCGGTAGGTCTGTTTTTCACCCTTTCCAGGCTCCAGAGACTTTCTAGGAGTCTGGGGAAGGCGAAAAACAGCCCGACACACAAACCAGAAGTTCGGGAAGGGACTTCTGGGTTTCCTGTTGGGCCATTCGTCTCCCTCTGGAGGGCGAAAAACAGTCCAACGCACCTCCTGGAAGTCTGTTCCCGAACTTCCAGTTTGCGCATTGAGCTATTTACTTCAATGCTTCGTCTAACTAGCCATACATGCCTCATACATCCTCACGGCCGATTCGGTCCCACAGAGAGAGACTTCTCCGGGTGCCGTCCACTAGGCTATGCCAGCAGGCGACGCCCAGGGGAAGGGCCTTCTCTGTGGTGGGCCCGGCCCTCTGGAACGACCTTCCCCCCGATATCAGAACAACTACGGACCTCCGCTCCTTCCGTCAAAAACTTAAAACACACTTTTTCTGCTTGGCCGGCCTTGGTTAGTCTCCGTCTAATAGGGTGAAAGGGATTTTAGGGAATATATATTTGGGGATTATAGCGCAGGGATAATCTAGTTTAATCTGTTTTTTATTCATTCTATTTATGTATTTTTATAGTTATTTTAATTTCCCTGTGCACCACTCCGAGTCCCCCAGGGGAGAGGATGCGGTATATAAATAAAATTATTATTATTATTATTATTATTATTATTATTATTATTATTATTATTATTATTATTATTATTATTATTATTATTATTATTATTATTATTATTATTATTATTATTATTATTATTCACCCTCCAGAGGTTTCAGGGAAGCCTCCTGAAGCCTCTGGAGGAAGAAAAATGGCTGAAAATCAGCTGTCCAGCATGCTGGAACTGACAGGGCAACACCTCGTGTGCCCTTAGAAATGGTTCCATGTGCCATAGGTTTGCCATCACGGGCCTATATCACCTTCAGATCACTTTCCTATGGAGTCTCAAGACATAGTAACTTTACTTCAACTTTACTTCAACTTTACTTCAATGCTTCGTCTAACTAGCCATGATGAAAAGTCATTATCAAGATCAAAGGTTCCTTCTAGAGCTGCAGACTTGGTTAATTAGAACTTAACCAAGTCAGTGATGGCAAATGTCTTAGAAGATGGTGTAATTAATCAGCAATATGTCCCTAACCTTGGAGATGAATGATATGAGTGACATTCTGCTCTCTGAAAGTGACTTGGCAAGGCATAATAACGGAAATTGCTAAATTAGTCCATTGTGCTTGGCTAAAATAAAGAGCAGGTCCTTAATACATTATATCCTAAGGAAGCAGAGTAACGGGACTTAAGGAAGCCATGTCTGATATTGGCAGGGCATAAAATTAGACCTCATGATTTCAGTTGAAATGAACAAAATCCATCCAGGAAAAACTCTAGTAAATCAGACCAAGTTCCATGGTCTGCTGCCCATTCCCGGCATTCTACTTAATCCCATGTGAAAGTAGCAATAACAAAACAATAGCACTTAGACTTATATACCACTTCATAGTGCTTTACAGTACTCTCTAAGAAGTTTACAGAGTCAGCACATTTTCCCCAACAATCTGGGTCCTCATTTTACCAACTTCAAAAGGTTGGAAGGTTGAGTCAGATAGCATCGAACCCCTGGCAACCCCTGGATGCAGAGTTAGCCTGCAGTATTGTATTCTAACTACTGTGCCACCACAGCCTTCCTCTCCCTGTTGTTCTGTGCTGCATGGCTGCTAATAGGTACAATACAATACAATAGCAGAGTTGGAAAGGACCTGGTAGGTCTTCTAGTCCAACTCCCTGTGTGGGCAGGAACCTTATACCATTTCAGACAAATGGCTATCTAACATCTTCTTAAAGACTTCCAGGGTTGGGGCATTCACAACTTCTGGAGGCAAGCTGTTCCAGAGGTTAATTGTTCTAACTGTCAGGAAATTTCTCCTTAGTTCTAAGTTGCTTCTCTCCTTGATTAGTTTCCACCCATTGCTTCTTGTCCTGCCCCCAGGTGCCTTGGAGAATAGTTTGACTCCCTCTTCTTTGTGGCACCCTCTGAGATATCGGAACACTGCTATCATGTCTCCCCTGGTCCTTCTCTTCATCAAACTAGACATACCCAGCTCCTGCAACCGTTCTTCATATGTTTTAGTCTCCAGTCCCCTAATCATCTTGGTTGCTCTTCTCTGCATTCTTTCCAGAGTCTCCATGTCTTTTGTACATCGTGGCGACCAAAACTGTATGCAGTATTCCAAGTGTGGCCTTACCAAGGCACTATACAGTGGCATTAACACTTCACGTGATCTAGATTCTAGAGTGTGACAGCCCAAGGATAGGAACTATTTTTAAATCTATTTGTTTGGCCAGCTATGCTTTGATGTCTTCTGCCCGATGGTAGAAGTGCAAAGAGACACTGACCAGGGTGTGAATCATCTCTGAGTAACATTTCCTGGATTTCGGCTACACATTCTCCTCCTCCCATCTTTTTAATTTCATATTATTGTGCTTCCATTGTTTATTTTTATTCTTTTATTCCTTTGCTGTTGTTATGTTTACATTTTATCATTTTATTGCTGTAAGCCACCCATAATAGCCCCCTAGAGAGATGATTGGAGAATAAATTTAACAAATAAAAAATAATTGCTGTTGAATTAATCCACTTCCTGAATTTTATGAAACAAGTTTTTATAGACTTCCCTTGTTTTTTTACAGTACAGAAAAAAAGAAAAAAGTGGACAGGAGAAAAAAGAGGCATATAGTTAAAGGAACAACTACATTCATGAATATTCATGAATATTCCTCTTCTGAACTCTCATTCTAGCTACAGTATCTCCTTTGCAAAATAGTGGATTATGTTCTTAACAACAGTAAATGAGAAGCTGGTGTGGCTCACATTTTTTGGCCAATATAGTCACTGAAACCCTACCAGCCTAAATGTACAAATCATTCAGCAGATTACAGTACCTGGACTGAATTTATGAGGTTTGAAATACTGGGCTGATCCCTGCTGACGTAACCCTGCTGGTATTTTTATTTCGAATTCTTCCATACCTATTACCATTTTTACATATAATTAAGAGGGAGGGAGGGAGGGAAGGAGGGAGGGGGGGAGGGAGGGAGGGAGGGCTCAGTGTTAAAAATCACATTTTCATCCACAGGCTCTTCCTATAAAAGAATTCATCCTTGAAATGTCAAGGGTTGGGGTTTTTTTGCATTTTCAAATCCGAGCTTTTGGAATCTTGGCAATCATATCAGCAGTGGGTTCCGGCTGGTACGGCCCAGTACAACCATACTGGTAGTAGCCGGAAGCATTGGCCACCATACTGGTACACTGGCTCATTTGGCCCACCACCCACCCTCATTCCATACCTGTTTTTAAAGCAACCGGCCAATTGCGCACGCATGCACAGCATGTGGCAACTGCGTGATCTCTGACAAGCAGCTGGGCGTCGCAGGAGTGGGGGAGTGTGCAGGCATGCACAGCATGCATGCACGACCAGGATGCCCGGCCCCGTGCGCAGCATACCGGTAGCGGTGGAGAGAGGAACCCACCACTGAATCATACCAACTTTCCAATTTGCCCTTACTCCCTAGATTAGAAGTTCCATCATGACTTGAAATATTTTTCCAAAGGAATCTCTTATTTCCCTTTCCTGCTTCCAGCCAAGAGCAAGCCAAATTTATAAATGAATTATCTGGGTCAGCTGAAGGATATGACTGGGTTCCATGAAGACTGGCATTCCTATGGCTTCCATCCAGTGGTGAGTTTCAAATTTTTTAGAACCTACTCTGTAGGTGTGGCCTATTTTGTGGGCGTGGCTTGGCAGTCATGTGACAGGGTGGGAGTGGCCACCTTTTAAAATGTGGTGAAACTCGCCGCCCTGGGTCCGTTTGGAGAAGGGCGGGATATAAATTTAATAAAATAAAAAATAAAATAAAATTTAACAACGCTCTTGCTTAGCAACCAAAAGTTTGGACTCAATTGTGATTAATTAATTAATTAATTAATTAATTAATTAATTCTTTCTTTCTTTTCCTTTCCTTCCCGTTGGGTCACTGGCAGCGACGGGCCAGATTTACTTCCAGGTACGCTGGTGGGACCCCCTCTCACCGGTTCTCTAAATTTCACCAACCGGCTCTCGCGAGTAGGTGTGAGCCTGCAGAAACCCACCACTGCTTCCATCCTTTATCCAGTATGGCATTTGTATGTTTTTACCCAGTAAATTTTACTGAAAAAAATATATGGGAAGACTCCTAGTAGAATTTTGGTCTCCTTAAATAAACGACTGCATTCATTATTTTTATGTCGAATCTCCATGCTGTGGGGTGAAAATGTCTAATAAAGTTACACCCTCTTCTGTCTTTCCCATCACCATACATTAACAGCTTTCATTACATTTTTTCAGGCAGATGAAGTGAATAAGTGTAATAAACTTCAAGGGGCACTTTGTTAAAAGAGGGTAATTTAATTTTAATGCTTTTGAAGAGAACTTTCTTTTCTTTAAAAATGGAGGCCTGCAGCTACTCTGCCTTATTGGACAAGGAAATTGACTTGTTAACATTAAACGGAAGCAATTTTAATGGCATTATCTACCCGCACCAAACAGCAATTCACGTATCACATTCCCCTGAAAGTAACTTAAGATTATTGTACTCGGGCTTCCAGCCATGTAAAACACATGCAAAACCATCAACTTTGGGAAAGATAAGAAAATGTTAAGCACCCCCCCCCCCAAAAAAAAAGAGGTGAAAGGAACTTTGACTGTAGCTAGTTCATATCATTTAAATGACTAGGGCTATTAATCCAAAATCACTATATGCTTATTATTCAATACTCACTCCATTTAAGTAGCACAAGCAATAAAAAGAACTAATTCATAGACCTTAATTCATGTTCTCACACAAAAGGTACCACAGGGATAGTGTTGAAGTGACTTTTCTCAGTTAGAAAAACCTTACCTGGCAATTTATGTTCCATTTCAGGTGTGCAATTCAAAAAATACTTTAAATTGTGAAAACACCTCTGTTTCCATTGTTGCTGTGATAGAATGATTGACCAAGCTTGAACTCAGTGTATTGTATCTCCAATGTTCCTTTGACAAAGAAGTCCTCTGGGCTTTGAAGAGTAGAACAGATGTAACTTCTGGATCCAGATCTTTAAACTTAAACCCTTATTTGCAGCAGAACCCATAAGCCTGGAATTTCTGATGAGGAGAAGAGATACTCTGTGGAAAAAGGTGGATAGGAGCATCAGCAAACCAAGGAAGGATGTTCTAATCTGCTTCTTACCATTGTGTTAGAAATCTCCGCCCCTACTATTCCTTAATACTTAGAAGTGTGATGGTAACGTAAGAAACTTACTGATGTTAGAATACAATTCAGCCTTTTTTCTGCCCACAGAAAGAGGAAAAATAGAGAGTTGGAGAGAATCATAGCAAACCCCATTCCCGTCCATTCTGCATTCTGGTTCACGCAGAAAAGCACCATCCAAGCATTCTCAATAGATAGCTAGATCCTCCAACAAGATCTTTGATGATGGAAAACCTATCATCTCTCAAAAAACCTGTTATTAAACTGTTGTTACTAGTGAGATATTGTTCAAAAATTGCCATAAATCTAGCCTGTTTTAATTAGCTCATTATGTAGCGCTGTCATCTGCAGCTGAAAAGAACAATTATTAAATATCTTGTATTTATCATTCCTAGAAGTATCTCTTCTCTCCTTCAACATCTCCTCACAGTATTTGTTTTCGATAATTTTGACCAGAGTTTTGCCTCTCAGCCTATGCTACATTGTCTATTTCTTAAATAGCAGGACATCAAAACCTGAAGGTATATTTGACAAATTCTTAGAAAAGAAAAGCAAGTTTTCTGACCAGCTTTCCTAATATTTAAGGTTGTATATTTGGTGGTGTTTCTTTTTGTCTTTACATGAATTCCAATGTCACACGGTCATTTTCTCAGAATAATTGCAGCAACTTTAAATTACCTTATGCACAAATGTGTCATCACTTGTACTCTTATTTTAAACATTTGGGAGTTGAATGGAGTCAGTCTAATTTGAATTATATAATTTATCTTATTTTGGATCAATCTCAGTCATTTAATTTCTTGAGGTAAAGTGTTCCTCTCTGTGACATTGCCTTGAGAAAGAATAGTAGGTCAAAGTCCCATAGCAAAAGGCATCTTTTCTAATTAAAAATTTAAAAAGGCAATTGCCCACTCCAGTTGTTCAGACTCTCCAAGGGAAACTTGTAATATAATAATTATCATTATAGAATATCAGGTCAAACCTATGACACCCTCTGTGATTTATTCACCTATTAATAATCAAAATCCAGGGAGAAAGTTACGCCTGCTGTCACAATTCAGTGTCAATATTGTAGAGACTGATTCATTTCAGGTTCATCTCCGTGCTACTAAGGAATATCTTCTAATCCACAATAAGAGTAGAACATTTTACAGATTTATATGTTATTGCAATAAAATTGAATTTTCAAAGCTGAAGTTCCTCAATCAGAGCAATAGTTATTTTCTATGACTGTCAGCCATATGCAGACTACTGTGTTAGATCCTGTGGGTTATATTTTTAAAAACAGTGAAAAAAAGTATGTTTGCAATGGACATTGTTGAAACAGCCTGAAAATAAAAATGTTTGGCATATGTACTTTTTAGATTTCCTCCCTCCCTCCTTCCCTTTTTGTACATTATTGCAATAAAAACAAATCAACATTAAAATAAAGAATTGAAGCTGATTTATCTTGTGCTATCTGTTTTTCAATAACAGATTTAATCTACTTCTCTAGTTTCTTTGAAATGCTGCAAACTTGATACCATATTTCCTTAAAAGAAGGGTAAATGGGGAAGGTCATCTGTAGATTTGCTGAGAATACAGCAATAATATGTGTGTATTTAGATCCTATCCTATCTTCCTCAGGGAAAACTCATTTTAAATTCCTTCTGGGTGAATATATATTTGCCTTTGAACGTCTTTGTGATCTTGCAGGAATGAGATTTTCCATTGACAGGGATTCTTCCCTTATCTCATTCAAACCAGCCAATACTCTCTCCCTTCTGCTCCCATTAAAAAATTCAGCCTTCTATTCCTGGAGCTTGTCTGTTCTTGCATGCATAAGAGATTAGGTACTCCACACTCCAATCTAGCCTCTGTAGTCACATGCTGTCATGGTCACAACTATTAGCAAAGTTGTCTGGATGGGGCATTGCCAAGATGACATTATTTCACTTCACGAGATTGCCAATGTAACATTTTACTGGTGCTTTTCAATGCGATAGAGAAATGGTGGTAAGACAAGTAGCCTTTGAAGGAATTTGGTTTGCTTTTCCAGTCGTTTCTGATTAACTATGTTGGAAGCAATATCCACCTGGTTCAATTCCAAGCTGGGAGAAATGCACTGGGGACAAAAATGGAGGCTGGAGGCTGATTGGAAAGAGGTTCTGCTTCATTTATTGATGAAGCAGAACCACCAAGCACATGTGATTCTGGGTAGATGATCACGCAGAGCTGAGAGTGGGGGTGGTATTTAAACCTTCTCTTGGGTTTTGCACTTGAACTTCCTGTTCCTGTGTAAGAAGAGGTGTTCTATTGGCTGTTGTAGGGGTCATAGCTAGGTCTGTAGGGTGTGTGAGCTCTCAGGTTTGGTTGAAGTTTGGACTCTGATGCAATGTCCTTAAGAGATTGTGCAATGTAGTGAGCTCTGCTGCTAGTGGGTTAATCCTATTATGTCCTGTAGTGTCATGTCTTAATCCTATCATCCTGGAGCTGAAGGTCTTTTGTTTTGTAGATAGGATGGCCCCGTCTTTCTTAATAGGCACCACACTTTTACATGTCTCCAGGAGCATGGTTCTCCATTTCTAATCCAGGGAAATTTCATTCTTCTAAGAGACGGGGACTTCCCTCAACTAAATATTTAAAAACCCAATAAAAATACATAAAATTATAAAGGGAGAAAGTTTTTAAAAATCACAAAGCCACATAAGACATATATGTATAAACATACATATATTAATAAATGGAAGCCCTGATTCATAGTGTTTGAAAGGTTCTGGTGGTTTGGTTTATATTACTTACAATTGATTTTTTTCCTGACACAGCTTCCTACCATAACTGCCTCTCAGATTTGTTCTGTTCGATCTGCCATAATGTAAACCTCTAACTAAAGCAGGATCCTTGGCTTCATTTGTTGAGAAAGGTATAGTTTATTATAGGTGAAGTATACAGTGACGTGCAGTGAGATTTATGGCTGGTGAGGCAGTGACACAGTGGTGGGTTTCAAATTTTTTTAGACTTGTGGACTTCAACTCCCTGAATTCCACAGCCAGGCATGCTCAGTTCTTTTTTTATATTGAAAAAGTTTTATTGGTTTTACATTCTTCTATAGGGTAGGGTAAGGGATACAAAGAAATTTTGAGAGCATTCACGTCAGAGTCGTCGGCCCTTCCGAGACCTCAAAATACACAATAAAAAGATAACAAAAAAAAAAAGCATTTTTCATAACACTACAAGGTAAAAGCAAGTACATATACCTAAATTCTCAATTCCATGCTGTCAGACATTTACAAAAAATCCAGATACAGATATTATGCAAAATTGTTCAGAAAAATCAAGGCAAAGTTATTTTTTCGATCTAAGTCTCTTGGCTATTGTATCTTCTTTTTCTCCTCCCTGGCCCCGAGCGGGCGGGGCCGTGGCCCCCTCCGTCCCCCCTGGATCTTCCCCCAGGGCAGAGGAATATTTTTTAAGAAAGGCTTCCGCCTCAGCAACTGTTTTAATCCT
Source organism: Rhabdophis nuchalis (assembly GCA_039707465.1). Classification (NCBI taxonomy): domain Eukaryota; kingdom Metazoa; phylum Chordata; class Lepidosauria; order Squamata; family Natricidae; genus Rhabdophis; species Rhabdophis nuchalis. Next base: position 41,031,945 of record CM077643.1, on the reverse strand, counting down.
CACTCTTCCTCCTTCCCAGAACACCAGCATCCCTTCGGGTGTCACCCACTTGAACCAAATCCCATGATCAAATAAAATTTTAGACAAGAAGGAAAATTTCCTTCTTGCTTCTCGAATCTTTCTAGGAATCTGCTTCAAGATAGTGACCGTTTTTTGTTGGTAAATTAAAGGGTTCTCTCTCTGCGCCCTCAGGATTTCCTCTCTGGTTGACCTAACAAATTTCACATGTATCTCTCTAGGCACTTCATTTATCCTGGCATATGCTGAGTTAATTCTATAGGCTAGGTCAATGTCCCCCCTGATCTCATCTTTAGGTTTTTGTAAATAGTCTGCTAAAATTGTGCTCATAAGATCAGGGAGGCATTCACCAGATTCCTCAAGAATGTTCTGAAATCTCAAAAAATATGTCATTCTTTCCATATCAATCCTAGACACATGCCCATCTATTTCCCCAACCTCTTTAGTAACATTTTTAATCTCTCCCTTAACCCCCACCAACCCCCCTTCCAATTCTTCAGTCTTCTGTGTGTTTTCCAGCACTTGCTTCCTTGTGTCCAATAGCTCCTTCTTGAAATTGATGTTTTCAGCCCTCTGGGCCTGAATTTCGTTTACCAAAGTTTGTATAACAGTTTCAAGAGAAGCCATCCGTTGTTCTAAACTTGCCAGTGCTGTTTCTTGAGCCATGATTAACTGTTAAAGTCAGTGCCACCAAAATGGCGTTTTCAGGGTGGGGTTGGTGAGACTAACCGGGAGCCAAAAGTTCAGATCAAGGTTGAAACGTTGTAAAATTCAGGAACCAAGAGAGAGACAATTTTCCAGCTCAATAGTTATAATAACGAAGGTAATCCAGAAAGGAATCACAAATCCAACAAGAAAAAAATTCTTCATTAATATCCAGAGAGAGTCCCACTTGTAAAGAGTCGGTGGGAATTTTCCATAGTTAAAATAGTCAGGCAGGGACAAAGAAAAGCCACTTTCCACCGCCCATCTCAGAGCCCAGAGGAGAGAGTAGAAAAATAAATTTTTTTAACCAGCCAGACCTAGAAACAATGTTGCAAGTAGTCGCATACCACTTTCCCTTGTTAGAGACAGTCCGGATTTAAGATTTCCGCTTTCTCTTCCAGAGAAGCCATTTTTAAGTGCCGCTTAAGTCCGAGGGTTTTTTTTTGAAAACAAACACCCCCCTCCCAGTCCGTTCAGCCTGGCTGGCAGCAAGGAAAAAAAGTCTTTTTAAACTCACTCTCCCTCGCAGCTGAAGCCTCGGCAAGCCTTCCGATCTCTTCCGCTCAGCCCTCTACATTGAAGTGAATGGCGCCGACAGCCGTTGGCGAAGGGAGAACCCCCCGCAGCATGTTCCTCCTCACCTAGGTCGCGGAGGGGATCGCTCTCCCCACCGCCGTGAGGAGAAATGTCTCCTCCGAGCCGACCCTACGGGAGACCTCCAGTAACCGGAGTGTCTCGCCCCCATGGGGGGGCAGAAAAGGCAACAAAGCGGCGAGCGAGCCCCAGGCTCGCCCGTCACCGCTGGAGCCGGAACCGGAAGTTCTGATTTAAAGCGACAGCATTCGTTTTTCTCCTTTGCAAAAGAAATTTCCTTCTTTCTTTTTCTTTTTCTTCTCCTTTCCCCTCCTTCCTCCCACTCTCCCTCCCTCCCCCCCTCTCAAACAAACACACACACACACACAGAGAGAGAAGTTGAATTGGACTATCTCTCCTACCCACTTCCCTCTCTCGCTCTCTCTCTCTCTCTCTCTCTCTCTCTCTCTCTCTCTCTCTCTCTCTCTCTCTCTCAAACACACACACACACACACACACACACACACAAGTTGGATTGGATATATTTTCCAATGGCTTGAAAGCAGCTCCTTTGCCACCACCACCACCCCCATTCCCCTGCTGCATTCTCTAAATATCTCCAATTACAAATGCTCCCTGCTGTCTGGGTGGGAAATGCCTGAAACGCAATAAAACCCATCCACTGCTTCAGAGAGGACTTCAACTCTGCTCTTGCCTCGGGTCCTCTGAAGAAGCCCCGCCCAAATGAACCGCCCTCTACTATGAAGCAGGAGAACTGTGTGCCTCACCTTACGTCAGGAATTTTTAGGCTGTTAACCCTCGCTTAACTCTGCTCAAGCGATCATAAAATGCCTAAAGTCAGCCTACATGAGGCAGGCAGTTCTTCTGCCTCATAGTAGAGGGCACATTTTAGAGGATTATTTTAAACAGTTAAGCAGTCATCCATAGTGAGGCAGCAACTAGCTCAGCCTGACAGCTCTCGCCTTTTTCCTTTCACATTTTTTTTTCATGATTACAGCAGGTGAGGCTGTGTCTCCCCTGCCTCATGTGACTGTCCGTCACTGTAATAGTGCAAAGCCAGAACTGAGAATTTCCTAAGTTCTACTTTCCCTCCCTTAATTGTCTCTCATTGCCTCCGCTAATATAACCAATGAGGTTCAAGCTAGATGTTTTTATAAGTCAGTCCAGGCCTCGTTTAGTATGTAGCCCTTTCTTCTTCCAGCTGGGTGACCTTGAGGCAGCGTCTTGAGAAGATGCAGCACTTACTTTTGTTTCCCCAAGGCATTCCCCCCTTTCTACACACACACACACACTCTTACTTCATGACAGTCTGTCACTGCATAGTAGCGAAGCAAGTTTTCATTCTCTTTCTCTCTTCCCCCTCCTTCTCTCTCTTCCCACACTACTAAATATACAGAAATACATGTGTCAAAAACCATGGATAGAGGAGTACTCTTTCGTGTGGAATGGGGAAGAAATCATTTTTGCTACTTCATAATTGGTGATACCTTGGGGGGCAAGAGACTGAATGGATGGGGTTTCCCCCCCCTCCCCAACCTTCTGTTGATTAGCTGGAGGGTGAGCACTCAATGACTTTTGGGCAAATTCCTGGCTTTGTCTACTCCTTTTCACCCACTTTCTTTTTAAAAATTTCATCAAGATCACTTTGTATTTTCTCTGTCCCTTTTAATTCCTCGTTGGTTTTGACCACATTGTTGCAGCTCTCTTTTCCTTCCTATACAACTCATAGAGTCTCTCTCTCTCTCTCTCTCTCTCTCTCTCTCTCTCTCTCTCTCTTTCATTTAGGCAGAAAAAATCCCAATATTTTATGTGAACTTTTTTTCTTTCTTTCACCATCTATTACATCATCCCACCAAACATCCTTTTTTATGCTTTCCATTAGCATAATTCTGCACACTTCAGTGGCATTCTATACTTTAATTCTTTCACTCTGTTCCAAGCAGCTTCCACATTCATTTTCCATTCATTATTTTAGGAGATTCGTCTAACTTCTAATGCTTTTTTCACCCAAACAGGACTCATGCTATCTCCTCCAGCTGTGACCCTACAATCATTCTGGTTTTCTTCACATCTGCCCATGTTTTCTCTATTCATCTTTTCCCAAGATCTACTCTTAACACTACAAATAGTGATCTGTCCCAGGTTCAGAATCTTTCATGCCTTTACTAATTAATTTTAACATAAACAATCAAATCAATTATACTCTTTGCTGCTTTCCTATTCCATATGTAAACAGTATAAGAATAGACTATTTTAAACCACGTAACTGACTTTTTTCTAAGCAGTCCGGTACTCAGCAGTTACCAAGCCCATTCATTCTTCATTCTCTTTTTAAATAATGATTATGGCCCAAACACATTCCCTGTTTCTCATCTTGTCTCTATTCATCCAATCATAACACCATACAGCTTTGGTTTGGGTTGTTGTTGTTGTTGTTATTATCTTTTATTCATTGAATATGAAACTCAGTCAACTGAACATTTAAAAATGTATCACAAATATTATTGACTGGTACTGATGGTTGATCCAGGCTGCTGCCAGCATCTTAGGTATCGACCAAATATCTTCTTAAAATGTGTGATGTTCCGAGTACCGCAGTTTTTTGCAGCTCTGCTGGTGTTATGGCAGAAAGATGTAATTTCTTGATGTATTTTGTAAAAAATATTATTATTATTATATACTTTATTCCTTAAAACATGAAACTCAGCCAACTGAACATTCAAAAATGCATCACAAATACCATTGACTGGTACTAATGGTTGATACAGGTTGCCGCCAGCATCCTAGATATCAACCAAGTACCTTCTTAAAATAGAAGATGTTCCAAGTAGCGCAGTAGCTGCAATTTGTTGATATATCATAAAATTCTTGAACATGGTACCAAGTGCCCCGATGACAATGGGTATCATTGTTACATACTTCATCCATAGCCGTGTAGTTTTGATGGACAGGTTGTGACATTTCGTTATTTTTTCTAATTCTTTTTCTTCAACTCTGGCATTTCCTGGAACAGCGATATCAATAAACTGTATGCTTCGGCCCTCTACAATTATGATATCTGGTGTGTTGTGCTCCAAATGACGATTTGTCTGTATTCAAAAGTCCCACAAGATTGAATACAGATTATTATTATTATTATTATTATTATTATTATTATTATTATTATTATTATTATTATTATTATTATTATTATTATTATTATGTTCATCTTTGGTGAGATTCACAGCCTTTGGGGCTGATTGGTAGTTCAACAGCTCGAGTCCTATCAAGGACCTAGGAACTGTCAAGGTAACGTCGGAGGATATAAGTTGTTCCAAGCAGGGTGGCCCTTTGTAGAGTCAGAATGCTCAAGTCTGGCAAACCTAGAACCTCCACATAGCGAGGCAGTCCCCTAGGTATTGCTCCAAGGGCTCCAATCACAATTGGGACAACACACGACTTTCTCTTCCACAGTCGCTCAACTTCAATTTGCAAGTCCCGGTATTTTGTGATTTTTTCTTGCTGCTTATTTTCAATTCGTGCATCACCAGGTATTGCAATGTCAACGAACCATACTTTTTTCTTTTCAATTATTGTTATATCAGGTGTGTTGTAGGACAAGTGCCTATCAGTCTGAATTCTGAAATCCCACAAGATCTTGACTTTCTCATTCTCTAAAACTTTCTCAATCTGATGTTCCCAGTGATTTTTGCTGTACTCAAATTCTGGCACAATTTCCAGTGAATGATCTTAGTAACACGGTCATGACGTTGTAGGTAGTCAGTTTGTGAAATTTTGCTGCACCCACTGATCAGGTGGTCGACTGTCTCATCTTTCTCATTACATAGGCGACATTTGCTGTTGGTGGTAATGTGTTGAATTTTTGCCTTTATGCAGTTTGTGGCTAAGGCTTGTTCTTGAGCTTGTTATTATTATCATCATCATTATTTTCTTCTTCTTCTTCTTCTTCTTCTTCTTCTTCTTCTTCTTCTTCTTCTTCTTCTTCTCCTCCTCCTCCTCCTCCTCCTCCTCCTCCTCCTCCTCCTTCTCCTCCTCCTCCTCCTCTTCTTCTTCTTCATTCATTAAACATGAAACTCAGGCAACTGATCATTCAAAAATGCACCACGAATACCATTGACTGGTGCTAATAGTTGAAATGAGTTGCTGCCAGCGTTCTAGGTATCAACCAAGTACCTTCCTAAAATGTATGATATTGTTGTTGTGATGATGAAGATGAAGATGATGATGATGATGATTTGCTTGCTCCCATTCATTCAGGAGGTTGTTCATTTTCTTCTGCAAATCTAGTTCATTTGTTAAAACCATTCACTGACTATATGTTTCACTCTTCAGTGGAACGGTAATATGTTCATCGATATTATCACCAGCCTATGGATTCCTATTTTGATATGCATATAATCAGAGCAAAGCAGATGACATCAATCCCTTATTTCTGATTTTCATGTTCTCATGAAACTCAAACCTAGAACTTCATTTTCCTATGTGTATTCATGCATTCTGTTTATTCATTTATGGATGTCTTCATTTTAATCTATTACCACTTTCCCTTTTCTCTTAGTTTCACACACCTGCTGCAAATAACAGTATGGCTTTTATCATCCAAAGCTTTCAAACAATGCTTTAGAGCAGTGTTTCTTAAAGTGTGGTTCCAAGGATCCCAAAGGTCCCCCAAAACCCCTTCAGAGATCTGAAAAATAGAATCTATTTACCAGATATTGAAGATATTTCAATATCTTCTCAATGTCACTCTTCTCATTATTATTTTTCTACTTCTTTAAAAATATAGGGCTTTTTATTAGAAAAGTTTTATTTATGTTAACATCTGTTGGGTTTCATATTGTTATTTCTACATGATACAATGAAAATGTGATGCATGCATTGATCTTACACTTTAATATAAGGACATTTATATATTGAAGATGGTGCAATGGTTAGAATGTAGTATTGCAAGCTAATTCTGCTGACTCAAGGATCCTCACCAGCTCAAGGTTGACTCAGCCTTTCATCCTTCCAAAGTCAATAAAACAAGGACCGAGATTGTTGGAAGCAATATGCTGACACTGTAAACCACTTAGAGAGGGCTTTAAAGCACTATGAAATGATATATAAGTGCTATTGCTATAATATGTTCAATGTCACTAAATATAACCCATACAAACAAAAGCTCTTTTAGAGTCCTCCATTTTTTTTAAAAAAAAATGTGGAAATGGATCCTGAAAGCAAAAAGTTGAAGAAACTCCGCTCTGTTGGATGAAAGGGACAGGATATACCGTGTTTCTCCCAAAATAAGACAGGGTCTTATTTTCTTTTAACCCCTAAAATAAGCACTTGGCCTCATTTTCAGGGAGGTCTTATTATTTTTGAGGTGCAGGAGACAGCAAGTATGGTCACCTCATGGGTCCTGCTGTGTTGCAATATTTTCAGGGAGGGCTTATTTTAGCGCATGTGCTCAAAAGCCTGATTGGGCTTAAAATCCGGGGAGGTCTTATTTTCAGGGAAACAGGGTATTAAGTGACAGTCTTAGCTGTACTCATGCTGTGTGCAGCATTCCTTGTTAAAGGTAAGGACGGTATTGATTAGTTTTAGCAAAACTTTGTTTAAATGCCACAAGTGCAACCACACATGAGTTTTCCCTCAAGCACAGTCATACTCTCCTATACACGCTAGGATCCCTAAAATAATTTCTGAATGAATAGGATAAAAATATAAGTGATGTCATAAATATATAGCCATCAGTTCTGAAACTTCTAGAACTACATGGTAGCTGTTAGCAACAGAAAGGAAGTAAGACAGCAGGAGAAGGAAGGGAAGAGACTGCAACAACAATGAAGTTCTGTGCCAGGCTATTGTTTCTAATGTAAGAACCATGAATCCACCTTGGTCTTGGGATTCTTCTTGTAAAGAGCACCTGAATAAAAAACAAAGCCAGAAAGGTAAGAACATCTGGCCCAGATAATTGGTGCCAAGGGGGTGTCTTAGAAGCTAGTGCCTGGTGGACTGGCCACATGTAGATGGAAGAAGAAGAGTGAATGATTCTATGGTTGCTCTCAACTCAGCATTTCTTGAGAACACTAAAGAAATGGAAGAAAATGATGGCATCAATGAGGAGAGTAACAGTGGTGTAATAGAACATAAGGAAAATGGGGACATTGCCCCAGTAATAGAACCAGGCGTTCCAAAGGTGCAAGCTTCGTCTAAACAGTTTGTAGATCAAGATACACAGTCTGATAGCAAAGTTAGCATTTTCAGACGAAAAGAATTCACAGACCAAAATGAGCAAACATCCACTCCTCCCACCTATGGAACCACTAGTATAGAGTCCACCAGAAGACAATCCAGAAATAGCCAGCATTTTGAAACTCAGGAACAACAATTTCCAGGCCAGGAATCCCGCCGTAATAGTCAGAAGGTATCTGGACAGGAACGCCACCATAGCACTCACCTCCCAGACCAGGAATCATGGCATAGTCAGCAACCCTCAGGCCAAGAATCCCGGCGTGTCAGTCAAGCACTACCTGGCCAGGAATCCCGCCGCAGTAGTCAGCATAGTCAGCATCTTCCATATCAAGAATCTCGGCGAAGCAGTCATGGCAGTCAGAAGTCTACTAGACCCCAACCTATGAATGAAGTAGAAACAAAGGAACATCCAACTTGGGTCAGTAAAAGGACAGGGAGAGTGATGAAATGCAAAAGCCAGCAGACAAGTAGAGTCTGGGAGTTCAAGCCACTTGCCGATATACTTCAACCTTTTAATCAAGTGGTTCATAAAAGCAGAAGTGTAAAGAAAGCAGCTGCTCATATTTCGTCTCAGCTTGTAGGGCAAGAAGCAAAGATCAGCAAGCAAGAGCCAGGAAGTCAGGTTTCACAACAGGGTACCAAACAACCAAAAGAGGTTGTGTCTTGGATTAGCAAAAAGGGAAAGTTAGTAAAATGCACAAGTCAGCAGACAAGTAGAATCTGGGAACCTAAGCCCCTTGCAGAAATCCTTTCTAAACAACCAACACCGAGCATCAGAGATACTAAAGAAAAAGCGATCACAGGAGAGACGGTTCTTCCCAAGGGGCCAGAAAAAGAACTGGCAGAAGCAGCTAAGACACAGCTTATCAGCCAGGAAAGCCAAATAATTCAGCAAGGTGATCAGAAAACTGAAGGACAGGAGGCCCAGCAAGCCAGCCAGGAATTAAAAGGAAAGGAATCCCAAGATGACAGACAAGGGAAAGATTTGATAGCTGCAGCTAAAAAAGTGGCAGATGTAACACTACAGACTGACAGCAGTGTGAGCATTTTCCGACGTAAAGAACTGATGGACCAAAATGAACAAACAAGCTTGACTTCTGGCAGTCCGTCAAGCAGCAGAAGCTCTCTACAAAGGTTTCTACAGGAAAGATCACAACAAAAAAGCCAGATGGAAATTCAAAGGGAAGGGCAGGAATCAAGACGCAGCAGTCAAGATATGAAAAATAAGCAGTCACTGCATGTCAGAAAAGAATCCAAAACTCAGGAACCCAAACCTGAAAAGGAAGAACCAGAAGGTCCAGGGTTAGTGGATGACAGTAAAAAAACAGATGCTAAAGTTCAGAAACCTTCAGCAGCATCTGGCAAGGTTTCTGATGAGAAAATTGTCTGGATGACTGGAAAAGGAGGTGCAAAACTTAGATGTACAGGTCAGCAGACAAGTGAGAGTCTGTTCAAAGACTACATAATAGAATTATATGGTTCAGTTCCTAAACAGAAAAAAAGTCACACCCCTGAGAGAGATGAGTTTCCGAGGGAAGATCAAGAATCAAAAATAAAAGCAGAAGAACAGAAGCACATTGTGCAGGAATCCAAAAAGAGCATCCAAGAACCAGTTTTGCCAGGATCCAGAAAAGCCAGCAAACAGCTGGAAGCACAAGGGTCTAGAAAGAGTCTCCAGGAATTAGACATACGTGGGTCCAGAAAAGCAAGCCAACAGCTAGAAGCCCGAGCATCTAGAAAGAGTCTCCAGGAGCCAGAGATTCCAGGGACCAGAAAAGTCAGTCAAAAGCTGGAAGCCCGAGAATCTCGAAAGAGTCTCCAAGAAGCAGAGGTGCCAGGGTCCAGAAAAGCCAGCCAACAGTTGGAAGCCCGAGAGTCTCGGAAGAGTCTCCAAGAAGCAGAGGTTCCAGGGTCCAGAAAAGCTACTCAACAGCTAGAAGCCCGAGAGTCTCGAAAGAGTCTCCAGGAAGCAGAGGTTCCAGGGTCCAGAAAAGCTAGCCAACAACCGGAAGCCCGAGAGTCTAGAAAGAGTCTCCAGGAGGCAGAGGTTCCTGGATCCAGAAAAGCCAGCCAACAGCTGGAAGCCCGGGAGTCTCGGAAGAGTCTCCAGGAGGCAGAGGTTCCAGGAGCCAGAAAAACCAGCCAACAGCTGGAAGCCCGAGAGTCTCGGAAGAGTCTCCAAGAGCCAGAGATTCCAGGGTCCAGAAAAGCTACTCAACAGCTGGAAGCCCGAGAGTCTAGAAAGAGTCTCCAAGAAGCAGAGGTGTCAGGGTCCAGAAAAGCCAGCCAACAGTTAGAACCTCGAGAGTCTCAAAAGAGTCTCCAGGAGGCAGAGATTTCAGGGTCCAGAAAAGCTACTCAACAGCTAGAAGCCCGAGAGTCTCGAAAAAGTCTCCAGGAAGCAGAGGTTCCTGGATCCAGAAAAGCCAGCCAACAGCTGGAAGCCAGAGAGTCTCAAAAAAGTATCCATGAGATAGAAATTCCAGGATCCAGAAAAGCAAGCCAACAGTTGGAGGCCCGACCATCTCAAAAGAATATCCAGGAGCCAGAGATTCCAGGATCAAGAAAAGCTAGCCAACAACTGGAAACAGAAGAGACTCCAAAGAATCTCCAGGAAGCAGAGGTTCCAGGATCCAGGAAAGCCAGCAAACAGCTGGAAGCCCGAGAGTCTCAGAAGAGTTTCCATGAGGCAGAAGTGCCAGGATCCAGGAAAGCTAGCCAACAGCTGGAAGCTCGAGAGTCTCGAAAGAGTCTCCAGGAAGCAGATGTTCCAGGATCCAGAAAAGCCAGCCAACAGCTAAAAGCCCAAGAGTCTCGAAAGAGTCTCCAGGAAGCAGAGATACCTGGATCCAGAAAAGCCAGCCAGCAGCTGGAAGCTCGAGAGTCTCGGAAGAGTCTCCACGAGCCAGAGGTTCCAGGATCCAGAAAAGCCAGCCAACAGCTAGAAGCCCGAGAGTCTCGGAAGAGTCTGCAGGAAGCAGAAGTTCCTGGATCCAGAAAAGCCAGCCAACAGCTAAAAGCCCAAGAGTCTCGAAAGAGTCTTCAGGAAGCAGAGATACCTGGATCCAGAAAAGCCAGCCAGCAGCTGGAAGCTCGAGAGTCTCAGAAGAGTCTCCACGAGCCAGAGGTTCCAGGATCCAGAAAAGCCAGCCAACAGCTAGAAGCCCGAGAGTCTCGAAAGAGTCTGCAGGAAGCAGAGGTTCCTGGATCCAGAAAAGCCAGCCAACAGCTGGAAGCCCGGGAGTCTCGGAAGAGTCTCCAGGAGGCAGAGGTTCCAGGATCCAGAAAAGCCAGCCAACAGCTAGAAGCCCGAGAGTCTCGAAAGAGTCTGCAGGAAGCAGAGGTTCCTGGATCCAGAAAAACCAGCCAACAGCTGGAAGCCCGAGAGTCTCGGAAGAGTCTCCAAGAGCCAGAGGTTCCAGGATCCAGAAAAGCCAGCCAACAGCTGGAAGCCCGGGAGTCTCAGAAGAGTCTCCAAGAGCCAGAGGTTCCAGGATCCAGAAGAGCTACTCAACAGCTGGAAGCCCGAGCATCTCAAAAAAGTATCCACGAGATACAAATTCCAGGATCCAGAAAAGACAGCAAACAGCTGGAGGCCCGAGCATCTCAAAAAAATATCCAGGAGCCAGAGGTTCCAGGAGCCAGGAAAGCTAGCCAACAAATGGAAGCACAAGTGACTCAAAAGAGTATCCAGGAGCCAGAAGTCCCAGGATTGGAAAAAATTAGCCAGCAACTGGAAGCACAAGAGTTTCACGGGGATATCCAAGAACCAGAGGTTCCAGGGTCCAGAAAAACTAGTGTACACCTGGAAGCACAAGAGGGTCAAGAAAGTGTCCGTGAGCCAGAAGTTCCAGAATTGGAAAAAGTTAGCCAGCAGGTGGAAGCACAAGTGTCCTCCCAAAGTATCCATGAGGCAGAGGTGCCAGGCTCCAGAAAAGTTTCAAGGAAGCAATCACAACAGAGTAGACAACTCTATTTGGCTGATTTGACTGAACAAGTAGCTGCTTCTGAAAGCCAAGCAACTCTACAAAGATTCACAGATAATTTACAGAGCGAGAATAAAGCTTTGCAGACATACAGCATAATTTCAATAGAAGATGGGATGTGGATGAACAGAAAAACAGGCAAGCTTTTAGTAAGTCACACTCAACAAACTGAAATTACCTCACATCAGGCCCCTAAAAAAGTAGCAGCAAAGGATGAGAAAATACCAAGGCCAATTGGACCTGGGAGCCCTGCTGAAGGAGTAGGGCCTCAATTGGAAGAATTAAATCAGATCAGTACTACAGCTGAGGAAAAGACGGATCAGGATCAGCAGCAACTTTTACGCAAAGAATCCCCTCCTGGTAGTCAAGAAGTTTCTGGCCAGGACCGGCCTCCACTAGGGAAAGAACCTGAACCTGACATCCAGCAAGGTACAAGTCAAGAACTGCTCAGTGACACAGAGAACCCACAAAATCCAGAGCAAACTGAGGGAGAAGAGCCGGAGTACATGGACAATGCTGAACAGTTGCTAACTCAGCGTTTGAGTGAAGGAACCCTAGCTGAAGGAGATGATGTATCTATACAGACATACAGGGCTGTTTCCTTAGAGGAAGGAAGCTGGATCAATAAAAGAACAGGCAGAAAAGTGGTGTCTCAGAATCTGCAAACAGAAGACTCTTCATTGCAAAAACATGAAAACACAGAGGACCCCCAGAATGATGACAAACCACCAGAAGAAGGCACGACTGAAATAACTGAGCCAAGTGGGTAACACATGAGAGACAGCATGAGGAGAGGAGAGGAAGGAAGGATGACCATGATCCCTATGTCCACTATAACCAGTGAGTAATTAGCTCTTTGCAGAGTGATAGGCAGCACTGTCTGTTCCCTAAAAAGAAGAATGGTATTGAAGGTTTGCTTGGGCTTATTATATCCACGCGTTGCTGTGACCCAGTCAGGAGGGACACAACCCGAGGGTGGAATTTCCCCCCCTCTCTCTATTCCTCTACTTACCTACCTACCTACTGCATTTCTCCCTCTCTCTCTCTATCCCTCTACCTACCTACCTACCTACCTACCTACCTACCTACCTACCTACCGCATTTCTCCCTCCCTCTATCTCTCCCTCTACCTACCTACCTACTGTATTTCTCCCTCTCTCTCTCCCTCTACCTACCTACCTACCTACCTACCTACCTACCTATCTACCTTCCTACCTACTTCATTTCTCCCTCCTTCTCTATCTCTCTCTATCCCTTTACCTACCTACCTACTGTATTTCTCCCTCTCTCTATCCCTCTACCTACCTACCTACCTACCTACCTACCACATTTCTCCCTCCCTCTCTCTATCCCTATAGCTACCTGCCTACCTACCTACTGTATTTCTCCTTGAAATACAGTAGGTATTATTACGTTTTGTATTATGTCATCCTGTGGCTCACTGCTCTCTCTGTATCCATCTACCTACATTTTTTACATTTCTGTTGTGTGTACCTGGCACAGGTGTGACATCTACACAATCTATATATATATCATTGGTGCTGTATTTGAAAGGAACGTTGTGTGAAAATTTGGAAGCGATCTGTGCAGTACTTTTGGAGATTATCGGTTGTGAACAAACTCTTGTTACATTTTTATTTATATAAGATTTTTTTTAAAGTCAAAATATATAGAAAGGGAAAATACTTTAGAAAATTTGTTGGGTCTCTTTCATCAGAAAAGCAAAGCTATAGTCATTAAGGAGCAGACCTAAAAAGGATTTTTTAAAAATGAAATAATGATCTTTTGTGGACCTTCCCCCTGAACTTCGCACCATCTTGGACCTCCGCCTCTTCCACCAGTGTCTAAAGACACACCTCTTTCAGCAAGCCGGCCTAGCCTAACCTCCCGTTAGGGCTATTTTAGATAGTTTTAAATCGGGGATTTTAGCATAGGACAGTTATGTAATTTAATATGTTTTTAAATTCTGTATATTATTGTTTTATATGTTTTTAAATTCCTGTGCGCCGCCCTGGGTCCTTCATGGAGAAGGGCGGGATATAAATTTAATTAAAATTTTAAAAAATAAAATAAAGTTTCATCATTTAAAAAAATTGAAACTACCGGACTTCCTTCCGGTTAGCCGGAGGTGACGGTCGGGTCCTGGACTCGTCCGCCGCTTGGTTGCTCCGGCGGCATCTTCGGGGGCAGGGGGCTCTTGCTAAAGAGCCCCCACCGCACGGACGGCTCGCGGTGAGTCCCCCCACCTCGACGGTGGTCAGGGGGTGGCTCCCGCCTTGTCCTAGGCGCCAGAGAATGAGTCGCGGGGGGGATTCCTCTTTCGTCCCCTTTGCCGATGGAGAGCCAGAACAGCTGCTGCAATTAGAGACGGGCTGAAAAGCTGGGGCTGAAGGCAACACTGAGGCTCATGGCTACAGAGTGGATTATGAGTGATTCTAAATTAATGCTTTCAACTTTCATTTTAAAAGAAGAAGGAGGAGGGAGTTTGTTAAACCCCTCCTCGGAAAGGAAAAAAGAAGCGGCGTTTTGAAATGTTCCCCAGGCTTGGGGAGGTGGAGAAATCAACATCCGACTTTTAAACTACAAATGAAAGTCTTTCACTTTAAGATTCTCAACGATACTTTGTACCTCTGTCTTGCAACAATTGATATGGACTTTCACTAGCTCTCCGCGGCTTCCAGAGGGGCGGGGAAGGTGGTGTTCCTTTGTTCTCAGCAAGAAATACTTCTCTTTGAAATTTGCTGACACTCCCTCGTCTTCAGGACTGAATTTCTTACCAGTGGATTAATGTAACTGATTATTAGGACCTTTCCCAGATGTGCCTTCTTTTTTTTTTCCTTATCTGATTGTTTTTAAAAATTGTTCTCTCTCTGGATTGTAAGTAAATTGAACTTTGAATATGGATATTGACTTTTACTCTCTCCTTGCCTCACGGACTACCTCTCCAACAGACGCCATATTAGTGACAAGAACTTAACACTTTCATTATGGCTTCAAAAAAGCAGCCACACCAACCTAAGATTACTTCAATGTTATCCAAAGAAACAGAGGTGGAAGCTACACAGTTATCAGCAATAGAGGAAACTCTTCAAAACATCATGAAAGAAATAAAAGAAATCCGGAAAAACAATGTTAGTTCAAAATTGGAACTTTTGGAGACACAGAAAGCATTAATGGAAAACAAACAAAGAATTGATGGACTGGAGGGGGGGACGGCTGAGATGAAGGGAGAGATAAAAAAATTCTCAAAGAGAAATTGTGGATTTAGCTGGTCATATGTCTAGGATGGATTTTGAAAGGATGTCTTACTTTTTAAGGTTTCAAAATGTTCCTGAATTAAGCTCTGAGAATTTAAAAGATTTAATGTGTACGATGTTAGCAGATTATACCAAAAGGAGCAAAGAAGATATTTGGGGGGACATCGATCTGATTTATAGAATTAATTCAGCATATGCCAGAATAAATGAAGTACCCAGAGAGATACATATTAAATTTGTAAGAAGGTCAATGAGGGATGGGATCCTGAGAGCACAGAGAGACGGTCCCTTGATATATCAACAGACTGAGATTGCCATTTTGAAACAGATCCCGAAAAAGATTAGAGAAATAAGAAGGAAATATTCCTTCTTATCAAAAATATTATATAAAAAGGGGGTGTGGTTCAAGTGGTTGATGCCCGAGGGAATGTTAGTGTTCTGGGAGGGGGGGAGAGTAAGAATTAAAACAATTGCAGAGGCGGAAGCCTTTCTTAAAAAACACTCCCCAATCCTGGTGGATGAAAATGGGGGAATGGGAGGGGTCACAGCTCCGCCCACTGGAGGTCAGGGAGAGGAAGATACAATTGCTAAAAGACTCAGATCTCACAAATGACTTTTTTCTATATAGTGTAATCTGTATCTGGATGTTTATAGAAACAATGATTGATTGCATGAATATATAAAATGATATATCTGTATCTCTTTCCACCTTGTAGGGAAATGAAAAATATATTGTATTAACTTTTTTTTTTTGTATGAAGTCTCAGAGGGGGCCGACACCTCTGACATAGAGGTCCTCAAAATATCTCTTTAATACCTCATACCTTTTTCCTATTTTTAAAATTTTGTAAAAACCAATAAAACTTTTTTCTCATTAAAAAAAACTGGGAAAAAAAACCCCACTTGCAGAATATAGTACAAAATGTAGAATTTTGGTAACTCCCTCTTGAACTGTATACATTATACAGTTATATTTGTATTGCACAATGTTTACATAATGAAATATGTGAACTGTTGAATAAAAACTGAATCAAAACATCAATTGACATAGGTTGCACTGAAATGTGTTGCTGATTCCTATGAATTTCAGCCTATGTAGAAATCTTGGAGAAGATGAAAGATGGGGAAAAGCAGCCAGAGATATGAAAAAGAGTCCCATTTACAATGAATGTCCATCACTCAACATCTGTTCTATCAAAAAGGAGCTGAACTGTCGTCCACAATAGCATATAGGTCACTCCAAGGATGCATGCATCAATGGTCAGTGATTATCAGTATAGTGACAATTTAAAAATAAATACAATTGTTTAAAATTATGACATAGCCAGAATCATTGTACAACCTCCTAGGGCAGTGATGGCGAACCTTTTTTGCCTCGGGTGCACGCTCATGCCCACCCCATAATGTAATGCCTCCCATGCCGTGCCCCCTAAGAATGCACTCTTGACACCCCCTGCTGCCCTGCGCATGTGCGCACAGCTTTTTTGGAGCCTGGGGAGGACAAAAATGGCCTCCCCGGCACCCCCGGAGGTTGGACGTGGGCCGTTTTCTGACTTCCAGTGGGCCTGGTAGGTCCATTTTTTGCCCTTCCAAGGCTCCAGAGGCTTTCTAGGAACCTGGGGAGGGTGAAAAAAGGCCCAACACACAAACCGGAAGTTCAGGAATGGACTTCCAGGTTGTCCGTTGGGCCATTTTTCTCCCTCTGGAGGATTCAGGAGGGCAAAAAATGGCCGAAATTCAAGGCCGAAAATCAGCTGTCCAGCAGGCTCATATGAGCTGGAGCTGACAGGGCAACACCTCACGTGCCCTCAGAAATGGCTTTGCATGCCACCTGGGGCACCCATGCCATAGGTTCGCCATCATGGCCCTAGGGGAATAATGGATAGGGAAGTGAATAGGTGAGAGTTTTTATCATTCTTATTGAAACAACAAAACATTAAATATAAATAAAAGTAGATCTCGCCACTGAGATCAGGATACCAAAAATCCTTAATTGTAAATGTCTGGATGAACCATGTTAAACAGCTTCCTAAATTTCAGTAGGGGAGGAACCAGCCTGAACTCAGGGCTACCCAAAGGAGCCAAGTAGAAAGTGTTGCAATCCACATTTGGTGGTGCAGATGATTCTATCTGTATCCTCAGACTCCATAGGTTGAAATAAATCCCAGATGACCTTGTAAGATGTTTCCTTAATTATCTCATTAGATTGCTCAAGTAGCATCTAATTCAGAGCAAATGTAAGTAATTATAGCTGCTAAGAATCTGGCAAATGAGTCACAGAAGCACGTAGAAAGGTCTCTTGGCTGGTTCTTCCACAACAGATTGCAGGTTATCCTCAACAAAGCAATTGGAGATTCTGCAAATGCATAAATGCAGCAAAAGAGGACATGTTTGTGCTGTTTGTACCACTGCAGTATTGGCACAAGCATGAGATATACCTGCATTTAATCACGTTCACTCATAAGTCTTTCCCCGTCCATCACTTTAGGTATCTTTTTTGTTGCCCAGACAAGGGAGCACTTTGGGATTAGTGAAAGAGAAAGACCATTTAGGAGTAATCATCTACAACCGTAGTAAAAAACAAAGTATCCCACTACTGATGCAGTCCTTGAGTTTGACACACATGATCTACAGTATATTTGATGACTTCCATGGTAGAACTGGCTGTGATTCACTGGACGAATCCTTGCTTACTTTCTGAGATTTAACAGGATTAACTGGTCCTTTGGAGTTGACCATTGAAAGGTGCCTGGAATTCTGAGATCTATGAGAGATGTTTTATCTGAAGTGAAACCAACAATTCAGTTTTACATGAAAGTTTAAAAAAAAATAGCATCAATTTTAGCACTGACAATATGACTTAAATCCTCCAACAACAAAAAAACAACTATATGTAAACGCGCACACACACAAAACCACAGAGACACATGCACATCAATACGTATACATACTGTATATATGAAACAATGAGTAAGGAAATGTAATATCCAGTTTTGGAAAAGCAGATGAGTTTCAAAAATTGTACAATGTACATCTTCTGACTTAAGAATGAAGTGAATTCATTGGAAATTTTGATTTAATATTTATTGGGCTCCTCAGATACTGTTTTAAAAAGATTAGATTCCTTATGTTGGCATTATAAAAAAATTCAATTAGAATGGTAACAATTACAATGAACTCACTTGATTTGCCCCTGTCTGATCCTAGCTCTGTTTTATATGTTAAAACAACATATGTAAAAATAATCATGAGAAAGCATATACTGATTAAAGATGTACAACTGATGTTGACTAATACTCTCAAAATATGAAACTTGACAACTCTGGCTTTAATTAAATGGGGCTTGCAAAGATAATTGTCTTATAGGGATAGAAAGAAATTTATGCTTTTCAACTTAAAGAATGGATTCAAGAGATGAATTCCTTATAAATGTTTGAAATGCCTTCATACTCTTAAATTGAGAATATGTGACAACATGTTTCTGAAAGGTCTACAAAGAGGAGCAAATCTCAGAGTAGACCAGGGGTAGTCAATCTTTTTATACCTACCACCCACTTTTGTATCTCTATTAGTAGTAAAATTTTCTAATTGCCCACCGGTTCCACAGTAATAGTGATTTATAAAGTCAATTAAATTTAAAAAAGGAAAGTGCTTCAGTATTGGACAAAACCCCTACTGCCCACCATGAAAGCTGGAACGCCCACTAGTGGGCAGTAGAGACCTGGTTGGCTACCACTGGACTAGACCATATTTTCTCCTTTGCCTAGTCAGGATTCAGAAATTTTTACTTAATTTCAATTATATTTGTATATAATTGTGTATATTTGTATATATAATTTGCATATATTTGTATATATAATATAACCTATTTCATATGAAAGTGACGCTGAGTGGCGTAGAGATGCGTGTTCTATCATGGACCTGTCAATCACCATTGTCAATTGGCAGATGGGAACCAACCATGGGATCCTGCAATTCAGTTTCCCAGATGCAGCAAAGAGGTCTGTGTCAAGAAGCAGAGTTTGGCACCAAATTGTTGGCTCTGCTTTTTCAGGGGAAACCAGGCCAACACTTCCCACTGTATCTTCCTCTCCCTATTACAATCCCTGGTATGCTCTATGTCAACCTCTATCCCCAAGCATTCCGAAGCTCTTCTTCTACCCTCCAACCACCCATATTCCCCACAATCCAACTGTAGACTCCTCACTCACCATCTAGACAGAGAGTCTCCCCTTCTATCTATAATTTATATGTCCCTCCCAACTGCAAAACCAATGGAACCCTCGTCCCAGGTCCTACATCACTACAGCCACTAGGTTGAAAAAGACCACCTCCTGTTTTTTTCACTCCAGGGAAGGTCTCCAATTCCATCTCCTGCCTCACCCAAGGAACTGTCCTGTTCCACCTAATGTAGTCCCATATCTTCCACAAACAAGGGGCAACTTTGTGCCTACTATAGCCTGCAGGCTTTAATCACAGCTTTTTCCAGCTGATGGGAGGTCTCTTATCTGCCTTTAGTTTAAATTCATGGCAGCAACCGCAGGACTCTGCAATTCATGTTCTCCCCCACCTTGCCACCTTGCAGCCACCAAGCCATATCAGTCTCCATCTATCCTGAGGCAGCCACTGACATTTGTTTCTTCTTTGTTATCCGATCTTAACTTCAACAGATGCAACAAGAGATTGCTAGCACTTGAACTCAACAGGATATGGCAGATAGACTTGTTAATATATATAAAAATATTCTAATTATTCAAAAAAATGTTAAATTGGAACGTATGGGGTGGGATGAAAAGGAGAAATTCTTTTTTTTCTTTTATATTTTCATCTTGTTTTTCTCCCCTTTCCTTTCAGAAAATACTTCACTGCACGCAGCTATCTATTTTACAGTACAAACTGAAATCCAAGCAAAGACCCAATCCCCTTCTCTTAAACTGCCACCCAGCAGCAAACTCAACCACAAGAGAATGTCAGCGAGAATTATCTCACCTCCTGCTAAGCTCTGACAGCAAGTTCAAGCATTAGGTGTCCATCATCTGAGAGAAGTGACTGCTCAACACAAAGGACATGCTTGCTACTTAAAACTTCTCCGTGTTGATACTCTACCCATTTATCTGCAGTGTCTGTCCTAAATATGTATGTATGTAAGAATGAGATGATGAGCGCAGACCTACTTCAGTCAGGTCAGATTGTCTATATTAAGAACTCCTTACACATAGGAAGATGAGGGGTCAACAGCCGAAATACATGTTCCACCTAAGCCTAGTTTCTTCTGCCGAGAAAGAGGTTTCCGTTCTACCTCCTTTTCAAGCTGTCATAGAATTTTAATAGTATTAATTTATTGTGTTTCTGAGCCGACTTTATGATTGTATGCTGTTTCCCCCTCTTTTTACGTAAGATCAGCCTGCCTCAATTTCAGGATTACTCCTAGGCAGGAGTTCCTGGTGTTCTTTTCTGCTGGAATTTTATGCCAGTGTGAGATGGCTGGGAGGCTGACATTCACTGGAGAGACCAGTTGTCCCGCACAGCTCCATAATTTATGCCATCACAAAACTTAAGTTCAGTGCCTTAGTCCAGTATCCCATCTGTGGAAAAAAAACAACCTCATAAAAAGTTTCTTCTCTCCCAAAAAAGCAATTTATTTCCATTAAATAGGACGAATATAACCAAACAAAAGAGAAAAGTAACTTTCAGCACAGCATTAGTTTTGTTTCAGTTGCTATAGGATTTGACTCTTCTCTGTAGGTCTTAACATTTGTAGCAGAGATGCAGTCTGGCATTGTTGCTGACTCATCTCCTTTGGATACTCTGTATAGTTCTGCTAGTGTTAAAATCCTAGGTAGGACCAATTTATCACTGGTCTGTAAAACGTGTGGGGGGGGAGGGGGGTTCAACCTATTCTCCAAAGCACCTGAAGAGGATCAAAAAGCAATGGATTGAAACTAATCAAGGAGAGAACCAACCTAGAACTAAGGAGAAATTTGCTGACAGAACAATTAATCAGTGGAACGACTTGCCTCCAGAAGTTGTGGGTTTTTCCAGCATTAGAGGTTTTTAAGAAGAGATTGAACACAATTTGTGTGAAATGGTATAGTATGTCCTGCTTGAGCAGGAGTCAGACTAGTAGACCTCCAATGTCCCTTCCAACTCTGCTATTCTGTTAAATTGTAATGTTTGACATAAATTGAGCATTGCATTTGGGAGATTTTAAGATGACCGCCTTATAGCATGGGTCAAAAATGAGTCAGAAAGCTCTTCTTACCTCTTCTACTGGTGTCATATGTTCATCCCCAGAAGCTGATATGGTGATGATTTTTGGATAGAAAAATCCAAAATCATCACGTCAGCTATCGGGGATGAATATCTGACACCAATAAAAGAGGTAAGAAGTAGAGGCAACTGGTTGTCATCTAATAATTAGTATTTATTTGGCCTCTGCTGGAGGTTAGGTGGCTTGTAAGTAATATTTGGAGTTAGGAGAAATTAGCACTGCCTTCCATACTGAATTTTGCTACTACTGTATTCTGCCGATGATCCATAAGAGTCACATATTTAGTCTGGAGATTGCACAAGTCTGGGAGGAATTATTGAAATACAGTGTGGTTGACATACCTAATTCCTTCTGGAGACTGTCTCTGTTACAATAGCCTTCAACAATCAACAAACTGCCCTAAGGAGAATAACTTTCCAAAATGTATGCATTTCTGCATTTTTAAAAGCACTATCCTGGTAGGATATACTGACCAGTTCTGCCCTTAAGCAGAAGGCAAGAATTTTTTATTTATTTTTTATTTTAATCACATTTATATCCCGCCCTTCTCCACGAAGGACCCAGGCAACAGAATCCCAAGCAACAGATATTGCAAATAGAGGTAGAGAGGTATATTATGCATATATCACCTAAACCAATTTGCTGCTCTCATATGTGACAAAGGGCCTTTTTCTGCTGCCAGTCTAGATGACATGTGTTCATAGAACAGATTAGAGGTATCTGGACTTCCACTTAGATATACAAATACCTTGGGCCAGCTCTGCATAGAGAACCTTAAAAGGTAACGGTTCCTCTCCCACATATGTGCTAGTCGTTCTCGACTCTAGGGGCCAGTGCTCATCTGTTTCAAAGCCGAAGAGCCAGCGCTCTCTGAAGACGTCTCCATGGTCATGTGGTCGGCATGACTAAATGCCAAAGGTGCACAGAACATTGTTACCTTTCCACCAAAGGTTGTCCCTATTTTTTTACTTGCATTTTTACATGCTTTAGAACTGCTAGGTTGGCAAAAGCTGGGACAACTAACGGGAGCTCATTCCGTTATGTGGAGCTAGGGATTTGAACCACCAAACTGCCGGCCTTTCTGATCGACAAGCTCAGCGTCTTAGCCATCGCATCCCTATAGAGAACCTATGAGTATAGAAATCCCAAAAATTTGATGGGGACAAAGTTAAGGATTCCAAGTTGTTCCAAGAGCTGCCCAGTTATGATATGTCATTGATATGATAACCTCTCTGATATATTCAACTCCAGTGTTGAATATACTCTGTCAATGCTATATCACAAAAGCTCCATTCTTATGACAGAATCGGCTACGCTGAAATAGGTCTGAATAGTGCAGACCTATAGAGGGCATGGTGGCCTAGCAGTTAAGATGCTGGACTGTGGACTGGAAGGTTGGCGCTCCGAGACCCAAGCACCATATGACCGGGTGAGCTCCTGTTCCTGCCTTAGCTCCTGCCAACCTAGCAGTTCAAAAGCATGCAAACGAAAGTAAATAGGGACCTTCCTTGGGTTTGGGAAGATGTTGGCCAGGGCTGGAGATGGCAAATGGACGATATCTTCATTTGATACCTCACATTGGTTTCTCAGTCCCCATACTGGGAGCCAGGATTCTAGATCTTTCTGTTTCCGTTGTTTAACTGGATGGACAAGTACAGAGCACCCCTCAGGAGCATTATACACCAAATATGTATTTTTCCAGTGTGTCATGACAACAGCATGAGCTCAGAAACAGATGCAGTCGATGTTTTTAATACATGTTGCATGCTTCTGTAGACAGGTTTTAATAAGAGTTTGATGTTCAGATTCAGAACTCTGCACAATCCTGGTGGGTAGATGTGCATTTAAATTAGCTTTCTGGTGGAAAAGAAGTCAGAAATCTGTGGGGAAGTTTCACAATGTTGACAGGCTGCAGAAACTGCTCTCTCACACACTATCTAGCCAATCAGGCAAAGCATCACTAAACAGGTATATTTGGAGTTTCTTCCTTCTTTTATCACATAACTTTGACTGTATTTTTTTAAAATACACTTTAAAGAGATAAACAGCATTTCCAACTGTTTTATATGTGGTATTCCTTAACTGATCTTTAAAAAAAACACCTTATTAGTCCAAGTAAGTAGTTATTAATGTTTGAAAAGTATGAATTACGCTATTGCAGATGATCTAGTAAGGGCAATGAAGTGAAAGCTCAATTCTAGAAGAGAAAATAAATGTTTTTGATTCTTCTGCTTATGGACAGATACCCAGGAAGCAGAGGTAGGATTCAGCCAGTTTACACCAGTTTGGGAGCACTGATTGTTAACTTTCTGAGAAGTTTGGTGAACTGGTTGTTGGAAGAAATCATTAGAGCAGAGAGCCAGTTGTTATATTATTTGAATCCCACCACTGCCAGGAAGGTGTATTTACTAGAAGCCAGATAAATCTTGTTGCCATCTAACGGCTGACCAGATTTTTGCAGCCGAGATATGTGAACGAAGTCAAGGATTCACGAACTACAACTAAGCATTTAGCATGGTTATAAGAGACTGAGAGCTCTCTGTCAAAGCTAAATTGAAATGCTATCCCCCAATCCTTGAGAAAGTCCATCTCTCTGCCTCAGCAACAAAATGATAGACAAAGTATGACATCAGTTTCATTGAAAAGAGAGGGAGGGGGAGAATATGAGGGAAAATGCTACTTTAAAATCTGAACAAGTTCTGTAAATACATACAACTTGGTTTTCTCTGGTAAAGTCTGAAGACCAGATGAAGATGATCTTCATTAAAAAAAAGAGTTTCTGGGTGCCATGGTTAACTGCAAATGAGGAAAAGTACTTGGGTACATTTTAGATAGCCTCAAACTTAAAACTGTTTAAAATAATTCAACTCATCTTGGAAACTGAAGCCCTGAGAGAAAAGATAATCTACAAAACTGAATATAATCTCTGTCAAAAACCTCCCTCAATACAGGTAATCCTCGAGTTATGACCGCAATTGAGTACAACGTTTCTGTTCCTAAGTGAGACATTTGTTAAGTGAGTTTTGCCACATTTTATGATCTTATTTACCACAGTTGTTAAGCAAATCACTGCACTTGTTTTTTTATATACTGTATATAAAATTTTAATAATATTCTACTATTACATTTAACTAGTGCTTAATAAACATCATGTTGTCTGGGTGATTTTGTTTGCTTAACAATACAAATTGTGTTCCTAGTCTTTAACCCTTTTTCCCTGCCATTGATAAAATAAATCCCATGTTTGGTAGTATTCTGTATCTTCTTTCTGCTTAATCTTCAATGTAAGTCTGTCCATTTCTGCACTTGTTAAGTTAGTAACAAAGTTGCTAAGTGAATCTGGCTTCCCCATTGATTTTCCTTGTCAGAAGGTCACAAAAGGTGATCCCATGAATCCCTGGGGCACTGCAACCGTCATAAATATGAGTCAGTTGCCAATTGTCTGAATTTTGACCACGTGACCATGGAGATGCTGCGATGATGATAAGTATTAAAAATGGTCATAAGTCAATTGCCGTTGTAACTTTGAATGGTCACGAAACAAATCGTTGTAAGTCGAAGACTACCTGTATTATGTTGCAATAAGAGAGAAACCGAAGCTTGTTGCCAGATGTGAGTTGCCAACTTTTGATAAGGATGATGAGATTCATTATATTACAGAACCTCACTTCATAAAATCCTCCCCCAGGTTTTTCTCCTCTTCTTGTTTTTCCTAATTTCCTCTCTGTCATTGTCTTTAGTTTCTGTTCCTCCGATCTATGCAGCAGAGAGAAATTCCAGTAATTAACATGCCTCCCACCAATCACAACGCACATTTCCAAAGGAAATTGATACCACATTTGTGTTGCTATCAACTGAGCATAATCTGCTGGAGTGATGTGCTAAAGGTGTTAGAACCAGACATCATGCACAATCAGCAAGAATAAATGCATTGCTTGGTTCTGTATTAATTTTTCACCTCATTTTCATTCCCCCCAGGATATCAGATTCATATCATTCACTGTTACCCTGTTTCAGAGCACTGGAAGAGTCTTGTCCTATGATTGGTGTCAAATTCTTTGCAATTCTATTTATAACACTTCTGAAATTCCAGCTGCTTTCACATTGCGTGTTTTGTGTTAACTGGTTTTTCTGAAATCCACAAAGAAAACAGATGGACATGTAGCACAAGGTCATTTACAGCCATTAAACATGAACCGGCACACTTTAGATTTATTCATGAAGTCAAAATATGCATGTTTCCAATTACCTGAGTTCATACAACAGACTCCGTTTTAAAGCTGGTTTAGCAAATCACTATTCACATAACACGCTAAGCCCAAATCAATAAATCATATGTCTGGTTCCAATATGCTCTATCATAATGCTTAATCATAAATGTAAACGTAAATATAAATATAAATGTAAATATACATATACATATACATACATACATACATACATACATATGGGGCGCTAAGGGCAATTACTTCTTATCTAATATTATTGTAATTATGGAACTTGATAATTAATAAATCATTCTAGACCACCTACTGACTCTTATTCTTGCAAAAATATTGATCCAGGAAAGCAGAGTCACATTGAGAACAGTTTTTCCCCCTGGGGGACAGTAAAGGTTCCACATATATAACACAGGCTGAGGGAAACTTTCTAGAAGCGCTATGTGAACATTACTACAGGAAATATCAATAACCTGATGTCAATTTCCACTTCCAAGAATAGAACCCAAATCCTAGAACCTGGTAGATAGATTGTAGATGTCTTGGGCTCATATTACTACTGGTAAATGTCATGTCTGCTGATGTCTGCCTTCTGAGGTAACCTGAGGTAATCTAAAAAAACACATCCAAAGGTACTAATTCTAGCTTTATTGTAAGAATACGTTAATAGAATCTTGCAAGTCCTAAGCACATCCCCCTTCCCCTCCTCTTTGCAATCCAAGAAATTAGAAAAAGTCCATTCTGAGATGTTGGCTACCCACAATCCTTCTACAAGCTCAGCTGCTGCTTATCTGACCATAGTCTAATCTGCAGTTCTTGCACCTGTCTCCAAAGGAACTTCCTCATTCTGTAATAAACTTGGTTGTTAACGAATAGGTGGCCATGGCATATATTACTGAAAGTTGGTTGGTTAAAAGCGGTGATATTGCCCTCTTGGAAATCTGTTCAGCTAGTTTTCAGAACTGACAGCAACCATGAGGTCAGGATCAAGGTAGTAACGCTAATCTTACAGAATGGCTTATTTATGCCATTGTATAATGCGATATGAGTACCTGCATATTAAGTTAAAGGGAAAAGATAAGGCAAATATTCCGGTGAATCAGCTGATCTGTTATGCAGGTTAGCATGTTGCATGGTCTCAGTTAGTTTTTGTTAACTTATGGTTTGAATTGGTCATACTCCCCAAATGGCTTAATACAGATTCAGTATATTATGTAAATGCTCTTATATCACCTAAAACCTTCAAATGTAAGGGCTGGACAGGACCTTTGAGATCACACTGCAATCCCCTCCCTAGTGTCCTGATAACTCATTCCTACATTTTTTGACCTAGTCCATAATTTCTATTTGACAACAATTTTAGTGATAAGTCTTTTTGGTCCCCTAGTGAAATAGTCAAAATAGTTCCTTGCTTAAATTACCTTTTTCCGTGAGTAATCAACAGTAGCTCCCTGTGAATTCATATCTTGGGAACAGTCATAATAATTAAATGGCAACATGGTGAAGCATCATTTTGAGCTAAGAATGTCAAAACACCTGACCTTGAGTTGCTGCTAATGAAAATGAACTAGTTTAAGGAAGCGGCCAACTGGAAAGCTGCAACTATAATTTTCTGAAGATGCTGAAGATACAAGGCCTCAGGGGTAATCTTTTTGTCAGTTTTTGGGGTATAATTAACTGTCTACATTTAACCATGATTAATAGATTTCAGATTCCAGAGGGACACCAAATTTCTTTTAGATGTCATGTCTTCAGAAGAATAGATGTCTGCTTGAAAAGGGAAAAACATCTTCAAACAAAACCCACCAAAGTTATATTAGTTTGCTTCCTTTCTGTAAACAAGAACATATTCTATGTGCGGAAGCAGATCGTCTAACGAAACTACTCAGGAACCAGAAGGATACGGATTATTATAACTGCAGTAACTTATGGTATAATTGGATGAAACAAAGAAAGGGAAATCAAAAATAGTTCCAACTATTGTTTGGAAGTTATAGGATTAATGGATGTATATTCATACACACTTGTTGCAATTCAATTCAATTCAATTTATTTGATTTGTAGACCGCACCCTCTCCCCAAAGGGACTTGGGGCAGTGAACAGGACTTTAGAAACATATATAAATACAACAATACAATATATAAAATAGAATTAAATAATAATTTACCTGCGCTAAAAGTTTAAAATCTTAAAACCTTAAAAACCCTTAACACTAATTCCCAGCAATCCCTATTAAAACAATTTAAATTTATATTACAGCCTAGGAAGGATAGATTAGGCCAGGCCGGCCAGATGAAAAAAGTAAGTTTTTAGCTTTTGGCGGAAGGAGCGGAGGTCCGTGGTTGTTCTCAGTTCGGGGGGTAGGTCGTTCCAGAGGGTCAGGCCCACCACAGAGAAGGCCCTTCCCCTGGGCATCGCCCGCTGGCACTGCCTAGTGGACGGCACCCGGAGAAGTCCCTCTCTGTGGGAGCAAATCGGCCGCAGGGATGTATGAGGCAGAATGCGATCCTGCAAATAACTAGGTCCCGTGCCATGGAGCGCTTTAAAGATGGTAATCAACACCTTGAAGCGCACCCGAAAGACCACAGGCAGCCAGTGCAGCTCACGCAGGAGTGGTGTTACGTGGGATAACCTGGAGGCTCCCAGGACTGCCCGCGCAGCCGCGTTCTGGACTAGCTGTAGTCTTCGGGTGCACCTCAAGGGAAGCCCCATGTAGAGAGCGTTACAATAGTCTAGACGGGATATCACGAGTGCATGAGTGACTGTGCGAAGGGCGTCCCGATCCAATAAGGGATGCAACTGGAGTACCAGGCGGACCTGGTAGAACGCCCCCCTGGCCACAGCCGTCACTTGATCTTCCATGGACAGCTGGGTATCCAGAAGGACGCCCAAGTTGCGTGCCCTATCCACAAGGGCTAGATGTTCACCCCCAATGACCAGTGATGCAATAAACTGGTTGTACCGGGACGCCGGAAACCATAGCCACTCGGTCTTGGACAGGTTGAGTCTGAGTCTGTTCCTTCCCATCCATACCCGCACAGCTTCTAGACACCGGGACATTACTTCGACGGCATCATTGGGGTGATTTGGGGTAGATATGTATAGCTGGGTGTCATCAGCCAGCTATGGTACTCTACCCCAAAACCACGGATGATCTCGCCCAGCGGCTTCATATATGTGTTGAACAGGAGCGGCAAGAGGACTGACCCCTGAGGCATCCCACATGTGAGGGGTCTCGAGGTCGACCTCTGTCCTCCTGCCAACACAAATTGCGATCGACCGGAGAGATAGGAGGAGAACCATCATAGAACGGTGCCCCTCACCCCCAACCCCTCCAGTCGATGCAATAGGATACCATGGTTGATGGTATCAAAAGCCGCCGAGAGGTCTAATAGGACCAGGATGGAGGAACAACCCCCATCTCTGGCCCTCCAGAGATCATCTACCAATGCGACCAATTGTCTCAATTGTCTCCCACAAACTTGTCTCAAGACCTGCCTCGGGTAATCCCTCCAGACTATTTTCAATGGAGGCCAACTTGCTCTGAATCTGAGTGATTTTCTCCTGCAGATACTCTCCAAATACCTCTGCTCTACCCTGTAAAGGGGCTTCCTACAGCCTCTGTTGAAGGAGGGAGCGGGTTACCCCAAACAGGGCCGCAAGGGCGCGACCCGATCCAAGGGCCCCGTGGCCGCAGTACTCCATGCTGCCACATGGTATCAAAAGCCACCGAGAGGTCTAATAGGACCAGGATGGAGGAACAACCCCCATCTCTGGCCCTCCAGAGATCATCTACCAATGCGACCAATGCCGTCTCAGTGCTGTGTCCGGGCCGGAAGCCGGACTGGCACGGGTCCAGATAAACCATTTCCTCCAGGTGCCGAGGAAACTGTTGAGCCACCACACTCTCTACAACCTTCGCCAAGAAGTGAAGGTTGGAGACCGGACGATAATTTACTAACAATGCTGGGTCCAGGGAAGGCTTCTTGAGGAGGGGCCTCACCACCGCCTCTTTCAAGACGGCAGGCAAGATCCCCTCACTCAAAGAAGCATTCACTATCTCCTGGAGCCAGCCTCGTGTAACCTCCCAGGATGCCAGTACAAGCCAGAAGGGACACGGGTCCAATAAAGATGTGGTAGCTCTCAGTCGCCTACGTAACCTGTCCATGTCTTCGGAAGTAACAGAGTCAAACTCCTCCCACAAACTTGTCTCAAGACCTGCCTCGGGTAATCCCTCCAGACTATTTTCAATGGAGGCCAACTCGCTCTGAATCTGAGTGATTTTCTCCTGCAGATATTCTCCAAATACCTCTGCTCTACCCTGTAAAGGGGCTTCCTGCAGCCTCTGTTGAAGGAGGGAGCGGGTTACCCCAAATAGGGCCGCAAGGGCGCGACCCGATCCAAGGGCCCCGTGGCCGCAGTACTCCATGCTGCCACTATGTCTTCCGTCGGGGCGCGGGTCAGGGTCACAGGTAGTGGCCCAAGCTCTGTCTGGAACCTCTCTGGATCCATCAGGCACCTGGGGCGGAACCATCTAGGAGTTGCAATATTTTGTTGGAGTGTATATATGGAAAAATCTGTCTTTTTAAGTAAGTTTATTTACAATAAAATTGTAAATAAACTTACTTTAAAAAAAAGAACATATTCTATACAGAGCTACAATATGAAGTGAAACAGAACCACACTTCTTTCAGCCTGGGTGCCAGATGTCCTGTGAAGGACCTTCTTCTAACTGCTATTAAGTTTCTTGTAGGGAAGATTCTTGTAATCATGAATGCAAATAAAATAAAAATCTTTTGATCCATTCAAATGTAGAGCTTTGAATTGCTGTGGTTAACAAAACAGAACTGTGACTTTCTCCTGAAAACAAAAAAAATTACTTCCAAATGCAGCTTCCCCGTGTAGGCTCTTGTCTCAGGTAGAATTGCAATTGTCAAAGAACTATAATTTTTCCTTTCCTGAAACAGCACTTTTTATTTATATAACCAAAGCTCCCCCATTATATGCATACAGGTCTTGCCTTTAGAGAAACTGTGTCTGCTTAGGACTGGTAGAATGGACAACATTCAGATCTTCAGTCCAGCTGAAGGCTATCATAGTGCAGAACTAGCTAACACATTGAAAATCAACTAGCTAACCTACTAAACATACACATTAAACAGTTTGACAATTGTGTGACTTGTAGCTTTTCCATAAAAAATGAGACGAGACAACTAATGGAATCAGGCAGATTTAACTTGATAGGGGTAGGTGCTTCGAATTAGTTACCTCCTCACTTAATGATTTTATTGTCTGTGAAGTGAAGATGGAATAGACATGTCACCTGTAAAATGTGTCAGACTGCAACACTTAAGTCCCCATTTCAATCAATACACTTATTGGTTTATTGGCTAGGGAACATGGGAGTTGTTATCCTGTACATCTAGAGCAGGGCTGTCAAACTCCTGGCCTGTGGCCTGCAGCAAATTATCTCATGGTGAGTTGGGCTGTGGCGAGTTGGCTATGGTGAGTTGTGGTGAGTTGTCATAGACCAGAGGTGGTATTCACTTATCCCCCTACCAATTCGCAAATGTGAGCACATGCGCCACCTACACGCATGCATACAGCCTTCCACGCATGCGCTTTTGGCGAAAAAAGGGCCTAAATGGGATGCCATAGAGCTGGGACAGGTGGGCAGGGCCACCCAAGATTTCCGCTACTGGTTCGGGCAAACTGGCCAAAATCAGTAGAATATCACCTCTGTCATAGACCCATGTGGGCAGCCACAAAACAGGACAGTCTAATGTAAGCCTCATCGTATCATTGCAATGCAAGCTCCTCCCTTTGTAGAATGTTGCAATGTTGCATGCACACCCATAGATTGTAGCATGGCAGCATACCTCTACTTTCATCTTCTTGACAAAAGCAACAGGAGCCTGTGGACAGTTGTAAACCTGCATTATATAGGACTGGTGAAGATTCAGATAGGTTCCTCTGTGTCTCCAGATAACAGGACTGGGAAAGTTCCTCTACTGATATCTGGACAATGACTTCCAGACTGTGGGGCAAATTCTCTGTTCCCAGACAGGAGGGATCCCAAAGCTTTATTTGGCCAATGTGTATTTTAACATATTGAGAGCACATCAAGGACATGGTCACAAAATATCTACCATAAGCAGAGTTTACCCAGTTTGTTCACAAATTGCAAACCTTTTACAGAAAGTAAGTATCAGGCCTGCAGCCATCTTTTCTTTTGGATCTTTGGCCTGCCATACTTTCTATTATTCTATTATGCATTTTCTATTGTGGGAAAATGGGAGGGGGGATTGTATGGAGTGAGATGCTATGTAGCCATAACAAAGTTCTTTCGAGAAAGTCAAGGTCATCCTTTGTCTTTGCACCCCTGCACCTGACCAGAACTGGTTGGGTGGAACTGCCAGTATGGCAGTGGAAGATTGGAGCATGTGATTAACTTGTGGGTATGGGGGCAAGATCTTGGACTTTCAACTGGATGGGGAAAACTGGGAGGCTTTCATATTTGGGTTTTTCCAGATGTGCCAACATGGCTCTCTTAATAAATTGGAACTTTGAGGAATGCTTTGCCTCGGACACTGCTATTTGGAAAATGACAGTAAGCTATTGCTACTCCTTGTTACAGTTCTAGGCTGTTCCCTATTACTATAGCCTCCCTATTTTTTCTAGGCAGGTAAGAATAATTCCAAGCCAAACACTAATTTCTAGCTACCTTACCATTTCAAGTTTATAACATATACATACACATAATGCTGGTAGGTGGAATTAATTTATGGCATGCGAGTTTCCCATTAATTTATTTATGAAATTATGGTTACTTTTAAAAAGTTAAGTAAGAAGATTTGCAAGCAGCAAATGTGCAATCCCCAGATACTTTGGCAACTAGGGGCACCCACCCTGAAGCCCCAGGGGTGACTTTTAAGCAAATAAGATGAGAGAATCCTCCCCCCAGGCTGCCTACCATCTTGGTTTTTAGCTTTTCTGTTTAATTTTTCTAATTTTAGTTGGTTTCCAGCACTTTTTAATTTTTTAATATATTGTAAGCCATCCGGAGTCACTATATCAGTGAGATGGGCAGTATAGACATTTAATACATAAATAAATCCTCCCTGCAAATTTCCGCTTTGACATGGAATTTTAAACTATAGTTACTTGCTAACTATTTACTGTAGTTGTATTTATTTATAGTGTTTATCTCACATTTTCACTGGTTAAAAAAAAAAACACCAAATGGAAGCAAAGTGGGATACGCATGTTGCATGAATAACACTACAGTGGGATCCAGTTTGATTCCAAAAAGCTAGGGAGAAGCAGAAAATGAATGGAAGCAGGCTGCCTGAGAACTAGGACATTGGGATGGGGAAGCAATTGTATCATCCTGGAGCCAGGAAATAAAAAACTGTGTGTATTTTCTGATTCCCTACACACACATGTACACACACACACACACACACACTTATACAAGAATATAAGCACATAAGCAGTGTCCTACTGGATTGGACCGCTGGCCAATCTAGACCAAAAGACTGTTCCCACTGTTTTCAACCAACTGCACAAAGAATTCACTAGTCTCACAGCAGGTGACCTTCAAAGACTGTCCCATTGCCATCCAGGTTAATAACCATTGTTTGTTAGTTAGTTTGTTTATATCCTGTCTATCATTTGCACAATTCAAGGAGCCAAGCATATCCAACACATATCCAACCCTCCTCTGATTTTTCCCACAACAACCACCCTGTGAGGCGAGTTGGCTGAGTGAGTGTGATTGGCCCAAGATCACCCAGCTGGCTTTCATGCCTAAGGTGGGACTTGAACTCACGGTTTCTTGCCTTCTAGTCTGGTGTCTTAACTATTAGACAAACTGGTTATGCCTATGATTTTCATGAATTAGTCCAACTATTTTTGAAGCCAGTCAAGATGGTAACAGGCACCACAACTTGTACTACAGTTTTCGCCCTCCCAGACACTCGAGGAAAACCTCCAGAGCCTGGGGAAGGTGAAAATGCCCCTCTCCTGCCATGGTGCAGGAGGCTGACTAGGCCATGCGTACTGTGGCCACGCCCACCCAGTAACTAGGCAGAGAACCTGTTGCTGAAATTTTTGAAGCCCACCCATGATTCCAATCATGTCTCCCCTCATTTGACTTTTTCTTCTAGACATGAAAGCTCCAAATATATTTCTTCATTGAGGAGCTGTTCCAGTCCCTTAGTCATCTGACATGATGTTGTCACATCGGCCCTTTCTAGATATCAGCCAGACTTCTAAATCTGGATCCTCAAAACTCATTTCCTTGTACCTTGTTTTCATTAAGAGTGTGTCAGAAAATTTCTTCTCTAGCAAAGACAGTTTATTCCAAAACTCCAATAATATGCTAAGATAATAGATGGGCAGCGCCATAGGCTGAACCTTACACTACACAAAACTAATAGATTTTGGGTTTGAACGCAGCCAGCAATCGTTCAAAATATCTAATTCTTTTCTATTACCTTCTCGGAGACTGAATTAGGACATTCTGTATGCAAAATTAATGCTTTAGCATTATAATGCTGTCCTTCCCCGTACAAATGATCTTTAGCAGGGCTTCCATTTTAAAGCTAAAACGAAATACTCACAGTATGCAGCCAGAAAAATCTTTTTTTTTCTGTTTTAATTTTCTGTGGTGAAAAGTTCAACGTCATTGAAAAGCTGACATATCATATTGTATGAATGTTGACTGATCCTAATTTCAGTCATTTTCCATTGTCTCAATGAATTTTCTTCTCTAGAGGTTAACTGTTTGAGCTTTCTCTTTTGTTTTTCTCTCTACAAGCCTTTAAATAAAAACATTGCTGGAGGTTTTGTTTGGTTTTTTTTTAAAGCTACCGAACAGGCATACATAGAATCCAAAGTTCTATTGCAGGTCATTCACCACACATCAAGAAGAAACTGGAAAAGCTTCCAATTAAAAATCATTGTATTTTATGCTGCATGGAATTTGTGATGAATGAAAATTGTATTGTATCTCAATACCCTGTGAAGAAAAGGTGTGGGCAGCAGTTTAAGAAAATGTTGTTGTCAGATCTGCTTCCATCATAAATCAGGAAAGACCATGCTTAAGCTCATTTGGAAATTTAAGGTTACTTTTACTTAATATGATAAGACCGCAGCGAAAGTCAAGCAAGGAATGAAACATTTAGGCGCGCAAAATACATATCAAAGCATAACCCAACCCTTAAGCCCCTTTGACTCCAGTATATTATCCAATGTAGAGTCGTTCATGATGTCAGGTGCGCTTCCTGGTCAAGAGCATCATCACAGTGGAATGCAAGACCGTTAGCCTTGGTGATAACAGGCCCTGGCTCCATCTCTCACAAGCCCACGTAATATTCATACCCACAGCCCACCACCACCACCCGTTTCAAAATGACAGCCGAAGCAAGCAAAAACCGGAGGCTGACAGTTGTAGGCTAAGGGCATTAATTTTATTCTCAGTCTACTCTAACTAAGTCATCAAACAAGGGAAAACAAAAATAAATTTTTGATCCTGAAGAGATGAACAGGATCTTGGTGTCCTAATGGGCAATCACTTTTTAATATAAGCCCAATCTGCTGCAGCTGCCAAAAAAGCCTAGTCCTAGGCTGCATTAACAGAGGGATAAAATCAAGATCATGTGAAATGTTAATACCATTTATAATGCCTTAGTAAGACAACACTTGGAATATTGCATCCAGTTTTTTGTCACCACAATATAAAAAAGATGTTGAGAGTCTAGAACAGGGGTGTCAAACTCAAGGCCCTTAAATAGTGGCCTGCAGGGCCGGTCTGGAAATAGCAAAGGATCGGCCCATGGTGCCTCTGGCAGACAAAATGGGGTGTGGGGGGAGGGAACATGCACCCCCCCCCCTATGCTCCATTTTTGCTGGCAGGGTGCTATAGGAGTCTGTCCAGGCTGCAAATGGGGCGTGGGGGACCACACCCAAACCCATGCCCCATTTCGGCTGGTAGGATGCTGCAGGAGGTGTCTGTCCTGTCTCTCCCCACCCTCCTGGCCAGCCCATGGAGAACTACAATGCTGATCTGGCCCTTGAAGAAATCCACTTTGACACCTCTGCCCTAGAAGAAGTGAAGAGCAACAAAGTTGATTAGGCAACTGGAGGCGAAAACATATGAAGAACGGTTGCAA
Organism: Rhabdophis nuchalis; assembly: GCA_039707465.1. Lineage (NCBI taxonomy): Eukaryota > Metazoa > Chordata > Lepidosauria > Squamata > Natricidae > Rhabdophis > Rhabdophis nuchalis. The sequence goes on along the minus strand of CM077643.1, from coordinate 40,996,481 downwards.
GAATTGAGTATGTCTAGTTTAATGAAAAGAGGGACTAGAGGTGACTTGATAACAGTGTTCCAATATCTAAGGTTAACGAAGCACTGGAAAATATTGGCATTCAGATCAACAATGTAAGATATGCTGATGATACAGTTCTGCTTGCCGGTAAGCATGAAGACCTTAAGCTCCTCCTCAACAGTCTCAGAAATATCTGAAAAATATGGCTTGAAGCTTAACACCTCAAACACCAAGATCGTGGTCATGAGCAAACAACCCATTAATTTACCACTGATACATTCAGAAGGAATACCACTAGAAAAAGTTGAAAGGATCACGTACGTCGTTTTTAATTATATGAGAGCTGGGACATGATTAGTGAAGTAAAGACAAGGATAGAGAAAGCTCAAACAGCATTCTTCAAAATGAAAAAGGTCCCCTGAAGTCACGACATAAGCCTAAGACTGAAAATCAGGCTTGTCAGATGTTACATCTTTTCTATCCTGCTCTACGGAGTAGAGAGTTGGTCTCTGACAGAAAGCCACTTGAAGAGACTAGAAGCATTTGAAATGTGGATTTACAGACTGCTGTTATGTATAAGCTGGGTTGACAAAATCACAAATGAGGAGGTAAAAGCAAAGGAAAATCATTAAAAAGCAAAAGTTGGAATATTTTCAGCAGGTGATGCGACACCCAGAAAAATACAGCATCCTTCAATTAATCCTCCAGGGAAAGATTGAAAGGAAGCAAGGTCCAGGCAGAAGAAGAACATCATGGCTTCAAAACCTAAGGGCTGGTTTGGAGAAAACTCAGCAATACTTATTCATGCGACTGTTTACAAAAAGAGGATTGCCAACATGATCGCCAATGTCTGATGATGGATATGGCAAACGAAGAAGAAGAAGAATATCTCAGGGGCTGCCACAAAGAGGCAGCCAACCTAGTCTCCAAAGCACTTGAAAGCAAAAAAAGAAGCAATGGATGGAAACTAATCAAGGAGAGAACCAACCAAGAAATAAGGAGAAATGTCCTGACAGAACAATGGATCAGTGGAAGGGTTTGCCTTCAGAAGTTGTAGGTGTTCCATCACAGTAGAGTTTTAAGAAGAGATTGGGCAACCATTTGTCTGAAATGGTATACTGCAGGTTCTCCTGTTTGATCAGGGGCTTGGACTAGAAAACCTACAGCACGGGTATCAAACCTGTGGCGTCATGTTGCCATCACGTAATGAATCACAACATTTTTTTCTCTTTGGGGAGCTGAGTGGGTGTGGCCTGCGCATGATGCATCGGGCCTGTGAGCCGCCAGTTTGACACCCCTGACCTACAATATTCCTTCTAACTCTGCTATTCTGCTATTCTGTTAACGTTTCTGAGGCAATATTGAAATCAGAGAAGTGAGACATGGTATTGTGTCTGCTAATGACTTTGTTTGGCTGGATTCATTCACTAGATTACAGGTTGAACCTGCCAAGACTGGAAACAATGAATTTGAGACCTGACCATTATCAAGATACAAGGCAGGCATTTTCCATATTTAAGACTGAAAAATGAATAGCAATAAGTCCATCAGTACATAAGGGCAGGAGAAAAAGATTTAAGACAGCACTTCTCAACCTGTGGGTCGCGATCCCTTTGGGGGTCGAATGACCCTTTCACAGGGGTCACCTAAGACCACCGGAAAACACATATTTTCAATGGTCTTAGGAACCAAGACAGCAATTTTATGGTTGGGGGTCACCACAACATAAGGAACTGTATTAAAGGGTCGCGGCATTGGGAAGGTTGAGAACCACTGATTTAAGACTTAAATCCAGAACTTCATATATACTAGATCAGATTGGCAGATTCCTCATTGACTGGTCTTCATTATAAGGGCTTTTTATATCTGCAGTAAAATTAGTGTTATCATACCCATGTCGTTTTCTATGCTAGACTCTGAATTCGGGTTAAATTTTTAAGAGGCATTTATTCCCATGTTCTGTGTGAAGCTCTGACATTATAGTAATCACAAGCAAGCCACGAGCATTTAAACTTTGTCTTAGAAATTCCAATGTTTAAGTTCATAAATATAGCAGAGAGGAAAATCTACTGGACATATATATGCTCTTTCTCAGGCATTAGAGGCTAGATGTGTAAAGTCCTTTTTTGGTTGTTTGGTTACATTGTTTGGTGACCATTTTATTTATTTATTTATTTATTTATTTTTATTTTAATCATATTTATATCCCACCCTTCTCCGCAGAGGACCCAGGGTGGTGCACAGGAATTTAAAAGCATACAAAAGAATAAATACATCATTTAAAAACATATTAAATTATTCTAGTCCTATGCTAAAACCAATTTTAAAATCCCCAATTTAAAACTCTCTAAAATAGTCCCCACGGGAGGTTAGGCTAGGCTGGCTTGCTGAAAAAGATGTGTCTTTAGACACTGGCGGAAGAGGCGGAGGTCGGTGATGGTACGCAATTCAGGGGGTAGGTCGTTCCAAAGGGCAGGGCCCGCCACAGAGAAGGCTCTTGCCCTGGGTGTCGCCAGACGGCATTGCCCGGCCGACGGCACCCTGAGAAGACCCTCTCTGTGGGAGCGTATTGATTTCTTTGTTATATTGTTTATTTTTCCTTTTTATTGATGGCTTGTTTTTTATGCTATACATTGTTCAGAGTCACATTGTTAGAGTTTGTGTAGTGTTGTAAATTATGCAAACCTCAACTATTGTTATAGCCCTGTAAATTCCTGAAGAGGAAGGGACCCAATTTTCTATCTTTACTAAAGCATAATGGGATGCAAAGCACCCATTTCATTCATTTCAAATTTGGCAAAGAAAATTTAGTGGCACAGATTCATCATTACCTCTTACCTTCAACCCACAAGGGGGTAGTGGCATATTGATAGAGAATTCAGAATTTACTCTGTGTCCCTTCTTTATCTATCATTCGGATCATTTTTTGTGCAAGGGATTGCTAATTTCGAATTACTTTCTTCAGACTTTTTTCTCCAGGCATAAATGCATAGAGCCAATGCTCCCTGACTCTCTTCCTGATACAATATAGCTCCGTGATTTATTTATTTATCTATCTATCTATCTATCTATCTATCTATCTATCTATCTATCTATCTATCTATCTATCTATCTATCTATCTATCTATCTATCTATCTATCTATCTATCTATCTATCTATCTATCTATCTATCTATCTATCTATCTATCTATCTATCTATCTATCTATCTATCTATCAAATTTGTATACTGCCCTATCTCCTTGAAGGGACTCAGGGCGGTGCACAGAAATATAAAACATATACAAAACAATACAATATATAACAGTTTAAAATAGAATTAAATAAGGGTCTGTGCTTGAAAATTTGAAGTAAAAAAGGTTAAAATCAATTAAAAACTTTACCCATTATAATTAAGGCAGGCCGGCTTCTTGAAATAGATGAGTCTTTAATGCTCAGTGGAAGAGGTGTACGTTCGTGATGGTACGAAGATCGAGGGGTAGGTCGTTCCAGAGGGCAGGCCCCGCCACAGAGAAGGCTCTCACCCTGGGGGCCACCCATCGGCATTGTCCGGCGGATGGCACCCTGAGGAGGCCCACTCTGTGGGAGCGGACAGGTCTAAGGGAGGTGTGTGATGGCAAACCTATGGCACGCATGCCCGAAGTGGCACATGGAGCCATGTCGCCTGGCACGTGTGGTGTCAGCTGTTCCTCTTCTGGGTTTCTGGCGCACATACATGCATGATGATCAACTGGCCTTCATGTGTGCAGCAGTGCCGGAAACTAGAAGAACTGATCTTTTGTTTTCCAGCGTGAACATGTCTGCCAGCAGCTGATCATCACACGTGCATGCGCACTAGTAACCAGAAGACTAACTGGCCAGTGTGTGCAAACTGGAAGTTCAATTTCTAGTGCGCACATGCCCCCTGGACAGCTCCTCTTCTGTGTTGTAGTCCAGACGAGTGTGTGCACTGATATAGCTGGTTAGGCCCTAGGTTTTATACAACTGTGCAATATATCACCTTAAAATTACACTCCTTTCTTGGACCGTTATAAAATCTGTTTCACAAAGCATTGTTCAGGTCGGATTTCCACTGCCACCCAAAGATGGCTGACGACCATCTTTAAATCGCTCCATGGCTCGGGGCCTAGCTACATACGAGACCGCCTCCTGCCCCATACATCCCTTCGACCGATCCGCTCCCACAGAGAGGGCCTTCTCCGGGTACCGTCGACCAGGCAATGCCGGTTGGCGACGCCTAGGGGAAGGGCCTTCTCTGTGGCAGGCCCAGCCCTCTGGAACGACCTACCCCCCGAACTACGCACCACCTCGGACCTCCGCCTCTTCCGACAACGTCTCAAGATTTATTTATTCCAACAAGCCGGCCTAGCATAACCACCGTTTTCTGACTTTTAAATGTGGATAAATTTTAAATTCTTAGGGTTTTAAAATGGGTATTAGCACGGGTATAATTTCATAGTTTTTTAATGATATATTTTTGTATTTTGTATGGTTTTTAATATTGCTTGTGCGCCGCCCTGGGTCCTTGCAAGGAGAAGGGCAGGGTATAAATTTAATAATAATAAATAAAATATATTTTACTTATTTAAAACATTGGTACAGCTGCGCTTCTTAAAACTAATTCTGGCTATTTTATAAAGCAATGCTGTATGTACAATTATAAAGCCAACAATAAAAGAAGAAAAAAAGAAAAATCTGGTGCCATCATTGTGCCTCCCAAATACAATCCACATTCTCATTTCACCCTGACATCACCCTTGTATACTGTATGGAAATCATGCAACAAATAAGTGTATGGGGGATAATTTCATATACAAATAGATGCACAGTTTAATGCATTCCTACAATAATGCAGAAATCCAACAGAATAGTCACACAGATCCAAAAGTGATAGGTGTGTTCATTCCAATCTGTCTTATTATCATAACAAATGGCAATATATTATTTTTAAAATTCTGTTCCAGCACATGCCTCTACCGCAAAAGAGGATACAGTCAAGAATTGCCTGACTGCTTAATTGGTTTTTTCTCTATGAGTTCACCTGGATTACTGCCAACTCAATCAAAAATTGAGGGTTGCTTTTTTTTTTTTTGGCACCATCAGTACTATTGCCCTTAAAGTACAGAAAGTGCTGTAGAATATTACATTTTATAGCTCTTGGTTTGGAAAGCTTTGCTGGTAGGCAAATCTTGTCCCTGTCAATGAGATGACTTTATTCAACCAAAAATATTCAACTTTTGAGGTATATTTCACATAAAGTACCAACTCTGGCTTATTAAAAATGAATTTAGGCAGAAATGACCGACTTCTCCATTTCTGGAGATCTCCCTAGCCACTGAGTTCCGATCAAAAAACTGTATTTTAATGCATTCATACATTACAATCGGAGATCGAGAGCAGTATCTTTCAAACTTTCCACTGGTGCACCATTAAATAAACATTTAGAAAATGATGGAACCACTAAGAATAGTGGAGCCACTATCCAGAGACATGGGAAATTCCATTTCATTTGATGTGTTCAAACAAGCTAAATAGCATCTGTCAAGGATGCTTTCATTTGGATTTCTGTAGTGACTAGAACAGAGATGTCAAACTGACGGCCCACAGGCCAGATGTGGCACATGCAGGTCACGCCCACCCCAGCTCCACAAACGTCACGTGACGGCAACGTGATGCTGTGAGTTTGACACCCGTGGAATAGAGAGTTGGATCCAGCCACCTAAATGAGCACCTGCAGCTCCAGGTTTCTCTTTCTGAACTGCAGATTTCCCACTCTGAAATATATCCGATAGAAGCATTGGGGCAGTCACAGCTTAGAGCATTATTTGTCGACCTCAGCAATTTGAAGAGGTGTGGGCTTCCACTCCCAGAATGGCTGGGGGCTTCTGAGAGTTGAAGTCCACATCTATCAAAGTTGCTGAGATTGAGAAACATTAGCTTAGAGAGCTATGAATTCCCCTTCTCTTGATGGCATCCATGCTGCAGGTGGATGGAGACCAAAAAGGTTAAGATGGCAGCCACACCAATGTAACTGAAGCCCTTCCCCGCTTTAAAAAAAAAAAAATCCACCTTTTATGTACATATACATTTCACTCAGGCAGCCATGACCATGATCTTGGGGATAGAGAAAGAGAGAGAGAGAGAGAGATATGCAAGTGTGTGTGTGTGTGTGTATGTGTGTGTGTGTGTGTGTGTGCATTCTTCTTACCCCTCCCATGATTGTTACTAACTCTCCTGCTTTACATTATAGATCAGGGATGGGCAATTGATTTTCCCAAGGGGTCACATGAGAAATGGAGTCCAACACATTACTTTGAAGGCCTAAAGGTATGCATTGGCTGCCTGTGGTCTTTCGGGTGCGCTTCAAAGTGTTGATTACCATCTTCAAAGCGCTCCATGGCACGGGACCTAGCTATCTGCGAGATCGCATCCTGCCCCATACATCGATTCGACTGATTCGCTTGCACAGAGAGGGACTTCTCCAGGTGCCGTCCACTAGGCAATGCCAGCGGGCGACTCCCAGGGGAAGGGCCTTCTCTGTTGCAGATCCTATCCTATGGAATGATCTACCCCCCGACCTCAGAACAACTCCGGACCTCCGCTCCTTCCGCCGAAAGCTCAAAACATATTTCTTCTAACAGGCCGGCCTGGCCTAATCTATTTCTCACACCTCCGGTCTGTACATTTAAATTTTTAATTGGGTTTTTAGGGGTTTAGGGTTTTAGGTTTTTTAGGTTTTAGTGCAGGGTCATTGTAATTTAATTTAATTTTAGATATTTATATTGTTTTTTTTTTTTATATTGAAAAAGTTTTATTGGTTTTACATTTTTTAACAGGATAGGGTAATGGTTACAAAGAAATTTTGAGAGCATTCACGTTAGAGTCGTCGGACCTTCCGAGACCTCAAAATACACAATAAAAAAGTTAACATAGAAAACATTTTCCATACCACTTCCGGTATCCGGCTCCAGCGGCGACGGGCGAGCCTAGGGCTCGCTCGCCGCTTTGTTGCCTTTTCTGCCCCCCCACGGGGGCGAAACTCTCCGGTTACCGGAGGTTTCCCGTAGGGTCGGCTCAGAGGGAGCGTCCCTCGTCACGGCGGTGGGGAGAGCGCTCCTCTCTGCGACCTAGGTGGAGAGGAACATGCTGCGGGGGTTTTTTCCTTCGCCAACGGCTGTCGGCGCCATTCGCTTTAATGGAGAGGGCTGAACGGAGAGACCGGGCGGATCACCGAGGCTTCAGCTGCGAGGGAGAGTGAGTTTAAAAGAACACCTTTTTTTTTCCTTGCTGCCAGCCAGGCTGAACGGACTGGGAGGGGGGTGTTTATTTCTAAAAAAAAACCCCTCGGATTTAAGCGGCACGTTAAAATGGCTTCTCTGCAAAGAGAAAGTGGAAACTTTCACTCCGGACGGTCTTTAACAAGGGAAAGTGGAATGCGATTCTTTGCAACATTGTTTCTAGGTCTGGCTGGTTAAAAAATTCTTATTTTGCTACTCTCTCCCTCTGGCTCTGAGATGGGCGGTGGAAGTGGCTTTTCTTTGTCCCTGCCTGACTATTTCAACTAAGGAAAATTTCCAGCGTCTCTTTGAAAGCAGGACTCTCTCTGGATTTTTGAAAAAAAAATTCTTTTGATGGATTTGTGATTTCTTCTCTGGAATACCTTCGTTATTACTATTTGCTGACCTGGGAAACTGTGTCTCTTTTGGTTTCTGAATTGTTTGCAACTTCACAGCCCTGAACTGAACTGAGCTCCTGATTTGCCCCACCAGCCCCACCCGGAAAACGCCATCTTGGTGGCAGTGACTCTAACTTTTAACAATGGCACAAGAAGCAGCACTTGTAAATTTGGAACAAAGGATGGCTTCTCTTGAAACCTCTATGCAAACTTTGATATCAGAAATAAAGGCCCAGAGGGCTGAAAATATTACCTTCAAGAAGGAACTACTGGATACCCGGAAGCAAGTGTTGGAGAACACACAGAAGAATGAAGAACTGGAAGGGGGGTTGGAGGGGGCTAAGGGAGAGATTAAAAATGTTTCTAATGAGGTGGGGGAAATAAATGGGCATGTGTCTAGGATAGATATGGAAAGAATGACATATTTTTTGAGATTTCAGAATGTTCTTGAGGAATCTGGTGAATGCCTGCCTGATCTTATGAGTACAATTTTAGCAGACTATTTACATAAACCTAAGGATGAGATCAGGGGGGACATTGACCTAGCCTATAGAATTAATTCTGCATATGCCAGGATAAATGAAGTGCCTAGAGAGATACATGTGAAATTTGTTAGAAGGTCAACCAGAGAGGAAATCCTGAAAGCGCAGAGAGAGAAACCTCTAACTCACCAACAAAAAACGGTCACTATCTTGAAGCAGATCCCTAGAAAAATTAGAGATGCAAGAAGGAATTTTTCCTTCTTGTCTAAAACCTTGTTTGATCACGGGATTTGGTTCAAGTGGATGACACCTGAAGGGATGCTGGTGTTCTGGGAAGGAGGAAGAGTGAGGATTAAAACAGTTGCTGAGGCGGAAGCCTTTCTTAAAAAATATTCCTCTGTCCTGGGGGAAGATCCAGGGGGGACGGAGGGGGCCACGGCCCCGCCTACGGGGGGCCAGGGAGGAGAGAAAGAAGATACAATAGCCAAAAGACTTAGATCAAAAAAATAACTTTGCCTTGATTTTTCTTGAACAATTTTGCATAATATTTCTATCTGGACTTTTTGTAAATGTCTGACAGCATGGAACGGAGAATTTAGGTAAATGTACTTGCTTTCATCTTGTAGTGATATTTATATTGTTGTATGTTTTATGTTCTATATTCCCTGTTCACCGCCCCAAGTCCCTTCGGGGAGAGGGAGCGGTATACAAATAAACATTCCATTCCATTCCATACACACACATATGTACATTTTAAAAAAACATCCACCTTTAAAATAACAGTAATGCAGTTGTATTGCATGCATGGGGTACACTTATTTCAGTGGTGGGTTCCGGATCCTGTTCCAACTGGTATGGTTGGAACGGGCCTGGGGGCGTCCACATGGATGCGTGCAGCGCTCATGCATACATCTTAGTGCCTCCACGAGCCTCCGCGATGCTTCAGCTGCTGTAGGCGCTGTGCATGGAAGCGCCAAAGACTTAAAAGACCAGTAAGGAGCTTGGGCGGGCGAGTGGGCCCTCCGGAGCACCGTACCGGAACAGTATCTGGTGCTCCAGGCAGGCTCTGGTACGCCCATACCGGGGTGTACCATCTGCAACCCACCACTGACTTATTTACATTTGATTTCTAATTTCCATTTGTTGTCACGTGGACCAGGCATTATGCCATCAAGAGAAGGGGAATTATATGGCCCAAGTCCCTCCCATCATGATCTTGCTTCGTCCTCTTTGTTCCCAGGATCTATTAAACATTTGGCAACTTTATGCTGTTCAGAGATTTTTGGATTATAGTTTTCACAGCCCCCTTGCCATTGGCTATATTCCAGTGAAAAATGATAGGATTTGAAGGCCAAAATATCTTGAAGTCATTTGCTTTCTTACGTCTGTATTAAAACCATTCATATTTTTCTTTTCTCAGTAGAACAGTGCATTCAAATTACAAAACAAAACCCCCATAATGAAGCAGCAAGCCATGTTGGGGAGGCGGGGTGGGGGTGGATGGGGGAGAGGAGCCTTTTGCCAGCCAGCACTATGTGCTAAGTTACAAGCATTTTACAGGGGGGAAAATTACTGTGTCCAAAGTGCATTTTTCCCCACTTACAGCAAAAAGTGAGATGCGAATATTTTAGTACCTCATTTTTGCAATTTAAACAAGGAGGCCGTAAAAATTATGAATTAGCATCATCCAATTCAGTATGCAGCTAAATCTTTCCCCAACCAGATAGCATTTCCATATTTCGACCTATAAAATGTAAGCAACCAACCAACACAAAAAAGACAACGCCGCAAAATATTCTTCCCCTGGCCCATTTTATGGCATACACGGATTTTTGTTTCTTTTGCACAGACCTTGAAATTTCTATGAGTAAGCAATAGTTCAGAATAATCCAAGAAAATATACTGCCAAATCATTATACTCATCGTTATAAAGCTAGTAAGTTGGTCACACGGAAGAATCCAGAAAGCCAGAAATAATGAGGGTGCCAAATACCTCCTGATGAATAATTCACTCCACCTCTTCTCAACAAATCTCTCCCAGTCCCCTCTATTGCAACAATGTGGAAGGAGTACAAATTGGTGCTGTTCAGCTCTGAGTCTTATCTTTTACTTACGATAGCTCATTTGTTTTCAGTAATCACTGCTGAGCAGTTAGATTGTTTTCCAAGAGGAGAAACCCTGGCTGAAGCCACAATAATGGAAGATTGATTCATGCCCTATTTGAAGCCCCTGGTCACCTTTCCATCCACGTCTGCATCAAAGAGAGCCACTGCCAAATTCTTTTAAAAAAAAAGTTCTTTTACTTTAGAATAAAGGTCAAGATCTTTGAAATTATACATCGGCATTCTCCAAGTTATGCCTTTCAGCTGATTTGCCAAAAAAAGCCAATGCAGTCCTAGGCTGCGTTAACAGAGGGATAGAATTAAGATCATGTGGAGTGTTCATACCACTCTATAATGCCTTGGTAAGACCATACTTGAAATACGGCATCCAGTTTTGGTCGCCACCATTTAAAAAAAGATGTAGACACTCTGGAAAGAGTGCAGAGAAGAGCAACAAAGATGATTAGGGGACTGAAGACTAAAACAGAAGAACAGTTGCTGGAATTGATAGTTGCTGGAACTGGTAGTTGATGGAATTCATACCACAATTGTTAAAGGTAAATATTCCCCTCCCACATATGTGCTGGTCGTTCCTGACTCTAGGGGGCAGTGCTCATCTCCGTTTCAAAGCTGAAGAGCCAGTGCTGTCCGAAGACGTCGCTGTGGTCATGTGGCCGGCATGACTAAATGCTGAAGGTGCACGGAACCACCAAAGATGGTCCCTATTTTTCCACTTGCGTTTTTACGTGCCTTCGAACTGCTAGGTTGGCAGAAGCTGAGACAAGTAATGAGGGCTCACTCCATTATGTAGTGCTAGAGATTCTAACCGCCAAACTGCCAACCTTTCTGATTGACAAGCTTGGCGTCTTAGCTACTGAGCTGCCACGTCCCCATGACTAAACCTTTACACCAGAGTTAATTCATTTGGTAAAAACTAAGGGCAGTTTTTGAAATGGGTAGTTTTACATAACATTTTCTTCAGGTTGCACTCTATCATAGCCTTCTCCATTCTAGTGACCCGAAGTCTACTAAGTTCCCATAATCCCCACTGTTGTTTTAGGAATCCTGGGACTCCTACCACTCATAGTCTAATTGAAATGGGCAATGAGCCCTATAAATAAATAAACAAATGCACCTGGATGATACCAATTTAGGGACCACTCACTGGGCTATGATGCATTTACAAGCAGCTGTTCCTCCAGATAACTTCTAAAAATACTTTCTTTTTCAAACTGATATGGTTCTGCTGGTTGGTAAAGAAGCCAACCACCAAAGTGAGAAGTGACTTTCTCCAATCATCAGAGCTTCTGCCAGGACAGGCCAATAAAAAACATGCATCCTGATGTCATGCTATAAATTGTATTATGTCTTGCAAGCAATACTGCAACACAGGTATAAAGGGCAAAGCTTGTACCATGACATCAAGACACATAATTTGGCCTTAGGTGTCATTGTGCCATGTGGCAGCCGTGGCCAGGGGGGCGTTTCATCAGGTACACCTGATGCGCCAATTGCGCTCCTTACTGGACTGGGCTGCCCTTCGCACAGTCACTCAAGCTCTCATGACGTCCCGACTCGACTACTGTAATGCTCTCTACATGGGGCTTCCCTTGAGGTGCACTCGAAAGCTACAATTTGGTCCAGAATGCAGCCGCGTGGGTGATTACGGGAGCCTCTCGATGCTCCCATATAACACCAATCCTGCACAAGCTGCACTGGCTTCCTGTGGCCTTTTGGGTGCGCTTCAAGGTTTTGACGACCATCTGTAAAGCACTCCATGGCTCGGGGCCTAGTTATATGCGAGACCGTCTCCTGCCCCATACATCCCTTTGGCCGGTCCGCTCCCACAGAGAGCGCCTTCTCAGGGTGCCGTCGGCCGGGTAATGCTGACTGGCGACACCCAGGGGAAGAGCCTTCTCTGTGGCGGGCCCTGCCCTTTGGAACGACCTACCCCCTGAACTGCGTATCATCTCGGACCTCCGCCTCTTCCGCCAGTGTCTAAAGACACATCTTTTCCAGCATGCCGGCCTTGCCTAATCTCCCGTCAGGGCTATTTTAGATTTAAAATTAAATTTTAGATTTAGTTTTAAATCGGGGATTTTAGCATAGGACAGTTATGTAATTTAATATGTTTTTAAATTTTGTATTTATCGTTTTGTATGTTTTTAGATTCCTGTGCACCGCCCTGGGTCCTTCGTGGAGAAGGGCGGGATATAAATATGATTAAAATATAAAAATATAAATATAAATTGTGTTCAGGATTGGAAATCCATACCATCATGGCAAGAACTGGGATAGCTTAAAAGGTTTAACATATTGACACTTGGATCACTAAGACAGGCTACTGGGAACGGCTTAAAATTGTCCTTAACTGTTCCAGTGCTGAAGCGGTGTTTTCCCTCTTAAGCAGCCAACAAAACGTGGGTAATAATCTGATTATGATTATTAATAATGTGCTTCATCCATTATTGTATAGTGATGCTATCAGGTGATCCCCTGGGGCAGGGGTTGGGAACCTTTAGCCCTCTCTGCAGGCCCATGAGTTGTCACCCCAACTCAGTTCCGCCGCGCATGCGCATGCCTCCTGCTTGGCAGCTGATTTTCAGGTCAGTGTCACACATGCACAGGGATGGGGCACATACGGGAGATGTGAATGAATGCGTGGGGAGGCAGGGAACATGTGTGCATGCATGGGGGGGGGAGCGTGGGGGGCAGCACCTCCCTTCCCATTTTTGGTCCCAGGAAGCTATAGGGAGGCCTGCTAGACCCAAAACAGGGCACGTGAGGTTCGCATGCGCATGCATGGGGGGGAACGCAGGGGTTGCATGCTCATGTGTGGGGGTGGAGGGATTACAGGGGGTGTCACACGCATGCGAAGGTGGGGGTGGGGTGCAGGGGGGTGTTGTGCATGCATTGCATTATTTGTGGGAGGTGTGCGCGCTGCAACACACTTTCCGCACACAATGACAAAAAGGTTAGCCATCACTGCCCTTAGGGCAGGGGTCTGCAAAGTCGGCTCTTTTAAGACTGGTGGACTTCAACTCCCAGAATTCCCCAGCCAGCTATGCTGGCTGGGGAACTCTGGGAGTTGAAGTCCACCAGTCTTAAAAGAGCCGACTTTGCAGACCCCTGCCCTAGGGCAACCTTGGTGGGGAACCTTGGCCCTTTTATGATTCGTGGGCTTTAACTCCCAGAAGTTAAAGGCAGGCAGAGTGAAAATGAAGAGAAAAGCTGTCTTTCCTCTTTGCTTTTTTAAAAAGGCTGCTTTGTAACTGCAAGTTTAGTGCTCTTCCAAAAGAACACCAAACCCTACGTAGCTTTTGAAACATGAGTTTAGCACTCTTTTGCAAAAGCATGACACCTGTGTTCAAAGCAGCCAACGCAACTGCTAACAGGTTACCTAGGGGCTTGTCCACTCTGCAAAATAGCAAAGTCATCTCATGCATCCCCCCCACAACGCTTATCCAGTTGTTGATTGAGTTTGTAATAAGATTTCCTCCAGATCTGCCCCCAGAGACATGGCAGGTAAAGTCCTCTTTCCCTGCCTCTCCTTTGCTTGCCATCTCTCTCAACTTCAAAGGTGATACCCAGGCTGGGAAAAGTGATGGACAAAGGGATGAGTTTTGACTGATGGCTGTGATTGGTGAATGGCTGATGGCAATAAAAGCAATGAAAAGATGTTTCCCATTCTCTATGTGGGAAATAATACCATCCTCTGGTTACACACCAGAACAGAAGGGATTGGGATTAACAGTAGAGCAGGGATAGGCAACTCATTAGGACGTGTGGACTTCAACTCCCAGAATCCCTGAGCCAGCAGGAATTATTGAAGTTGAACTCCACAGATCGTAAAGAGGCCATAGTTGTCCGCCTCTGTTATAGGGGCAAAAAATCTGTGTTGATGGTATAATTTTGGCAGTCACACAAATGGGAGCCATGGAGAAGAATTCTTAGTGTGCTTTGCGAACCTAGCTAGTTTGATTAGATTATGATTCAGTATACTATAGCACTCATGTTATGGATTTTTAGTTACTAAATGAGGTGAGTTCTGAGAGGCCAGCCTGTATCCAAAAGTTGTAATCACACCAGTGGTGGGTTGCAGCCAGTACACCCCGGTATGGGCACACCGGAGCCTGCCCGGAGTACCGGATACCGTTCTGGTTCTGTGCTCCAGAGGGCTCACCTGCCCGCCCTCGCTTCTTACTTGTCTTTTATGCCTTTGTCACTTCCATGCATGCGCATGGCACATACGTCACCTGCGCAATGCTCCGCCGAGCAGCTGGAGGCTTGCAGAAGCATTGCAGGCAAGTATGGTGCATGTGCATGCCGTGTGCATGTATGCATGCATCGTGTGCATGATGTGGGTGGTGTGCATGATGTGGGTGGTGCCACCACTGAATCTCTCTCTCTCTCTCTCTCTCTCTCTCTCTCTCTCTCTCTCTCTCTCTCTCTCTCAAACACACACACGGAGGAGGGAGGGAGGGAGGGAGGGAGGGAGCAATCTTTTTTCTGAGTAGAGAAAAAATGTATGTCTCGTTTTTATTATATAGATAAAATATAAAGAATTTGCACAAATAAAGTATTAGAAGCTGTATAGGAAAATGTATATATGGAGGGAGGGTTATACATTTTCAGGAAACATGCATGCCAAATTCATTTGAAAGCTACTGTATTTAAGATTTTGGGGGGGGGGGAGTTCTTTTTTTAAAACGAGTCTTGAAGAAATAAGAACACACAGAGAAATCTATAAATACATGCAATCCTGACACAGACCAAGCTTTCTACTGATTCATACATCCCCATTCCTGCACTTGATTGGATACCAGAGTCCCTAGTCATGAATATTAGAGGCAACTTAATTTGGATGATTGAATATGATTACAGAGCTTGGCTTTACTCAGGGAGGAATATGAGAGACACAACCCAGAGCAGAAGAAATTCTGATGCAAAGGAATTCAACTGGACGTCAGAGAATAAATACGTCTAGTAGCTATGGCAACTCACACAGAGGTTATCCATTTCTCTTCTTGCCCTATTCATGCTTTTCAGCAGCTGCCATCAAAGGATCATTATTAAGGCTGCCAGAACTGGGCTGCAAAAAATCCTGTTGACAGCAGAAACTTTGAAATCTTTTTGGTGCCCTCTAGTTTTGGTCTGGGTTTTTGCAGCCTATGTTCGGCAGTCTTAATTACTGTCAAGGAATCATTTCCAGTTATTGCTAATACAGCTTGAGAAATAATTCCATTACAAGATGTTCAAATAGTTTGTCAAGACTCAGAATGAATTGGACTTCAAGCCAGGCAATTACAACAAGAGCTTTTGAATATGAATCTGCCTAGTGGCCATAGCTCAAAGCTGGGGCACCTGCTTTGCATGCAGGGATCCCAGATTCCAGTTGGGATCAGCTCATCGTCTTTTTAGTTTAAATGAAAATGAAAAAAAATGTTGAACTACCACCAGCTCAGTAAACAATAAGGGATACTGGGACTTGTAGTACAGAGGTGCCCTGGAGATTACAGGTTTCCCACTCTGCCTTAAAATTAGACATACAGTATTTAGATACTAGCTAGATAACTGGGCTTCGCTAGGAAACTATATGATTGGGCTTGCTAAACTGGCACTTACAGCTTGAAAACTAATAAGTAGTTATGCTTGGCCTCTCCTCTTCCCCTCTCTCCCTCAGGCTTGCCCCACAGAAGCTTCCCCTATCCTATCCCCTTCTCTCCCTCAACAGAAACCTGTCCTATCCTATTCCTCTTCTCTCCCTCAGGCTTGCCCCGGAGAGGCCAGTCCTATCCTATTCATTTCTCTCCCTCAGGCTTGCCCCGGAGAGACCTCTCCTCAGTGGCGTAGCGTGGATTGTCAGCACCTGGGGCAAGGCAAGTAATTTGCGCCCCCTAACCCGTGGATTTTAGCACTCGGGGGAGGCAGCTCTTCTTGTGGTGTCGAGCCCACGCACCTCCCGTGAGGATCCGGCGGGCAGCCGCTGCCCAAAGGGCTCGGCCATCCGGGTCCGACACTCGTTGCCTCGCCTTGGGGAGAAGCGGGCGCCCTTTGCGTGGTGCAGGCCTGGGACACCCGACGCTCCTTTCTATGGAGGGCGACGGCCCGAAAGCCGGGGCAAGAGGGTCTTCCCGGGCCGCCGCGGGGCCCAGGTCGCCGCTCCTCTGGCTGGCTCGGAACGGAGGAGTCTTCCAGGGTCTCCGCACGGCCGTTGCTTCGAAAGACCTGCGCCTTTAAGTCTCGCCTGGCCCCCTCGGGTGGCGCTGGCGGGTGCGAGGAGCCGGCGCTGGCCTCAGCCGGGGGATGGCCCGGGAGGGTTTGGCCCCTACTGGCCGCTGTTCGCTCCCCGACTCTCGCCGGCCCAGGCGCCGCCGCCGCCAACTCCAGAGACCCGCGGAGGAGAGCTTCCGAGTCGGGTCTCTGGAGCGCGCCCCCCCAGATGTTGCGCCCGGTGCGGCCGGCCCCCCCTGCACCCCCCACGCTACGCCTCTGCCTCTCCTATCTTATTCACTTCTCTCCCTAAGGCTTGCCCCACCAAGGCCCCTCTATCTTATCCACTTCTCTCCCTTAGTCTAACTCCTTAGCATCAGTGTATTTGTAGGTGGGGAGGGGGAGTAGAATGTCTACTCCCAGCATGCAGAGTAGAACTCCCAGCATGCAGACCAGATGACAGGCTGGAAATGCTCACATCTGCGTTGAACACGCCCACATCCAAGTGGCAGTTGGAACAGAGTTCTTTTCAAGTTGGGAGGGGAATAGTATTATAAGAACAGATGTATCAAAAGAATTTGGTGGTAAGCTATACCTGTTATGGCACACACAAAAATGTACTCAGACAACACACTGATTAATGAATGAGGAAATGTTTGTTTTAAGAGGAAAAAAATAAAAAAAACTTTTACAAATAAAGCATCAGAGTGTGTTAATAATATAAGAAATACTAATGATCTGATGGTCATTTTGAAAAATCCTTTCTTAGCAAGCACCTAGATGCCAAGAGGAACATACATGCCAAATTTCAAGTTTGTAGGCTTTACGGTTTGGAGAATTTGTGATGATGCATGAGTGGTATTTCACTTTTATATACATAGACTTATATTTAGTATTGTCCAAACCCACGTGAAGCATTTAATCTGTGGCTAATTCCCATTTCTGGAGACTGCAAGATAAATCTGTAATCGAAAACTCACTCTAGCACAAGGTATCAATGTCAAGAAACATATCAAATAACTGTAATCTTTCAACATTTTTAGGGAAATTACATAGTGCCAGAAAAATTGATAGCTGAAGGAAATCATATCGATACTTTGCAATTAGGTCACTTTGAGATCACCTTTGCAAATGAATCAAAGTTGGATGAAGAATTTTTGTTTCTCTTCTTCAAAGCTGGCAGCACCGTGGCTCAGTGGTTGAGACACTGGGCTTGTCGGCTGGAAAGCAAGCAGCCCAAGTTCAAGGCCCGAACACCATGCAATAGGGTGAGCTCCCATCCTCGCCCCAGTTCCTGCCAACCTAGCAGTTTGGAAGCATGCAAATGCAAATAGATAAATGGGTAACCCCTTTGCTGGGAAGATAGCAACACTCCGTCATGTCATGCTGGCTACATGACTGCAGAAATGGAACATTGTCCCCTATAGTTGGCAACAACTAGTGGAGTAAAGTCTGCAGGGACTCCTTTAGCTTATTTTTTTACTTCTTCAAAGCCATTGATATTTGGCTTAGCCCAGGAGCCCTAGAGCAGGGGCCTCCAGGAACCTTTGCAACTTTAAGTCTGAAGGACTTCAGCTCCCAGACTTCTCCAGCCAGCAAAGGTTGGAGACACCTGCTCTAGGCCACAGCAGCTTCCTTGAACCATACAAAATATGCTGGCTGGAGAAGTCTGGGAGCTGAAGTCCTTCAGACTTAAAGTTGCCAAGGTTGGAGACCCCTGCCCTAGAGAATCTGTAGCACGAACAGAATGAAGGAAAGGAAGGCCTCTTTCATTTTCTAATATCAAGTCATCCAAAATGCATATTGCTATGAAGTAATGGCCGACAGAAGACTCTCAGATAGTGACAACACGGAGAAGGGAAAACTTACTGCTGCTGTTCTACTGAAATGAAAACTCTCTGTATTTAATGAAAGAGAAAGGGAAATTCAACTGTAAAAGAAAACAAGAGAGAGTGAGAAGTACCAATAAAGGAGAATATTTGTAGCTAACAGGGTTGAAAGGAAGGGTCCTTGGTGCTCTCTGAGCTTGCTTGTTTTCTTGCAGATGTTTTATTACGTCTAGACTACCACTGATGCTGTTACCTAGGTTGATGAAACATCTGCAAGAGAGCAAGCAAACTCAGAAAGCACCAAGAACCCCTCAGGGTGAGAAGTATTACACTATGAGTGCCCAAGAGAGAAAAATGTAACCATGCTAGTTGGTTATAGATGTTTATACATCTCAGAGACAGATTACTTAATGCTGATCATCTGTTGGGGCCCAGCACAGTTGTTGGACATCAGCATTCCAAACAAACAAAACACTTTCCTGTAAAGCTTGCTTTAATAACATTGTTCACACAACATGTTAGACCATTGGTGAGTTTACTGCAATACAATACAATAATACAATACAATAGCAGAGTTGGAAGGGACCTTGTAGGTCTTCTAGTCCAACCCCTTGCCTGGGCAGGAACCTTATACCATTTCAGACAAATGGCTATCTAACATCTTCTTAAAGACTTCCAGGGTTGGGGCATTCACAACTTCTGGAGGCAAGCTGTTCCAGAGGTTAATTGTTCTAACTGTCAGGAAATTTCTCCTTAGTTCTAAGTTGCTTCTCTCCTTGATTAGTTTCCACCCATTGCTTCTTGTCCTGACCCCAGGTGCCTTGGAGAATAGTTTGACTCCCTCTTCTTTGTGGCACCCTCTGAGATATCGGAACACTGCTATCATGTCTCCCCTGGTCCTTCTCTTCATCAAACTAGACATACCCAGCTCCTGCAACCGTTCTTCAAATGTTTTAGTCTCCAGTCCCCTAATCATCTTGGTTGCTCTTCTCTGCACTCTTTCCAGAGTCTCCACGTCTTTTCTACATCGTGGCGACCAAAACTGTATGCAGTATTCCAAGTGTGGCCTTACCAAGGCACTATACAGTGGCATTAACACTTCACGTGATCTAGATTCTATCCCTCTGTTTATGCATACCCTGAACTATAAACTATCCAGTCCCTTTCTAGCTTTATCCAGCATCTTGTGAGAGTTGAGAAATTACAGCGAGTCATTTCGGGTTTAGTTTGCATTGCCACACACCTGGTCAATCTCTCTATCCAGGTTAGATCAAGCATACAGGCTACTTAGTTCAAAATATAGCTTGATGTTTGTTTCTTAAATACTGGCTAACTTCAGAACACTGGGATAAAGGGCAGACCAAAGACAAGGATAGAGAAAGAGAGGTGAATATGCAAGAATTTAAATTATTCTTATTTCTCTAGATCAAAAATGTGGCATACGGGCCAGATGCGTCACACCCACACCTAGTTTAGCACGGGGAGGGGGGAGTCGTGATATGTCATGTGACGCTGCCATGACGCCATGAGTTTGACACCCCTACTTTAGATCTATCAATACATAGAAATTTTCTGAGCCAGAGGAATCATTACTGTGGGCAATTAGCAGGAAGTTCCAAATAACAGGTTGCTTTTGTTATTCCAGCTTTACCTCTTCTATGTACAGAGTAGTAGTTAGAATAGGGACAGCAAGCAGGATTCCACCTCTGTTCTGCACTGTGACACAAAGCAGTGTTTCTCTACCTTGGCAACTTGAAGAGGTGTGGACTTCAACTCCCAGAATTCCCCAGTCAGCAAGTGGGGAATAGCACTGGCATAACAATCGACATAAACAATTGGTGAGGGTGACTTGTTCTACTGAAAATGACAATTTCAGCTTCTTCCTTCACCTAAAAAGATCTAAATGCCCACTTTTTTTTATTAGCATTGTTAATTTAGTTGGTGGTATGATATCCTGTAAATTAGATTTGGATAATCAAGGAAAGCTTACTTTTAATTAGATAAAAATCCAGGAATGAAGGTCTGTCTCCTATCTATTATAAAACAATTCTGCTGCTTTGAAAAGGATTATCCTTTTTTTTTTGGAGTAGAGTTTGGGTTAATTCCATCTTCAGTTACCATTGTTAAAAGACTGCTAATTAATAGCAGTTTTTGCACCCTTCTAGGATTATTCAAAATTTTCCTTCCATTCACAGGGCATTAAAAAAAAATGTGCAAATGAGTTTATTTGCCATCAAAACCAAGCAAATGTTATGTTTGAATGAGCTTGTCATTTTGTTGAGTTCCTTAGAGTTTATAAGAAACCATCATTCCATTACTTATATATTGCCATGATTAATACCGTCCTTTATTGATTTCATCAAATTTATGGAGCTGCCCAACTCAACGAACTGGGGAGCTTGGAATATAAACAGCTAATATAAAATTCCACAATAAGTTAGCAGGGGCAGATAAAATTGTCAGGATAACAATCTTCCCAAGTAATGTAACTAATATTTATATGGGATATTTTGATATTGGCTTTTCAAAACAAGGGAAGAGAAGAGTCCAGCTGAGCGGGCTTTCCGCCTTCTTTGTTGGGGTCAAAATATGAAACAGCTAAAAATCATGATGGACGTGGAAGAATCCTCAAGTTCTTTTTAGTTCTAGAAACTGTCCTGCATCAAATATTAAAAAAGGTGTATTTCAGTGCACATGATTCCTATTTTGGTTTGTGTCTTATCTTCTTTTGGGGATTAAAAACAAAACAAAACAGAAAACAAGAAAAAAAAATAGAGCAAGATCAAATCTGGTTTGGAAATCAGGCCAGAGGTTTATTCATCTGAGTTTCGGACTCATGCTGAAGGCCATCTTCAGGGAACTTCTCCCTACTGGATATTTGCTTTGGGCTATTCTGAGTCGTATTTATGTGGTGCCTTCCTATTGTTTAATTGGTGTGTTGGTGGCTGGTGATTGGCTGGTGTTTCTTTGTGCTGCCAAGCCCTCTGCTCCTAAGTACCTGATAAGCTGGTGATAAATCAGCACTCCTGTTGACTGATAAGGGTCCCATCTCCCAGGCTTTAATCATATCCCTGGCTATCTTTGTTATTGCATGGCTAACAATCTTAATAGCTGCAAAACTGAATGTATGTCCTTGTTCCTTGCAATGTGAGGCTACCAACAAGTTTGGGTCTCCTTTTCTGACCGCTCACTTGTGTTCTTGCAATCTAGTTTCCTCCCTGTCTATTCTATACAATCACAGGTGCAATCCATGCAACATTATCCTGGTGTAGGAAGTCAGCACCCACCTCTCGTCTAGGGAAATAAGATATTTTAGGAAATATTAAAAGGGCAGAATATTTCCCGTAAAAGGGAGGCAGAAACTCATCCTCCCCAACTTGGTCACTGGACCATTAAGGCCTGAGCCAGTTTATTCAACATAACAAAGATCTACCCCCTTCAGATCCAGGATGATGGGATTAAGACATGGCCCTCAGGACATGATTGGATTAGTCCTCTATCCATCTAACAACAGAACTCACCACGTGGCACCTGGGGTGATTACATCAAGATTTAACCAAGCCTGGGACACAGCCTGCAAAGTTAGCTAAGATCCCTGCCCCCTGGGACTCTGACAGCCAATGGGATAAATTTCTTGGACAGGAACAGGAAACTCTAAGGTTTCCAAGAGAGGATATAAAACTCAGGCTCTCTCAGCATCTCTTCCCTTTTTCTTAAAGATCTTCAAGACATGTGACCCCCTTTTTCCCCAGGACCTCCTACCATGCAGTCCTGTCTACCATCCATAACCCTTCTTTCCAAGCAACTTCCATGAATCCAGTGTCTTTTTCCCCACTTGGAACTGAACCCAGATGGACATTTCTTCCAACACTGGGACACACATATTTTTGCCTTTATTAGTGAAAAAAACCCCAGTAAACAAAGGAATTAAAGGCCTGGGAAAAGAGAAAGGTAATAGAATTAAATCTAATTTATACTGGTATCATCTACCAAATATCACCTTACCATTTTCTCTTTGCACAAATCCTGGTGTCCGCCATGTGAAACACTCTACGTATATTCTTTAAATTGTTCTTTGTATGTTCTTTAAGCTTCTCAAATCATTTTTTGAGGATCTGAGAATGTTAAACAGTCTTTTCATAAAGATGGTAAAGAGATCGGAGAGACAATCTTAGTTTGGTTTGGTTTCTTCAATGCTAATGCTTGTATTCCCCCAAAAGCCATATTTTTTAGTTATCAATAAGAAAACAGAATTTAATTCCAGTGGAAATCAAATGAAGGAGCTGTGTTAAGCATTAAGTGCTAAGCGCTTTGTTCACACAACATGCTAAACTCTACATGATGTTGACAATACACAATTGTTATTCTCACATAACAAAGTATGTCTAAACATACTGTGCCTGCCATATGTAACATGCTAAGATCATTGGGTATAGAGAGACAAATAAAAACTTTTCTCCATTACCTCTAAATGAATCATGTACAAGTAAATCAAGGTAGTACAGGTAATTCTCATTTAATAACATTCTTTTAGAGACTGTTTGACATTATGACAGCACTAAAAGGATAACTTACAACTGTGATATATGACTGGTTCTCGCACTGATGCCTGTCATAGCATCCATGCTGTCATGTGATCATGATTTAAGTGTTTGGCAACCATTGTGCATTTACAATAGCTGCAGCATCTTGTGGTCCCATGATTGCCATTTGTGACCTTCACAGGCGGTTTCCAGCAAGGAATCAATGGGAGAAGTCCACAAGAGGTTGTTTAATGACTGTAGGTGATTTATTTCAAGATTATGGCAAGAAAAGGTCATAAAATCAAGGATGGTCACATCGTGCCTCATCTAATGACCACATTGCTTAACAATGAATATTCAAGTCGCTACTATGGTCATAACTTGAGTATATAACTGTAGTATACAATTGGCATTCATGTTAGGAAGTTCTAGAATAGTGAAATTGTCACAGGTCCTTCTATGTACAGTATAGCTAAGTCAGTGGACTCCAAAACCCAAGAGAGCCACCGCAACAACACAGATCGATAGGACTGACCATTCAATGTTTTAAAAGACTATGTAGGGAACAAAGTGCCCTTGTATATGTACAAAAACTGTAAAGACTAATTATATAAGGCAACAGCATATATTAAACTAATAAGAAATAGACATGTATTATGCATATTTATAACAGGAATAGAATAACAGAACAGAGTTGGAAGAGACCTTGGAGGTCTTCTAGTCCAATCCTCTGCTTAGGCAGGAACCACTTCAGACAAATGGTTATCCAACATCTTCTTAAAAACTTCCAGTATTGGAGCATTCACAACTTCTGGAGGCAAGCTGTTCCACTGATTAATTGTTCTGTCAGGAAATTTCTCCTCAGTTCTAAGTTGCTTCTTTCCTTGATTAGTTTCCACCCATTGCTTCTTGTCCTGCCCTCAGGTGCTTTGGAGAATAGTTTGACTCCATCTTCTTTATGGCAGCCCCTGAGATATTGGAAGACTGCTATCATGTCTCCCTTAGTCCTTCTTTTCAGTAAACTAGACATACCCAGTTCCTGCAACCGTTCTTCATATGTTTTAGCCTCCAGTCCCCTAATCATCTTTGTTGCTCTTCTCTACACTCTTTCTAGAGTCTCCACATCTTTTTTACATCGTGGCGACCAAAACCTGAATGCAGTATTCCAGGTGTGGAATGCTTACCAAAGCATTATAAAGTGGTATCAACACTTCAGGTGATCTTGATTCTATCCCTCTGTTTATGAAGCCTAGAACTGTGTTGGCTTTTTTGGCAGCTGCTGCACATTGCTGGCTCACATTTAAATGGTTGTCCACTAGGATTCCAAGATCCCTCTCACAGTTGCTGCTATTGAGCAAGGTACCACCTATACTGTACTTGTGCATTTGGTTTTTCTTGCCTAAATGTAGAACTTTACTTTTTTCACCATTGAATTTCATTTTAATAACCAACATCTACACACAGCAAATAAAAAACCCTCAGTGGCTTACATGGAAAAAGTACGATTTAAAACATCTCTGATAAAAAAGATTAAACAACACAAAGTGCAATAATATTGGAAGACAGATCATACAACCAATTGCTGATGAATAAAAATATTTCTTTTATCTGTTGGCTCATTGAGCATAGAATTGTTACACCACAACCCTGGGCTTCCACAAAATACTGAACTACCCATGTTTATCCAGTGCCCTTTAAGTCTAGTGTCACCTGTTGTATAAATTCTGTAGATCCCAGACATGTCTTTCTGATCCTCAAAGTTTGAAGATGAATAGGAAAGGAATCCAACTAGGAAAGGAGAAGATCTCCATCTAGTGGTGGCAACACAAAATACCTCCTTCCATTCTACCCATTAGCTTGTTGCAAATAAAAATACTTTTTATGGCACATTATATTATGCACTCCATTCTTTGCTTTAATACTCCTTTGAGATCCATACCCCCTTTTTTCTTTATTTCTTGTTTGCAATTATACACAAATAACACGCACATAGCAGATTGGAATAAGGGACCGTTCCTCATTCTATAGCCATTCCTTCGGGCACTTGAAGAAGATATGTGGCAAATGTGTGGAGGAGGGAAAGGACCAGCACTTAACAATTGGGAGAGGGAAAGGGCTGGAGTAAAGAAACAAAGTAAGGAGGAACAGGTGTCATATCTGTTAGGGCAGGGGTCTGCAAAGTTGGCTCTTTGAAGACTGGTGGACTTCAACTCCCAGAATTCCCCAGCCAGCTAGGCTGGCTGGGGAATTCTGGGAGTTGAAGTCCACCAGTCTTCAAAGAGCCAACTTTGCAGACCCCCGTGTTAGGGGATATCTCTGTTGGGAGACAGAAAGTTGTGCAGCGGAATATGCAGCTAGAAAAACGTTGCTAGTAAACACACAAATAGTAAACCAGACACTGTTAGTAAAACAAAAATAGCTTTACTGGTGTTGTAAAACTATACTACTGCTTCACAAGGAGTGATGGTAAAGTGAGTCAAACCAAGTCCTAAACAAATAGCAGTTTGCTTACAGTCAGTAATCAGCAATACTTCCTTCTTCCTTCTTCAAACACAGTCAGTCACAGCACACGAGCAGATAGCAAACAGTAGATAGATCAGCAAATAGAGCAATTAGCAGAGAGAGCATGCGTTCTGCTTACTTCCTCTTATTGTGGAGATAATTACACTTCCTAATTGCATTCCAACATTCCAACATCCTTAAAGCCACAATGACCATTTTTCATCATGGTATTATATATTGCCTACCCAACTCTACGAGTCTACTCCTAACAATATCAAGAGGCAGAGCCAGGATATTCTGGCTTCCCTAGAATATATTTCCTTTTTTTAGCAGTAGCAATAACAGACTCACATACTGCTTCAGGGTGCTTTACAGCCCTTTTTAAGTGAGTCAGCCTATTGCCCCCAACAATCTGGGTCTTCATTTCATTGACCTTGGAAGGATGGAAGGCTGAGTCAACTCTGAGCAGGTCAGGATCAAAGGAATCGAACTTCTGACAGTGTCAGCAGAGTTAGCCTGCAATTACTGCATTCTAACCATCCTGGCTCTTATAGTAACAGCACTGCTTTACAGCGTGCTAAGTGGTTTACAAATATCAGCATCTTGCCCCCAATATTCTGGGTCCTCATTTTATCAACATGGAAGGATGGAAGGCTAAGTCAACTTTGAGCCAGTGAGGATCAAATTCCTGGCAGTGAGCTGAATTAGCCTGCAATACTGCATTCTAACCTCTTTGTCTTCAAGATAGTCTGGATGGGTCTCTGCAGTTTTCTTGGCAAGATTTCAGAAGTGAATTGCCATTATCTCTTTCCTAGAGGGGTGAGACTAACTAGCCCAAGATCATCCAGCTAGCTTTTTTGCCTAAGGCAGGGCTACAGTTTCCCAGTTTCTACCCTGGTACTTTAGCCATTATACCAAACTCGTCCTCTTCTAGCATTTAGGAGGGTTTTTTTTTCTTTATTATTTTAACTAAGTTTTAAAGCAGTTGAAATGAACTCATGAAGAAAGAGAATAATTTTACCAGAGGCTACCATCCATGTTACTTTAATGAAACTTACACCTTGACATCTATTGTCAGCAAATTTCTTGAGTTAATGCTGTACTTTCTCTCAGGAAATAGCCATAAAAGTGTTCCAGGGCAGCACAAAGTGATGTCTGCAATATATTCCAAAATGTCTGTCGCTGAAAAAGAGTGTGAGCTCTGATTTTTCTGTAAATTGGGCTTATTTGTGATGTGACTTCATCTGATGCAAATTGTGATTGTGCTGATAAGAACTCTTGCCCGAAGTCTCAGAGATAAGATCAAAGCAAAGAACTTTATAAAGTTCTGATTATTAAAAGATTTAAATCTATTAACAGATTGATTTAAAGTGTCTGAATACTGCTGCCTTGCTCTGTGTGTGTGTGTGTGTGTGTTTAGGGTAAATTCCTGGGTGAGATGAATGAAGAACATTAGGAGTGCATGCCAAGGCTGCATATATTCACAGCAGAGTCACCTAAGAAGTGAAGGTCATTTCAGGTACCCAGCTAAAACAAGCATTCATCTACCAGTGTTTTGGCAAGAAGTGATGGAAGAAGATGATGGGGACAGATGATCACTTAATGACAAGCTATTCATACTGTGTGGAAGAAGGTAATGACAAGAGGTTTTTAGCACTCTGAGCCAGGTTGTTTCCTTACAGAATATTTTAAGTTGCTGGAATGGAATGCAGTCAGGAAACAAGAAGTGTGTGTTTTGCACACTCTCCTTAATTTCACATGAGTAAATAATGCTCAGGATCATCCAATACAGATTAGAGCCCCACATGAAAACAGAGATGCCAGATGTTCAAGCTAGCTTCAGAACAGGCCAAGGAATGTAAGGCATTATCTTTGATGGACACTCAATAACTGAGAAAGCCAAAGAATACTAAAAAGGAGGAATCGATTATAGAAAGGCTTTCCATTGTGTTGATCATTATCAAGCTGTGGAATGTGCTCAGAAAAAGAAGAATCCCAGAACCTCCTCCCGGGAGGTTACACGAGGCTGGCTCCAGGGGGTTGTAAATGCTTCTTTGAGCGAGGGGTTCTTGCCGGCCGTCTTGAAAGAGGCGGTGGTGAGGCCCCTCCTCAAGAAGCCCTCCCCGGACCCAGCTCTATTATCCAACTATCGTCCAGTCTCCAACCTTCCCTTTTTGGCAAAGGTCGTTGAGAGTGTGGTGGCACGACAATTCCCCCAGTACCTGGAGGAAACTGCCTATCTAGACTCGCGCCAGTCCGGTTTCCGGCCCGGACACAGCACGGAGACGGCATTGGTCGCGTTGGTAGATGATCTCTGGAGGGCTCGGGATAGGGGTTGCTCCTCTATCCTGGTCCTGTTGGATTTCTCAGCGGCTTTCGATACCATCGACCATGGTATCCTATTGCACCGGCTGGAGGGGTTAGGGTTGGGGGGAACCGTACTTCGGTGGTTCTCCTCCTACCTCTCCGGCCGGTCGCAATTTGTGTTGACAGGGGGCCAGAGGTCGACTTCGAGGCCCCTCACTTGTGGGGTGCCACAGGGGTCGGTCCTCTCGCCTCTCCTGTTTTAACATCTACATGAAGCCGCTGCGTGAGATCATCCATGGTTTTGGGATAGAATTCCATCTGTACCCGGATGACACCCAGTTGTACATCTCTACCCCTAACCACCCCAACGATGCCGTTGATGTCCCGGTGTCTGGAGGCCATGCGAGTCTGGATGGGGAGGAATGGGCTACGACTCAACCCGTCCAAGACCGAGTGGCTGTGGCTTCCAGTGCCATGACATAGCTAGTTAGTTCCATCCCTGGCTATCGGGGGCGAGTCATTAGCCCCCGCAGAAAGGGTTCGCAACTTGGGCGTCCTCCTGGACTCTCGGCTGTCCTTGGATGACCATGTGATGGCCGTAGCCAGGGGGGTCTTTTATCAGGTTTACCTGATATGCAAGTTGCACCCCTTTCTAGATCGTGACGCCCTGCACACAGTCACGCAAGCTCTTGTCATTTCCCGCCTAGACTACTGCAATGCTCTCTACATTGGGCTCCCCTTGAGGTTCGCCCGGAGACTCCAGTTAGTGCAGAATGTGGCCGCACGGGGGATCTTGGGAGCACAAAGACACTCCCACATAACACCTCTCCTGCGCGAGCTGCACTGGCTACCTGTGGCCTTCCGGGTGCGCTTCAAGGTTTTGGTGACCATCTTCAAAGTGCTCCATGGCATGGGTCCTGGTTATTTGCAGAACTGCCTCCTGCCACATACCTCCATCCGACCTGTCCGCTCCCAGGGGGAGGGCCTCCTCAGGGTGCCGTCCTCTGGACAATGCCGCCTGGCGGCTCCCAGGGAAAGGGCCTTCTCTGTGGTGGGCCCAGCCCTCTGGAACGACCTGCCCCCTGACCATCGTACCATCACGGACCTTCGCCTCTTCCGGCGAACATTAAAGACTTACTTTTTTCATGCGGCCGGCCTGGCATAATGTGTTTTTACTATCATTTTAATAGGGTTTCTTATTATTTTAACACAGGTTAAATTTATTTAATTTAATTTTAAATTTATCTATTGACTGTATTTATATGTATTTTATCCTTTATTATTCCTGAGCACCGCCCTGAGTCCCTACGGGAGAGAGGGTGGTATACAAATAATAATAATAATAATAATAATAATAATAATAATAATAATAATAATAACAACAACAACAACAACAACAACAACAACAACAACAACATCTCATTGTCCTCATGAGAAACTTATATACCCATCTAGAACCATGGTGAAACAGAGCGGTTCCAGGTTGTCCAAGGAGTGCAGCAAGACAATGGGTAGGGGGCTGTTAGAGAGTGCCTGTCTCTTCCAGTGAACTGATCAGTGTAATGTTGGAAGAAATGTCCTTCTGGGTTCAGTTCAAGTGGGGAGAAAAACACTGGAAACATGGAGGCTGCTTGGAAAGATGGTTGTAATGATGGACAGGATCACATGCCTTGAAGATCTTGGGTGAAGAAAAAAAGGGAAGGGATGCTAAGAGATACCTGGGTTTTATGTCCTCTCTGGGCTTTTGAATTTGAGCTTGTATTCTGATTGGTTGTCAGACTCCCATGGGGCCATGCAGGGGTAACTTTATAGGTTGTATTTTGAGTCTCAGGTTTGGTTGACTCTTGCAGAGTAATGATGTAATGAAAGGATTCCTATGATGGCTCTGCCTTTGTTATGTAGAATGCACTGGCTCAGGCCTTAATGGCCCATTGACAAAGTTGGGGGGGGAGGCTGAGTTTCTGCCTTCCTTTTAGGAGAAATATTCTGCCCTTTTTTAATATTTCCTAAAATGTTTCATTTTTCTAGGAGAGGGGTGGGTGCCAACTTCTTACAGTAAGATAAAAGTAGATGCAACCTAAGTTAGTTCCAAAGTATAATCTTTATTGTCATTGTACTTAAATACAACAGAATTGGTCCAGAGGCCTGCATGAAATCTGAGTGTTCTTTATTATCTTTTAAACAACCGTGTTTGGTCCCAAAGGTGTTTTTTCAACCCACAAGATTGCAGAACGAACCTTCACTCTCATCCTACACCCCAGCAACAGCTATTCTCCACTATTGCTAAAAGTCTTTGCCCGGCACTGTGATTTGAGTTGTACTACTTAAATGTTTTACTTCAATAGAGCGTCAAATGGAGCAAATACATTTGACCAACAAGTTTGAATAATCCACTAAAGTGAATTCAAAGGAACAGACTGTCATTAGTCTGTCATAAGAGCTAGAGGCATGGCTGGCATTCCCTACAGTGTAATTTAATCTTGTTCTTGGCGGCTAATTATATGAACAAACATATCTTCCATTAACTCTGCCCGATAAACTGCTTTGGGTGGATACCATCTGTAAGCCAGGAGGCAAAATCCTGCTTATTTTTTCTCTTTTGCAAAAGAAAAATAGCTATGGAACCATACTGTATATGTATAAGCATGTGGTGCAGTGTCTTGTTGATAGTCCATTATTCTATTTATTCCCTTGAAGTCCAAGGGGATAAATAGAACAATGGTAAAACTATAATAGAACCGGAAAAATTATCTGTGCAATTGCAATAGTTAAGCCACAATTTTTAGATGCATTCAGGAACTAACCATTTATGAAGGTTAAAATAATATGACTTAAACTCAGTTACAGCTAATGACCGGAAAATAAGTATAACTGGTTCCTTTCATTGACCAAGCAATAAGGCCATGGCTATACTGCAGAGGGGGACATATTTTGAACTTGGCTGATCAAAAGCCTGGAACATGTTGTTTTTAGCACTCCATTAATGTTTAGAACTGTTAAGGACTTCTACAATAAACTTGTCTAATTAGGCTTAAAACAAAGCCATTCAAGCATATACATAGATGTCTCCAGTTCACAGAGGGGTTAGAAAATTTCACATAGCTGAACACAAATGCTTGAGAAATCCCACTTTTGAATGCCAGTTTTAACCTCTTTGTGAACCTATACTTTCATATCTCTGTTCAAGTATCCTTTTTGCAGTATCACCATATCTGATATGCCGTATTTTCCAGGAAGGAAGGCAGCCTTGAATTTAAGGTAACCTTCACTGCAAATAAGTAAGAACAAATTAAAAATATATGTATGTACATGTGTGCATGTGTATGTATGTACCCGGGTATATGTATGTATGTACATATGTATGTGTATGTGTGTTTGCACACACACACACACACACACACACACACACACACACACATACACACACACACCAGAGGTGGTATTCAGCTGATTAGTTCTGGAGAACTGGTAGCTGAAATTTTGAGTACCGTATTTTTCAGACTATAAGACGCACCAGAGTATAAGACGCATCATGATTTTGAAGAGGTAAATTAAAAAAAAAAAGATTTTGCATTCTGCAGGTCCCCCAAACCCTCTGCATGCCTCATTTAAAAAAAAGGGGGGGCATGCAGAGGTTTTAGGAGGCTTGTAGAGTGCTCCTGTGGTTGGGGGGGGGCAAAAATGCCCCATTTGTTGCTCATTTTTGCCCTCCCCAGCCCCCAGGAGCACTTTGCAAGCCTCCTAAACCCTCTGCACATCCATTTTTTGCAAAGGGGGCAGGGTTTCAGTAGGCCAAAAATGCTGTATTCAGTGTATAAGACTCACCCTGATTTTCACCCTCTTTTTGGGGGGAAAAAGGTGCATCTTACACTCTGAAAAATACGATAGTTCAGAAAACCGGTAAATATCATCTCTGACTGGCCCCACCCCCGTCTATTATCTGCCTCCTGAGTCCCAACTGATCAAGTGGAAATGGGGATTTTGCAGTAACCTTCTCCTGGAGTCGGGTGGCAATGGAGATTTTACAGAATCCTTGCCCTTCCACATCCACCAAGCCACGCCACATCCCACCAAGCCACAGAACGATAGTAAAAAAATTTGAATCCCACCAGTAACAGATACATACCACATCACAGGATCATGATTTGTGATTTTACTTCCAACTTCTAATTTTGCTTGCTTGCTGTGAAGTTCACAATTGGTGATCATGTGACTGCAGAAAGCTGTCGTAGTCACAAATGCGGACCAGTTGGGAAGCCACTGAATGGTAATCACATGACCGTGGAATACTGCAAGAGCCGTAAATACAAGATTTGGTCACAAATGTGTTCTCTTTTTCCCCACCGGTTGTAATTTTGAATGGTTGCTAAACAAAGGAGTTGGTAAGCAAGGACTATCTGTAAATAAATAAATACATGATTGCCCATACACAAATTTAACTGCAAATCCAAAAGAAGGAAAGACTATGGGCATCTCATTCAGCAAGCATAAACAGTACATATTTACTCTGTTTCATTGATTTGATTAACTCTTACTCCTCAGTAATCACATTAAGGAGTTATAGTCCTCTGTGTGTACTACCTGCATTCTCCTATCTTTTCCCTCCCTGTGTATCAGTGGTGAGTTTCAAAATTATTTAGAACCTCTTCTATAGGTGTGGCCGGCTTTGTGGGAGTGGCTTGCTGGCCATGTGACCGAGTGGGAGTCGCTTGGCAGTCATGTGATTGGGTGGGCATGGCCAACTTGTAAAATGTGGTGAAACTCACTTAACAACGCTCTTGCTTAGCAACCAAAATGTTGGCTCAGAAACTCTGGCATTTGAAGCACGCAAATCTTAAAACTGTCAAGTTACAAGACCCTTGCACCCCTCACCCTTTAGAAAAAAAAACCCAAGGGTGTTCAAACCTGACAGCTTTAAGACTTGTGGATTTCAACTCCCAGAATTCCTCCTCTTGCTCTTCCTCTTGATGATGTGCAGACAGATGGGGGGAGGGAGCTGCAACCGGTTCTAAATGGCACTGTAGATTTGTGTAACCTCTTCTAGGTTAGAACTGGCAGGAACCCACCCCTGCTGTGTATTGGGAATATTGTTTTTGTCCATTTAAAGTCTTCATTAATTTGAGACTCTTGATTTCCACCCGCCACCTCATCCCCAAGCTCTTATTTGCATAGACAGCTTTCATAGGTACCAGCAATCAAATAGGAAAACTGTTTTAATTAGACAAATTGGCTTTCTCTTTCTCCCTTCTTCCCCTTTTTATTCTGATTAACACAAATGTATGTGGATGAATAAGCCAGGAAATAGTTGCACAGCAATTGTACAATGGTAGCAAATGGAACTGAAACTCCAAACAGGTCGAATAGATAGTAACTTCTGACAAACCTATATTGTAGAAGTCTTTCGGATGACATACTATCCATTAATCCTGAATTCCTATGTGTGCAAACAGATTACACTGACTGATTGTGTGTCAAGTCGTTTTTTTATTCTTAGCAAATTCTTTCTCCATGACGTCTATCCCTAATCTGGTTTTTGAGGTCTTTCCAACAGTGGACTCACCGCCACTGTAACTGGGTTAATCCACTTTATGGTTTGTCATCCTCTTATTCCCTTTCCTTTCACTTTCCCAAGCATTACAGCCTTTTTCAGAGAACTACGGTAGGTCTTCACGTAATGTGTCCAAGGAAGAATAATTAAACAGATTGCATAGGTTTCTGACTTTTTTAAAAAAAAACTATGTGAAATTGTCATTCAGAGAAAAACAAGTGTCCTGGGAAATACCATGTGGCATCTCTTCACTCAGCAATATTTAAATGTTTTGCAAGATTTCAGAAGAATGAAGTTTTTTAGTATTTACAAACAAGTGTCAACATTTTGGCATTAAGCTCAAAGATTTATACTCTTTTTCATATGATAAAAAGCCATTTGTTTGACATATACAGTCAATCTATCATGTGCTATCAAGTTATTTTCGACTCCTAGTAACAGCCACAGTAGTTGATAAACTATTGTTTGTGGTTTAGCACAATGGTGAAGCCAGCTTTAAAACAAACTACAGATAGTCCACTACTTACAACCCCAATTGAGCCCAAATTTCCTGTTGATAAGTGAGATATTTGTTAAGGGAATTTTATCCCATTTTAAAATCTTTCTTGCCTCAGTTGTTAAGATGTTCATCACTGCAGTTAGTTGTTAAGTTAGTGACACAGTTGAATCTGGCTTCCCCATTGACTTTGCTTGTCAGAAGGTTGCAAAAGATGATCACGTTGTTCTTCTTCTAAAATAGCCAATGAAACCCCCTTCCCAAAAATAAGGAAAAAATTCCCCCTTGACAAAAGCTGACTCGCATCCTCCCATTAATAGGAAATCACCCAGAGCAGTTTTTGCATAAGCCAAAGCCCCTGTGAGTGAAAAATTTCTGCCCATTCATAAAAGCGAACATTCTCTGGGAATGGAAACTCGATAACTGGACAGCTCCATTCATAAACAAAAGCATTGCCAGTTGCAGCCTATTCATAGCCAAAGCGCTGCTGGCTACAGCCAGCACAGAGATACAAAACCTAATAGATTAAGCATATAAAGACAGTGCCACTCAAATTTGTATCCCCCCCCCCCCAAGCATGACCTCCCAGCCACAATGGAAACCAAACCATCACAATTAGAATAAGCAAAGACATACAATTAAAACCCAACAAGCCCAGAAATCTCAATCACACAGCCCCAAAACAATATAAAAGTCTGTCCACTCACCAAACCAGCTGGTCAGCTGTCTCAGAACTGATTGCTATGTCACTTTGCTTCCTCCAGAAATGGAAACCTCCTTTCCAATTGCAGTTTGCCTTCAAATTCATTGCCTCCTGCGTCTTTCTCCCAGCTTGGAACCGGACCAGATTTTATTTTGAACAACATGATCCCAGGACAATGCAACAGTCACAAATATCAATCGGTTGACAAGGATCTGAATATTGATCACGTGACCCTTGGAGATGCTGCAATGGCTGTGTGAAAAATAGTCATAAATCACTTTTTTCCAGTGCCTTTGTAACTTTGAACTGTCACTAAATGAAGTGTTGTAAGTGGAGGACTACATGTATGCTTAATCAGATGGATGAGTCAAGCAGAAATTGAAGAAATAACAAAGACCCCAGGTAGAAAGCAGGTAAAAGTTTCTTCAGGACACGCTTTCTGAAGCTAAACATTTAGAAACTGAAGTCCAGGAAATAGGGGCAGCATTGCATTGGAAAAAACAGCCCTAGGAACTCTGCAAAGAATATATCTATATGTATTACTGAAATGTTAGAAGAACAGATAGGGAGGGGAGGGTATTGGCAGCTCAGATTGAAACGAGGGGTCATTGATGCTTTTTGGGCTTGGTTGTTTTCTTGCAGATGTTTCATTACTCAAATGATGATATTACCTAGTTTGGGTAGTAGCGATAGCATTTAGACTTATCTCAAAGGTGCTTTTTTTCAAGGGGCAAGTGGACTTTCTGGTTTTTCTTTGAAGATGTTTTGCTTTTCATCCAAGAAGCTTCTTCAACTTTTCTTGGATGAGCTGAAGAAGCTTCTTGGATGAGAAGCAACATGTCTTCAAAGAGAAACCAGAAAGTCCACGTGCCTCTTGAAAAAAGCACCTTTGGGACAACTATGACCTGGGTGATTGAGAATCTCCATAGAAATTTAGACATATACCGCTTCATAGTGGTTTTACAGCCCTCTCTAAGTGGTTTACAGTCAGCATATTGCTCACAACAATCTGGGTCCTCAGTGAAATAAAACGATTGCAACAAAACAACCAACTTCAGAGAGCTGCCAAGGACCCTTCATAGATACAATTATTTCGTTGCAATATTGACAATATGATCTTTTCATCCAAGGCGAATCGCGCGGCTCAATCATTGCAACTGAAATAAATAGTGAACTAACGGATAAATAGCAAGCTATACATAGGTCTCAACTAACTGGATATAACATTGGGGAAAATAACGCTATAACAGAAAATATAACATTGGTGAGGATTACAGGCTGCTGTTCATTTGTTCCCTGCGGACTAGGCGCTGTGGTTCCTTTTTTAAAGGTTAACCCTTTACGTCATCCTAAAGGAATCGCCCTTCACCTGGCAGTCTTTGCCAGCCTCCAAAATATCTCCCCAAGCCACGCGCGGCGGCCGTGGCGACCCTTGATGACGTCCTGAAGTCTTCCGCGCTCGTCGGCCAATCAGCGGCAGGCAGGGCGACGCGCGAGGAATTCGAACCGTGTGGCCGTTGACGTCCGCGCTGCGAACTGAGGGACGACCGAACGAAGGAACGGAGGGAGGGACGGGCAGAGGGAGAGAAGGTATGGGGCGGTGGGGGGATTGCTACTCCGTGAGGGAGGGGGGCTTTGTGAGTGGGGGAAGACTTTGCTTGCACGTCAACGGAAACGGGGTTTTTCTTCTCCCGAGCTCCGGATGAGGACGCTACTTTTTCCATTAGGGTATTGGCGGGATAAATCCTCTAGTGGGTTCTTTTTAAAAATTGTTATTTCAACCTGGTTTTTTTTTATTTCCTCCGTTTGAGGCTGGTTAAGGTAAGGAGTCGAAACCTTCGCAACTCTGCAGGGCGCCAGGTTGGGGGTGGTTGCCTCGGGGCTTTTAGGGCAACCTCCTGAAAAGTAGGACCCTCTTTCTGCCAGGACTTGTCTCGGATAGATTTGGGAGCGCTTCCATCTGTCACGTGGAGATCAGGCTGCCCAGCTACATGACAGGGCTATTCATCATCATCATCATACAATAATACAATAGCAGAGTTGGAAGGGACCTTGGAGGTCTTCTAGTCCAACCCGCTGCCTAGGCAGGAAACCCTATACCGTTTCAGACAAATGGCTATCCAACATCTTCTTAAAGACTTCCAGGGTTGGTGCATTCACAACTTCTGGAGACAACCTGTTTCACTGATTAATTGTTTTAACTGTCAGGAAATTTCTTCTCAGTTCTAAGTTGCTTCTCTCCTTGATTAGTGTCCACCCATTGATTCTTGTTCTACCCTCAGGCGCTTTATCATCATCCTTTTAGATGTTATCCGCCCACTGTAGGATAAAGGCCTCTTCTGCATGTTGCCAACCCATCCGGGCTTTCCTTTGCCAATTGAGGCCACAATACTTGCTGATGTTGTGGATCCATCTTGTTTTTGGTCTCTTGGCATCTCTCTTCCTGGTTGCTTATGTTGAGACTAGAAAGAGTGCTGGAAGAAGAGCAAGAAAGATGATTAGGGGACTGGAGGCTAAAACATACAATGAATGGTTTACAGGAACTGGGCGGGCATGGTTAGTCTGGGGAAGAGAAGGACCAGGGGAGACCTGATGGCAGTGTTTCAATATTTCAGGGGTTGCCACAGAGAGGAAGGGGGGAGGTGTCAAATTATTCCACAAAGCACCTGAATGCCAGACCAGGAATAATAAATGGATGGAGACTAATCAAGGAGAGATTCAGCCTAGAAATAAGGAATTTTCTGACAGAGCAATCACAGCTTGACTTGAGAAGTTGTGGGAGCTTCATCACTGGAAGCTTTCAAGAAAAGACTGGGATCCATCTGTCAGAAATGGTGTAGGGTCTCCTGCTTTGGTGGGTGGGAGGGTTGGACTAGATGGCCTATAACAGGGGTCCCCAACCTTTTTGGCACCAGGGACCGGTTTCATGTTAAAAAAAATTCCACGGACCGGTGGCCATGGCTCGGCCGGCGTAGAGGGGGAGCGGGGGGGAGGTGGAACAGGCGGTGCATGCATGCGCGGGGGGGTGAGTCGGCTCACTCGCCCCAATGGCGCGAGCGGCCGCCCCTGTGCTCTCCCGCCCCCGGTGCACGCTCTGCCCAGGGGGCTGCCCCCTCCTCCTCCTCTCCGGCCCTTTCTAAGAGTTGCGCCACTCGATAGAGAGAGCTAGAAATACAGTAGGTAGGTAGGTAGGTAGAGGGATAGAGGGATAGAGAGGGAGAGGGAGAAATACAGTAGGTAGGTAGGTAGGTAGGTAGAGGGAGAGAGGGAGAAATACAGTAGGTAGGTCAGTTGGGGGTTATAAGGTGGTTGTGTGTACGTGTTTGTGTGTGCAGGTGTAGATCTACACACAGATTGGTTGGCCATTTAACCAGACTGGGCCACAGCAATGTGTGGCCAAGTACAGCTAGTTTATTATAAAGAGATTTTGTTTTTGCAGATGCTGTACTTTTTGAAAGTTGAAGAATTTTAAAATGTCTTTTTCTTTAACAGGAAAGAAAAAATGTCACTGAAAGCTGTTTCTTTACATAGTATCCCTGGTGGTACACCTTTAAAGGATTTTGTAAAATTCCAGGGGAATTGTACTTTGGATTCAGCTAAAATTCCTCCTTCAATGGTTCTTAGTTGCCATAATGTTTGCTCGGGCCAAGAGACTAAAGAAGTAAATGTTTTCCAATCCACTTTAATATCTGGCAATATGCATACACAACAATTCTTTGACATCAGTGAAATAAAAGCATCTAAAGGAATGCTGGGAATGATTTCTTCATATCAGAAAACTAAGCATATGTCAAGGAATGCCGTTCAAAAACGTAAAGCTTGTGAGCCATTATCTCTTGAATCTCCAGCAAAAATCTTCTCAAGAATGAAACAAAAAACAGCTCTTGTCAAAGAAAAAAACAAACTTCCAGAAGCTAAACTGGACCAAAAGTGTATTGTAGATTATATTCTTACTCCTGAAAGGCAACCTGCTTTTCTACCAAGTTCAGAAAAAATACCAATAGTTGAAGATAAACAAAAGACAAAGCTGGATGAGGATTTTCTTGAATCCAATGTAAAAACAGGTTGGTTATATGATTTCTTCCAAATTTTTCCTAGTATCATACTTACCATAATTTTCGGAGTAAAAAACACACCTTTTTCTCTTGTCTATCTAAAAATAAAAAAAACTTTTAAAAAAAGAGGCTGAAAATCTGGGTGTGTCTTATGCACTGAATGCAGCACTTTTTGCCTCCTGAAACTCCGCCCCTTCACCAAAATAGCTGTGCATAGCTTTTAGAAGGCTTTCAGACAGCTCCTGGGGGCTGGGAGGGCAGAAATGAGTGAAAAACAGCCCTTTTTTGCCCAGCCCCCAGCAGCACTCTATAAGCTTCCTAAAGGCTATCAATGCCCTTTCACGAAAAATAGGCTGTATTTTGCTCGTTTTTGCCGCTGCCCCCCCCCCCCCCCCCACAGGAGCACTCTACAAGCCTCCTAAGGGCTATTCATGCCCTTTGGGTGGGGGGGGCTGTTTTTGCAAAAAACGGGCTATTTTGGGGAGGTTTGCAGAGTGCAAAAACTTTTTTTTTAAAATTTTCCTCTTCAGAACCTTGTTATGTCTTATACTCTGGTGTGTCTTATACTCTGAAAAATAGGGTAGATGCTTGAGATACAATTTACAAAAATAACTCTAGGGCTTTTATCCAGCACTGATAGAAATTGGTCAGCCTGCCTTATTAATTTAAACTCCCCTTCAGGATTGATTGATTGAATTTATATGCCACTCATCTCACTGTTCGGTGTGACTCTGGGTGGCGAACAGTATAGTAAGAAATAGAATTTTTTTAAAAAAAAATCAAAATTATAAAAGGTTACATACAGAGTAAAACAGGGGTCTCCAACCTTTGCAACTTTAAGTCTGAAGGACTTCAGCTCCCAGACTTCTCCAGCCAGCTTAGCTGGCTGGAGAAGTCTGGGAGCTGAAGTCCTTCAGACTTAAAGTTGCAAAGGTTGGAGACCCCTGGAGTAAAGGATTATGAGTTTAGAGTGGAACAAAGGATGTGCCTCCTCTGGTCACTGTACAAGCCACTTCCAGCATATATCATATTTTTGGGACTCTAAGGCGCACCCTCCCCCCCCCACCCCAAAAGTGGGTGGAAATGTCTATGCGTCTTATAGGGCAAATGTTGCCAAAGCCTCGCTTATCCTCCGGCCCCATCCTTCGGCTTCTGGGTGGTGGCGATCCCTGCAGCCTGGAACAGCTGATCGGTTGTATTCCGGGAAGCAGAGCCAACTACCAATCAGTTGCTCATGCTAAATCAGGCTGTGCTGAAGTTGACCTTGCTGTTTGCTGCAAGGAGGCAAATTGCTGGGAGGCAGTGGCAGACCCCCCCCCCTCCCCTCCCCCCCCCGGTTTCCTCCCCAAAAGCTAGGTACGTCTTATAGTCCGGAGCATCTTATAGTCTGAAAAATACGGTAGCTTCTCCATCAGGGACTGACACCAACTGGCAGAACAAGATGTTAAGGCTCTTCCTAAAGGTTAGAAGGGTGGTGGTTGATCTCATTTCCAGTGGCAAGATGTTCCAGATGAGCCATGGCAGAAAAGACTCCTCTAGACTTCTAGAATTTCCACTAGCTGAAATTCCTTGACTGATGGGCTCTATGCTCTTTGCCAGAACAAGTGGGTGGGTCAATCCCATTGGAGCAAGTTGGTTCCTCAGATACCTTGGATCTATTCCATAAAGAGTTTTTAAGAGGATGACCAACACCAATATTTTTGAATAAGCTGTCCTTCCCATAATACAATACAATACAATAGCAGAGTTGGAAGGGACCTTTTCAGACCATTTCAGGCAATAACCGTATAATTAATTAATTGTCAAATTATGTATTGGACACCTCTGAGAACTTGCAGAAGCACATCTGAACTTCCTCAGTAACAACACTTGTCTATTATATTACTTGTATTGTATTTTGCCATGTATATATTAAATTCCCTGTTTTCTAAAAGGTTATTTTTCAATCTACCAGATATTGAAAACTATTTATCAGTGAGTTTTGTCCTTTCAGTTTCAGTGACAGATTTTACTGCAGTGAACAAAACTATATGTACTACAGTAATAAGTCCTCCACTTCTGGAATCCCCCAACAAGTTCTTTTCCCGGGTAAAAGAGAGGTTACAGAAAGATTGGTTGCAGAAAGGTAATACTTTTCTCAGGTGATGAGAAATTGTGCATATATTTTTGTCTTGAAATTCTGTCTTCAATTTTTCTACCTTTATAATTCACTTTATAATTTTCTTGTAAAAGATGGAATATTCTGTTTATAATGACTAAACCTAGATAGCAAACTGCCAAATAATTTGCAGTTGATTTTATTCGTTTACTCATCATTTGCCTTTAGTTTTTTTCAAACCTTTGCCCCATAGAACTCTGGTACTGATTTTTACCTTATTTCATTTTGATTTATTTCATATTTAATGTTTTGTACCCCTTTCTTTATTTGTAAGCCACCTAGAGTTGCTTGTTAGTGAAATAGGTGGCATATAAATAGATTTAAATAAGTAAGTAAACAGAAATGGTTATCAAATAGCATGTGCAAGCTATTCAGCAAGCTCTTTGTTATTGATGCTCACACATATTAACGCATACACAATAGCTAGCTAGCTATCTCATCATCATATCAAGGAGAGAAGCAACTTAGAACTAAGGAGAAATTTCCTGACAGTTAGAACAATTAACCTCTGGAACAGCTTGCCTCCAGAAGTTGTGAATGCCCCAACCCTGGAAGTCTTTAAAAAGATGTTAGATAGCCATTTGTCTGAAATGGTATAAGGTTCCTGCCCACGCAGGGGGTTGGACTAAAAGACCTACAAGGTCCCTTCCAACTCTGCTATTGTATTGTATTGTATTGTATATCATTTTATTACGCCATAGGTAAAAGATAAATGCAAAGAAACATTAGTTAAACAAAATAGTAAGCAACCTGCAGGTTTTATAATGTTTATTAACAAACTCATTATCACTCCTCCCTTTTGATATTACAGAAATATCTTTAACCCCTTCTTTAACTGTTTTTCAAATTGCTTTGCTTTGCTTTTTTTCTATTTTCAGCAAAATCTCTATTAAAAAGTATTTGTTGTTATGTCCTTTACCAAATAACTTGGTTTTGCCATTTCTGCAAATTCTGGCACTTTCACAATCCATTCCACAATTTTGGGAGCTTCAGTATGCCTCCATCTCCATAATAATTATGTTGTAGTTACCATGTGTAAAATTACTCTTCCATCAGACTATTCTAGTTGGTTATCCATACATCTTAATGAAGTGAGTTCTGCCTTTTCTTGTTATTGAGAAGAAGTTATTGTCTAAGAAGTTAGTATAACTCATCCTGAAACAATAGTTATTAAGAGAATATTTCCTGTAGGAGATGTTTCACTGTACTAAATTTAAAATGTCTCTCCTTTATCTACAGCAAAGCAACCTTTAATCACACCCTGCCCAACAAAACAACTTAATAATTTTAATGAAGAATACCTAAATACTACTGTTAGCCAGAAAGAGAAGATTATTGTGGAATCTGCTGAATTGGCCAGTGAGACTTTTACAATAATACCTAATCCTGTGGTTGTGAGTGATGATCATGTTAAATCTAGAGAATTTTTGAAGAAAAGAACATTTAGAAAACTTCTTCAAGAGAAAGCACTGGTGACTCCATCCAAATATATATATGACCAAAAAGCAGGAGAAAATTTAAGTGTTTTGCCACAAAAACCTTCCCACCTGTGTGATACAATTTTTGCTAGTCCAAATGTCCATATACCAAGGAAACGACGCCCTGCTACCAAAGTGCTCTTGGATGAACCTGACACAGGCACAAATGAGAAGGTAGAATCTTTTATTTTATTTTATCCATGTTTATCCTGGCTGGCTTGAAAAACTGCACGCCAGCCATAGTCAATCACGATTAAACATAACTAAAGGGGGCACCACAACTGTCTTTTCTTGTGGTACATATTTTTCCCTATTACATCAGAATGGGTAATCAGTATGGGTCATAAATGG
The DNA here is from genome assembly GCA_039707465.1 of Rhabdophis nuchalis. Lineage (NCBI taxonomy): Eukaryota > Metazoa > Chordata > Lepidosauria > Squamata > Natricidae > Rhabdophis > Rhabdophis nuchalis. The sequence continues at coordinate 40,954,060 of CM077643.1, read as the reverse complement.
TTCACCAGGATACTTTCTGTAGTTACTTCATTGAAAAATGGAAATGAGTAGACTTGCACAAAGCTTCGGGTACTGTTTTGCTATTCTAATATAGCTGCTTTTCTTGGCATCACCTGGCAGCTGTGGACAATAGATTACATTCGCAGCTCTAATTGCAGCTTAATTTAGCTTATCATTTATTTCCATGTTGCTCTTTTAGATGATATTTTTTACGGAAGAATAATTTTGAAGAACCATAAATCTTGAAAAAGCTCTCTTTAAATAATTATACTTTTTAAAAAAAAAAATCCTGGAAACTACTAGCATCTCATTTACATTTATTTATTTACATTTTTTTATTAATAGACCATCCATCTCCCTAAAAGAGGCACGTCCATTTGTTTATACCATTGTGAAGATCAGAGATCGAATAAATGATTCAGAAACATCTATGTCCTTGCAATTTTTATTTTAAAAAAGCATGTTTTTTTAAAAAAAAAACTGTTTTAAATTTCTGTAATATAATAATGGAATTTTGATTTCTTTCAGAATCTCAGAACAATTTAAGAAACTTTTAGAAATTCCCCCCAAAAATATCCGTAAACTTCGAGATTTTCTTGGATTCAGTCCTTACTTTGGGATTACTTATAATACTAACAAGATACATAAACGGGCACCCAAGGTGTTGTGCATTATTGTCTACAAATATTTGCTTGGCTGGTATAACATATATGATAGGAAGGGTACATTACCACACCAGCTATGAAAGTTATTTTCTTCATAAATTCAGAATAAAATATTTAGGTTCAAATCATAAAACATGTGCATAGTTTGAATTTAGGTAGTGATCACAAATATAAGGAAGAAGCATCAATTTGAGAATGTCATTGAACTGTCGGTATACATTGTATGATTTTGCAGTCGGGTGCAAACCAATAATGGCAGAAATTATATTCCCTATTTTTTCTAATTTAGTTCTCAAAGGAAAAAGAGGTGATATCCCTCAGTGAATGGGGAATCAGAGTGATCAACGACAATACTGCTGTGTGTGCGGAAGGAATACGGAGGCAAGTGACTGCTTTTCAGTTTTGTTCAAATACGTCTGCATGGTTTGTATGGATAGTCCTTGCATTAGTCTTGTATTGAATTAGTATTAGTATTGAATTATTTTATTGGATTTATTTCCATAAACGTGAAGTTTATCTCTGAGGAGCGTAGAGCGATTTAAAATAAAAATTATAAATACAGACGACCTCTCAAACAAAAAACAAAATAAGGAAAGTAAAATAAGCAAACTTAAACGAAGCAGTTGTTATGCCATAAATTTAGCAGTGGACAACTTTGTAAGAATGAAAACTTGAGTTTGGATTGATTCCTTGATCCTATTTTCCAGGTAATGCAGGTAGTCCTTGAGTTACGCATGGAATGGAGCCTACCCATTCCATTCATAACCCGAGTATTCATAGGAGTGTACCTTGAACAAGATCACTCCCTCCTTTTGCCCACGCATTCACTAATCGAATGCAAGACTCATTAAGTGCACAAGAAGTACTTCAGGATGGGGAAGGCCGGGGGTGGTCTACTGATGGAACAGGCCACCTGCCAAGACCATCCAAGGCTCCCTGACCCACTGAAAAGTACTCATGTTCCCCACAATTGCTTCCCCCCCCCCCCAATCTGTTGTGCCAGGTCACTTACCATGCAAAGATTTAGCAAGCAGTCTTATCTCCAGCCTCTCAGCTATGTGCCCTCCTCTGCAGCTCTGTTTAGGCCGCTGGAGTCCTACCCTGGCATATCTGCCCTTCAGAAGCTCCATTTCAGCCTGCAACATGCTGGGTCAGGTCCCCAGAGGTCTGAATGGAGCATTGGAGGAATGGATCCATCCTTCAGAAGCTCGGTGTTTCTACTTAATCTTGAACACATAATGTGGCTTAGAATCTAAGTTTCCAAGAGTAAATTGAATATATTCCACACATTACCTACATCTTGAATAGACTTGTGTATTTATCAAAATGTATTCAGTCTGGTCCATCTTGTACCAGTTAAATAGAGCCATTAACAAAGGCTTTAAGTCCTTTATAAGAGATTCAGAAAATGCCTGCAAATATTTCTTCATAAGGAAAATACTTGACAAGTCTGTCTTATCCACATAGTAAGATACACAATTCACAATATAAAACACATACATTGGGAAGTGAGTGAAATAAATTATAGTGGGCTCACGTTACTTTTCGAGTTGGGATCCTAAGGAAATATAAGGGTGAGATTAATTCTTTTCCAATTATGATACTATGTCCTTTTTATTTTAGAGATATGGATAATGTCCCCTGGCATAGCAATGTAATTGTAGAACGCATTGCACACAACCAAGTCAAAACCTTGACAGGAAATACCTACATGTTAGAAGGGCCTATTGATGCAGTTAATATGAAGAAAGGAGGTAAGAGAAAAGGAAAACTACAGGGACAGCCTGGAATTTTTATAGGCTTCTTGTGAAAATGGCTTCTATCTTGCTGCTTCTTTTCCAACTGTTTATGCTGGCGTATTACCCAAATTGCTGAACGCAGGTGCTTTATTACTTCCAGTTCCCTTCTGGTATTCAGTGACCTGTCTGATCTGTGCTTGTCATATAAGGTTTAAAACTATACTACTTTGCTAAATATTAATTTGTTTCAAATGATAGCTTGAATGAGCAATAATGCAGGAAGAATATATATGTGACTGTAAAATGATTATTTTTATTTTTCAAGGGATACAGAAATCTGCACTCTCATTTTATTTATGCATTTTGCCCAATATGATATAGAATAGAATTTTTGATTGGACACACAAGGAATTTGTCTTTGGTGCATATGCTCTCAGGGTACATAAAAGAAAAGATACGTTCGTCAAGAATCATAAGGTATAACACTTAATGATAGTCATAGGGTACAAATAAGCTGCTTTTCATGTTTATATGCACTCTTCTCTCAAAATATTTTTTTCTTTTTCAATTTAACTTAATGCTGATTGTATGATAGCATCAGCTTGAGTAGAACCTTTGATGTCATAATTTCTACAATGCATAACTTTCCTCTATCTAGAGATTTCCAGGATAACATTTGTATAAAAATAAAGCATTACAAAAAGAGAGGGGAGATATAATACAAACTTAAGGTATTTAGGAATTTACCTAAAATTCTGTAATCCTATAAGATTATCCCTGTTTTGATCTCCTTCTAAGGTTTGAAAAATGGGTATAAGAAGCACCCTTCTAAAACATAACAACTGTCCAAAGGCTATACCTTTGTTTCAAACAGGAATACCACCTACATTCATAAAGAAGTTTGGGAGAGGAATCCCAAAAAATTGGAAAATGCTTGTTGATGATTTGCTTCGTTATATGAAAAGGTCAGTGTCACTGAAAATATTTATGTTTTTGAGTCGTGATAGCTGTGATTGTTGGTAAGAATTTTCCAATCTTCAAAATATTTGAGACATTTTAAAAAAAATGTCTGCAACATTTATTTATACTTTGTATTGAATCTATAGGAGCACGATGGTTCTTGTAAGGAGGGTGCTGGATTGAAGGTTAGCCATCCCACGTTTGAAACCCAAGTGCTGGGGTGGGATGAGCTCCTGACCTTCACTCCAGCTTTTGCCAGGGACATGAAAGGAGCCCTCCAACTGGGTGTCCCCCAGGCAATAGTGATATCACTGGCTAATCCTTTCAACCCAGAAGTGTTTCAGTGGTTCTGACACCAATGTAATGCAATTTAGTCTATGACCCCAGGTAGTTTATACTCTGTTGCCTTGAGTAAATTTCTAGAGTATTTCTATTGACAGTTCCTCAAATTGTAATCAATAATGCCTCAATGAAAATACTGGTTATCCATGTCTCTTTGAAATAAGAGCAAAAATAAGCCACATACGGGTTTATTCTTTCATTTTTCCTTTCCCCACCCCTTTTTGGTATTCACCATTTTTTCCTTAGATGTGAATTATTTTACTGTTGTATAGAATTCTTCCACAAAAGTTTAAAAAAAAAAAAGAAAATCCCACTTGAGAAGTTTATATACTGATTTTGCAGCCAAAAGTTTAGAAAACTGCCTTCTCCAGCTACTTTAGGCAGAGACCTAGGAAACAAAGATGTTTCTCTATGGAGAGGGGTGAAAGCAGGGCTTGGAGTTACTGAAATTGTCATTTTCTGTTGAAGGCAGCCTTCTAGAACAATTGGGGTTCTGCAGAGGTATCTCAAGGCTTCACCTAATTCCTTGTATCCAATCTCAACAAACTACTTCAGAAAAGAGCTGCTGCATCAGCATAATTACTGCTCCAGCATTTTAATGAAATTATGAAATCTGCTTAAAAGATTGAGGCGATTAATACTACTTATGCAAAACTTTACATCCTTAGGAAAGAAGAGAGAGCATTTCTTGTAAGTGATGATAGTGAAAAAATAAACGAATGCCCAGAAGAACTGGATCTGCCCCAAAATATTGAGAAAAAATGTAAAACAAAGAACACTACTTATGATGTATTATCTCTGCAAAATGATAAGATACATGGTATGCATGTTATTTTCTTTGTTTGGGGAAGATTTTGGTCTTTTAAAAAATACTGTTGTATTTATGATGTTCCTAACCCTAATAATTTCCTATGAAATTTACTGTTGTTCACAATAGGAAACTAATAAAAATTGTGTGCACTTACAACCAGATTTTGGGCCTGACAACAATGCAATGCTGGACTGAGAATAATGCTGGCATAGCTCAGTGCTTCTCAAATAGTGGGGCGGGCCCCCCAGGGGGGGCGCGAGGCTCCGTAAAGGGGGGCGCGTTTGACCTCGGCAAAGGATTTAATTTTTTTTTAAATTTCTAATGCACTTTAAATCTTTTCTGCTACAGTTAATAAAGCTATTCTTTGTTGTAAATTGATCCACATTTCTTTCTTTTTTTATTCTCTTATACGTTAATAAGGATACAGTGTTATGCAGAGGTGTACTTATAACAATTTTATAGACAAATGATACTATTTACAGTCGCGCGGGGGGCGCGAAATGTTTTCTTCTTCCTAGGGGGGGCATGACAGAAAATAATTGAGAAGCACTGGCATAGCTGTACAAGAGAATTTTACCTAAATGAGATAATAGTAACCAATGATCTTTGTAGTAGTGTTTCTTTCTCTTTCTCAGTCACATTTGCTTAGTAACCATTTCACTTCTAATTTAATAGACTGGTTGTTGAATGAGGAAAGAATGTATTAGTCCAATTAATCCCTTAACCCTGTTAATATTATGCTCCATAAACAATGATGAGAATGTGTTTTGTGGGTTGTGAAAGAACTACCATATTTCCCCAAAAATAAGACCTAGCTTGATTTTCCCGTGTGCACCTAATATAAGCCCCACCCCAAAAATAAGCCCTCCGGCCAGTTTGTCCCCCCCCCCCTCCCGGTCTGGTTGCACAAGATGAGGCGATGCACATGTGTAAAATGAAACTGGGGTGGGGGGATGGAGCTGCCCCTCGCACCCCACACCCGCTTCCCTTAGGATCCCCATAGCCAGACCTCCCAAGCCCCAGCACTTGTCATGCCACTGCCCAACTTCAGTGGCCGCTCGTGGCCGGATGCCACGTGGCACATTGCGCCATTGACGCCAATCACATGCACAACAGCGTCATGTGCCACATGGCCTCCTGCCTCGAGTGGCAGCACTGGTACAATGAACCATGTGGCTTCTGGCACAAGCAGCCACAGAAGAAGACAGAAGACAGTGGCACAACAGGTGTCGGGGCATGGGAGGTCTAGAAGCAGTGATCCTAATTTATGCAGGTAAGACATCTCCCAAAAATAAGACCTGGTGTTTATTGCCCAAAAGAAAATAAGACTGGATCTTATTTTCGGGGAAATACAGTATATCTAGATTAACCTAACGTTCAAATGCAGGTAAGTTATATGGCAGGAAACAACCTTTCATATTAAATGTTTTTTTTAAAACCCAAAATATTTCCATTACCAATAACTCTTGTTTCTATAGACTCCAGTTATCTTAAGCTAATAAAAGTTGACTAAGGAGAATTACATGCTCAGTAGGGCTACTTCAGCTTTTCCTTGGATCATTCATGAGGGTGCTTCTAACTATGTTTACATTTACACTCAATTTACCTTGATACACAGGCAGACATTTGTTGTTGCTGAAGAATATTTGTGTGTGTGTTTTCCTTGATAGGTATGCAGATGAAAACCACTGATTTACAGAATGACAGTGAGAGGAGTTTCACCCGTAGTGGGCGGCGTATTAAGCCACCCATGCAGTACTGGTGTGGGGAACGGATACGTCTAGATCAGGCATTAAATATCACTATAAACAAAGGAGGCGCCAACTACTTATCGCCTGTAAGATTTCATTTTTCTCACCATATGTAAATTATTATTCTGGAGTGATGATAGTGATAGAAATTTTAGGCAGGTGCTACTTATAGATATTTTGGATTCCTACAAGTTGAATGTATTATGGATTGAAAAATCCACTGTGTGTACAATTTAACTTGAAAATGATTGTACTTTCCCTGAGCTTAAAGAAATAATCTGTTGAGTAATCTGAAAGTGGCAACTGGACTTTGTTGGGTTTTTTCCTCTATAACGTTTTGCTTCTCATCCAAGAAGCTTCTTCAGTTCTGACTGAACGGAATGGAATGGAATGGACAATGGACTGATTTATATTCTTTGCAGCCATCTGATTGTCAGTGCCCTCTGAAGGTTGTCATTAGCTCTCTGAGAGTCCTTGAGGCCACTTGGGATTTATCTGTATCCTCAGGATCCCTTGAACCAGAGAGCAAAAGGGTATGGAACCTTCTTGGGACTGTGGAAAGGACAGTGTTGCAGACAGGAGATAGGGGGTGTTATATCCCTTCCCCTTTGTTGAGAGAGAGCTGCCCAATTTTATCATAGATGCCCTCTTTCAAACCAGATGGGCCTCTCTGTCCAGAATGAGAACTTTGCTGTCTTCAAAGCAGTGACCTTTGTATTTCAAATGCAGATGGACTGCTGAATCTGGTCATAAATACATACAGATTAGGATAGCAACATTCAGAATGTATTATGTTAGTTGTGTCTCAATTATAGATTTGGTTTCAGAATTTCTAGTTTAAAAATGCTGGGTTTGGACTTTAAGGAATACAAGTTTTGGTTTGTTAATATTTTTAACTAAACCACCATTCTTTCTTAGTTTGCTTCTTCCACTTGGCTCCAGAAGGCTGAAACCATTCTTGCATGACATCAAATGACCTAAATATTTCATAGTTATTATCTGTAATAGAGATGATTTGGGTTTCAAACGTTCCCTGATACTTTTGAATTCTAATTCTTCTGAGAAATGTTCTAATTCTGTACAAAAATAATAATAATAAAATAATGCTGGAATATTTCTGATGCATACAAAGGATAGAAAGTTTTGACTTGAAACATTTTGAGCACTTCTCTCTGTAGACATTAGGAGCCTGACCAGGAACAGTTTTGCAGTAGTGGGCCCACATTCATAGCATGATTTCCTCAGTAAATTTGGGAAGGAGGGATTGGAATTTTAAAGAGAAAACAATAACATTACTAAGTTGCTAATTCTATTGAACTGTTTTAAAGAACTTACAACTTCTGATGGTTTTTTTATTATTTCTGATGCTAATTTCAGTAGTGTTTTTTTAAATAATTTCTGATATTGTTATTTTGAAATCTTATATATTTAAAGTAGCAACTGTTACCTGAAAGATATTATATATTTAGATAAAAAAGTCTACAGTGCATAAGGCTTGAACTTTAAATGAATGGAGAGAGTAACTTCAAATCCATAAATCACAAAGCTGGAAAAAACCATTTAATTCATTGATCCTAATCTCCTCTTAAGTTCAAAAAATGAAAACAAAATGTATGCTTGAAGGCATCCAGTGAAGGGGAGACCAATAGGTTAGAAAATTTTAGAAAATTCCTAAGTGTTACTTTAGGGAGTTGGTAGAACAGTCAGCTAGAAAATAGGTTCCTGTAAGAATTTACTTTATAAGTTAAGGCAGGGGTCTGCAGCCTGTTTTCCAAACAGTAAATCTCGTGGGTGAGCATGTGCAAAATCACCCCCTCTCCCCACCATGTCTCTGCCGGTCCGCTGAGCTGGAAAAGTTGGGAAATGCTGGTTTAAGACTCTTACACTGTAATTGATTGTGGCCATATAAATGAAACAACCTCAGGTAGCTGAAGAATGCCTATTTATAATTACCCAATTGTCTTTTCTCAAGGCCAAATCTTACAAGACAACTTCTATGCCCTGATAATCCTCATTGCATTTCTTGCAATCTATTGCAATTTGTCTCAATCCTTTTGAAAGAATAGTATTAAGCAGGTGGAATTTGACTATTGCAGGATAATTTTTGAAATTATATTTGTTTATACTAGTTCTTTTATTCCTCAAGGCAATGAGCAGCAAGCCCCCTTTGAAGAGGCAGACTAACAAGCTTCCAAAGAAAAATGGTGAGATCCCTTTCAAAGATCATAAAGAAGTGCCTTTGAACCAAGCAAAAGGTAGATAATATTTTAATTCACTTTATTCTTGAAATTATTGATTAAAAAATTCTAATGCTAAACAGGCTTCTTCACCTTTATTTGAGGACATGATGACTAATGGACTAAACCCATGTTAAGGTCATAAACACTATTAGATTGCAAAATATTTTTCTTCAGGACAGGTAAGTAAATGATCAGAAAGATCAACAGATGGGCAGGAAGTGTGTGTATTAGTCTTCTTTATTTTTTACTTATTTTATCACATTTTAAAATTGTCTCCCTCCCTGACTCTGAGGCAGTGTACAATTAAATATTTAAATATCAAGTTTGTCAAGATCCTTCTGTATCTTAAGCCACTCCAGAAGATAGGCTTAAGATACAGAAGGATCTTGACAAACTTGAACATTGGGCACTATCTAATAAAATGAAATTCAATTGTGAAAAAAGTAAGGTTCTACATTTAGGCAAGAAGAACAAAATGCACAGGTACAGTATAGGTGGTACCTTGCTCAATAGTAGCAACTGTGAGAGGGATCTTGGAATCCTAGTGGACAACCATTTAAATATGAGCCAGCAGTGTGCAGCAGCTGCCAAAAAAGCCAACACAGTTCTAGGCTGCATAAACAGAGGGATAGAATCTAGATCACGTGAAGTGTTAACGCCACTGTATAGTGCCTTGGTAAGGCCACACTTGGAATACTGCATACAGTTTTGGTCGCCACTATGTAGAAAAGACGTGGAGACTCTGGAAAGAGTGCAGAGAAGAGCAATCAAGATGATTAGGGGACTGGAGACTAAAACATATGAAGAACGGTTGCAGGAGCTGGGTATGTCTAGTTTGATGAAGAGAAGGACCAGGGAGACATGATAGCAGTGTTCCGATATCTCAGAGGGTGCCACAAAGAAGAGGGAGTCAAACTATTCTCCAAGGCACCTGGGGGCAGGACAACAAGCAATGGGTGGAAACTAATCAAGGAGAGAAGCAACTTAGAACTAAGGAGAAATTTCCTGACAGTTAGAACAATTAACCTCTGGAACAGCTTGCCTCCAGCAGTTGTGAATGCCCCAACCCTGGAAGTCTTTAAGAAGATGTTAGATAGACATTTGTCTGAAATGGTATAAGGTTCCTGCCCACGCAGGGGGTTGGACTAGAAGACCTACAAGGTCCCTTCCAACTCTGCTATTGTATTGTATTATTGTATTATAGTTGGCAACTTTCCCCTTCCAATTTTATAAGGCACGACTTGTACTTTTTCAGGTATATATTACAACGAAGCTGGGGTAGTTTACAATATTAATGCTGCATGAGCTGCTCTTGATTGCATTAAATGAAAGAAATGTCCCAAAATATTTCTCGTCTTCTCCCTTTTTGCTCTAAGACAAAAGTCAGTTGGATTAGCAGGATTCAGGTAGCGTTGTAAAATTACTTTTGTTCTTCCTTTCTCTTCAAAAGAGCTCCAATCATCATATCAATAAAAATCAGAGTTAGCTTTCCTTTGCCAGTTGGGCCTGTAATACTTGGTGATGTTGTCGCTCTATCTTCTTTTAGGTCTCTTGTGGATGCTGTTTATCAAGTGGGATCCATTCTATGACTGCTTTGGTCCCCCTGCCATCAGTTCTTCTTGCTATATGACCAGCCCCTTTCCATTTCAATTCTTTTACTCTCTTGATGATACTTTCGTTTGTTCTGTAATCCATGCATGAGTCTTTCTATCTTGTCTTCTATACTTGATGCCAAGTATGTATCTTTCCATTGCACCACTCGTAGCTTTTTTTATCAGTTGTGAGGTTAGTGTCCATGTTTCACCGGCATATGTTAGATCACTGACAGAAAACTTTTCAAGCATAGATGGGGGTCCTTGAAATTATCCTTAGGGACAGGAATATTGTAACCTGGTAATCCATCAGTTTCGCTGGAGAGCATTTATTTTGGGAAGGTAGTTGCAAAGTACTGTACTTGCAACTTGATGTCTGATACAACTATATAAGTTTACGGTTTTGTGTCATAATAGGTTTATTTAGTTGTTCCTGCTCAATTTCTGTTCACCAGTATCTTTGCCAATTGCAGCCATAGCCAGGCAGTCCTTGACTTACAATTGAGCCCCAGATTTCTGTTGTTAAGTAAGTTTTGCCCCATTTTATGGCCTTTCTTGTCACAGTGGTTAAGTGGATCACCGCAGTTGATACGTTAGTAACATAGTTGTTAAGTGAATCTGGCTTCTCCAGTGACTTTGCTTGTCATAAGGTGGCAAAGGTGATCACATGTCCTTGGGACAGAGCAATGGTCACAAAACTGATCATAACTTTTCTCTTCAGTCATAGGGGGAGGTTGTGCAATCCTTATTGTACAAGGCACATTTCACATCATTTTCTACACTTTGGTGATTATGATACGACTATACAAAATAATCCCTGTAGGCTATGCTTGTAAATTGTCTGGAAGTGCAGATGATGTTAAATAGGGTTGTTGTTTTTTGCTGCTAACCAATGAAAGATGCAGGGATTATTTACCTGTACTGAAAAGATATGCAGTGGTTGCACAATTTCAACTGTTGGGTTTAAAGAAAGGATTGCCCTTATTTTACAAATTTGTCTCAGTCCTGATTTCAATCCTTCAGCAGTGCTTGTTTTGAAAATGCCCCCTCTGTTTAATGCCTCCCCCTCCCTCTTTCTGGCATGTAAGAAAGGATTTCTCATGTTCTAGTAATAAGGAAGACATTCCCCTGGAGCTGATTTTTGCTCCCTCTGTTAGTATTTTTAAATGACACACATCTTTTGTTGTGCTTTTAGTGGTTAATTTTCGTGCAAGATTTTGTATAGATTTTTATTTTTTTAAATTTTACATTTTGCTTTTGCTGTTTAAATCCTGTCAGCTGCCTTAAATACCTGCAGAATGGAAAGGTGAAGAAGGAATTAATTCTATTAGCAAGTTATAATTTCATTGATTTAGAACCTGCTAACTTGTATTTCCAAACTTAATTTTTACCTAGGAAAAAATAATAAGAAATCTGAGAATAGAACCAGGAAAACCAAATGTAAATTGAAGCAACAGTCACAACACCTTATTTCAGACCCTGAAGAAAATGACTCTGAATTAATCATTGAAGATATTTACAAGAAGAGAGCCACTGTTATGCTGACACCTCTGAGAAAGAAAACAAGGCAAGAAAAGCAGCACTCCAACAGGAGGCCCAGAAATGAGCAAAATGGGACTAAGAAGTGTGGAAACCTTACTTACTCTGAAAGAAACTTGGCTGATGTAGAATTAGACACTTTGAGCTGCCCGTTAAATTTGTTGGAACAACATCAACAAATGGAGAAAGTTGTGGAAAGTGTTCCCTGCACAGATGAAGATGACTCTAGTGAAGAGATCCCGTGTATTAAAAGGAAAATACGGCCTCCTTTCAAAAGAGAAGCGTTCAACAAGGAATGTGGCAATACACAAGGACCATCCCGTGAGCAAAAAAGTACAGAGAATTGCGTAGCACCTTCTCAGAGCCGAAAGACAACATGTTCTTACTTCCTCAAGGAGGACCAGCTGGAAGAACTAAGTAACAAAAGTTCGTCTCCTGACTTGGGTACCAGCTCTGAGCCAGAGAAAAAGAATAGACAAAAGTCACAGAAGGGGTTCAAGAGAGCCAGAAAGAATGCGCTGGCATCAGAGTCCGAAAGTGAAAACAGCATGGAGGCATTTCCTGTGAAAGAAAGTAAGATAACAATACCTACCAAGAGAACTAATGGTCCCATTTCAACGAGTCCAGAAGCCTTGCCTATGACTAGAAAGCCACACAACCAGAGCAAGTTAAGGAATGCTGTGAAGTCTCTTCTAGGCACTGATGAAAACTGGACTGAAGAAGAATTGGAAAAGATGCACAGGCAAGTAGGGATGGTCAGACCATAATTTCCCCTCATGCTGTAAGATGCTGTCTGTAAAGGTGTGACTTAGAGTTCTTCTAATGCAAGGATAACAATATCTGACTCCATATTAGTCAACAAAATGATTTGTAAGCTTTATTTTTCTACTCTCTCCTACCCAATCCTGCAAATGATTTTCCTCCTACACAACTCCCAACTTTTTTTCCTGCAAATTCCTGATCTTTTTTTTCTTCTCTCTTCTATCTCCCTTTTTAGATTCTATATAGCTTCCAACTTTCATGCCGTCGGCACCAAAGTTATAACATAATGTGGTTCACCCAGTCCTTCATATTTTTATAGGGCAGTGGCATCTTTTCCCAAACACAAAAGTGGTTTCTGGATGGATGTGGCAAAGACTGTGGGAACACGATCAGCTGAAGAATGCCAGGAAAAATACATGGCAGAGCATGACGGGAAGAAACGCGCCCCAAAGAAGACCACCAAGCCTGGGGAAAAGAAAGAAAGAGGTACAAGTCCTGACCTCTTCCCTGTCTTCTTCCATGCAAAGCCAGACACCTGTCAAGATTCCCGTTCTGGGGGCCTGGAAGGGTAGACTTTCAACCAAAGCATAGCATTTTTCTTATTTGTTTAGGGGTGCACTTGAATGTTGCAAAATTAGGCAAGCACTTTTCTGTTTTAAGATGAATAAAGGCGCTTTTTTTTTTTTTTTTTTTTTTTTGAATCTGCACCTGAAAATATCGGGAGAAATTTTCAGAATTTTGGGCAGAGAAAATCAAGGAATAATAGGATGCTTATGTGTTATTATTGTTCACTTGTTGGAAAAGGTGGCGGTGTACAAACTGATTTTGTCTTTAAAATGGTCTGATGAAGCTGTTTGTGTATGGTGTTGTTTAAACACAGTTAGTGCAGGGAGTGAACAAAATTCCAATCCAAAAAATTCAGATTAAGGAAAGTAACAGTTTTTTTATAAAGTGGCTTCTAACCTTTGTCTACAATTTCCATCCTCTTGCAAAGGAAAAAAAAAAGAATGTCCCATGTTAGTTTGTATCATTCTTGCTGGTAGATAGGGAGACACAACAGCCGTTGGCAAGGGTGGGAACCCTGAAAAGGATACGACAGATGCGGAACTTCCTCGAAGAGATGCCCAAGGATAACCACGATGACATCTTTACTTCCACACCTTTCCAAAATAGGAACATAAAAGTAAATATCACATGTGCTTATATTAGAATATTTCTACCAGGGTTCCATCGGATAGGATGCTAGAAATGTTCAAAACAAAGATGGAAAGTTGCTTTCCTTTTCCTGGGCTCGAATGGTGTGAAATAAATTCATTCTTGATTTTGTGCTGGTCTCCAGAAATACATTTATAGAATCGTGGCTTATGTCTAGATCTTGAGATTAGTCCAAAATGTATGCAACAGACATTCCCTAAAATATCTGGTATCCATTGGGATTCTAGTTATTGCAGAGAGTTGCAAGTACATTGTTAGTTGTGGGTAATTAATAGCACAAAGTACAAAAGAAAGAAAATATAGAAAAAAATTATACCCATCCTATTACCTTACTCTGCTTTTCTAAGTGTTATTTATATGTGAACCATTCTCTGGAACTCAGTCCATCTGTAGCAGCAAATTGTTGGCCCTTTGAGAGATTTTTAAAAAACTTAAACTGGACTATTGTAACTCTCTCTACATGGGGCTCCCCTTGAGGTGCACCCGGAGACTTCAGCTGGTCCAGAATGCAGCCGCGCAAGCAATTATGGGAACCTCAAGGTTTACCCACATAACACCGCTCTTGCGCGAGCTGCACTGGCTGCCTGTCGTCTTCCGGGTGCGCTTCAAGGTGTTAGTTATCATCTTTAAAGCGCTCCATGGCTCGGGACCTAGCTATCTGCGGGATCGGATCCTGCCACATACATCCGCACGGCCGATTCGCTCCCACAGAGAGGGACTTCTCCGGGTGCCGTCCACTAGACTCTGTCAGCGGGCGACGCCCAGGGGAAGGGCTCTCTCTGTGGCGGGCCCAGCCCTCTGGAACGACCTTCCCCCCGACATTAGAACGACCACGGACCTCCATTCCTTCCGTCTAAAATTAAAAACACATCTTTTCTGCTTGGCCGGCCTAGGGTAGTCTCTCTTCTATAGGGTTTTTAATATATTAATTTATGGGGAATCTTAGTATTTTAATGGGGAATTTTTAGCACAGGAATATCGTTTAATCTGTTTTTAAATATGTTTGTATATTTATTGTTTTTTATCCTCCCTGTGCACCGCTCCGAGTCCCTATGGGGAGAGGGAGCGGTCTACAAATTAAAATTTATTATTATTATTATTATTAAAGAGTTTTAAGTTTTAAAAAATAGTTTTTTACTTTAATAGAATAGACTTATTACATTAGGCCTTTTGCATTTGCTTATCCTTTACTCAACTTTCTATCTGCTTTTGGGCCTTTTCCCCTTAAAAATCTTCACAACCTCAAAACTCTAACAGCTTTACAATCATTACCCTACCTATATGATTCATCCTGTTGGTAAGGCACACACCATCTATTAAAGCTATGTTACTTTCACCTAAATAACTAAAAGTTCTATCACAGCTTTAATTATGGATAATTTATAATAAATGCATCATCTTCTAATTGAGAAAACAAAGCATGAAGGCAACATGAGAAAGATGCTCTTGGATGGGGATAATATCATAGTAAACTTACAGCAAACACCTTCTCTTTCTGGGGATAACCAAGATATGATCTGTAGTTGCCACAGTTCTGCGTGGCCCCAGAGGAAGATGTTTTCCAGTTGAAAGAGAGACATCCTATTACACCTGCTTCGGCTATTTTCCCCTGGGTGAAGACACCCCAATGTGACCATATCAGCCCTGGCATGCTGACATCTCTGGATGGGTAGGTACTCCGGATGGATTCTATTCATTATTTTGAACGGCAAAAGTACTTGCCTTTTTATGAGCAGAACTCATTCTAGGCTCACTGAAGTCACTGCTGACAAGTGTGTAAAATTCACACATAAATATACCGTTCCAACAATAAGGATAGGACTGAGTCAAGCAACGGGGAAGTTGGATTATACGGGCATTTGAGCATCCTGGAATATGCTTTTTGGGATGGGGGAAAGCACAGGAAGAGAAATAGAAAAAAGGAAGAGAAAAGAATCGATTCTTGGGAGGGTGGTAAGAATAAACAGCGAGTGCTGCTACAGCCTGACAATAAGCAAAGTAGGTCTTGCTCCTTGAGAGTAAGTAAGTGAGACACATTCACATACACAGATTCTCCATTTAAATTGTTTTTTTTTTTAATTTTAGGGAAAGCTGTGATAAACATGTCTTCCACCTGCAAAATTATATCAAAAGCAAGGGATGCACATGGCTGAATATAAAGAAGAAATCGGTAATGCCTTTCTTTCATTTATCACGTATGAAGGCAAATTAGATTCCTGAATCTTAAAAAAAAAATTGAAGCATTTTCTTTATCTCTCTGAGGGGATCTAAAACTATTCATAGGACCTGGTTATTTTCTCAGTACCAATACTCCCCCCCCCCCCCCGAATAAATAAAAATAGTTGTCAAATCCACTTCAGAAGCAAACATCTTTATTTTTTTTATTGAAAAAGTTTTATACAAACAAGTTTCCCCCCCCTTTTTCTCCCCCCCAACTTATAATATAAATCACATACACATACTGTGCCCCCTCCCCTCCCCCACGTCTTAAAATAAGTTTCTCATACAAATATTGTACCCCCTCTTCTCCCAACAATCATAATATAAATTTCTCTTAAAGTAACAATATCCCATTAACCCCATCTTCTAGATTAATTAAACATATATAAATCATAATATAAATTTCTTTTAAAGTAACAGTATCCCATTAATCCCATCTTCTAAATTAATTATACATATATATTTCCCCACCCTCCACCCTAACCCTCCCCCACCTCCCATTCAAACCCACCCCCCTGACTTCCGCTATACACTACTCTAATAATTCCAAACATCCCATATATTATTTACTCTGTTCACCTATCAAACCATTCTTACCTAAAGGCTACATAATATTTCCTAGTCTGGTATTTATTCTGTATATAATCAATCCATTTTGCTCATTCCTGTGTATAATTCTCCTGATCTTTTAAGAAAGCTGAAATTTTTGCCATTTCCGCAAACCCCGCCACTTTCTGAATCCATTGATCAATCGTCGGTAAAAAAACTTTTTTCCAATGCTGAGCAATCAGCAACCTAGCTGCTGTAACCATATACAAAAACAATTTTATTTCCCCTTTTGTAAAATCCTTAGTTATATCCAATAAAAACATTTGCGGAGTAAACTGTATTCTGTGCTTAAATACATTTTGCATAACCCACCATATTTTTATCCAAAAAGCTTTAACCTTATTGCAAGTCCACCATACATGAAAAAAGGTAGCATCTAAACACCCGCACCTCCAGCATTTTGGTTGAACATTTGGGTACATACATGATAATTTCTTAGGGTCTAAGTACCATCTGTAAAACATTTTATAAAAATTCTCCCTTAGATTTTGTGACTGCGTAAATTTAACATTCTGAACCCATATTTTTTTCCACGTATCCAACATAACCAATTCATCAAAGTTCTGAGCCCATTTAATCATGCAATCCTTCATCAATTCACTTTCTGAGTCTCTTTCTAACAATACATTATATATTCTTTTAACATGTTTTGGGCCAGTCTCTTATCTGCTTGATCAGTTCCACTTCTTTATCCATAAAGCCAACCCTACAATCTTCTTTCCATCTCTTCTGTAACTGTATATAGTGTAACCAATTTAAAGTAATTCCTTCTTCCAACAGTTGTTCCAAAGTTTTCAACTGCCATCCGTCCCCATCAGCAATAAGCACATCTTTATATAAACACCCCCCGAGTGACTTAGTATTTGTAATCCACATGGTGTCTGCAAGATCCAACCAAAGCGGTATTTTATAATCCCAATTAGGCCGGTGCTTCTTCCATATTCTCATCAGGGCATTTCGGAGAACATGATTGTTAAACACTTTATCCACCCTATCTTCATAAAAAAGATATGCATGCCATCCCAGAACAAGGTCGTGACCTTCTATATTCAACAATTCAGTTTTTGTTTTCCCAAACCAATCTGCTACATGCGTCAATACCGCAGCTTCATAATACAATCGAAGGTTTGGGAGTCTGAGGCCACCTCTTTCACGAGTATCTTGCATAATCTTTACTCTCGGTTTTTTCTCCTTCCAAACAAATTTATTTAATGTTGCTTGCCATTCTAACAAAATTTTATCTGATTTGAGCACCGGTATCATCTGGAATAAAAAGATAAATCTAGGTAGAATGTTCATTTTAATTGCTGAAATCCTTCCAAGCAAAGATAGTTGTAACTTTTTCCATGCTTGTAGGTCTTTCTGTATCTTTTGCCACAACACTTCATAATTATTTTGAAAGAGTTTTGTATTTGAATCTGCAATTTGTATACCTAAATATTTGACCTTGGAAACTATTTCAAAACCTGCCAAACTTGCAAGTCTCTTTCTTTGAGTCTCTGTCATGTTTTTAACCATCATTTTCGTTTTGTTTTGATTTAGTCTAAACCCAGACACCATGCCAAATTCTGCTATAATATTTTTCATCTGTATTATTGAGTTCAAAGGATGTGAAAGGGTAACAACCAGATCATCGGCAAATGCTCTAGTTCTGTATTCCTTTTGCCTAATAGCTATACCATTTAAGGAATTTGAGTCCCGAATTGCATTCAACAAGACTTCCAAAGTTAAAATAAATAACAATGGAGATAGTGGGCAACCTTGTCTTGTATCTTTTTGTATCTCGAAAGTTGTAGACAAATTTCCATTAATAATAAGTTGTGCAATTTGTTGCTGGTATATTGCTCCAATGGCCTGTCGAAATCGTGGTCCCATATCCATCTTTTCCAAAGTCTTGGTTAGAAAGTTCCAATTCACTCGATCGAAGGCTTTCTCCGCATCCAAGAAAACCAGCACTGCAGAGATCTGCTTATTCTTATCAAGATAGTCGATTAAATCTATGAGTTGCCTTACATTCTCCTTCATATGTCTACCTTCAATAAATCCTGCTTGGTAATGATGAATAACCTCTTGGATAACTGGCATCAATCTGTTGGCTAGTACTTTAGCAAATATTTTGTAATCTGTGTTCAGAAGAGATATCGGTCTGTAATCCTCTGGTTTCTTAGGACCATCTTTGTCTTTGGGTATCAATGATATAAAAGCCGCTTTCCATGAGAAAGGTATTTTACCTCCTTGCTGTATATTGCAAAATAGTTCTGTAAGATGTTCAATCATTTCCAATTGTAAAGTTTTATAGTAAATTGCAGTCAAACCATCAGTCCCTGGAGCCTTGGCTAGTTTAAGTTGATTTATAGCTAGAGTAATCTCATCAGCAGTTATCAAACGTTCCAAATTTGCCTTTTGAAGCATGGATATTTTGGTAACCCTTTTTCCTTCCAGGAAATCATCTACTGACTTATTCTGTATATTGTCCTGTACATATAACTTAGCATAATAGTCCACAAATGATTTTTTAATAAAATCTTGTTGAAATACCGTTTTCCCTCCATACTCAATTCTATCAATAATTCTATTATTCGTGCAAACATCTTTATTAACAGCTAAAAATGGGAAACGAAAACCCCCTGAAAAAAATTAAGAGACATGAGGCGGTCAGGACCAAGAGCCAACTAAATTTCTTAATGAGCCTCCTTAGGACCTTTGTGGGACTGAGGTGTGTTGAACCGACTGGCGACACCCAGGGGAAGAGCCTTCTCTGTGGCGGGCCCTGCCCTTTGGAACGACCTACCCTCTGAATTACGCACCATCACCGACCTCCGCCTCTTCCGCCAATGTTTAAAGACATATTTTTTCCATCAAGCCGGCCTAGCCTAACCTCCCATGGGGACTTTTAGAAAGTTTTAAATTGGGTATTTTAACAATTTGGTTTTTAGCATAGGATCGGGATAATTTAATATATTTTTTAAATTATGTATTTATTTTTCTATTTTTGTATATTTTTAAATTTCCTGTGCGCCGCCCTGGGTCCTCTGTGGAGAAGGGCGGGATATAAATATAAATAAATAAATAAACAAACCACAAATGCCCTTGTTCTGACAGACACAGAGAGAGACAGAAGGGGAGGGAGAGAGACGGAGAGAGACCCAGATAGAGAATGACACAGGGAGGGATTGAATCGGAGACAGACGGGGAAAGAGGGAGAGACAGACATACAGAGGGAGGGAGGGAGGGAGAGAATCAGAGAGAGTGACACACACACAGAGAGAAAGAGAAAGAGAGAAAGAAAGAGAGAGAGAAAGAAAGAGACAGAGAGACAGAAAGAAAGAGAAAAAGAGAGAGAGAGAAAAAGGGAAAGAGTGAAAGAGAGAAAGAAAGAGAAAGAGAAAAAGGAAAAGAAAGAAAGAGACAGAAAGAGAGAGAGAGAGAGAGGAAGAAAGAGAGAGAGAGTGAGAGAGAAAGGGAGACAGAAAGAAAGAGAAAAAGAGAGAGAGAAAGAAAGAGAGAAATGGAGAGAGAGAGAGAGAGGAAGAAAGAGAGACAGAAAGAAAGAGAAAAAGAGAGAGAAAGAAAGAGAAAGAGAGAAATGGAGAGAGAGAGAGAGGAAGAAAGAAAGAGGTAGGTAATTTTTTTTAAAATTTATTTTCAATACATTGTGAAAACTCAACTCTCAGTTGATCTTAATGTTATGAAATGACATTGGCATAACTTGGCATAAAATGATTTATTTGCATTTAATTGTAATGGTTCAAAGAATGTTCGGAAAAATGTTCGGCCCTCCACCATGTTCACTTCATCCAATCTGGCCCTCTTTGAAAAAAGTTTGGACACCACTGGCCTACATATAGTACCTAGGAAAGTAGCACGACAGGATTAAAGAGCTGGAGCATAAAATGCGTCTTCCATGGCTTTATCGAATCTAAACTGCAGTCTTGTGTTCTTAGCTGGCTTGTTTGTTTTGCCAGGAAGCTTTTCTGCAAGCTCTTTGCAAGAATGTATCTTTTGTTTCCATCAGGCCGTGACAGTGCTCACTACTCCCATGTCTCGAAGAACAAATGTCTTTAATTTTGAAGGTAGGCCTGTTTCACTTGCTTTGTATGACGTTGTCAGGATTTAAGATTAGACTTTAGGAGTCCCCAGTATGGCACCATCAATGCAGTTAGTCCTCGATTTACAGTTATTCATTCAGTGACTGTTCAACATTATGATGGCATGGGGGAAAAGAACCAGTCCTTGCACTTAGGACTGTTACAACATTCCTAGGGTCACGTAATCGAAATCTGAATGCTGGGCAACTGATATTTATCACAATTGCATCATCCTGGGTCATGTGATTATTGTGACCTTCCCAGGCAGCTTCCAACAAGCAAAATCAATGGGGGGGCGGGGTGGGGGGAGACCCAGATTCATTCAACAACTACACGATTCGCTTAATGTCCGCTGTGTACAAAGACAGAAAAGTTGAAATTGATTGTGGCTCACTTTAACAGCGGATCACTCCTTGCTTAACAATGGACGTACAGGCCCCCAATTGTGGTCATCAGCCAAGTTCTGTACGGCTACCACTGTGCCCCGAGTTCTTAAAAAATAAATAAATAAATAAAGTAACAAAATTGTTAATCTGCAGATTGAAAAAGAAAGGCCACACCATTAATACAGATATTTTATGAATAGGCAAGCATCCATTTGTAATTTGTGCTCAGCATTTGAAACGATTCTGTCAGTCCAAACAGGCTGGGGATGGAGGGATTGGATAATCACAAGACCATTCTTGCCAAATGAAGAAAAGGAAGTTCTTGGCCTTCCTCCTGTGAGAGGCTTCAAAGAAATTTCTGCGCGATATGAATATGAGCATAGTACAGGAAGTCCACAACTTACAACCTCAATTGAGCTCAGTGTTTCTGTTGCTGAGCGAGACATTTGTTTAGTGAATTTGGCCCCATTTTATTCTCTTTCTTGCCAAAGTTCTTAAATAAATCACTGCAGTTGTTAAGTTAATAACACGGTTAAGTGATCTGGGCTTCCCCATTGACTTTGCTTGTCAAAAGGTGATCACACGAGCCCAGGACACTGCAATAGTCATAAATGCATTGGTTGCCAAGCCTCTGAATTTTGATCATGGGAATGCTGCACTGATCAAGTATGAAAAATGGTCATAAGTCACTTTTTTCAGTGCCATCGTAACTTTGAACAATCGTTAAACAAACTTTTGTAAACTGAGGACTACCTGTGTCAAACAAAGGTCTGGAAATTGTAGTCTACAAAGGAAGCTACCTGTTGCATATATGAGCGACTCTGCAGTAATGCTATAATGCACATGGCATGTTTCAGGATTTGTAATTTTGAAAGTATTTTCTTCTGCACCATTCATTCGCAAACCTTAACATGAAGCCAGTAGACAAAGCAGCTCATGAGGTTTAGTGACTGCAGAGTTAAGAATTGGTTCCAGATTTAGGCACCCAATTTTACTACCTGTATTTTCCCTGAGTATATTTCCCAGGGTGGGAAATCTCAATTTTAAATGCAGCTATTCAGAAATTGAAAACCATAATTATGAACACTTGATTGCACCACACCAATTACAGAGGTAATCTGCTCTTCTGGACATTAAAGTAATTTCTAATAATTGTTAAAAGGTAAATTAATCAGTCCTGACTCCTGGGGTTGTGAATATCTATGCATATGGTTTGCCATAGTCTCTGTTTAACTTAGCTGGGGTGGGGTGGGTTTTCATGCAGTACAGAATTTCTCTCCAAGATCAGTTGAGCTTTTCATGTTGACTATAAGATTGTATCTGAGGATGGTATTATATGGGACCATTTTGAATACTATCATTTAGGGGGTTTTCTTACCTTGCTATAGATGCAGGAACCTCTACTGGAGTGAGGAATCTCTTTGAAGTGGAACAAGGAATGCAGTCTGATGAAGAGGAGGATATATATTTTTCCACATAGCCACTTGATGAAAGCTCCAACTCCATAGCTACGCATATTTTTAATGAACTGTGAACAGTTAAGTTTTGATTCAGCCTGTTTTGAGTTGAATTAAGTTGTTCCACAGCTCTGTATTCTCAAGTGTTCAGAATAGAGAAAAATCTACAAAACACATAGCTTTCTTTTTTATAAGATATAATGCAGAGATTATGTAAAGAGGTAGCTGTGTAATTACCTTTTTTTTTTACTGGAAGTAAAATAATGTTTTTAGAAGTTGCTTGTACGATAAATGTCAAGAGTATTGTTTGTAATAGCAAAGAATCTCTATTTTTCTGTTCCAACAGCAGTGCTTATGTATTTTTGTATTAAACTTACTTGCTTAGTACCTTTTAAATGTTTTTGATGCCTTTTTAATTTGGCAATTACAGTGTAACTGGATACATAAAATATAACTGAAATGTGTATTAGCCCACTCTATGGTTAGTTTATGTTTGGTATGTTGTGTGAACCAAAACCAATGAGTTCAATAAATCTGGAATAATACATTATGTAAACACAGCTACTCTATCAATATATAAACTAGTAGTATTACATTCTTAACAATTTAAAGAAGACTAAAATAATAAAATAACTATTCTGGGACTTTCTATTTAAGGGAATAAGGTTTTCTGAAATTCTGCGTTTTCTAAGACAATTATATTTATTACATGTTTTATAACACACTGATAACACTCTCACCAGCAACTGCATACATATTACAATTTTTTAAAAACACTTTAAGTTGTGAATGCCCCAACCCTGGAAGCCTTTAAAAAGATGTTAGATAGCCATTTGTCTGAAATGGTATAGGGTTCCTGCCCACGCAGGGGGTTGGACTAGAAGACCTACAAGGTCCCTTCCAACTCTGATATTGTATTGTATTGTATTGTATTGTACTTCAGAAAACTACTATACAGAACAAACAGTGAGCCATTGTCACTGCAGGCAATGGATAAGGAGGAGGGGAAATAATAGAAGAATCAATTCCCATTAATTTTTTTCTCATGGTAGCCCTACTGAAAATTGTTTTACTGTACTGTATTCATTAATGAATATTACTGCTGGAAATCAGTATACATTTAACACCTGTGATTGACTCTCATAGGAGTTATTTCAAATGCATAAATAACTTTCTTACATGATAAAAATATCCTTTCAGTGATAAAGTAAGATGAATGCTTCCGAACGTTTCACTACCAGGCTTGGTAACATCTTCAGCCGAGTTTAGGGAATGTCAGTGTTCTGTTTATAAGGGCTTCAGGTATGGGTGTGTCAAATGTGATGGGTCAGATGTCACAGATGACTCACAGATGACTCAGATGACCCTCACAAGACCGTCACTTGACACATACCCTTATAAACAGAAGAACGCTGGCATCTCCTAAACTCTGCTGAAGATGTTACTTAGCCTGGAAATGAAATGTTCGGAAATCAACGCACAAGCTGGAAGAATGAAGGCTTCATCCTTCATCGCCACCCTGAGTCTGTTTGGAGAAGGGCGGGGTATAAATTTAATAAAAATCAAATCTCATTTTGGGCTTGTGATCATAAGTGGAGGACTACCTATAGTTACATGGACAGCATTAAGGAGCCTGTCAATCCTATCAGGTTCAACAGGACCAAACTGTTCCCAGATAATCACTGAGAACACTCACCAAGGCCACTCTACTGGCATCTCTATTGGACCTTCCGCTCATTTGGATTCTTACTGAGAATAGGTCTATTCTCTGATTTTCAGAGTGAAATCTTGAATGCACAAAATCTTTTAAAGAATGCATTAAGTAACCCTACATATTTGCTTACATTCCCAAACCTACAGATGTATAGTTTAAGAGCTTTAAAGGAATGTCCTTTATCACTTTTAGAGCAAGTTCTGGCTGAGCTAGCAATATTTACTATTAATGGCTGTAACAGTTCACTGACCCGGTAATTACAGATTGCTTCTAGGCAATTTTTACAGTAAAATCTCTCAATAATGTTTAAAAACCTAAGGGATAGAAAAACACAAGTTAGAAGCAGCTTTCTCCACACTACATAGCAGACCTGATGCACAGCCCAATTTATTTCTACTTACTGAGAAAATTGCTTGTGGTTTCCTAATTTCTTTGTTCTATCTTTTCTGTTCCTACTAATGTTATCTTAATGAGAATTTCAATAAGGCCTTTGATGGCTAGCTCTTCTTCGCATACTGGAAAGAGGCCTTGGGAAAAGAAGTATGCAAAATACTGAGTTTGCAACTTGCTCCTTGAGCCGCCAGTAATGAGAAAAGATCTATGGGAAGGAACTCACGTCTTGCCGCCATTCACTCTTCCCACCATTTATAAGGGAAAATGGTTAAAAACTACTTTTTAAGTTGTTGGCTGTTTCCTTGTGCAGGACAAAAGATAAGATATTGCAATGGATTCAAATACAGAATAAAATGTGCCAGAAGTGCCAGCCTATTCAGATGAACATCCCTTCCAGATGCCAGAAATTTTACAACTAAAAGGAAGGCATGTCCCAAGAAAATGTGGCAGGATGCAATCTGGGTTGATCGCCGAGACCAGTGTCTCCTGAACTTTCAGACTCGTGCTTGAGGCCATCTTCAGGGAACTTCACTGTGGGCTTTGGGCTATTCTGTGTGGTGTTTATAGGGTGCCTGTTGTATGCAGTTTTTAAATGTAGATTGGGGATGGATGGCTATTAAGTTGTTGCCTGTTGTTTTCTTGGGCTGTCAAGCTCTTGCCTCCTAAGTACTTGATAAGCTGGGGGCAGCCTCACATTGCAATAAACAAGGACATACATTCCGTTTTGCAGCTACTAAGATTGTTGGATGAGCAGGCACAAATACAGCCAGGAAAATGAAGTATGGGAAACAGGCTGCTTATCAACAGGAGTTGCTAATATATCCCCAGCTTAACAAATACTTATGAGGGAAGGGCTTGAATGCACAACAGTCAACAACCTAATAGCCAATCTACATCTAAAAACTACACACAACAGACACCATACAAATGCCATACATAGAACAGCCCAAAGCCCACAGAGAAACTCCGCAAGGATGGGCTCCAGCACCAGTTTGAAAGTTGGGAAGACAAAACCTCTGGTCCCAGTGACTGATCTAGATTGGATCCTGCTTCTTAATTAAATAACAAAAAAATCCTTACCTCAAAGAGGTTGCTGTTTCCATCTGGATGCTGAATAAGCAGAAACCACAACCTAAAGGGCTTCTAGGGGAGGGTTCACCATGGCTCCCTCAGATGAAGTCAATTGTGCCCTCAGAAATAAACTTCACCTCTTTCAAGTACCATATTTTTCAGACTATAAGACCCTCTGGGTTATAAGACGCACCTTAACTTTAAGAGGAGGAAAACGACAAAACATCTGCCTCTGCAGATCGTTTGCCGCTGCCATGGACTGTTCGCCATGGCCCGTTGGCCACCGCTGTAAATCATTTGCCACGGCCCATTCGCCACTGCCTGTTCACCTCTGATCGGCGCCTAGTGCAGTTGATCGGCACTGCACCAACCCCTCCGCCCCCGCCGCAATATTCACACAGACATTACCACCCACTTGCGGGGGGGGGGGGGGGGGGGCATCTTATAGTCAAAAAAATATGGTAATTCCTTGTGCTTCATTCTGAGCACGGAAACAAACTTGGAAAGATTTCTTTCTAACAGATCCAGTGTGAGTTTTTGTTCAGCCTTGAAACAAACAAAAAAACATCCAAATACAAAACATTTTGCATTTTACATAGTTTCAGATATTTTAGCCTGGCTTGATTAATTTGTTTTCAAACACTTTCCAAACCAAATGCATAAGCTTTGAGAGAAAGAAATGGGTGAGCGTTAGAGATAAGAGCACATAGGCAACATTGAAGAATCTTTTTGGATGTTGCTGCTCAAGTGTCAGTGAAGACTATAGACCCAAATGAACCTTGAGGAGACTAATGTATTATTGGCAAGGTAACTTGCATGACTATCCCTACTCCACCCTGCCTCCCATAATCTATTTAATCTACTGTATTTAATCTACTGTCAAGCAATATTCTAACTGGTTAAGAAGAAAAGAGCTTTATATTCCCCTCTGCTTGCTTTTCACCCACCTTATAACTCTCTATTTATTTTCTCAAAATAGTCACCATCTCTCCAAATATTATTTTCAGATTCAGCTTTGGAAGAACTGCCTGAAAATCTAGGTGGCCTTCTGTGGAAAATTGTTCCACAGAAGAGTGAGCATTATTGAGAAGGAGGGAGTCTTAGCAGAGGTTCTCACTGGATGAGTAAAGTCAACTTGAAGTGGGGCTATGAGAGGACCATATCCAAATGCACCAAACTGCAAATGCAGCTCCTATTCCCCACTGACATGAGCAAAACTAGCTGAACTCATAGCTAGATAGGCACCACAAAAACACTTCAACAGTGATCCATGCTCTCAATCCTTACACTGAGACCAAATGGATTTGCACTGTCAATGATACAAAAGCTTCTGAGAGATCCATCAAGACCTGAAGGATTACATTCCTTTTTTCGGTCCCAAATGTGCTTTTTTCTTTGAAGATGTTTTGCTTCTCATCCATGAAGCTTCTTTAGCTCTGGTAGATAATAGGTAGTTGGTTGGATGGATTAAAGAAGCTTCATGGATGAGAAGCGAAATGTCTTCAAAGAAAAAACAAGGAAGTCCAGCACCTTTGGGACAACCATGACCTGGAAGACTTTTTAACTATATTATTCCCTTGTCCCATGTCTTGCCAAATGAAGGTATCTTCCAGTCGCTCAAGATTTAAAGTCTTAGAACATCAACACCAGCTCTCAGGAAGAGATGAAGCTCTGCAGCAGGGAAAGTAATAACAACTCTGCCACCACACAACCACTGCAAGCTGTCCCACTATTTTATTCTGTTTATAGACCATGAACCACCCTATACATATATTCTGGCTATGATGTTCATGGCCTACATTGGTCTATTGTTGCTGATTTGTTGCTGAGTGCACTTCACAATCATTCACAATGGGAATTTTAGAAATGCATTTAAAAAAAAAAGAATTTTCTGTAGCTTTGGAAGAAAAGCAAGGGGATTCCCACTCTTGACAAATTCCAGCAATCCCTCTTTCTTTGAACATCTCCCTCTCCAATTATCTATAGCTGGAACAGGAAGACTACATGGCTGGTATTCACAGTGTCAAACCATTATCCTTTCCCTGTGAAAAACAGCTGCCTTCAGAAGCAAGAGAAAGTGGAACGATGTTTTCCTCGTCTCACACCAATGGTGTAAGGAACCTGTATGAAGGAAAGACACACTTGCTGCTTCTATGAAGGAACAAGACAGTTTGCAATACAGGAATCCGTTTTGTTTGAAGTTTTATTTACATATCTTACACTGAAAGAATGTAGTAATAAAGTGCTTCTGTTTAAAAGGGATGCCCCACTTTGATTTATAGAAAGTCATGTGACAATCATGGGCAACATCTGAGTGTCAAAGGTGTAGTGGATGTAGCGGTACACTTCCTCTGCTTTCTGCTGATTGACCCGAGTGCGGCCTGCCATCTCCCTTGGGGTACTGAAAAGGAAGAAGGAAAGGAGTGCTTCTCATTAAGGCACGAGTTGTTACCAGGATTCTTCAACAAAAATACAAAGGAAAAGAATATGCAAATTACTAGAACAGATGGAATAATCAGAGAGGTTCACAAGATCATAATGGTAACGTGATTGGCTTAAATATTCTGGTCCTATAAATTCTTGTGGCTTCCTTTATTTATATTTAATTTATGTGATCACCCTTCCTGACTCTGGATGGCAAATAAACAACGTACAAAATAACATCAAAATGAATAGCATACAATCTCTCTAAGCTATGAGGGAGATCAACCTCATGCTTGAGCAGGGGGCTGGACTAGAAGACATCCAAGGTCCCTGCCAGCTCTATTCTGATTCTAATGAAAAATGCAACTGAAAATTTCCAACTAGACTTTCAGAGAATCACTTTATACTTTTTCCTTCCAACACAACAGGTCCTAATACAATATCATTGGTTGAATCATAAACTGTCAGATTACAAGTTGGTGGTGGAGGTGGAGGAGGAATGGCTTTTACCATGACAATTCTATAAAGCCGTCAGATTCGAAAGGGATAGAAGAGGGATAGAATCAAGATCACGTGAAGTGTTAATACCACTTTATAATGCCTTGGTAAGGCCACACTTGGAATACGGCATTCAGTTTTGGTCACCACGATGGAGAAAAGACATGGAGACTCTAGAAAGAGTGCAGAGAAGAGCAACAAAGATGATTAGGGGACTGGAGACTAAAACATATGAAGAATGGTTGCAGGAACTGGGTATGTCTAGCTTAATGAAAAGAAGGACTAGGGGAGACATGATAGCAGTGTTCCGATATCTCAGGGGTGGCCACAAAGAAGAGGGAGTCAAACTATTTTCCAAGGCACCAGAGGGTAGAACAAGAAGCAATTGGTGGAAACTAATCAAGGAGAGAAGCAACTTAGAACTAAGGAGAAATTTCCTGACAGTTAGAACAATTAATCAGTGGAACAGAAGTTGCCTCCGGAAGTTGTGAATGCCCCAACACTGGAAGTCTTCAAGAAGATGTTGGATAGCCATTTGTCTGGAATGGTATAGGGTTTCCTGCCTAGACAGGGGGTTGGACTAGAAGACCTCCAAGGTCCCTTCCAACTCTGCTATTGTATTGTATTGTATTATAAAAGGTAAGCCACTGTAAGCAACCTATCTGCTTGTATCCAAGAAAC
This sequence comes from Rhabdophis nuchalis, assembly GCA_039707465.1. Classification (NCBI taxonomy): domain Eukaryota; kingdom Metazoa; phylum Chordata; class Lepidosauria; order Squamata; family Natricidae; genus Rhabdophis; species Rhabdophis nuchalis. Next base: position 40,924,903 of record CM077643.1, on the reverse strand, counting down.
GGTCGAGATCAGAACAATCAAAGGGGAAATTGTACCTGTTTGCCATCTCTTTTAAAGAATCAAAATGGTGGCACAAGGCCAGGGCCAGGGTATAGCTGACGCAGGGAATGCTCAAATAGAAACGGAAAACATCCCGTTGGGGTCCCTCCACTTCTGTTGGCACCTGGATGGCTGCGTTCTTCCTCTGTTCCACCAAAGCTAGTTCCTTTAGCAAGTCAGCAGTTTCCGCTTGGCAGGCACTGAAGAGCACTTTGATTCCTGCCTGAATGAATGCCGATAACATGCCATCATAGTGCTTGGTTCTGTGGAACACCTTCCATGACTCTCCTGTAAGATTGAAAGACCAAAGTTCAACATTTCTCCTACAATGGCACAACACTCTGGATACAGGAACAAGCTAATGATATTTTAGCCTAGTCTTTGTGCAGGCCCAGTTCCTGCGATTAGTTTACAGTTCAGTTTATTATGTGAGTACATAAAACCTGAGTTGAGTAAACCATGGTTAAGCAAAAATACATAAAAGAAGGAGCAATAGTAAAGGTAAAGGTTCCCGACTAAAGGTAGCAAAGGTAGAGTTGTTCCCAACTTTAGGGGGCAGTGCTCATCTCCGTTTCAAAGCTGGAGAGCCAGCGCTGTCTGAAGAAATCTCTGTGGCCATGTGGCCGGCATGACTAAATGCCCAAGGCATATGGAACACTGTGACCTTCCCACCAAAGGTGGTCCCTATTTTTTTAATTGCGTTTTTTAAATGTTTTGGAACTGCTAGGTTGGCAGAAGCTGGGACAAGTAACGGGAGCTCACTCCATTACGTGGCACTATGGATTCAAACTGCCAAACTGCTGACCTTTCTGATTGACAAGCTCAGGGTCTTACCCACTGAGCTACCACGTTCCAAAATTGAATCAAATCAAATCTCAAACCAGATCTTACTACAGCCATAAAATCAGGGAGATAAAACCTATATGCACATACGCACGCACAACAGAGGTGGTCACCTGATTTGGACCAGCTCGCCCAAAACGATAGTGGAAATCTTGGGTGGCCCCCAATGTTCCCTCTAAGCTGCACGGCCGCGTACGTCACAAGAAAATGTCGCGTAGCAGTTTCCAACTGCCGCGCAGTGATTTTTAATGTCACAGCGTGATGTACATTTGATGGAAATCAAGTCGCTGGACTCTGGACTTTAGTCTGGAGAGTGGAGACTAGATGTAGGTTGAGCAACATTAGGTGAGTGTCAAATGACAAGCAGTAGGCGGGACGCTCCAGCACAAAGCCGCCTCGGTGTCCGGGCTCCTCTGACTGGACACTCCCAGCGCCTATCGCAGCATGCGCCCAGTCCAAGCGGTGGCAGCAGAAGGCAGCGAGCGAGTGAGCTGAGTGGGTGCGGTGGCTCAGCCATGAAAATGTGCTGCTCAAGCACTATACTTTTCCATGTACACTGAAAAAAAAATTAGAGCGAACATTGGTGGCCGAACCCATCTTCCTCGGCTCTATGCCGTCCTATTTAGGCACATTTTCAAGCCAAAGCACATGAGTGGAAGGCTGAGCATGCGTGTGGATGTGCATGCTCACATTTGTGAACTGATAGCGAAAGTGAATACCATCCCTGGCAGTTGAGCACACTGCTGGCTCAGAGGCAGGACCGTGATGTAATTCTCTTGCTCCTTCCCAGTTTGTAATTCTATTTCTAGTCCACCTTCACCTCCTTGTGCAATATGCCTTTTGTTTCCTATCTCATAACCAGTACAGCTAAATATTGTACCTGAAGATCCTCTGGGTGCCAGAGGGAAACCTATCAGGCAAGATACGCACCTGTCCTAATTCTTTCCTTCTCCACAATTATACAGATCCTATCAAACTTGTTCTTCAGCTGCTGCATCCTCTGGACCATTTTACTCTGGTGTGTGTTGTTGATCAATTCTGTCTGGCACTTCCTTTCCACCGCCAGACGGTTGCTGACAATATAATCACAGGAACCCAGAGAACAAATCTCAACCTTCACTCCATGAACAGTTTTCAGGGTTGAAATAACTTCCGGCCCAGAGGAAATCTCATGGTTATCCACCAGAATGCACAGAGGTGCTTGGTTCTTTGAATTCCTTAGAGTCCAAGAAGAGGAGGAAGAAGAAGAGAGTCCAGGATGTTTCTCCAAAGATGTTTCTGGCTGCAAAGATCATAACACCATATCAATCAGCAGGCTTATCACAGCAAATATCTAAAGAAACTGGGGAACAATATTTTAATATTTGTACCCTGTCAACCTATTTCCTGCAGAGTTACATAGAAAACGCAGATCACATTTGTCTATGGAGATTTCTCAATCATCCAAAGGTGCTTTTCCAAATTTTAAATACACAGTGTCCAATTACTGATTAAAGAGACATTTGTGGAAAAACTGTTGGGATGTTGGGAGGAAAAAAATATGGAAAAATGGCATTTTTAAATTTAGAGGATGGCTATCTTATAAAGTTGCTATGGAAGAAACGTTTAGCCATCTCTTTAAAGTTTTATGTCCATATATATTCCTTTTGTTAAATGTCAGGATAACCTACTTTATAGAGCCACGCGATTGGAACAGGTCTTATAGCTTCAGCGTGTACAAAGCCAATTAAGAACAGTCCACCAATTATTGGATAATCATCTCGGCCTAAATTCTTACTGTTAGAAAGTCTCCCCTACTTCCTGAATTTAAATCTGTTATTCTGTGTTCTGGAACTAGAGAAAATAATGTTTGATCTTCATTTTGTGACACGCTTTCAGGTACTTAATTCTACTGGATCCCTCAGTCATCTTTTCTCAAGGCTAAAGTTACAGTAAATCCTTCATTTTCTCTTTGTAACTCTGTTTCTAGTTTCTTGACCAACTTTGTTGCCATTGGGTGAACCTGTCTCAATTTCTTAGTGTGGTGGCCTACAATTGAATTTAACAGTCAAAGATGGTCTGACTATTTATTGGTAAATAGACAAACTTTTATTTATTTATTTATATTTATATCCCGCCCTTCTCCACAGAGGACCCAGGGCGGCGCACAGGAAATTTAAAAACATACAAAAGTACACAAAAAATAAATATATAATTTAAAATAAATATTAAATTATCCTGATCCTGTGCTAAAAACCAAATTATTAAAATACCCAATTTAAAACTTTCTAGAAGTCCCTGTGGGAGGTTAGGCTAGGCCGGCTTGTTGGAAAAGGTATGTCTTCAGATATTGGCGGAAGAGGCGGAGGTCGGTGATGGTGCGTAATTCAGGGGGTAACTTGTCTGACACAGCACAGTATGCTAATAATAAAAGCAGAATTAGCAAATTCTAAGGAAAAATTATTAAATCTTTTGGTGAAGATTCTCAAGGGAAATGTGGCAAAGGCTTAAACCAATCATTTTTAAAGGTTTCTCCTGACTCCTTAATTCCAAGCCATCCACACACAAAAAAGCAGTAATTAAAAAAACAGTCCTACCTTTGGCATAATCTGGAACTGTACATTCACAAGCTCTGATTTGAACTGATATTTGCTTTGAAGATGAACATTTGATTGTTCCGGCAAACAAGCTTTTGGTTCCAAGTGTACCTGAGCATGGCTTTCTTGGGGTTTTAGAATTGAGCATTTTTGGGGAAGAGTTTGGTCCTTAGTTAAGGAAGTAACATTAGAATCGTTATCAACTTTAACGCCGACTCGTGATTCCATCTGTTCTCCCTTTTTATCCGTTTCCTCATCTTCACTAGATCCGTTAAGAATCCGAACCCTGGTTAATCTCTTTGGGGCTAATGGAGTTGCTGTTTTCTGCTTCACCTGGCCCGCTTTCATTTTTTTCCTTTGCCGGGTTTGGTACTGTTTTCTCCCATTCACAAAGCTTTCTTCCCCTAAAAGGTCAAAATTGATGCGCACATCTTCATCACTGGAACTGCTTTTGGGGTTATCCTCTTCATTGTCCTCAACACAGAAGCTGTCCTCCACGTAGCATTCGTCTTGCTCTGGAATCTGAGAAGAAAGAAGGCAAATCCTGACAAATCCCTATGCCTCATGAAAGAAAGAAGTAAAAAATAATAGTTATAATTACATTATCCATAATACCGTTTCCCTGAAAATAAGACCTCCCCATATAATAAGCCCAATCGGGCTTTTGAGCGCATGCACTAAGTCCTCCCCAAAAAATAGCCCTCCCTGAAAATATTGCAACACAGCAGCAGCCATGGGGTGACCGCGCTCGCCACTTCCTGCACCTCAAATAAGACCTCCCTGAAAATTAGGCCAAGTGCTTATTTCGAGGGTCAAAAGAAAATAAGACCCTGCCTTATTTTCAGGGAAACACAGTATTTAGTTATTCTGGGTTCCTGGCCAGAATAGTTTGTTGCAGAAAATCACTTCTAGAAAGCACACACAGAGAACTGATTCAGCTGGATTCATTAACTTCTTTATATACATATTAACACATGAAGATAAATGTACAATACCAATGTTTTCTCCAATGTAGTAATAGTTAAAAGCAAACACAGGCAGCAGTATAGCAGAGAGTTTTTAGTTCAGAGTTCAAAGCAGACAGAGAAGCTACTTTCAGTTTTGATTCTCAGCACAGACTCAGATCTGTTTAAGCTCCCATTGGCTGACTTAGTTGCTATGCCTATTCATTGGCTGATCTTGTTACCATGTCTCTCACAGTCATGAATATTCTAACAATTACTGATCTAAATTCAGAGTTTTGGCGCTTTAAAAAACCCCATTTACAACATAAGATCAGGATACTTTAAAACCCTGCCTAATTTCATTATACATCCAAAAACACATTAAGATCTTCAACAAAAAACCTTTTCTTGATATCTGGCTTATCTTCTTAGTAGTTAAACATCTTTCAAAGATGGAACTTGTACCTTTATCCCACTTCGTTGCCTTTTGACAGCTTAAAAAAGAACTTATTTTTATAAAATAACTTATATTAACTTATATTAAAATAACATAACTTATAAAAAAGAACTTATTTTTCCCTAGTGCTTATGTGCTTTTATCCAGCTTTTGTCTGATTTCATAAACTAAAACAGAGAAAAACCCAGTTAATACTTGGATGGGAGGCACAAAGAATGTGTCCACAAAGTCATCAACAAATGAAGGATCTTATTTTGCATGTCAGGCTTTCTGCCAATTGCCTAAAACCAAACAAGATTTGTTTCTAAAGATGATTCTTAGTTTTCTTTAGCAAGATTTACTACGATGGAAGAGGTAGTGGCACAAAAATATAAGCAAGTAAGCTAATTTCAGTTGCTTCATTTTAGCACCAATTTATCTCCAGGTATATTACAGAACATATTATTTGGTGATCTTGCTTGCAGCTTTCCTAATATCTGATGAGGAGGCATTTCTCTTCACTGATAACATGGAAGATTGTAACCCCTATTGTTCCTAGAAATATTGTATTGGAATTTATTGGAAATAACCAGCACTTTGAGGTAAGTCCAGAAGTCTATTGGCGACCAATGCAACTGCGGTATCCCCATGGTCCTTTACATGAGCTGGTTTTTGCTGCTATCAACTGGGTGACTCTATTTTATACTTGCTGTAGCTTCCTATTAATCTTTAAAACCTCATGTGTTTGTGATAATAAGGGTGTTAATTACCACTGACAAGTTTAAACAGCTCAGGTAGGATTGTAAAAACAATCCTTAAAATATTTTCACTTGTGATAGTTGCATTTGGATTGTTTTAGTTTTTTAAATTAAGTATATCCCCGTCCTGATAATGTTCCTTACAACAAAATAATACCTAGGCATTTCAAAGCATTTGCAAGTTCAGACCAATCTGTGATGTGGTTCCATTTATTACAGTATCAGTTTCGTTGCCTGACTTTTTACCTGTGAGAAAACAGTTATTGGATTGAATTCTTTATGCACCATCTTATACTTGCTGCCAACAGCTGGACTGCGTACAGATTTCAGATAAACTGCCTGCATCTCAGATTCTAAGTAGAGAAAGAAAATAGAACTATCAGACAAAAAAAGTAACTGAGACCGCACTCAATCTTGAGTCTGATCTCCACACTTTTTTGTTTGTTTGTTATATAAAAGCTGTAACCTTTAGAAAAAAATGCTTTATAGATCCCTTCCAACCTTCATTGCACAAGTATCTCCGTGGGCTTCTGGAAGGGAAAAGTCTAGCACAGGGATGCCAAATTCAATTTCATTGAGGGACATATCACGGTTGTTTGACTTTGGGGGGCAGCAGAGGGTGTCATTAGGGGCATGTCCAACTCAACATTACCCCTGTAGTGGGACTGGAAGGATCCACTTTTGCTAGTAATTTGTTTTACTAGCACTCCGCCAGCGAAAATGAACCTTGGGGGTTGCTGCGCTTGGCCGTCCCGAGCTCCGTTTTCACTGGCAGAGGCACTGCGTACCGATCCGCTATTTCCAAGGTGGCCCCATGGGCCACGTCTATTCACCCTTGAGTTTGGCACCCCTGGTCTAGCAGATCAAGAGCAGCTTCTTTCGGAGGAAAGTAGCATCTTCAGGTATCAGAGAGAAGAATTATCAAGAACGTAATGACATTTTAACTCCCCTACCCGCACTTACACATAGAGACACTATTTCAAAGTTAAAAACCCGGAGCAGAAATGGAAATATTTTATTCATATCTTATCGGACCACAGATACGTTCAAGTAGAATATCAACTGATTGGGGGGAAGGGGACAAGCTTTTCTCTGCATACCATTTAAATCTTGAGCAATCTCCGTCTCATCATCAAAAAACTGAACAAGGGACGAACTCAACTCATCTTCTGATTTTATACTCTCATCAGACGAAATGTCCACTCCATCTTCAGAAAGTTCTGCCTCCTCATCTATGAAGTGCTTGGCTAAATTCTACAGGATGGAAAAGAGAATTTTGAATACAATTCCATTTCGAAGAATTCACTTTACATCCCACTTAATGGATTGTTGTGAACTACAATAGTGGTAGACTGACCAAAAAATGCATCAGCTGGAACTAAGGATCTGGTTCCTAAGGGCTTGCAGCAAATTACAGAGGAGGCCATGCTTAAACTTTAGTTGTTGATTCATGGATCATTTTTGGGATCCACTAAGTTTTTTAAGTGCTTCAACTCCCAGCTGTCAAAGCTTGAAATTACTAAAATACTGTATTTTCCGGTGTATAAGATGACTTTTTAACCCCCCAAAAATATTTCAAAAATAGGGGGTCATCTTATACACCGGGTGTAAGAAAGGCCATACCCAAAAAAGAAAAGAAAAGAAAAAGCAATACTGCCAAGCAAAAAGCCACGCCGCCACCAGCGCAGATGCCAGCCTTTCAATCGATAACATTGGCGCTCCTCACCTGGGCACATGGATGGATGAGCGCTGGGATGGCTTAGTAAGGTCTGGCTGGCAGTCTGGAGGAGGAAGGCGCTAAGCTCAAACTACGGAAGCCCTGCAGCACAGAGGCCTTCAGCTGGCTCGCTGGCGCTGAAAGTAGGGGGTCGTTTTATACGCCCAGTCACCTTATATGCCAGAAAATACGGTAGAAACTTATATTCACCAAAAGGAAAATAGGATTCTGACTGCTTAACATATATTACACTACTGTGCTACACAAAATTAATTGGACAGTTGGTTATTATATCAATATGTTAACTGCAGAGAATGTTTAGGTGCTGACCTGAATGGATTAAGCTAGAGTTTTCTATTATTATTATTTTTTTTGCAAAAGTGGGAAATTTGACTCAGCCAAATTTCAGCTAACTCCACGTGTATTAAACACCTTTCCCCAGACATATATTCGTTTATTATGTATAATATGCTTAAAATGTTAGCTTGTTCCTGATTTCTTATGGCTTACCATATTTTTCAGCATATAAGACGCACCGGAGTATAAGATGCACCAAGGTTTTTAAGAGACAAATTTTTTAAAAAAGTTTTTGCACTCTGCAGACCTCCCCAAAACAGCCTGTTATTGGCGAAAATGGGCCCATTTTTTTTCTTTAAAAAAAGGGCATGAATAGCCTTTAGGTTTGTAGAATGCTCCTGGGGGGTGCCCCTCCCAAAACGAGCACAAAACTGCCTGTTTTTCACGAAAACAATCTGGGTTTTTTTTAGGAGTCTTGTAGAGTGCTCCTGGGGTCGGGGGGGGGGCAGGGGGAATAGGCCCATTTTTCACTCATTTCTGCCCCCCCCCAGGAGCACTCTGAAAGCCTCCTAGAGGCTATGCAAGGCCACTTTGGTGAAGGGGCAGGGTTTCAGGAGGCAAAAAATGCTGTATTCAGTGTATAAGACACACCCAGGTTTTCAGCCTCTTTTTTGAGGGAAAAATGTGCATCTTATACTCCGAAAAATAAAATAATTGTCTGGCTGGCAAGAACTGTCTCTTGATTATAAATTTGGTAAAAAAAATATATTGTTTGCTGCCTCAGTTACCAAAATAACTACAGACATGATTTGCTAACCAAATCACGTTCATTCTGAATATGCATATGATTCTAGAGGGGTTTTAATGTTACCAATTCAAAGATGAAATATAGTAAGAAAAAGTTATTCACATCAGATAAATCTATAATCAATTAATTGTAACATCCTTACCTTGATCAGAGGTTTATCTCCTTGCTTCTGCCTTTTTGTATCTTGAACTGACTTCTTGATATAGTTCTTTCTGTCCTGCAACACTGGGTTTGATTTCTGTTTGAAATCTGTGCTTTCATCACTAGAGACATCTGACTAAAATGTAACATAATTGTGGATTAAAATTACAGCAAAATTAGCTTTTCCATTATAAATGCATATAGTGAGGCAGGGAGGTTTAAAAATTAAAAAAATTCAGATGAAACTAATGTTTCTTATTAGGACTTAAATTAAAGCAGAAAATTGTCAATTGTCATTGACAATTGGTTTTATACAAATAGTCCTTGACTTACATTCATATTTAGCAGCATTTCCAAATTACGATGGTACTAAAAAAACCTCTTCCCAAGTCCTTTCATCTATAACTATTTCAGTATCCCTGTGATTTTGTGATCAAAATTCAGCTGACATGTATTTATCACAGTTACAGCTTCCTGGGGTCATGTGTGTCAACTTGCAAAGCATTTCCATATCTGTTATTGAGTTGTCATGGGAGAAAGGCAGGGGGAGGGGAGAGCATTCCAGGCATACCTTCGGCTAGTCGGGTCTCAGATTACTACAGCACCTTGTTGGATAATGTGATTTATGACACAGACTGAGGGGGGGGGGGAACGGGCAAAGTTCAGCCGGAATTTACATGAAGTCAAATCTGACTGCAATGGGGTATTGCCGAAATGTTGTTCCTAATCAATGACTGGATTTCTTTTGAAACTTATCTCGAAACTCATGAATTAATTAGGGCATTTTTTGGGATCCTGACAATGTGATTGTCCTTTGTCACCTTCCAGGCTATATTCTAACAAAGTGACAGCGTGATTCACTTAACAATTGAGCAAAATTATAAAATCAGGCATTCACTTAATGAATGCCTCATTTAGTAATAGAAGTTCCAGTTCATTGTGGTTGTAAGCAGAGGACTATTTGTATATAGTACAGATAGTCTTCAACTTACAACAGTTCATTTAGTGACTGTTCGAAGTTATAAAATCACTGGAAAAAGTGATTTATGACCATTTTTCACACAAATGAATGTTACAACATCCCCATAGTCACGTGATTTATATTTGGATACTTGACAAGCGGTTCATATTTATGGGAGTTGAAGGGTCCCGAGGTCGTGCGATCCCTTTTTGTGACTTTCTGACAAGCAAAGTCAATGGGGGAGACAGATTCACTTAACAACCGTGTTATTAATTTAACAATTCACTTAACAAACAGGGCAGGAAAATTCATAAAATGGGGCAAAATGTAATCCATTTATCACATAGCAACATAAATTATGGGCTCAATTGTGGTCATAAATCGAGGACTGCAGCAAGATTATTATAGATACATAAAAGGAAGACTACAAAAACACCAGTAATGAATTCTGAAGATGGCTGAGTTTGCAGAATTGGTTAAATTGACTTGTCTGATCGAAGCGGGAACAATTACTTTTTATGAAATACCAGAAATGCTTTACTGACATTTTGCTGAAAATGGATAAGAATAAACTGCTGATTTTGGAATTTATTGAGGGTAAAGCTTTGTTTAAGGGGAGAAATTATGATACGGAATATGGGAGGGTGGGGACGGTAATTGCTATGTTTGTAACTGAAGATCAAAAGTCATTCTTTATATATCTTCCTTTTTGTTATCCTTCACTGTTTCATTTACTCTTTTAACATCATCTACTATTTCATCCATAGTTTTTAAAATCCTTGTAAAATCTTTTAATAAAAACATATTTTTAAAGGATAGCCTTTTCCTATCTTCGAGTCCATATCCCCCCTCATACTGAAGATAAAGCAAATGATAGAAATATTTCAGACAAACTATATTGTAATGAGGTATTTCGACCAAAGGTCTGATATGGTATAAAATAACCATATTTTTCCTCTGTACAGCAAAGGGATGTGTGATTTGGAGAAACGAGGGGGATGGGTTTTGGGTCAATTTTGACTCTTGGCAATTTCCTGGACAAATCCATACACTTTTTCATGGCAACATTTTAGAAATGGTTTATCTTCTCCGTGGGGCTCAGAAAAAACGATGGCCTTTGTGTAGGACTAGAACTCTCAGGCTCCTGGTTTCTGATCTGATGAGGTTACACCAAATTGGCTCCGGTTTGACCTTGAATAGACCTTGCATATTTAAAACATACAATAAATAATTTATTCTGAGTTAGCAAATGAAACAATACTGCCAAGCTGATGGAAAACATACTATTTAATTTTATTTGGATAAGAGTACTCAAGCCAAATTCAGCAACACATGTTTTAGGCACATTCTAAATAAACTAGTGGTATGGGATGTCCTGTTGGGCGGGGGGGGGGGGGTCGGACTAGATGACCTACAAGGTCCCTTCCAATTCTGTTAATCTGAAAAAAAGAAACTTACGGCAATGATTGGACGTTTCCGTTTCTTGCCAGCACAAATTGGTGATTCAATGTCAGAGTCACTAATCTAAGAAAGAATGAATAACATGAGAATCCATTAAGAAGTCCCAGAGAGTAACGTTTGAGTTACTTAAAATTGCTGAAGTGTAATTACATTACTTACATCTGAAGTGCTCAAAATTTTTGTTTTTCTCTTTTTTCTGTTAAGAAAAGAAAATTCTTCCTTCTCACTGCTGTCCCCTACAGTGAAGAATTAATAAGGAGAATCAGAATTTTTCAGCATACAATGAACTTGTTAGTTAGATAAAAAAATATACATTTCAAAATAAGTAAGGCGATTTCTTGTTTGCAAGAAATTCTCTAACAACACTAAGTTCATCCTAGTTAAGCTGGAACTGGAGCTTAAATGTTAAGGTATGATGATTTAATAGTTCACCAGCTGCTGTAAGGCTGTAATCCGAGATGATGACATGAGGATGAGTCAGCACAGTTACTGCCACTTTAAGAAGCTGTATATATAAGGGAGGCCATGTGAGAGCATCTCTCTTTCTCCCCGTGTATTTCTCTCCTCATGTTCTATCTCCATTGTGATTGCCCGTGTATAGGTGAAGATTGCTTGCTTGGTTGGTATTCGCCTAACATGTGTATGTATGTATATATAAGTCTTGTATATAAACCACTGTTTGAAAGACAAAACCTGCGTACTGGAAATTAATCAAGGAGAGAAGCAACTTAGAACTGAGGAGAAATTTCCTGACAGTTAGAACAGTTAATCAGTGGAACAGCTTGCCTCCAGAAGTTGTGAATGCTCCAACACTGCAAGTATTCAAGAAGATGTTGGATAACCCTTTGTCTGAAACGGTATAGGGCTTCCTGCCTAGGCAAGGGGTTCGACTAGAAGACCTCCAAGGTCCCTTCCAACTCTGCTATTGTATTGTATTATATTGTATTGTATTGTATTTTGCTCCTGGGTTGTCTCAAAATAGTAGTCACTATTACATTACTCTGACATTAAATTAAAACAATATTTCCCATCATGGGAATAAAAAAAACAGAAGGTAAAGTGTTAATAAACCAGCTTTAGTTATTGCACCTGCACATGACTGCTGTTCACATAAACTAGCTCTCTAAAACAAACAGGCATATCCAATTAGCTGAGTTTCTGTATTTTGTTTCTCATCTAGCTTCCCTAATTAAGTGCATTATTCTTTCTTTTGAGGAGGAAATAAAAAAAAATACCAAGAATTCAATCTGATATAATATTTCAAAAGAGCAAATCTAATTTTGGTTATCAATCTTAGGGCGGCTTTAAAATATTTCCAAGATTCATTATTTTACCTATAAATGCTTTTGTGTACATTTAAATGTACAAACCCAGCAACTGTACAGTCAGGAAAACTGCAATAGTAAATATAGGGATCTTATATATTCTCACATAAAGAAGATAAACCATTGGAAATTAGGATCATTTTAGCACATATATGCTAGTCGTTTCAGGCTCTAGGGGGTGGTGCTCATCTCTGTTTCTAAGCCAAGGAGCCAGCGCTGTCCGAAGACGTCTCCATGGTCATGTGGCCGGCATGACTAAACATTAAAGGCACACAGAGCGCTGCTACCTTCCCACCAAAGTGGTCCCTATTTTTCTACTTGCATTTTTATGTGCTTTCGAACTGCTAGGTTGGCAGAAGCTGGGACAAATAATTGGAGCTCATTCCACTATGCAGCACTAGGGATTCGAACCGCTGAACTGCTGATCTTCTGATTAACAAGCTCAGCACCTTAACCACTGAGCCATTACGTTCCTTAATTTTTTAGCTAACGTAACAGTAAACATTTCCAAGTTTTATCATATCATGATTACATTTGCTACAAGTTGATCCTTAGCTTCATTACAGAGCATCTAAAAGCCTAGGCAGATACGGAGCTTAAAACAGAATGAAATAATGAGAACCATTCAATATCCCATAAGACAGGCACCCACTCACTAGTTTCATTATGTCTCCTAAAGCAGGGTTGTCAAACTCGCAGTCAGATGCATCATGTGCTGGCCAGGCCCAGTTTAGCGAAGGGGGGAAAAGCCCCGATATGTCTCGCAACACCGCCGTGACAATGCGAGTTTGACACCCCTGTCCTAAAGAGTGCAGTTTCTCAAAGATATAGCTGCATCCTTGTTCTTATGCACACATTCATGCATTTGAAAATCAGCAGAAAGTCTGCTAAAATAATTTAAAGTTTTCATTTTTGGTCTTACCAGGTTCATGGGATGGAAGATCCTTTACTCCAAAAGCTGATTTTGCCAAGACTTTAACTATGCTGGTGTTTGCTTTTCTTGAAATTCTCCTATGTGAGCCTTCTTGATTATTTCTAGAGCAAGAAGTTCTAACATGTATCATTTGCCCACCTGTTGGTGTTGAACACACGGTTTTTACATGGTTTGGTGACTGGTAAAATCTCTGAATTGTTGGTGTGAAAGGAGATGCCAACGAAATAGCAGGGTCAATCGCTGACGGACCAGGATTGTGGTTTTGCAAGTTTAACGGTGTAGAAGATTTAGTCACATTATTAAAACATTCATTACTGGGATATTTATTTACCAAACTACTATTTGAGAGAGAGGCTTCAACCCTGTTGGAATGACCAGCTGCAGGGCTCCCCTTATTTTTCAAGGGATTCATCTGCTCTAAGGCATCATCTTCTGACTCTTGAAAAGAAAATCCAAGATCAAAGTTAACAGAGAACATATCTTCAGAAGCATTATATAGCTGCTCATAATCATGGGGATTTCCTTTGCTTCCATGATCAAGATCACCAGAGACTTCTGCTTCATCTCTATGTGGTGTCAATGACGTTATGGGATTTGTATTGCGAACAGAAGCAAGTTGGTCAGAAAAATGCCATTCAGGAGTTCTTGGTTTGTTATTCTGCATGTTGGCTTGACCACACAAGCCAGGTAATTCTGAAGGTGCCCCCATTTTTTCAACAGGTGGATGGCTGCTCTGTGCATGATTTCTCAATAAATGTTTAGAACAATTTCCCTCAGGATTTACATTTCTTCCAGATGGTTTGCCTGTTTCCCCACAGCTTTTATCATTGATCCTTTTCAAAGAATTCAGCATTGGACTATTGCTTACTTTCAGCCATTTCTCCCCTTGAGTTCCATTCTGTTCTTCGGTTTCAACTTCAAAAATGTCATCCCAGCTAAGATCATTTATACTGCTAAGGAAAGTACCTGGAACGTTATTTGTTTCCAAAGGGCAGATATCCACTGAACACAATTTTTGGGTATTTAAGAGTTTACAGCTGTTCTGAGGTAAAATGGACACATTCTTGAAGCATACACTTTTCTCTGGAATATTGTCTTTAGATTTGCTGGAAACACACTGCTGTAAGGAATCAAGCGCCAGGCCTTCATTCACCCTCTTTTCCTCAGAAACAAACCATTCATCCAGAGATGGCGGAGACTGTGACAGAAGTCTTGCTACATCCATCTGGATGTCTTTTCCATGGGAAAAGTTCTCATCAGCATTTGTTTCAGAAAATCTAAACAAATCACTCTCTGGCACTGGTAGATAAAATAAAGATGAAAGATATGAATCATCTGCAAAACAGCCATAGCCAGAATCCACACACTGTCTGTTTTGTATACAATTTTCAGAAGCAGGATGAATTCTTTTTGTCATAGCCTTTTCAGGACTGACACAAGCCCTTCCTTGAATACTTGTGTTGAGGGTTGCATCCATATTTTCTTGATTCTCATCTGCCAAACCTTTCTGTCCTGTAGCTTCAAGAAATTGGGATAGATTTGCTGAAAAGCAATCTGAAGTGCTGCCATCCTTTTTAGCATGAACTGCAGTTTCTACATCAATCACCTGAGGTCTTTTCGAGGATTTAAAATTGGCCACTTTAAACAGTGACAAATATTCTGCATCGAATTCCTGTAAGGAATATTTTTCTTTTGCTGCAGCTGCTGCTTTTTTCCCAGATGATACTTTTTGAAGAGTCGTGGTGTCACATCTTTTGCTGGCCTGAACGTTTGATGCATGAACATCTTCCCAATGAAAATAAGGTTGAATTTCCAGCTCATAACCGCATACTCCCTAGTTAAGAGAATAAAGAAAGAACCTTCTTTATTTCAGAAATTTACACTTACATTCTTTACCTTCCACATTATTGATATTCACTAAGTTGCTGTTATTTTACAGAATGGAATTTGATAGAAAAGAGGAAGACTATGGTTCATTCAATAAACCCACTGTAATTTTAGCTATGCTAATTGATTTGAAATTCAAAGCCAATGCTATCAACTTGAGCATGCTGATTTGCTTCTTCTGTTTGGATGTCACAAATCGGAATAGAAAGGGAGAAGTTGCATCATGTTACACTAATAAAAGTACATGTAGTCCCTGAGTTACGACCATAAGGTACCCTGTCCATTAAGGTAAGTTATAAGGATCTTATGCAACTAAGCATAAGACGGTTACAACTTATCTAGCCAAGGATGAGACTTTCCAAGAATTAATTGCAGAGATTTCAAATAAGCAGGAAATTGTAACCATGGAGGACTTTTAACATACCAATATTTTGGAGATGATTTTTGCCCAACATGGACCTTCAGAAAAATTGCAAACTTGTGTTGTTCACAAGTTTCTGTTTTAGGATCTAAATTTTAAGTGGATCAGATACTCTTTGATTTAATCTTAACCAGTAGGAAGGACTTAACTGCACTTTTACCATTCTCTTAACATTTTCTGGTCTTAGTATATACATTAACATCAAAAAGAACTTTTCATAATTTAGGATTCCTAAATGCACATATTGTATCAGCATAGCGTATGTGTGGATCCAAGCAATGTGGGCCTTTGTAATAGATGTAATTTTTAAAAGTTATTTTCTAAATTATTATTATTCAAAATATCTCAATAAATGTCTATAAATAATACAAAATGGAAATAAATCCTCCTTTAAGTTTAGTTTGACTCCAGATTACCAAACAGATGTAACCATGCAGTATGGATATGGAAATACTCACCCAATCCATCCATTATCTATCTATCTATCTATCTATCTATCTATCTATCTATCTATCTATCTATCTATCTATCTATCTATCTATCTATCTATCTATCATCAAATTAGTCACCAAGTCTGAAATGCCATGATAATCTCCCATCCAGCTACTAACCAGGATAAAACCTTAGTTAGTTGAGTCCAGACAAAGCCAATCAGGTGTTGCCGCCTCCTGAATTAGACTAACAAGGTTATTTTCTTAGCTGTCCAGGAAACAACTTAATATTCCATGGCAAGATCATTCCTACATTTTTTGGATTGCAGTACTTCATTAAAAAAAAATATCTTTTTTTTTGGTTTCCGGTTCCGGCTCCAGCGGCGACGGGCGAGCCTGGGGCTCGCTCGCCGCTTTGTTGCCTTTTCTGCCCCCCCACGGGGGCGGGACACTCCGGTTACCGGAGGTCTCCCGTAGGGTCGGCTCGGAGGAGACGTTCCTCCTCACGGCGGTGGGGAGAGCGATCCCCTCCGCGACCTAGGTGAGGAGGAACATGCTGCAGGGGGTTCTCCCTTCGCCAACGGCTGTCGGCGCCATTCACTTCAATGTAGAGGGCTGAGCGGAAGAGATCGGAAGGCTCGCCGAGGCTTCAGCTGCGAGGGAGAGTGAGTTTTAAAAAGACTTTTTTTCCTTGCTGCCAGCCAGGCTGAACGGACTGGGAGGGGGGTGTTTGTTTCCAAAAAAAACCCCTCGGACTTAAGCGGCACTTTAAAATGGCTTCTCTGGAAGAGAAAGCGGAAATCTTAAATCCGGACTGTCTCTAACAAGGGAAAGTGGTATGCGGCTACTTGCAACATTGTGTCTAGGTCTGGCTGGTTAAAAAATTTATTTTTCTACTCTCTCCTCTGGGCTCTGAGATGGGCGGTGGAAAGTGGCTTTTCTTTGTCCCTGCCTGACTATTTTAACTATGGAAAATTCCCAGCGTCTCTTTACAATTGGGACTCTCTCTGGATATTAATGAAGAATTTTTTTTTTGTTGGATTTGTGGTTCCTTTCTGGATTACCTTCGCTATTATAACTATTGAGTTGGAAAATTGTCTCTCTCTTGGTTCCTGAATTTTACAACGTTTCAACCTTGATCTGAACTTTTGGCTCCCAGTTAGTCTCACCAGCACCACCCTGAAAACGCCATTTTGGTGGCACTGACTCTAACAGCTAAGATGGCTCAAGAAACAGCACTGACAAGTTTAGAACAACGGATGGCTTCTCTTGAAACTGTTATACAAACTTTGGTTCAAGAAATTCAGGCCCAGAGGGCAGAAAACATCATTTTCAAGAAGGAGCTATTGGACACACGGAAGCAAATGCTGGAAATCACACAGAAGACTGAAGAATTGGAAGGGGGGCTGGTGGGGGTTAAGGGAGAGATTAAAAATGTTACTAAAGAGGTTGAGGAAACAAGTGGGCATGTGTCTAGGATTGATATGGAAAGAATGACATATTTTTTGAGATTTCAGAATGTTTTTGAGCAACCTGGTGAATGCCTCCCTGATCTTATGAGCACAATTTTAGCAGACTATTTACAAAAACCTAGATGAGATCAGGGGGGACATTGACCTAGCCTACAGAATTAACTCAGCATATGCCAGGATAAATGAAGTGCCTAGAGAGATACATGTGAAATTTGTTAGAAGGTCAACCAGAGAGGAAATCTTGAAGGCGCAGAGAGGGAACCCTTTAATCTACCAACAAAAAACGGTCACTATCTTGAAGCAGATTCCTAGAAAGATTCGAGAAGCAAGGAGGAAATTTTCCTTCTTGTCTAAAATTTTATTTGATCATGGGATTTGGTTCAAGTGGGTGACACCCGAAGGGATGCTGGTGTTCTGGGAAGGAGGAAGAGTGAGGATTAAAACAGTTGCTGAGGCGGAAGCCTTTCTTAAAAAACATTCCTCTGCCCTGGGGGAAGATCCAGGGGGGACGGAGGGGGCCACGGCCCCGCCCGCTGGGGGCCAGGGGGGAGAAAAAGAAGATACAATAGCCAAGAGACTTAGATCGAAAAAATAACTTTGCCTTGATTTTTCTGAACAATTTTGCTTAATATTTTCTGGATTTTTTGTAAATGTCTGACAGCATGGAACTGAGAATTTAGGTATATGTATTTGCTTTTACCTTGTAGTGTTATGAAAAATGCTTTTTTTTTGTTATTTTTCTATTGTGTATTTTGAGGTCTCGGAAGGGCCGACGACTCTGACGTGAATGCTCTCAAAATTTCTTTGTATCCCTTACCCTACCCTATAGAAAAAATGTAAAACCAATAAAACTTTTTCAATATAAAAAAAAAAAATCTTTTTAGAAACATTCATGCTTATTTTCCAAAATGGTTAAAAAACAGATAATGTAAAACATCACAGTCCTCTCCATCAGCTTGCAAATTATGTAAGAAATTTTTCTGTCTGTGTTCATTTAAATAATGATGGTGATTTTAATTAGTCATCAATGAAATATGTGTCTGCTAGAAAATGGAAATCTGTTTAGTTCCTGACAGTTTAATTTCTATTACTGAGTTAACTATATATATTCCCTATGATTGAATTACAATATATGAATCACACAATAGCCCACAACGAAAGGCAGTGTATGTTCATGTTCAAAACCAAAGTTTATGTCAATTTTTCTACGTAATAGTATATATTAATCTGAGCTGCTGGAGAAATAGTCAGATGAGGGTCTGACATTTTGCATTATTGAGATTTAAATCATAGAAATGTGGGAGCATGAGAATAGCGGAAATCAAAAGTACAATATACAGCAATACACATTAGAAGTATAATTCACTATTCATTTTTAGGAGTGCTATACCATGTAATGAAACACATGCCTAAGGCTTATAGAACCATAGAAAAAACAAGTTGGGAAGGGACCGATCAACCAATTTTCTGTTCATTCCTGGAATCCAAATTCTGTCAGGTATCTATCTAATTTCTCCTTCAACAAATCCAACAAAGGATCCCTCAAAGTAATTAGTTCCACTATCAAAACTTAAGTTTTTCCTAACATTCAGCTGGGAGCTGCCTCCTATAGCTACTGTATATATCATTCTATAGCCTTTTATAGAGTATAATAGAAAACAGAGATATCAACGTCTGACAGAAATCTCCTTTGTGCACTTGAAGAGTTATATGTCCTCTCAAGCTCTCCACAAGGCTATCTCTACCCAGTTCCCTCATTTTCTCATAAGACTTAGATCTAATCCTTAGATCAGTCTCACTGACCTTTTTACCTGCTCCAATTTGCCTGAATTCTTCTTAAAGCATGGTGCCCTGGACACAGTATATGAGGTCAGGTCTG
This sequence comes from Rhabdophis nuchalis, assembly GCA_039707465.1. Classification (NCBI taxonomy): domain Eukaryota; kingdom Metazoa; phylum Chordata; class Lepidosauria; order Squamata; family Natricidae; genus Rhabdophis; species Rhabdophis nuchalis. Next base: position 40,905,573 of record CM077643.1, on the reverse strand, counting down.
ACTAATGCAGAGCAAAATGAACTATTAGATTCCTGATTTGGAAACTCAATACTTCTATTGATGCTGTCAAATATTGTATTGGGGGTTTTGGGGGGAAATTATTTGGATTGGCTCAGCTACATATGTGGATTTTCATACAATCTCAAGCCAGATGTCCCATGTTATATTTCTAGATTTATTTTGCATTAATAACTTTGCCTTGAACAACTCCACTAAATTTCATTCTAGTACTTTCAGTGTACTTCTATAACCTAACTCTCTTAAAAGAATAGTTACTTTGAATTTTGCATCAGCTATAAATTTTATGAGTGCTGTTCCCCAAGCCATCATGAAAATTGTTAAGGAGTACCAGTCACAGGACAAAATGCTAAGTACACCACATCCTCACTCTAGTTCAATAAAGAATTGGTAATTTTCACAATGCTTCCAGAAATAAATCTTTGACAAGGTCCAGTGCTTATCATATCTGTTGTTTACTGTGAATCCCCCAAAAGGTTATGCTTTCCCATGTCACTGACAGCACTTTTAAGGTTATATTTGCTTATATTAGAGATTCCGACTCAGCACTATTGGATCTATCTGACTAAAGAAAATAAATACTCACACAACATTCTCTCATTTAGGGCCATTCTTTTTTTGGTTATTTTTCTAATTGCTGCTGTAATAATGCTATAGTCACACTCCTGGACATTCTGGAGCACCTTCTGGAGATTAACTATGAAACCTCACACAGCTGTTTTCTTTTTTTTACAACATCCTGTCTGATTTAACAACTATAATTCAGCTTAAACATTTCCAGATAGAAAGTATACTATGTTCTAACTCATAACTTTATTGTGTTCTTTTTCCTAAGCTTCAGGAAATGACCAGGAAGAAATTTCATCCTAGGTTTTTTTTTTAACTAATCGTTAATTTGTGAGTAGAAACTTCTTAGCTGAGGAGACATGGAAGTGCATCCCCAGTTTTACACAGTTTTCTTGAATCTACATCCTAAGACCATCACAGCATTGAAGATTTTTAAGAAGAGATTGGACAAGCATTTGTCTGAAATTGTACGGGGTTTCCTGCTTGAGCAGGGGGGTTGGACTAGAAAAATTCCCAGGTCCCTTCCAACTCTGTTATTCTGTTAACTAAAAGTCAGAACATTGGCAAATGGAAAATAATAAAAGTGGACACACGGACAAAAGAAAAGGCCAACAACTTGGAGAAAAATATATTAGAGGTGTCTTTTATTCAAGGTACCGTATCTGCCGGCGTATAAGACGACTTTTTTGCCCTGAAAAACATGCCTCCAAGTGGGGGGGTCGTCTTATACGCCGGGTCATCCGCGAGGTCCCCTTCTTGCAAGTCTCCGCGCGATGGTTTCCTCCTTCCCCCCGTCTCTTTCCCTTCCGTGCAAGTCTCTCTCTCGCGCGTGATGGTTTTCTCCTTCCCCCCCGTCTCTTTCCCTTCCGTGCAAGTCTCTCTCTCGCGCGCGATGGTTTCCTCCTTCCCCCCCGTCTCTTTCCCTTCCGTGCAAGTCTCTCTCGCACGCGCGATGGTTTCCTCCTTCCCCCCCGTCTCTTTCCCTTCCGTGCAAGTCTCTCTCTCGCGCGCGATGGTTTCCTCCTTCCCCCGTCTCTTTCCCTTCCGTGCAAGTCTCTCTCTCTCGCGCGATGGTTTCCTCCTTTCCCCCCCCCCGTTTCTTTCCCTTCCGTGCAAGTCTCTCTCTCGCGCGCGATGGTTTCCTCCTTCCCCCCCCCCATCTCTTTCCCTTCCGTGCAAGTCTCTCTCTCGCGCGCGATGGTTTCCTCCTTCCCCCCTGTCTCTTTCCCTTCCGTGCAAGTCTCTCTCGTGCGCGATGGTTTCCTCCTTCCCCTCTGTCTCTTTCCCTTCCGTGCAAGTCACTCGCGCACGCGATGGTTTCCTCCTTCCCCCGTCTCTTTCCCTTCCGTGCAAGTCTCTCTCTCTCGCGCGCGATGGTTTCCTCCTTCCCCCCCCGTTTCTTTCCTTTCCGTGCAAGTCTCTCTCTCGCGCGCGATGGTTTCCTCCTTCCCCCGTCTCTTTCCCTTCCGTGCAAGTCTCTCTCTCGCGCGCGATGGTTTCCTCCTTCCCCCCCCCCCGTCTCTTTCCCTTCCGTGCAAGTCTCTCTCTCGCGCGCGATGGTTTCCTCCTTCCCCCCTGTCTCTTTCCCTTCCGTGCAAGTCTCTCTCATGCGCGATGGTTTCCTCCTTCCCCTCTGTCTCTTTCCCTTCCGTGCAAGTCACTCGCGCGCGCGATGGTTTCCTCTTTCCCCCGTCTCTTTCCCTTCCGTGCAAGTCTCTCGCGCGCGCTAGGAACGTGAAGGGGACAGCCGTCACCACAGAGCGCGCGAGACAGTGACACAGAGAGAGAGAGGCCCAGAATGAGAGTGTAACAGACACACTGAGGGGAAAGAGACAGAGGGGAAGGAGGAAACCATCCGCAGCCGCGCGGAGATTTGCTGCTTCTCCACGCCGTGCAAAAGATAGCCTCACGCATGCGTGGAAAAGCGGCAAGTCTCTGCGCGGCTGCGGATGGCTCTGGACGCCATTCGGGGAGACGAGGAACGTGAAGGGGACAGCCATCACCACAGAGCGCGCGAGACAGTGACAGAGAGAGAGAGGCCCAGAGAGAGAGAGAGAGAGAGAGAGAGAGAGAGAGAGAGAGAGAGAGAGAGAGAGAGAGAGAGAGAGAGAGAGAGAGAGAGAGACGAAACAAAACAAAACAAAAGAAAGCAAAACAGGCCACACCTTCCGGCTCTCAAAATAAATTCCAGTCATTGTATTGTTGATATTTGTCCAGCAGTCAAACCCCTATCAACCCTATCATGGCACCAAAAAGAAAGAAATATGAGGCAAGTTTTAAACTTAAAGTTGTAAACTTTGCCAGGGAACATAATAATTGTGCTGCTGCAAGACAATATGGAGTAACAGAAAAGATGGTTCGGGACTGGAAATCAAATGAAAAAGCATTAAAGAGTATGCCAAGGGGTAAGTGTGCATTAAGAAGAGGCATCGCACACTGGCCAGAACTTGAAAAACATGTAGCAGATATGGTGGCTGAGCATCGCCAAAACGGTTATGTGGTGACACGAAATAAAATACGCTTGTTTGCACTTCAGTGGGCCAAATCTAACCCCGATCACAGCAACAATTTTAAGGCCACTATATCCTGGTGTAGTAGATTCATGGCAAGGCATGATCTGGTACTAAGGCAAAAGACAAAAATTGCCCAAAAATTACCTGCAGATCTGGATAATAAAGTGGATAGTTTCCATCGATACGTAATAAAACAGCGCACTAAACATGGCTATGCGCTAAGTAATATTGGAAATATGGATGAAACTCCAATGAATTTTGATATGATTGGAAATAAAACTGTCCATCATAAAGGTGAGAAAACTATTTTGATAAAAACAACAGGACATGAGAAGTCAAGTTTTACAGTGGTACTAGCATGCACAGCTGATGGCAACAAACTGAAACCTATGATTATTTTTAAAAGGAAAACCATGCCAAAACTCAAGTTCCCTGCTGGTTGTTTTGTGCACGTGCATGAAAAAGGCTGGATGGATGAGGAGGGTGTGAAACTATGGCTGGATAATGTATGGAGCAGACGACCAGGTGGTCTACTTCAAAAACGTAATCTACTTGTGTGGGATATGTTCAGGGCTCATTTAACTCCCACCACCAAGGAAAGGCTTGCGAGAATAAAAACAGATGCAGCAGTTATTCCTGCAGGATTGACATCATTGGTACAGCCCCTGGATGTGTGCCTAAACAAGCCTTTTAAAGATCGCATTCGAGAACAGTGGAATGAATGGATGGTTAGCGGCGAAAAGTCATACACAAAAGGAGGAAACATGCGTGCTCCACAGTTGGATGTTTTGTGCCAATTTGTCATAAAAGCCTGGAATGATATTGATGCACAAACAGTAATCAAGTCTTTCAAGAAGTGTGGCATATCAAATTCATTAGATGGTATGGAGGACGAGTACTTGTGGCAAGATGAAGATGAAGAGGAAGCTAAAGCTGAGGCCACATCATCTGACACGGAATTAGATCCATACGATGACTGCCTTACAACTGTATCACAAGATGTCATTGATGAACTTTTAATATCAGATGACGAACAGGAGTTTGAAGGCTTTTAAAGGGAAACTGTCACGCCAGCAAACTTGCCCGGCACTTGCTCTCTCCCTCTATTTGTTATCTTCCTTCTATCATTGACAGTTCCAGTTTGGTTAACAGCTTAGAAAACAAACAGCATGGTAGCTCCCATAGGTTTATTGTTCCATTCAGCTTTAGTGAATTAGCCTCTGGCATTTACTATTGGCTGGTATAATACAGGAGGGGGAGGGGTCTTAGCCACCCTCACACTATTTACCGTATGAACATTCCTTTGGGAGCTCAGCAAGGTCTGACGAAGGGGGCATGTCCCCAGAAACATGTTACCTATCCCGTGGTTTTGCTGATCCAATGTTTATGCTCTTGATGTGCAACTTGCACTGTTTTATGTTTACTGTACGTGTTTGATAACATACAGCCTTGTGACAGTTTTCCTGCATGTCATAAGCATTTGAATATAAATTAACATGTTGAAATCAAATCTGATGTTCTTTTACGTTTTATTTGGGGTGTGGAAGGTGTGCGGAAGAGGGGGTAGTCTTATACGGCGAGTATATAACAAACTCTATATTTTGAGTGGAAATGATGGGGGGGGTCGTCTTATACGCCCAGTCGTCTTATACGCCGGCAAATACGGTACTTTTCTAAACTTTAATCCTAAAGAAAACATATATGCTTTCCTGAAGTTTACATTTTTAAAGAATTGCTTCTTTCTTTCTTTTTATTTCTTTTTTCTTCTTTTTGGCAATTTGTTTATTGTTATTGTCTCGAAGTGCTGATTGCATTGCAATTTTGATAAAACTGAAATTCACAAAGTATGGAAGGGTTGTTGCTTGTTTTAGGAAACTTTTTTCCCCATTCTCAACCACAATGTAATTACTAAACTAGTTAAAAGTCAATGAGTAACTTTATGAGTCATTATCTGAAAAGTCAAATTAATGGCTAGTGAAAAAATTGCTATCTGTAAACTTTGCCTAAGCAATGAGATTAGGCAAAATAATAAGTTTTTGATAGGCTTCTTAACATCTTTTTAAACAGAGGGCGTAATCTTCTTTGGTTTATTGCGTTGAATAAGAGATTCATAGAGAAATACAAAGTAACGAATACATTTTTAAAGAGCAAATATCATCTCTGTCCCGCAGTAGCTCCTCCTCTGACCTACTGTTGATTCACCGACAGTCCCATTCATTTTAATGGGATGGCTGGTGATGCGTCAGTGACAAAAAGTGAGTGATGTGGCAGGCAGCAGTTGAGTAGATGCCTGCTAATAGGCGCTGCCATGATGGGTCTGAAATGACAGGTACTCTTTAATATTATATTTATAAGCTGCTTAGAAAGTTTCACTTTCATTTTTACTGCTTGCCCTTCCTCCTCACACTTAGGGCCTGCTGGTACAGATGCATTTCTTTTCAAACAATCATGCAGTCTGTAGTGTGCATAGATTTGCAAAACAATGGGATAAAGGAATATTCCTGAACTTTGTTTTATGATTTATCTCATGGTTACTGTGAAATTGTGTGAATGCTTCAATGCAGTGCATGTTATCTCAGCTTGCAGAGCCTGGATTTATTGAATGAGTTTACCAAAAATGTAAATATTGCAGAATATACAGCCTCGTGCTACATAGCTAAGCTCTATTTCATGCTGAATAAACTAAATTATTAATGTATCTTAAATAGAAAACTATCTGTAGATAGATTTTTACTCCACAAGCATTTTATTAAAATAAATTTGAGGAAAGAGGGAAAAAAATAAGAAAGTAACAAAAAGAAGAAGAAAGATTAAGAAACTACAAAACAAACACAAAATTGCAGAATTAACAAGAGAGGGAAATACAAGATAGACTATAGATAAAAATAGTATGAAATAAGAAACATAAGAGGATCAAGTGTATATAAGGGATGTTATGTACGGAATTAATAGAAAAGATATGTAAAATATGTACATACATAGAGAGAGATAGTTAAATAAGATATATATGTCTAGATAAAGGAAACACAATGGATATGTAAAAATGTATGTGCTGCAAAGACGATATGACTGTATAAACAAAATGAAAAACATAAATTTGATAAAAGTTTTAAAAAATCCAATTTAAATATTTAAAAATCTGATTTTATTTTTAAAAAAAAACAATTTTTATCCACCCTGATCACAACCCAATAAAACGCATGTGGGAGCTTAGAAAGGAGATAAAGGGTCTCCAGAGTAGAAAACCGTTTTATTCACCTCTTCATGTCTCATTTGCTCTATCATCTCCATGACACTAATGAAGTGGAAGCAACGCTCAGAGTGATCCACCAGATAGGTAGGGAAAGGTCGGTTCTGCCACACTGTCCATTCTGTCAGCGAGAGTTCATGAACTTCTTCAGTTTCCAATTCCTAAGATTTCAAAACACAAAAAGAAAACAGAATGCTGCCAATGCCAGTCGCAGCTCAGGGTTGTCAAAAGAATAATCCAAATTAAAGATAAAGTTAGCTTAGAACTAATTTAGAAATAAGGAGTCATGCTGGCGCAGTGGTTAGAATGCAGTACTGTAGGTTAAGACTCTGCTCACTGCCAGGAGTTCGATCCTGACAGGGCCAAGGTTAACTTAGCCTTCCATCCATATAAGTCTAAGAGCTGTTGCTATTAGAAAATAATATTAACTTTTATTTATGAGGAAAAAATGTGGTTTTTTTCATACAATAAGCAAGCATTTTATTTTTACCACCAATTTACTAGTTAACAAACTGAGAATGTTGAAGCATTTGTTTCTCATATTCCACAATATTTCTAATTTTACACATATAAATCACAGCCTTGGTTTATTTAGTTATAGCAGCCATATAATTCCTCTCTGTTTTGTGCCTTTCAGTAAGTCTTGATTCTTAATTCCTGCAGTTTCCTTGGCAAGGTTTTTGAAAGTGTCTGGCTGCTTTTTTTTCTGAGAGAATGACTGGCCCAAAGTCAACCAGCTGGTTTTATGTGTAAGGTGAGAGTAGAACTTATAGTTTATGACCCGCTGCCTTAACCACTATAATAAATTGTTCTGAATTCTTTCATTGGTCTATTAGAAAAAGCAGTATATTTGTAGGAAATTCTGATCTGTTAGATGGGAATCAATATTTATTGTAGAGATCTACAATGGAATATTTATATATTTTTACAGGCACTTTGTTGCTTTGTAGAACTCTCTTGCGTAGATTAAATTTTAATTTATTTTCAAGATGAATATCTGTACAAACCTTTCCCAATAAGTGCACTTCAGATATTTAAAGATTCTTAGCAATGACCATACTGGCTGTGAATTTAAGAGCTGAAGTCTACATAAAATGGACAACATTCAAATGAAAGAAGGATCAGATATAATCTATTAAGGATCATGTCTGATGGAATTGATTGCCACAAGGTCCTTTATTTATTTTGCATTAAATATCTGGAATTTTCTCCAATAATGTGAAGTTCTATTTTAATATAATGAATATAATTGTTAAAGACATGTATGTCTTTTCTATATTTATATCAAAACATATCAGTTACTGTTAACAATAGCTCAAGGCATTTTTATCCAGGCTTAAGTACTTTTTTTTCATGATCTTCAGCCAGGCCATATTAAATTAACCTGAAGTATATGTTTTAACTTACTGTTCTTGGCTCTTTGCATTCTAATGTTACAAACTGGCTGCGTGGGATTATTGGCTTTTTTATTCCTTCACCAGCTTTTATTTTATATAGTCTATCCCATTTTTCATATTCCTCAGTTGTAAGACACCAGCTGTCAGTTGGACTGGCTTGCTTTGTACCTAGAAAATATTTGGAGAGAAAAGGAAGAAAGTTAGTGTGTATGTATGTGTGTGGCAAAAGTATGTGAACTTTTGCTTTCAGTACTTTGGAGATCAGTAATTGCAACTAAACGTTTCCAAAGATTAGTCTTGCAAATCAGCTTGGATTTACCCATTCCGCCTTACAGAACAGCTTCAGTATAGGGATGATGGTGGACTTTCTTGTATGATTCATCTCCTTCCACTTCTTAATCTATTTTTGTAGAATTAAAGTCAGGAGTTTGATTTGGCCATTGCAAAACATCATCTTTTCTCTGCTTTAACCATCATTTAGTTATTTATGTATTTTGGGTCCTTGTCTTACTGCATGTCCCATTTTCCCTTGAGCTTCAGTTCAGAGACCCTGACAATTTCTTTTGGAGTGTGTTGCTACAATTCAGAATTCATAGTTACATCAATGATGGCAAACAATCCAGGTCCAGAGGCAGCAAAGCAGGCCCAGACCACGATACTGCACTAACACGTGTACGTTTCTTTGACAGGAATGCAGTGTTGTCCTTTTGCCAAACATAACACTTTTCATTAAGACAAAAGAATATATTTTGGTCCCATCTGTCAACATTCTCCCAATAATCAGATGGCTTACCCAAGTGGTCTTTCACAAAAACAGTGGATGGACAGCAATGCTCCTATTAGAGAGTTGTGTCTTTTCCCCTGCAACCCGGCCATGCACATCATTGTTGCTCAGTGTCCTCCTGATAGTGGCATCATAAACCCTGATATTTGCCAATGCAAGACAAGCCATTAGGCCTTAAATGGTACCCTGGGATTCTTTGAGAACTCCTGGAATATTATACATGTTGGTCATTGTGTGATCTTGATTTGTGGACTGGGTGGAGCCCAAAGTTTTTGGAAATAGTTCAAGGAGAATACAGTAGGTAGGTAGGTAGGCAGCTATAGGGATAGAGAGAGGGAGGGAGAAATGCAGTAGGTAGGTAGGGGGATAGAGAGAGAGAGGGGGAGAAATACAGTAGGGGGATAGAGAGAGAGAGGCCAAGGGTGACAGAGGCCATCCCCCGTCCCTTCGGAATGGCACTCACCTATCTCTCAGGACCGACTGACCCATGTTCAACTGCTGTTCACATAGAACCCTTCTCCACTTCAAAGTAGATAGGTAGGTAGAGGGAGAGGTAGGTAGGTTGGGGGTTATATGGTGGTTGTGTGTACGTGTTTGTGTGTGCAGGTGTAGATCTACACACAGATTGGCTGGCCATTTAACCAGATTGGGCCACAGCAACGCGTGGCCGGGAACGGCTAGTAAAGAAATGAAGAAGTATAATTTTTTTGACTCATTTTTAATTGGGTCCTTGTTTTAGAAATTTTAGGGAGAATAGATCGTGTTTTAGGCTATGTTTACATAGAAATATCAAGAATCCAAAAGTGTTCCAAATTTTTTACCCTGTTTCCCTGAAAATAAGACCTCCCAGATAATAAGCCCAATTGGGCTTTTGAGCGCATGCGCTAAAATAAGCCCCTCCCAAAAAATAAGCCCTCCCCAAAAATATTGCACTACAGCAGCTATGAGGTGACCACACTCGTCGCCTCTTGCACCTCAAAAATAATAAGACCTCCTCAAAAATAAGGCCAAGCGCTGTGACTTCCTGTTCTGGCTTCTGGCGGCGACGGACGAGTCCTGGGACTCATCCGCCGTTTTGTTCTTTTTCCGGCCCCAAACGGGGTGGGGTGTGCCTTTTTAGGGACCCCCCCCGTAAGGTCGGCTTGCCTGGACGGGAACAAATAGCTGATTTGGAGAGAGCGGGAGCGTTCGAGCCGGATGGCTTTGCCGGGGCTTTGGCGGCGAGGTGGAGTGTAATTGACTCTGACTTTTTTTTACTGGCAGCTTTGACTAAAAGAAACGATGGAGGGGGGTGTTTGCTAAACCCCCCCTCGGATTTACAGCAGCGGCGTTTGGAAATGGCTCCTCGAACGCGAGGAAGCGGATATTTCTCATCCGGACTTTGCTGAAGAAGTGAAAGTCCTTTGCGGTTTGTTTCTAGCTACAATGTTTCTAAGTCCTGCTATAATGGAACAATTTTCTTTGTTGCTTTCTCCTGCTGGTTTCCAGATTGGGCGGGGGAAGATGGCTTCCCTTTGTTCTTAAATGACTATTCTTTATGGAAAATTTCCGACATTCCTTTGTGACCTGGACTGTCTCTCTCTACTAATGGAGGATTTTTGATAAATGATTAATTGATTCCTTCCCTGGAGCGCCTTCTTTGTCTTCATAATTGACTGTGAAATTTGTTTTTCTCTCTGGATTTTACAACTTTCTACAACTTTGATCTGAACTTTTTCTCTGGACTTGCTCCAGCGGCCGCACCCAAAAAACGCCATCTTATTGGCACTGACTTAAACAGCTCACCATGGCTTCCAAAAAGCAACCAGAAAAACCAGACACAGATGCAAGATTAACAGCTATGGAAGAAGGGTTACACTCTTTGGTACTGGAAATTAAAGAGCTTAGAAAAGACCACTGCAGTTCCAAATTAGAGCTTTTGGAGACACAGAAGAAATTGATGCAGAATACACAGAAGACTGAAGAGTTGGAATTGGGACTGGCTGGGGCAAAGGGAGAACTTAAAAATGTTAATATTGAAATTGGAGATTTAACTGGTTATATGTCTAGGATGGATTTTGAAAGGATGTCATATTTTTTAAGATTTCAGAATATTCCGGAAGAATCCGGTGAATGCCTTCCTGATCTTATGAGCACAATTTTAGCAGACTACTTACACAAACCTAAGGAAGAGATCAGGGGGGTCATTGACCTGGTTTATAGAATAAATTCAGCATATGCCAGGATAAATGAACTACCCAGAGAGATACATATTAAATTTGTTAGAAGGTCTACCAGGGAGGGAATATTGAGGGCGCAGAGAGAGGGTCCGTTAATGTACCAACAAAAGGAAGTTGCCATCTTGAAGCAGATCCCGAAAAAGATTAGAGAGGTGAGGAGGAAATATTCCTTCTTATCTAAAAAATTGTTTAAACAGGGGATTTGGTTTAAGTGGGTGATGCCAGAAGGGATGTTGGTGTTCTGGGAAGGAGGGAGAGTAAGGATTAAAACAGTTGCAGAGGCGAAAGCCTTTCTTAAAAAACATTCCTCAATCCTGGAGGATGAAAGTGGAGGAGCAGAGGGGGCCACGGCCTCGCCCACTGGGGGTCAGGGAGGAGAACAAGAAGACACAATTGCTAAGAGACTTAGATCTAAAAAATGACTTTTTTAATACAGTATAACTTTTGTTCGGATGTTTGTACACAATTGCTAGCATAGAACTTAGAATTTACATGATGTATGCACTTCTCTTCACCTTGTAGTACTATTGAAATATGTATTATCTAAGTTTTGTCAAGAAGCCCCGGAGGGGGCCAACGATCTCGACGTGAAAGTTCTCAAAATATTTTCTCAACTCACCTTACCCTACCCTACTCAAAAAATTTGTAAAACTCAATAAAACTTTTTCAATATAAAAAAATAATAAGACCTCCTCAAAAATAAGGCCAAGCGCTTATTTTTTTTGGGGGGGTGTCAAAAGAAAATAAGTCACTGTCTTATTATTGGGGAAACACGGTAGCATCATTGTACATATAGGCCATATTCAATTATTATCCAGGTATACCAGATATGTTCTATGATGGATCCTGTGAGGGAGAACTGTGAACTGTTACAATCATATTCTTTCTTTCTTCATGTCTTTGGTTGGTGATATATCAATAACAATTGGTTGAGGTTTCTTTGTTTGCTATGGAAGATTCCCCTAGAAACAAGCTGAACGACTGAAATAAGTTTTTTTTACTTAACCATTTGCTATAAGCATCCAGCCAAAATAAATTTTTCAAAGCACTTTCTGTTTTATGATTTTAAAAAATGTTGGCATTTTTCCTTCTCACAAGCTCTGAAAAAAAATCACTATAAAAAAAACAACAGCTGCTTTTATCTTCCTAGCCAATTTAGCCATAAGCAGGTCTTTTAAATAATGGTGTTTTGATATACAAATTGCACTGAGGGCCAGACAAACAAATGGATCAGATTCAGTCTATAAACTTTTAGGCCTAATAAGCAGTGGAAGCAGTACCATAGAAGGCTATGCATGCTTTGAAATAATTTAGAAATAGTACTTTGGGCCTTACATGAACACAGTATCTCCCTGCTATTCATTAAAACAAGCATCTTTTTTTTTTAAGTTTGTGTTTGAGCCCGAAAAAAGATGTTGCTCCATTATGAGTCTGATCTGAGCTACTGTAGCATTTTTTTAGGCCCACATGGAGTCCGAGAAAAGATGTGCTCACTCATCTTTTCCAAATGACATTTCAAAATAATTTTTGAAGGCTGTATAATTCTATTTTATCATACTCATCCACATTCATGGAAAATCATACGCACATAATTATACATATGTGCATGGGCGCACACACACACACACATACTTAGATAATTATTAGATTGCTGAAACGAGTGATGATTCATGCTCCAAGGATATGCAATGATATTACTCTGATATCCTCTGCTGCCATCTTTATAGTTCCGGCCTATTTCTAAAATAGATACTCATTTCTATGCATGCAGAATCAATGCCTGCTGGACCACCTCAAATTTCTCTACAGTGGATGCTACTTGCATGTCTTCATTATCAAGCACAGTAAACTTCTGATTGACATAAGCAGTAGGATTGCTATCACTGTCTTGCTTGTCTTGCTCAGACACATTTCTGGGATATCTGGTTGCTTTTTTAAATTGGCTAAATGAAGAAGATAAGACTAACTAAAGTTCACCTCAACTACTGGTAACTGTTGCGATATTGGCGTCCATGATTTTCCACTTACTGTAAAGAGTTGCTCAAGTTTATATTTCCCTGCAAAGGCAACACCCCCATGTGACGTAGGCCATGCCACGTGGGACTAAGAACAAAAGTTATGCCCATATAAGGTAACAATGCATATTATTGGGCCACGAATGTTACTTCCTTGTATATAGTTAATAAAAGAGACCGACGGGTGGTGCTCGAAGCTTCCTGAGGTTCCTCCTGAATCGCAGAGCCTTTCACCACCTACGCTCTCATGTAAACCTTACAGAGTGTCGTTGCCTTCTTCCTCGGAGCCCGCCTAGTCTCTGACTAGGTGCACCCCGGCCAGGGGTCCCGCAGACACCACACCGTCACGTAATTACAGGTAACTACACACAAAACACCGTTTCATCATACAAATATTAATACCAAGCAACTTTGGCACAGAATTAGAACATTCCGTAGAAAGATAATACCCAATGGAGGAACTACCAAGATGATAAACAATGAATCAGAAAACAATACCCCTATCAAGGAATTACCAAAGAGAAAAGTGTATCCCTATTAACATTGGCAGGGCAAGCTACTGTAATTAATTAATTCAGAATAGAGCTGGAGGACTTTAAGTCCAATGCCCTGCTCAAGGAGGAGACCTTATACCATTCCAGACAAGTGGCTGTCCAGGCTCTTCTTAAAAGCCTCCAGTGATGAAGTACCTATACAACTTCTGAAGGCAACCTTTTCCACTGGTTCATTCTTCTCATTGTTAGGAAGTTTCTCCATAATTCCAGGTTGCTTCTCTTATTGATTAGTTTCCATCCATTGTTTCTTGCCCTGCCCTTTGTTGCTTGGGAAAATAAACTGACTCTCTCCTCTTTGTGTCAGTCCCTCAAATACTGGAATACTGCTATCAGGTTCCCCCTCATTCTTCTTTTCTCTAGACTAGCCAACTTTTGCAAAAGTATTTCAATAAACAGCCATCCCAGTATTTTTGGCAGTGAATCTTGTTGACTATACAAAGAATGCAAGAACTCTTGTTGACCATAAATCTGCCAACCAGTTACACTGGGTAACCTTCCTGTACCTTAACTGTATGTGAAAGACAGTTTTTGTTTGCGTGGCAACTCGAACTCAGCAGCTATCCTCCCTTCTTACCTGCATTGACAAAACTGAGAAAATTATTTCGCCCCAAAGTGAGGCCTTTCTTTTTTGAGCTGGCTGTGGAGGTGTCTGGCTCCTTCTCTGGAGGTGTAATCAGCATACGGTGCATTCTGGGGGTCAGGCCGTCTGGAATCATACGTGGGCTGTGCTGGTACAGATGGAAGCCTTTATTTTTAGAAAGAGTTTTCAGAAGACTTTTCCTGTTGGATTGGCTTTGATTGTAAGTCTACAAAAGAGACAAAAATTTGTCACTTTTTTGTAATAAAACGTCTTATCTGTTTCTAGTTTACTTATTCACAAATATGATTTACACTGGTTTACTATGATTCCTCTGGATATCAGCTCATTATCAACTACTTTGCTGTTTTTCACATGCCAACAAATGCCAACACAATATCCTATTTTTCAATCTACAAAGTGATTTGATATTTTTAAAACCTGTCATGTCAGAACTTATTTGCAGAATTCACATTACGTCCTCCCACTATTACCCCATGTCTGATCATGTTCAGGTGATTTTTAATATCTATTCATTGAATTTTATATAGATAATGGAAAAGAAAGTGTTGGCATAGTCAATAGTCTTAATTAAACCCATGTTAACATTTTTACTAAATGGCCATCTAATACAATAGCCCTTAAAATGTTCCGTGATCTATGCAATTATAAAGGATTAAACCATGACCAGGAACTCCATAAAGCTTATTGACTGAAGAAACATAATGCAAAAAGAAAGTATCATTAATCAAATTAAATTCAAATTAAGATTTATTAACCGCACCCTCTCCCCACAGGGACCCGGGGCGGTGCACAGGCATAATTAAAAACAATATACAAAATACAAACATTACTTAAAATAAAATAAAATAAATCTACCTATGCTAAAAATATATAATTAAAACCCATTAAAATTTGTAATTAAAAGACAGAGAGAACTATTCAAGGCCGGCCAGTCGAAAGAGATGGGTCTTCAATTTTACCCGGAAGGAGCGGAGGTCGGTGGTCGTTCTAATATCAGGGGGAAGGTCGTTCCAGAGGGCCGGGCCCGCCACAGAGAGCGCCCTTCCCCTGGGCGTCGCCCGCTGACAAAGTCTAGTGGACGGCACCCGGAGAAGCCCCTCTCTGTGGGAGCGAATCGGTCGTGAGGATGTGTGGGGCAGGATCCGATCTCGCAGATAGCTAGGTCCCGAGCCATGGAGCGCTTTGAAGATGATAACTAACACCTTGAAGCGCACCCGGAAGACGACAGGTAGCCAGTGCAGCTCGCGCAGGAGCGGTGTTACATGGGCAAACCTGGAGGTGCCCATAATTGCTCGCGCGGCCGCATTCTGAACTAACTGAAGCCTCCGGGTGCACCTCAAGGGGAGCCCCATGTAGAGAGAGTTGCAATAGTCCAGTCGGGATGTCACGAGGGCATGGGTGACTGTGCGAAGGGCGTCCCGATGTACGGTAATGTAAGGTAGTCAGGATTTATTGGAGCACAACAAAAGAGCAGCAGCATAATTGTGACTCCACCAACGTGTTGTTAAAAGATCATGCTGTCCACAATTACTCTAACTCCAATTCATAGTTTTAGAAATCTGATAATGATGTTCTTATTTTATGTACTTCTCTTTATTCTTGCCTAAAGGGGGAGGGAAAGGTCAAATCACCTCTTCCCATATTTACTGAACTAATATTATTAAAATAAATAACATTCCTCCTGTTAATTTATTTATTTTTATCCCACCTTTATTATTTTTATACATAACTCAAGATGGTGAACATACCCAATACTCCTTTCTCTTTCTATTTTCCCCATAACAACAACCCTGTGAGTTGAGTTGTGAGGGACTGGCCCAAAGTCAATCAGTCAGATTTGTGCCTAAGGCAGGACAAGAACTCATGGTCTCCTGGTTTCTAGTTTCGTGCCTTAACCACTAGATGAGTGGTAGCCAACCTGGTCCCTACCGCCCACTAGTGGGCGTTCCAGCTTTCATGGCGGGCGGTAGGGGTTTTATCTGATACTGAAGCACTTTCCCTTTTTTAAATTTAATTGACTTCCCTACTTTATAAATCATCATTACTGTGGAACCGGTGGGCGGTTAGAAATTTTTACTACTAACAGAGATACAAAAGTGGGCGGTAGATATAAAAAGGTTGACTACCCCTGCACTAGATCATTGATGGCGAACCTTTTAGATACCGAGTGCCCAAACTGAAAGGTCCACAAACATGCGCATGCACAAACATGCACAGAGATGCGTGCATGTGCAACAGAGACCCAAAAACCAGCTGGCCAATGGGAGGTGGGGCATCCCAACACCGGCAGTTCAGCAAGAGGTAAGATCTTTTCCGTTCATGAGCTTCTGTTTCATCATTTGCAGGGAAACAGAAGCTCACGAAAGAAACGCCATAGAGATCTGACCTGGGGTGACGGCACATGTGCCAGCAGAGAGGACCCTGTGTGCCACTTCTGGCACACATGCCATAGGTTCACCATCATGGCACTAGACTAATGGAAACAGGTTTTCTGGATATAATTCTATGTGACTCTAGCAACAACCCCTGTCCCAAGTCCTTCAAATATACTACTGCTAACATCAGAACCATCACTGTGAGCCATGGTGGCGCAGTGGTTGGAATGCAGTACTGCAGGTTACTTCTGCTGATTGCTGGCTGGCTGCCTGCAATTTGACAGTTCAGATCTCAGGAGGCTCAAGGTTGACTCAGCCTCCCATCCTTCCGAGGTCGGCAAAATGAGAACCCAGCTTGTGGGGCTAATAGGTTGACTCTTTAAACCACTTAGAGAGAGCTGTAAAAGCACTGTGAAGCAGTATATAAGTCTAAGGTATAAATTTGGGGGGGGGGGGGGGGAAGTGCTATCACCACCAGGACAGTGCCAGGATCTGCTAGTTCAGCTATTACTTTCCTTCAACTTTATTTAGTTGGATTTGAATGGAGTTTTTTGAAAAAATATAGAACATCAAAATCCCTATGCCTAGAATTTGTTAGGCTGTGAACAAAAGTTGGGTTTGGAGTCTCATCTTACTCGCTCTTCCCTTCCTTCAGAAAGAATGACAACAATACGCCCTTGCCGTTTGCGTCCAGTTCGGCCCATTCGCTGCACAAGACGAATCGGACTTTTTTGAGCATCAAAACAAATGATAAGGTCTACTTCTCCAATATCCAAGCCTTCTTCTCCTACACATGTGGAGACCAATGTGTTGTAGCCGCCCTCCCGGAAATGCTTCACTACCTAAAGGAAAATTTAAACAAGTTTTAGCTTGATTCTAGCAGTTCGTAAGAAAACAAATCCATGTAGCAATATTACGAGATCAGTAGATATCAAAGAATTTGAAATATGCATGAGATACCGAGAACTAAGGATTATGTACCTCTCAAAAGTAGAGAAAGTATCGAAAATGGCATTGTTACCATATTTTTCGGAGTATAAGACGCAAAGAGAGTGGAAATGTTGGTGCATCTTATATACCGAATACAGCCATTTTTGGCCTCCCGAAACCCTGCCCCCATCACATTTTTGTGAAAAATTGGTCATTTTTCACCAAAATGGGGGTGTTTTTGCCTTCCTCCATTCCTCCAGAAGCACTCTGCAGGCTTCAGCAGGGCTGGGGGAAGACAAAAACTTTTTTTTCTTACTTACCTCTTTGAAATCTTGGTGCATCTTATACACCAGTGCGTCTTATAGTCCTAAAAATACGGTACATGGAACAATTGAGGGTTTTTTTTAGATAATAACCCTATGCAAACAGACACAGTCAGTTTAAATTGTTGCAACTTTTCAGTAAATTTAGGAGCCTTATCAATTGCTATACTGTTCTATTACAAAACATTTTGATATCTACATAATGCATTAGTAATTGATAGTCATCACAATCGCAAAGATCCAAAGGAAGGAAGAACAGATATAATGTACACATTTACTTCTCTCACTCAATCTATGCAGCTTTCTTAATGAACTCAAAAGTAATTATAGCGTTGGTATGTCGTGTGAACTCTCTAACCCAGGGGTCTCCAACCTTTGCAACTTTAAGTCTGGAGTCCTTTGAAGACAGGGTCGACAGGCTAATTTTATCCCAAGAAGTCCCAAAATAAGCTTAACTAACTAACCCACACTGAGAAGGGCAGAAATCAGGAAGACAATGTTGAGAGCGGATAGGCTCTCCTGATTCTCTAAGCTAAGGGGTCAAAGATGACTGGAGCGCTATACATTTTAAAACCCATGTTCCATTTGGAGAAGGCTCCTGCAAAGACATGACAGTCATCTGGTTTCTTCTGTGGTGATGGAAGAACTTCAAAAGCCACTCCCTGTTTTTCTGCATCCCTGGCACTTGGGAGCAAGACAAATTCTCAAGGAGCAGCTGATATATGAAACAAAGCTATGAAATTCTGCTTCTCATTACATCTTTATTTCAAAAGAAGCATAACTACTTTTTGTATTAAAAATAACTAAGAGGAAACGAGCTATTATTTGAAAAAAAGCAACAATATTACACATCTGAAAAACACTGGAGAGTCCCACAGCCAAATAATAATCACGTGCTTATAACTATGAGCAGGGCAGTTATATGTTTCTGAGTTTTATTCAATCCAGGTGAATTTAACTTATATCATGAGATTACAGCAGTGAAATTAGATTTTACGCAATACCGCATTATTTAAGAATCATTCTATAGGTATTGCTATATTACAAATCCATTTCCTTGGCATCAGAAATCTGTTTGGGATGATAATTTACAAATATACAAAGGATAACATTCGTTATACCATGCGGGACAATTTGTTTCCCTGCCTCCACCCATTTCATTACCTCAAGCTGTTCCTTCTGTGTAAAACCCTTCGTGTTTTTGCCTGTAGAATGGCCTACAAAAGTCATGACTCTCACAAGAGGATAGTGATAGTTAAGCATCTCTGCAATTTCCTGAACACTGTCACGGAAGGAGGAGAAGATCATCACTCTGGTATCTGTAGGTGTGACTTCAGATGTAGTCTGATCTATGTAATAGAGAAAGCAAACCAATAAACTACACCTTGATGAACGTATATAGAGAAATTTGATACAAAGTGTTTCGGACTGAAAGCTGCATATACTGGTAAGCCAAATATTAGCCAGAGTGTTTTAAATAAGGACAGTATAAAACAAATGGCAAAATATTAAAGACCAAATAATCCATAATCTTAAAATTCAAAGCGTATAGAATATAAACCCAACAAAGGATTTCCTGCGTAAAATTGAATCGGAGTGTTGAACAATACTATTTGATTACTTGTAGCTTTTTCATTAGTAGTCAAGTTATATCCTATACGTACCTTGACGTTTTCTCCAGGATCTGAAATGTTGTAGAACAACATCTTCTAATTTCTTTAATTTGGGATGGCTATAAATGAAAGTCTTTGTCTTTTCGGTTCCTGCAAACTCAAAAAATTTTATTTTAGATATAAAAATCCAGACAGTTTTAACTTTTTTAAAAATCTTTTCTGAAAAGTTACCCTTCAAAATATAACAAAATTGTGTCCTTAATCTTATCAAGGGAAAATCCTGTAAAATTACCAGTTAGCTGAGAGATTTCAAGAGTCTCTATCTATCCAATTCAATACAGCAGATTGGGCATGCCGCAAATCCCCAGTCAAAGAGTGCTGAATGGCAGGAACTACAAGATGGGACTACTCTGCTGAAGTCACTGTTTTGGAATATGTTAAGGCCCTGCTTCTTGGTTTTACTGTTAGCTGGTTAACTATCTTCGTTGCTATGTATTTTGTGAATGCTTTGACTATTTTATTGTTCTTGATTGTTTTATAATTTTATAATTGTTGCATGTATTTTCTAGATGTTTTGATTATTTTATTGTTTTAAATTCCATAGATATTCTCAGTCATCCAGGTCATGGTTGTCCCAAAGGTGCTTTTTCAGTAGGCAACTGGACTTCCTTGTTTTTTTCCTTTAAGGTATTTCATTTCTCACCCAAGAAGCTTCTTCAGCTCTGACTGGATAGTGGGGAATGGAAGGATCTATATTACTTGCAGACAGCTGGTAATTTGCATGCTTTTAGAGTCACTGAAGCACTTGGAGGTTTATCTGTGTCCTCAGAGTTACCTGAGTGGTGCTCCTGGTTCCTATGGATTTTCTGTGGATTTCCTCTAGAAATCCATTCCTACTCTCACACCATTCAAAGGGTGCTCATCTCAAATTGTATAGCTAAAGGTCTGTAGAGATTCTCAGTCATCCAGGTCATGATTATCCCAAAGGTTCTTCTTCAGGAGGAAACTGGACTTTCTTGGTTTTTTTTCCTTGAAGACATTTTACTTCTCATCAAAGAAGCTTTTTCAGCTCTGACTGGATAATGGGGAATGGAATCAGTTGCCTTCTGAAAAAGCACATTTAGGACATTGTTTTAAATTGTTTTATGATTTTAGAATTATAAATGTCTATGGAGATTCTATAGCAGGTCATGGTTGTCCCGAAGGTGCTTTTCAAAAGGCAAATGGACCTTCCATTTTTTTTTCTTGAAAATCTTTTGTTTCTCATCCAAGAAACCTCTCAAGTTCTGCTGATTTGTAGAATTCAGATGTAGAACGTATAACTAAATTGTAAAATGCTGTTAGAATTGTAACCTGCCCAGAGTCTCTTGGATGAGTTGGGCTGCTATATAAATTTAATGAATAAAGGGAAGAAATAGATATATTGTACAATTAAGTATTTATAATTTATTCAAATGTAAATTTGAGATAGAGAACTTCAGTTTGGCATAGAGGTTAAAGTATTAGGCTACAGACTGGTACGTTGTGAGTTCTAACCCTGCCTTAGGCATAAAGCCAGCTAGATAACTCTGAGGCAGTCATATTCTCTCAGCCCTAGGAAGAAAGCAATGATCAAAAACTTCCAAAAATGTTGCCAAGAAGACTGGTGGGGGACAGAGGAAAAATTTGTTAAAATAAATAAGAGCGATATCAAATTTAAAACATAACAGAGACACCTTTCAATATCTGGAAAAAAAATTAGTATACCCTTTAGCCACAATACTCATACTATATAGACAGCCTTCACCAGGAATATCTATGGGTATTTTAAACATATCCTTCAATCCTTAGTAGATTCACTTGTCATGCTAAACAAATAGCACTGCTGTATTTTGAGTAGATAAATTGCCAACCTAGTTCATTGACGTTGCCATTTGATGAAGTTGAATCCAAAAACATGTTTTCAAGCTGGCTGTATAGCATCATGAATTCCACATTACGTCCAAGTTCATTTTTGGCTCGAGTCATTCCTTAGAAAGAAAAGTAGTTGAATGTAAAAATGTTAAATTTCGCATCTCTGCCTTACATAAACTGCACATCAATCTAGACAGTTTTGTAATCTGCAGTGAAAATTAATAGTAAAAAAAAACCACCACAGATAAGTGTCCTGGTTAATGACTGCAATAAATCTTGTCTCTCAGACACAGATAAAGAATAATGCAGTATTATAACTTTCACTTTTTCACTTTTATTAGATTTCTATCCTGCCCTATCTCCCAAAATGGGACTCAGGGCGGCGCACAGGAATTTAAAAATCTAAAAATACAGACAATACAAAATTCTACAAAAGTTAACACTAAAATTAAATAATTTAGCCCGTGCTAAAAAGAAAACAATTAATTTAAAACCCAACTCTAAAAATAGCATAGCTGTAGCAGCTACAACATAATTCAGTTAGAAAGGACGTTAAAGATATTTTAAGTCAAACTGCCATTGATGTAGCTACTCCACTACTAGTTTCCCTAACAGGTTTTGATCCTCTTTTTGCCTGAATTCCTGTAATGAAGGATTGGCTCATCCCAGCTCCCTACTGGCAATTATTCTCCCATGACCATGATGGGGAACCTATGCCACCTGTGCCACAGGTGGCATGTGGAGCCATTTCTTAGGGCACGTGAGGCATTGCGGCGTTAGCGCGCGCTGGCCAGCTGATTTTGGCCTTCATTTTCGGCCATTTTTGTCCTCCAGAGACTTCAGGAGGGCAAAAAATGGTCCAACACGCAAACTGGAAGTCAGAAAATGGGCCCAGAAGAAGGGGGGGGGGGCATTTTCATTCTCCCCAGGCTCCTTGAAAGCCTCTACAGCCTGGGGAGGGCAAAAAATAGCTCCACCGTGCCATCGCATGCCAAAAGCAAGATGGGGGGTGGGAGGGTGAGGCATGCGCACAGGGGGGATTGTGCACGCCTGTGTGGAGGGAGGGCACACACGTACACAACACACACACCTGCGCTCCTCCCAATTTTGGCACGTGATGGCAAAGAGGTTAGCCATCACTGTCCTATGAAGTAACCAGCATTATGATGAAGTTTTAATTCAAATATTTGAAAATGACTGTCAAAAAAATCCTAAAGGTGCTTTTTTAAGAGGCAACTGGACTTTCTGTCTTTTCTTTAAAGACGTTTCGCTTCTCATTCAGCTTCAGCTCTGAGAATCTCCATAGAAAGACAGACACACACACAATACACGCAAATACATTTTTAGATAATAGAATAAAATATATTCTATACAGAAAAAATATGCAGAGAAACATCTATCTTGGATGGACTTAGGTGAACCAGGTTAAAGAAAATAGTAGGTTTGTGTTGGACGGACGCATTCCTCATATTCATGATGTATGTCTATCCTTGTCTATTTAATACAGTCCCATTTTCATTATAGCTAGGTGGCAATTCTATCTACTATCAAAAATAAAAATCTCTGGAATGAACAATTATAG
The DNA here is from genome assembly GCA_039707465.1 of Rhabdophis nuchalis. Classification (NCBI taxonomy): domain Eukaryota; kingdom Metazoa; phylum Chordata; class Lepidosauria; order Squamata; family Natricidae; genus Rhabdophis; species Rhabdophis nuchalis. Next base: position 40,882,939 of record CM077643.1, on the reverse strand, counting down.
AAAAGTCAAGATAGGAGACCCAGACAAAAGACTTGAGATATAGACCTTTTTATGCTAATTCTATCTTATTCAGTCTTACATTAAAAAGTACTTGAGAAAGTGTAAATATTAATTTTATTTACTGAATTTCAATTTCCTCAAGACCATAGGCCTTAGATCAGTTGGCGGGTATGGTTCAAGTCAACTAAAAAGCAGTACTTTCTATTTTGTCTCAGCTTTTTATACCCAAAGACAGTCAATGGTGCTTCTGCCAGAATGGATGAATTATATGTTTTTCCCCTCTGTAAGAACTGATTCAAAAAAAAAAAGAAATCACTGTCAATATCTAGATCTTCTACATTATCACGTGCCAATTTTTTCTCTTTAAAAACATTTTGGGGTTTTGCGGTGTTTACACTATTTTCCAAACTAAACAGACTTAATTCTATCATTTATAATAATGATAAACATATAAGCGGGAGAACTTTCTGACACCTTTAGAAGCATTACAACATATAAATATATTTCAAGCTAATTTATGAATTAGGAAATGTGAAAACAATGCTTTATTCCCATATCTTTCATACGTCTAAATACGTTTTATTTCTAGTCAGTTCAATTTATTGCAGTCATAGACCGGGAGTACAACCAGAGATTTCTAATATTTCTTTAGAATATTTTAATAGACATGAATAATATATCTAAATCCCCATGATTAAGTTGAAATGGGAGTAAAAACAGATTCCTTACCTTTTGATCCATCCACAATTCCACGTAAGAAGGCATGCAATGATCTCATTCCCATTTGCAGTAACAGTTCGTAACCATGATATAAACTAATACAAAGAGCAAAATCTCCCTCTATTGCACCTTGCTGCATTCGCTGGGGAAAAAAGACATTCCTGATTTCAGCAACAGAATTATAGTTATACAGATTCATTTGTAACAGCAATTTTACTGTGATTCTACCTACAGTTTAAGTAAATAATAAAGTAAAATAGACTTCCGCCTGAGTATCTATCTAAGCACTTTTTATTCCATTTTAAGCTTACTGGGGGGAAAAAAATCAGATCCTTTGAAAGCTCAAGGACTGGATTAGATTTCTCTGTCACTGCACATCAGGGAACGTATTTTTCTGTCATTCGGAGACGGTTGTATAATTGTTGCACTTATACGTCTACAAATGTTCGTTCTGACCAGGGGGCTTAAAACGCTACATAAATGGGATAGAAAACTGTAGTGGGGAAAAAATCCATTTTTGAGACAAATAGTGCAAGAATCTGAATGTATTCCGATAAATGGATAAAGCCTTTACCTAAACTCCACAAAAATGTATAAACATTCCACTTGGCAGGCTTTTTAAAGAGTAGAAGACAGAGCTACATTGCCTTTTTCTTAAAGATAGTATGGGCACCTCTTTTTCTTAGACATTGCAGAGCCAGATAAGGAATTCTGTAACCCAATAGAGATCCAGAAAAAAAGTATATTAAAGCAGTGTTGCCCAAACTTTCTGGCTCAGCAGAGGCGGCAGGGGAGGGTGGTTTCACACGTGCACACTTTCACAAATGCAGCTTTGCATGTGCGCACACTCCCCTGCCACTTCCACAGCATGGTTCCAAACACACCACAGTCTGGGGTTGGGGACCCCTGTATTAAAGGACCTCAGAGGTGGAAATGGAATTAGAACTCTGGTGTTAATTTTATGGGAATTGATTTGCTATTATTTTGTGCTATCTCTGTGCATGCACAGCGGTGCTCCTGGATAAAGGAATAAAATCTGGACATCATTTTAGACATTGTTTTCTCCTTTTCAACTCCATTTTAATACTTTGATTTTAGTATTCATGATAAATAACTTGGATTCCTACTGAAACAGTTGTTTTAATTCTGAAAGGATTTTAATCTAAAATAATCTAATCTAATTTCTCCCTGTTTGATTAGGTACCAAAAGGGGGGAAAGCAGGAAAAAAACACATCACTTTATCTATTCTTGAGTGCCACTGTGAAAAAGTGCTAGGGTTTTCCTGAAAAGGCTCCGCAAACAGTAAAGGAGGCTGTAGTAACAATTTTGAGAAAAGCCTGAGACCTCCCCACCCCCATGGGAAACAGAGGCACCAGTCCATCACATTCCAGTTGTGCATTTAAATATGACCAATTATAAATCTGATTATATAGGGGAAAAAATAACAAATGATATACTTCTTGAGAACATGTACCTCAAAACGTGAAGCGGGGTTTTTCCTAAATTGATCTCGTGCTAAAATTATCTGATACTTTGTGAGAGAAGATATTTCATGTCGTGGTAACACCTGGAGTCTAGTTAGCCGACTAGTAAAAATTTCCAAGATCTGAACATAAAACAGAAGACAAAATTTTTGGAATGTCACAAGTGTTTCTACATAGCATAGAGAAAAATGCACAGCAGGTTGAACCAAATGGAGCTCAAAGTTTTGAAACAAGAAGTGATTTAATCTCTTATATTTTAGTTGTTGAGAAATCAGAAAAAACAAGCCAGCTTCCTGCATGTCTGCATGACCCCAGAAGGCCATTCAGCAACTTTCTCAGAACAAATGAACAATATTTGTCGGTGTGTTAATGGTGGGGCAGAATGTGAGAGCGAGTGATACTTTTGAGGCAGTGTTAAGCCCCGGAAGACAAACTATTAGCATTCTCAATTTGTCACCATTTATTGTCTGACATTACACTTACAAAATTTAGGCATTTTGTCACTGACTTCCGATAGCACAATTGGGGGAGAGTGGGTATGTTAAAGACTGCATTCAACCTACAATTAAATTTTATGCATCCTGAAATCCATGAGTCCTTCTGCTTTAAAACAAAACAAAACAAGGTTTCATTTGATGCAGCTATTGCTTCCTTAAAATCTAAAACATCTACCCAATCCATTCTAGCAAATAGGATAAATTCATGAAGGACTTCTAAACAATAATTGGATTCAATCTCTTTTTTGGGAGAAGGAGAAGTATTACTTTACTTTAATTCGACTTATTAACCGCCCCCTCTGTCCGAAGGGACTCGGGGCGGTGCACAGGACTTAGCCATTAGTTAAGGACTTAGTTAAGGACTTAGCTGATAGTTCTGCTTCCGTGTGCTCCCAGTCACGGAAATGAAAGAAGGACCACATATGGAATTGAAAAGAAAATTATAAGGTATCAGAATGGTATATACTGTCTACCTTCCCTTTAAGGCTGCTGTCGGAGCAGAGAAGATATAAATGTTATACAGATAATCCTCAATTTATGACCACACTTGAGACCGAAATTTCCATTGCTAAACAATGTGCTTGTAAAAGCGAGATCTCACATGACCGCATTGCTTAATGATCCCAATCCTGGCACTCCTGGTTACTGCCATAACTCCAGATGTGTGGGATGTTAAGCAGAGGGAGGAGTGCCGCAGAGAGATGAAAGACCTGGCAAAGTCTGCATGAGAGATGAGGGACAGTGTAGCGAAACACAGAGACATTAGGGAAAGAATACTGCTGCAGGTCTGGGGATTCTTGGGGCACTGTGGATCTGAGGCTGCAAGAAACTCTGGAACTGAAGCATAACACTATGGCCAGCCTTGGAAAGGACTTGGCCAATCCTTAGCTCAGCTCAGTACACCCCAGCCCAGCCACATTGTGGCACCCAGCTGACCTTTGCCATCAAGGCTCACTTGCAGAAATCATTTATCCAGCGCACAGTGCTGAGCTTTAAAATTTACTAACAGTAGTCACTAAACCCCGAAGCTCAATAGTTCCCATCACGTGCCCACCATAAAAGTCTACGCCATTATTTTGACATAAACCTACAAAGCCATAAATAAAAAGGACCCAATTATTTGAAAAGATGCCTCCAACATTATTTATGCCATAGGATAAGATTGGTAGAAAAGTCCTGTTGTGGCCCCAAAGGTGGTTATGACTCATTGTATGCCGACCTGAAGTAAGGCTTTCAATCCTTGGCAGATTCCCAGTTATAAAATTCTCTACGGAGGATAGAACTTGTTCCCTATCTTGTTTTAATTTTTGTTGGACCAGCTTGTTTTTCCAGACACTTGCATGTTAACAACTAGGACAACACTTTCGATTTAATTCTTTATAACTGTTCTACTCCTTGTACAATTGTTTCATTTTATAGGGGTTCACTTTTTATTTCCTCTCCTCAAACTTTTTTCACGGAAGGATGTTTTTAATATTTTGTATACCATTCTGGGCTCCTTTAGGACAAATAGTGGTATAAAAAGAAAGCAATTAGCCTTGTAATAATCAAACAGTAATTAAATGCATTAACCAAAACCAAGACTATAACTACAGAAGACAGTAAATCTGGCCTCTAATATAATGCATCGTTACCTTCTAAAATCAATTATTATTTTTAGAGGCTAGTGCTAAAGATTTGCTCATTACAAACATTTATAAAGCAATCATAATTACAGCTCATTGTAATGTGATCTTCACAGGGCCAACTAGAAAATGAAACTACAAGATCTCCAAATATCCCTTCTAAGTTCAACATCTAGTTAATTACAAAACTGTCCAAAGCCAGCCTCTGAATTCTTCCAAGAATAAACCACAACCTTTGATCAGACATGCTAGAGTGACTTTAATGAGAAACTGCAGCAAAATGCAAACCCAATCAGGATAATTCACCAACTGTTAAGCATTCTATTGTCAATCTGGTTTAATTACATATGTCACTGTTCGAAGTTTTAAACTACTGAAAAAATAAGTTCAGAAACACACCAGTAAATTCAGTGTTTTTATTTAACAGGCTCAATGAGCAGAACTCCCTTTGCAAAATGAAAAATAAATGTAATTATTAACTTGCATTTCAAGTTGAAGGACTCAGGCTGGAATTAGGAAAGTTTGTTGAAAGAATTTCTGAGACAGAAAGTTGCAGTTACCACGAGTGTAACAAATGGTGAGACACTACTGCCTAACAACAAGAATGCTACAAGTCAGAAGGACATGCTAGAAGGATGCTACCTAAGGCACCTCTAACTTTTTATATAATAGTAAGACACACCCCTTTTGATAAGAAAGCTTATTAATGTATGAAGAAAGAGAGTAAAGTAGAAGAAACCAATCAAAAGAAACATGTGCCAAGGAACTAATGATTTATTCTTAGGGTGTTAATTTCATAGCTGTATAAATTTTGTATTTATGCATGATTCTGGGTCTTGGCTCCTATAGCTGCTGAGACCCTTTTGCTGGAATACTCCAATAAAATATGCCATTCTCTATTGGCTGTTGTGCCCATTTTGGGTACAACAAAGTGTTGAATAAAATTTTACCTAACTCTTACATGTTAATTCTACTTTCATTTTCATAATTCTAAAACAGCTTAAAACTCACCCGTATGTAAGCACTCTGAATTTCAGTCAATTCTTTCCCAAGTGGAACAACACATTTTTCAATTCGCCGCTCATGAGAATAAGGCTGAATATCAGGAGAATCTTCAGAGCAAAGTTCTATGTGGGAAATTAACAGGTTGGTAATAACTTGCTGCACAGCCTGTTAAAAAAAGGTGCAAATAAAATTATGTGCTGCATCTCAGTTAGGCTCATGCTAGCATAATAAAAATCAGACATATTTGGACACACAATTTCAGAGTTAATGTCTTTCAGATCCTTTACTAATATTCACAGTCTGTAAATATTATAGACAAAAAAGAGTAAAATAAGGAAAAAATCAAGTTGTCCTACCTGTGGGGTTTGCAGCACACATATTAAGATGCTAAAACCTAATTATCCACCACAGAATTGCCAATGTAAGGCTGGCTATGTATGATTTTTAATTTTTTTAAAAAAAGTTGGGATAATTTGTGAGTGTATTTCTTTTAAGTTAATTTTAATAGTTTTCCCCTGAAAACTGGTAAAAAAAATTACCCCAAACATAAAACACTGGACTTCACTTCACAATGTAACCTAAAGAAAATCCTAATAGCTTCCAATATTTTATTAATAGTATCTATTAAGGAATAGCTTTAGGACCTTCCCTCCTGTCAGTTTAAACTGTCCAGAGGCGTAGCGTGGGGGGTGCAGGGGGGGCCGGCCGCACCGGGCGCAACATCTGGGGGGGCGCGCACGGGGAGGGATGATCGCGTCTCCTTTCGTGTGAATCGTGTCCGTCCCGGTGGGTTTGTTTGATCCCCGCATTTGTTTGTTTGTTTGTCCTTCGGGGGCTTCGAAAAGTTTTTGCGATCGGAGGGGGAGGGAGGGAACGAAGCGCCGTTTCAGTTGCTCTCCAAGCGGGTGAAAGAAGGAAAAAAACAACAACTTCCCCACCGTGTTTGTTTTCTCTCTCTTTTGACAATAAAGACGTGTTGTGGTTTTTCCCTTCGCGCTTTTCAATTGAACGTAGGGATCGAAGGCATTGCGGGGAGGGGGGGGAGGAGGGAGGAAGAGCCCGTTTTGCAAACTCGGATCTTGGGGAAAACAGCTGATGGTTCCAACAACTCTTCCCGCCATGTTTCTTCCCCCCCCCCCCCCGATCTGCATCGGGATTATAATTGGGGGGTGGGATGTCGGGGAAGGGGAGATGAACTGCTAGCAACAATGAAGGCTGTGTCTGGCTTTGGATTGTGTGGATGGGAGTTACCAGGGTTTGTGTCCTCTCCCCCCCCACCCCCCCACCCCAATCAGCCTTTAAAATGGTAGCTTTTGGGGGGGGGGGCGGTTTCTGGCGAGCTGGGAATCTGCTGAGTCGGCAAAGGCTGGCAAGGCTCTTTGGGGGACTGTAAAAGGGGAAGAGAGAGAGAGAGAGAGAGATGAGTAAAACGGGAGTAATTACCCCTGGTGACTGTCAAAACGATGGGATGGAAGATGAACTCTTTGGAAATGCTTTCCCTTCCTGATTTTGGATGACTCCTGGGAAGGGAAGGTTCCCCAACAGAGGTCATTTGAAAAATGGAAGGCAATCTTAGTCAGAATACTTGATTGTGTTCTGTATCTAGCCAGGCAAACCTTACCCTTACGTGGTCACTCTGAAAATTTAAATGCAGATGGTAATTGTGGAAATTTCTTAGAAACTTTCAAGTTACTCGCCAAATATGACCCAGTTGCCAAACAACATCTTCACAGAGTACAACGCACAGATGGTTACATTGTGTCCTATCTCTCTCCACAGAGCCAAAATGAGTTTATTAGCCTGCTCGGCGATCACATTCGAACAGTCATCTTTCAAAATATCATAAAGGCCAAGTATTTTGCTATAATGTTTGATAGCACTCCTGGTATTTCACACACTGACCAAATGTCCCAAGTGATTCGATATGTGCATATTGAAGATTCAGGAGTCCATGTGACAGAGTCTTTCATTGACTTTATTCGGTTATATGGGAAATCAACTGATGTCATTACAAAACAAATTTGTGACAAGTTGCAAGCTGATGGCCTTAAACTAGAGCATTGCTACGGCCAGGAATACGACAATGCTGCGACTATGGCTGGACACATTAGTGGTGTACAAAAACGTATTTTGGATATGAATCCCAAAGCAATGTTTGTGCCATGTAACAATCACTAGCTCAATCTTGCTGGGATGCATGCAGTTGGTGTTGGGACAAAGTCTGTTACTTTCTTTGGCACTGTGGAAAAGGTGTATTCATTTTTCTCAAGCTCCACCCACAGGTGGGATATCCTTAAGAAACATGTACCAATTCGTGTAAAGCGATCGTGTAACACAAGATGGAGTTCAATGCATGAAGCTGAACACACTTGCTGAACACACTGAGAAAATAATAGACGCTTTGGAAGCGTTGAGAGATGGGCCGGAAGAAACCTCTGAAACCAGGGGTGATGCAGGAAGTCTTTTAGTTTGCATAATGGCATATGTTTTTTTCTCTTTCTTGCATTTTTGGAACCCAGTACTAACCGAAGTAAATGATACTCAGATCTACCTGCAGCAAGAAGGACTTGCGCTTGATCAATGCGTGCAAAAGTTAAAAGCATTGACTTTATTTTGTCATGAAAAACGGGATAGTCTAGTGTCAAAGGCAACTGAGAAAGCTCTGCAGGTATGCAAAACCTATTGCATACCTACAGAGAGAAGAGTTGGAAGACGCAAGAAGATGGATGGTGAGAACAGTTGCAATGCTGGCTTGACCTTAATACAGGAAACAAGCAGTGAACAACTGGAAGCAATTGATCAGCTTCAGGCAGAAATTAAAAAAGTACTACGCAGATGAATACGCTGCACCAGCGATTTGCTTTTTTGCAAATCCAAACATTGTTGGATACTAAAAAAGATGATTTTATTAAGAAACAAATTCAGCACACGTGTGCTCAGTACACGGAATTGAATGCTGCATCTATGCTCACCGAAATAACTCGACTTCGGCACCACATTATCTTGTATAAGGAGGTCAATCCTGATGAGCAGGTTGCAAACTGGTCAGCTTTAGATCGGCTTCACTGGGTGTATAAGTGGAAGCTGCAAGAAAGTTTAACTAACTTTGTTGTCACATTAAGAATCTTTCTTACTATCACTGTTTCTACAGCGAGTTGTGAAAGAAGTTTCTCAAAACTTAAACTAATTAAAACATATCAGAGATCTACAATGAGCCAAGAAAGACTGAGTAATCTAGCAATACTGTCCATTGAGAGAGACTTTAATGTAGATTTCAATTCCGTTGTTGAAAAATTTGCGCTAATTAAAAGCAGGCGAATTTAAATTAATCTGTATATTATATACAGATTGATATCTTGCACTTCTATTAAAGAATTACAATTAGAGGTACAGGATTGAGGAAGTTGGCTCCATCTAGCCCAGTCTTGGATCATCTCCAGGGTATGGTTCCATTTTGATGTTTAGTTTTTGTTCTTGATATTGATATCATCTTGATATGATGGTTGTGAGACGACATATAATAGCATGGCCCATGATAGGTTACTACATTTGTAGATTTGTATTCATAGACCTGCTGAAAATGTGGAGAATGTGTAATGCATGTTCGCACTCAATAAAGTGTTTGAAAATAAACTTGTATTTAGATGCATTTTACTTTAATTACATCAGTATTTTCCATAACAAACAATACATGTGCTTAGGGGGTAAGGGTTTCTTTAACTAATCTAGTGGAAGAGACTCGAGTGCTAAAATCCACGGGTTGGGGGGCGCAAATTACTTGCCTTGCCCCGCGTGCTGACAACCCACGCTACGCCACTGAAACTGTCAGCTGATAAAAGAAACTGCGTAAGAAGGAAAACAACTTTGGAGAACTGAGATGTGTATTCAAGTACAGCAACAGTTTTAAAAATCAACAGAGATAATGTATACCGTAATTATTAAGAAAATCTAGCTCCCTCAACAAAAAGAATTGACTCACCTTTGCATCACTGCCAGGAGTTGCACTTAGAGCCAAGACTCGAAACTCTTTGGTGTATTTGTATAATTCTTTCACGACCTAAAGGAGAATAACTTTCATTACCACTAAGTTTATTCTAATACATCCAAAATAATTCTGATAAAATCAGTGTCTGTAAAATAAATGTATATCTTGCTGAGGTGTAAGCCTGTAATTGTAAACTTATGCTATGTGATAAAACCCATAGACAATATTTATTTTCTGGTTAAGAGTTTAAATAGACAGAGTCCCTAGCATGGCCAGCTTTCGGTGGGGCATTTTTTTGCAGTTGTAAGGACACCAAAAGGTGGAATGTTTGAGTTATAAACTCTAATTTAAACATTCCACTTTTTTTGGTACTTCCTATTCTAACTTCCACTGTTATTGGTATTGCCAGAAATCAGAGTTTAAATGATGAGATAGATAGCATGTCTTTTATAAAAATAGCTGTTAATTTCCCTTTTTCCTTTTTATTGCCCTAGAGCCAAATACTTATTCTTTGCTAATATTCTTACTCAAATTATATTATGTATATGATGCTTCTTCTGTTATGTTGATGTGCAGAAAAAAAGTAGGAAAAGATTAATACTACATCAAAAAGAATCTGGAAATAAGAATAAAATTGAAAAGAAATGCATACTAGGGCTCACTGGCTAAAACAGAATCGATTTTAAGATTTACTACTTATAACCTATCCAAGATTTTCTACCTATAGGATGACATTTAAGAGCCACCTAGTGGCAAAAAAATCTTGTGCCTGTAGGATGAAAACTGGAATTTTTCAACTCTCATCCTAAAATCCTGTTCCTTTTTTTTATAAAACGTTTTTTTATTTTTATTTTTTAACATACATATAATCCAAAGTATACCATTACATCTTAACAAACATTTTTTTTAAAATATCCAACATTATATCAATTCCTCTTACCATCAAGCCACATCAACTTTCATTTGCTCTTCTGCTTTCCATTTACCTGTAATGACGAACCTACGGCACGAGTGCCACAGGTAGCACGCGGAACCATTTCTTAGGGCACGTGAGGCGTTGCCCTGTCAGCACTAGCGCGCATGTGTGCGCTGGCCAGCTGATTTAGGACTGATTTAGGACCAGCTGACTTCTTTGGAGGCCATTTTTTGCCCTCTGGAGTCTTCAGGGAAGCTCCTGAAGCCTCTGGAGGTGAGGGGGGAGGCTGTTTTCACCCTCCCCAGGCTCCTAGAAAGCCTCTAGAGTCTGGGGAGGGCGAAAAAAGTGCACCAAAAGCAGAGGGTCATGCACATAGCATTATGGGTGTGGCACACACACGCACGAACCCCCTCCGCTCCCCCCGCTTTTGGCACGCAAGCCAAAAAAGGTTAGCCATCACGGCCATACACCATATTATAGTCTGTTTTATCTTCAACCTTTCTCCTCACACTCTCTCCTCCTCCCTATCTCCTTTCTCCCCTCTGCCATCTCTCTCTTCTCTACATCCCCTTACTCTCTCCCTCTCCTCTCCCCCGTTTCCACACCTTCCCTCTCTCTCTCTTTCCCTCCCTTCCACTCTCTAATTTGCATGGTGTATTTCAGCGACTGAGCAAGCTCCATTTAATATTAGTGGCATTAATAATTATATTCCAGAAAATATTTTCCATATTGCTAATTTTACATACCTTCTCCTTTTAAAAGTATACTTCTATACAGGTTCCATTTACCCCTACCCCCCAACCCTATTTTTTGGCTGAAGTGTGGGCCGGGTTCAGGTTTCCAGCTATCCTCATAATACTATTACATACTTATACATCATTAAGGACCCATATTTTTTAAGTCTCGTGTTACAACTTTACATATGTATTGTTAGGCGTATTTCCAAATACCCCCTCCATTTTTTCCCCTTCCCCCGGTAACTTTTCCAATTAATACTTTTCTTATTTGTAATCCAATATAGTTATTTCACATTCCACTATTAATACAAATCAACTGACCTATTAACCTTGTTCATCTTAGTTCATCTACATTTAATTCCCTTTTACTTAACAATACTTTCTATACCATACATACATATTACATTTCAATTTAACAGTTAATTGAAATACAATAACCTATGCCTCAGAAACACTCTCCACACTTTTTAAAATCCTATTTCTTGATGCAGTCTTTTTCAATACATTCCCTGAAGAGTCTATATCAGGGGTGTCAAACTCAATGCCCCTGGGCTGCATCCAGCCCTTAAGATGCTTAAATCTAGCCCGCCCCAGTCCCCCAAGGTCAAACACCATCCTGATGCAGCCCTCAATGAAATCGAGTCTGACACCCCTGGTCTATATAAATATACAATTCTAAATCAGTTAAAAATAGTCTAATGAGTTTGTAAAGTGCTCATCAACAGCTGGAAGGCCCTTTAACAATCTCTAGAGCAGCGGTTTCTTGGTCCAATTTCAAAATCCCTGTTTAGAAATTAGTTCAAACTTATAGAAAGAGCTGTTTCTCTCCAATTTGCTGCTTGTGAAAGAAAAAGAGAAAAAAAGAAAGAATGAATGCCTACATCAATTTTTGGCTTTGCTAGCTCTAGACTAATATGTGGTCCCAACTAGATTGCTTTTTAAATAATAATCTATTCAAAGACAGAGTATAAGTTTATACAATCCACACTACCTGACAATACGCATGATTTCCAAGAGCTTTATGGGCCTCATCAATAACCAGGCATTTAATTTCTGCTGCTGGACATGTGCCACGAGAAAGATCATTTGCCATTATTTGAGGAGTGAGAAAGAAGACCCTTTTGGTGCGCCAGATTTCTTTCCGATCAACAATTTGGGTACCTCCTAAAAAAAAGATAAGAACAAGTTGTATGTCTAAACATACATAGCACAGCCATTTACTAGCAATTAATATGAGCTACATATTCTAGCAGAGTTTACATTGAATGCATTCTTATACATTTAAAAAGCAGCCTTCAGGTTTTTACATTGCTTGCCAGAAAAACATTTTAAGTGACAGAATTTCGTAATGATATTGGTAGTATTGTACTGAAAATAGAAAATTACTTGCATTTTGCATAAATACCGGTCAACAATCATGAATATTGTCACAGATCAAATTGAGGAAATTCAGTTGAACTATTTTTTTTCTTTAAAATCCACCAAATCTGTTGAATTACAAATCACCATATGGTTGCACTAGCACGGAAAACAGAAAGTACAATTCAAAGTCCAAGCAAGTCTGATTCATTGCAAGGTATCTGCTGTGCTTGGATACTAGACGCCTACATATTCACACACACACACATACACACACACACACACTTTTCATCTTGTAAAAAATATACTCAAGATAATCAGGATTAAATCCTCTACGCATTTTAAGCGTGCAGAGCAGTTCTTAAAATGGGATAATTACTCCCAAGGAGGTAATTTGAGCATATCCTGGGGTAATGGAGTAACAGGGACAGCCCCTGACAAAATACTTGAGTAAACAATAGTCAAATTTGTTGGAATAATTATATTTGAGACTAAGAAAAAGGATAATTGGATCAAACAATTTAAGAAATCCCACTCTGAAAGGATTTAATGGCTAGAATTAATCACATTTCTATTTTGGGTGGAAACAGACTTGGTGAAAGTCAAAAATTAGCACATAAGGAAGAATGCAAATAATCTATAAGGAAAAAACTAAGAAATACCGGTAATAACAGGTATCACAGGCTTTCCCCCTAAATTATGCAGCTTTGTTCAGAAGACTGGATTTTGCAAACAAATATCTAACACCTGAAAATAAATTAACAAGGATCTAACTTGTGTTGCTCCTAAAAGTCAAAACTGTTACTCAAATTTATTTTGTGTAGAGAAATACACAAAATGGTGTTTATTTTTAAAAACAAGACGTCTTAATAAGATACAAGATAAACCCTACAATGAAACCAATAACCCAGTCATAGCTTAATATATATGGGATGCCAGCCACATCAACAGGAATCGGGCCGCTTGGAAGGGCTGGTGGTATCAATCCAACGAATACAGGTGCCAGGTAAAAAGGATTGTTGGAAGAAACATCCAAGCTGGGAGAAAGACGCTGGAAACCACATGGAGCCTGATTGGGGGGGAAAGTTTATTGATAAACAGAACTACACACAAAGACAGCAAGCAGTTCTGGGTCAGCAGGTGGATTTTTCTTCCAACAGGATATAAAAAAGACATTTTTATACTTTATAAATTGTTTATAGAATTCATATAATTTTTTACACTTTTTATACTTTACATAAATGACCTTTGCGATCATATCATGAGCAACTGCATTCTCTTCGCTGATGATGTAGAACAGGGATAGTGAACCTATGGCACGGGTGCCACAGGTAGCACGCGGAACCACTTCTTAGGGGACCCGAGGTGTTGCCCTGCCAGCTCCAGCGTGCATGTGTGTGCTGGCCAGCTGATTTAGGCCTTCTTTTGAGGCCATTTTTCGCCCTCTGGAGGCTTCAGGGAAGCTCCTGAAGCCTCTGGAGGTGGGCGGGAGGCTGTTTTCACCCTCCCCAGGCTCCTAGAAAGCCTCTGGAGCCTGGGAACGGCAAAAAAAGCACACCAAAAGCAGGGGATCACGCACATAGCATTATGGGTGTGGCATGCCCACGCACGCCCCCCTGAGCTCCCCCCGCTTTTGGCACATGAGCCAAAAAAGGTTAGCCATCACTGATGTAGAACTATTAAACACCACCAACAATGCTGCTGCCCTATAAAGAGACCTTCACTATGTAGGGCAGAATGGTCAAACAATTGGCAACTCCAAATCTCAACCAACAAATGCTCCATCTTACACATTGGTGCAAAAAATCAGAACACCAAATACAAGCTGGGCGGATACCACCTTGTGGATGACCCTCACTCTGTCAAGGACCTGGGAGTTCTCATTTCTAATGATTTAAGCGCCAGAGCCCACTGCAACAGCATTGCCCAAAAAAGGCATTAAGAGTTGTTAACCTAATCTTGTGAAGCTTCTTCTCTGGCAATATTGTATTGCAAACTAGGGCATATAAAACCTTTGCTAGACCAATTCTCGAATACACCTCATCTGTTTGGAACCCGCGCTGCATATCAGACATTAATACAATTGAGCAAGTCCAGAGATATTTCAGAAGAATCCTCCACTCCTCTGCTCACAACAGAATACCTTATGCCAGTGATGGCGAACCTTTTTTTGCCTCGGGTACCAAAAGCACGCGCTTGCGCAATGTTGCACGCACTCGGGTGCCCACCCCCATAATTTAATCCCCCCATGCCATGCACCCTGTGTGTGCGTGACACCCTGCCCTGCTGCCCCATGCTTACACACAACACTTTCTTGGAGCCTGGGGAGGGTGAAAAACGCCTCCCCTTCCAGAGGCCCTCCGGAGGCCAGAAACAGCCCATTTTCCAACTTCTAGTGGGCCCAGTAAGTCCATTTTTTGCTCTCTGGAGGCTTTCCTGAAGCCTCCAGAGGACAAAAAACTGCTGAAAATCAAGGCCGAAAATCAGCTGGCCAGTGTGTGCTTGCATGCTGGAGCTGACAGGACAACATTTCCCGTGCCCTCATAAATGGTTCCATGTGCCACCTATGGCACGTGTGCCATAGGTTTGCCATCACGGCCTTATGCCATCAGGCTTGAAATTTTAAAAAGAGATAAAAGAGATGCCTTATTCTGGAACTTCTTTTCAACTTCAAAGTCTTATAGCTCTGCTTCCACCCCACTAGGGATCACAGCCCCCTTAGCTCTTCCCACGGATCAAAGACACCAAGTCGGCTCGTGTGAAAAAAAGTGAGCCACAGAAGCAGGGCGTGACCCACCCGTCATCTCCGCCATATGCGAAGCGGGGATACCCAGGAGGCGGGCGCACGCCTCCCGTTGCTGAGCCACCAAAGGCTTGGTCGGGGCCAGGAAGAGGATCTTGCCGCCGGGGAACCACCGGTAGAAATTGTACATGACCACGGCGGCTACCAGTGTTTTGCCCAGCCCTGTCGGCAGGCAGAGCAGCGTGTTGGCCAGGAGCGCTTCCCACGACGCTCGGACCTGGTAGGCGCGCTCCTCCACGCAGCCGCCCGACGGGAACATCCACAGAGCGCCCGGAGCGCCGCCGATGAATCCCCGGGCAGCAGAAGCGCCTGACGGAGAGGGCCGGGAGGAGGGCGAATCCGCTGCTTCGGCTTCTATGGCTGCAGCCAACAGCGCCGCCTCTTCTTCTTCCTCCTCCTCTTCCACAGCCGGCGTTGGAGTCGGCTGCGCTCCCCATGTTTGGAAGAGCGTGGCCTGCCGGCTTCTGCCTTTCATTTCAGCAGTGCCGCCGCCGCCGCCGCCCTCCCGCTGTTCTCCCGCAACTCCTCTCAATGGGCAGCGACGCCATCTTGAGGGCCGCCGAAAAACCCGCCAGCTCCGAGGAGGGCCCTGATTGGCCGAGCCCAAGAAAGGCGGACCGGTCACGTGTCCCAATCTTTCGCCTTTTTTTTTTTTTTTTACACTTAAGGAAGACGGATAAACGTGTTGCAGGGTAATGTTGCCGGATCCAATCTGCGTCGGTCATCGGGATGAGAGGCTTTTGTCAGCCGTGCTTTCGGACTCGTGCTGGAGCCCATCTTCAGGGAACTACTCTCTAGTCAAAAATTCTGGTCCCGGTGACCGACTCATATTGGATCCTTCACTTTTTTAAAAAAATCGTTTATCAGAGAGAGGTTCAGACAAAGGAGGGACAGATATTTTCTCCGTTTATTATTGAAGCGCCTGCAGACATGCAACTAAATGCAATCTCTGTTTCAACGAGTCACTTTCAAGACTTTTCAAAGAACTGTTAAAAATATCACAAGCGAGCATTTGGCTTTTTTTTTGACCCTCAAAATTCTTTTTTCCGCTATGTATTCAAAATGGAGTGAGATTAATACGTGTGTGAGAGAGACAGAGAACATAAGTATGTGTGTGTACATGTATGTATATGGATATATATATTCTTTTGGGAGTGGCCATCAGAATTCCATTTTTAATGTGTGCCGGTATGCTCATAGAAGAAAGTGTCAATAAAAGTTATCTCAAATCTCCATTTGTGATATTAAAAAACTAAAACCCTTAAGTTTTCTTAGAAGATTGTGTCATGCAAGTCTTGACGGGAGTCGAAGCAGGAGCGCACTACTGTTCCTAGGATACCTTGCGAACATTTCCTCTTATTGTTGGATCGATTTCTATGATAGCTTGCTTTTGTGTTTTTAATGCCCAGTGCACCGGTCAGTCCCCCTATAACAGAAACTTTAAGTGGATAGAATAGAATAGAATAGAATAGAATAGAATTCTTTATTGGCTAATTGTGATTGGACATACAATTTGTCTTTGGTGGATATACTCTCAGTGTACATAAAGAAAAATAAAATAGAATAAAATAAAATATAAGCGAACAACCAACTTGTAACGAAATTCCATTTTAATGGATGCCTATTAGTATACAAAGTGACAATAAAATCTATCTATCTATCTATCTATCTATCTATCTATCTATCTATCTATCTATCTATCTATCTATCTATCTATCTATCTATCTATCTATCTATCTATCTATCTATCTATCTATCTATCTCTAACACTACAATATTCAACATGCATCAAAAATTGCTCCCCCAGTCTGGCTTTTGCGTCCACCCAATCACATAACCGGAGCCTCTGCTTTCTCGGGTAGAACTACGCTACCCAGGATGCCCAGCGGGAAGAGGCGAACGGAACCGCGTATGGATGGAGGCGGCGTGGCGCGCCGAGCGTGCTGGCATTGCCTTTCGTGCTGGGAGGCTTGTGAGGGGCGGCTGAAGGGTTCCCGGACTTTCCCCTAGTGAGGCGATGTAATGGCGGACCGCGCGCGTCCTTGGAGCCTGGAGGAGCTGCGGAGCGAGGAGCTGCCCAAGCGGGAGATTGTCCAGTTTCTGCAGGAGCAAGCGGCGCACAGGGTGGGGGGTCCGAGGCGCGATCTGACGGGTGGGCAGGCTCCATTCATACGTTCATGCGGGGCTAGGCTGGACGCGTGTAGCTTTCATTTGGCCAGAAGACCTGTGCAAAGTTACGAAGTCCCCTCTTCTCCTGCCTTTTTTTTTGTCCTCGTTCCCCAATTTCCTTTATTCAAGGCTCCCTCTTTCTTTAACCCTGTCCCGCTCTTCGAAGCAAGCCATATAGATAGATCTCTTCGGACGGGATGAGAGCCTTTCGGTGGGATCGCGTTGTCTTTCCTCCCCTTTTTCATTTCACGTGACTGCGGCATTCCCACATGCCAGCTTGGGTTGTGGTCGTAAGGATGGGGGGGGGGGGAGAGAGAGACAGCCTTCCCACGCCTGGAGTGGGGCGAGAGAGGATAGGGATTGCTGATTCCATTACTGACAGGCCAGGATAAAGTAATTAAATAAAATAATTACAGATAGGTCATGCACTAATTCATCCTTGTAGATTTTAATACATTGATTTTTCCCCCTATTATTTTTGTGTGATCATTGGATGCCATTCGCATACTTTGCCTTGAATTTCAGAGCATAGCAAAATATTAAAATAACCTCCGGTTATGGGCAATAGTCTTAATTTTTTGAAATGCAAGAAAACTGCCCATTGGATAATGCATCAAAAACAAGAAGTAGGCCTTGGAGTTTCTGCAGTTTCCTGTAGCCATTCATCTGTTATCTGGGTTAACAAGAAAGGTATTGCTAGGGGATTAAAAATATATATCATTTTTTTAAAATTGAAATAATTTAGCTTTAGATGAATCCAAGAACTTTTCAGTTTAAAAGGCAAAGGAGAAGGGTATATTGTATAACTGAAAGCTTCTTTCTGCTGTACAGTATCTTATATTTTTAATTTTAGCTGAACTAGATTTATGGACCTGAGATCATAGACATTTTTATTTGGAATACTGTGAAATTGTGATTTGTTTTTAAATTTGTTTAAAGCTGATCTGCAATTTCATGGCTTACTTACATTGCAAATTGATTTGTTTATCTTCCATAAAATTGGCAGATATGAAAAATCAAGAGGAACAGAATTTTCACTGTGCACTTTGCTCCTTTTCTGTCTTATGATTGGGTTCTCTTCTGCAGTTTGCTGTCACCAATCTGAATGGAATTCTTAATATAAGAATCACACGTTTTTGGATTTCAGGAGCAATAATAATAATAATAATAATAATAATTTGATGCTAATAGAAACTTTAGAGACTTTAAATTTCCATATTGTAAGTGTAGATACTATTCCAGCTCACTTTGCAGTATACGAAAATTTGTCATTTACCACAGGTTTTTATTGAATTATTGGGTATTTTAGTGTTTAATGGGATTTTAGCACAGGTATTGATTTAATTCGTTTTTATGCTATGTTTGTATATTTATTGTTTTATTCTTCCCTGTGCACCGCCCCGAGTCCCTGTGGGGAGAGGGAGCGGTTTTACAAATTAAATATATTATATTATATTATTATTATTTAGGTAGCCAAACTAATCTTAAGTTTTGTTTGTAGTTTCTTGCAGAGCACAAGTTGCTTGGTCAGATAAAAAATGTGGCTAAAACAGCTAGTAAGGATCAGTTAATAACAGCATACAACCAACTCTTTGAAACAAAGGTAAGTCTTACGCTTGCTTACTTTACCAGTGCTTTATTTGTAAACTGAAAATGGATGAAAAGCTCAGTGGATAGACCTAGTATTTTTTCTACAAAATGTGCTGAGAATCTCTACTTTAAAAGACTGCTGTGCTGAAGAAATTGTTGTCTTTGTTCTTTGATTGGTGTTGAACTTCCTGCTTGAAAGAAAAAAAATATAACTCTGATTTGGGTTTTGATTATTACGTAGATTATGGTTATAGAAGTGACTAGTATTTACTATTTCAGATAAGTAAAGAGTTGATATTATAGCTACTGTATTTTTCGGTGTATAAGATACAATTCCCCCCCCCCCCCCCCCTCAAAAAGGTGGGTGGAAATGTCTGTGCCCGAATGTTGCTGAATGTTGCCCACACACTTCTGCCTCCCAGCAATTTACCTCCTTGCAACAAACAGCCTGGTCAGCTTCAGCACAGCCTGATTTAGCACAAGTAGCAGATTGGCGGTTGGATCGGCCTCCTGGAATACTGCCTATTGGCTGTTCCATACTACAGGGATCGCCACCCATCAGTGCTGCTGCCTATTGCTGCCTCTGCACACCCCATTT
Organism: Rhabdophis nuchalis; assembly: GCA_039707465.1. Taxonomy (NCBI): domain Eukaryota; kingdom Metazoa; phylum Chordata; class Lepidosauria; order Squamata; family Natricidae; genus Rhabdophis; species Rhabdophis nuchalis. The sequence continues at coordinate 40,863,450 of CM077643.1, read as the reverse complement.
TCGGCTCCGCATGCCCCACTTTTGTCCCTTTCCAGGAGGCAGGGATCCTGGAATGGGACAAAAATGGGATGCGCAGAGGCCGAACACAGGGCACACAGAGGTGTTTGTATATTTATTGTGTCAGCAGCGATGGGCAGCAGCAATCCCCGCAGCCTGGAACCACTGATAGGTGATATTTTGGAAGGCCAAACCAACTGCCAATCAGCTGCTTGTGCTCTGCTGAAGCTGCAGGCTGTTTGCTGCAAGGAGGCAAATTGCTGGGAGGCAGAAATATTTTTTCTTGTTTTCCTCCCCAAAAGCTAAGTGCGTCTTATAGTTCGGAGTATCTTATAGTCTGAGAAATACTGTATATTATGTATCTTACTGCACCAAATGAAGTTGGAAATCACTTTTTGTTTTCTTTCTCCTCACTTTCTCCATTCTTCCCTTTGATTTCATTGTTTTAACTTGGACCTATTATATTAAGGCAGGACGCCAACTGAGAATTGGACATTAAACATGAAACCTACTGGGTCAGGCTAGACAGCCACTTAGGGCCCCTTTTACTTCTATATTAAAAGGTGACATAGGCCATTAAAGAACGGGAAATGAGTGCCTAACCACAGAGTTCAATAGTTCTCACAAAACCACAGTACTAAAGTTCGCTTAGAGACACGTATGGCCCAAGACAAAAGGAGAAGTAAAGACCCCCAACTACTTACAAGGCTTGTTCCTCAAGGTAACCAATAGGAATGGTTTAAGTATTTCCGTGTTCAAAACTGCTCTTTGAAAGATATATAAGAATCTGCTTTTTCTATAGGTCTTTGTCCGGGTGTTAACAAAACTTATTTCTGCTCGGACCTTTGGCCAAAAATAAAAGGCTTATCTAGATGTCGTTGTCCGAGTCTCCTGATTTCCTGCAACAATATAGTATTGATACATTTTATGTGGTAGAACTATAATGACATTTTAGAGAAAGATTTTATGGTTGCACCAATAAAATGTAAGTGCAATGCCTTGAACATTCAAAATATAATAAGCAGGATTACATTCATATTATTCAATATTATAATAATACATCAGGGAACAGTAGAATAGAACAGAGGTCTCCCTCCCCCACGCAACACCCCGGTACCAGTCCCTGCTGCGGGCGGCTGTCTGCAGAGGAGAAGTTGGGGACTGCTAGAATAAAAAAACAGAATTGGCAAAAACCACATAATATAAAGTTTCTGAAAATTGACATTGAAAGGTTCCAACAAATGGCTATGGTGATACAAGTGAATATAGGCACATTGTCTGCGATATTTAAAAAAAAAACTTCAGTGACACTTATACAAACTGCACATTGACAAAAAACCTGTCAATTGCTAATGACCATATTGCTTAGCTACATGCATATACTGCAATGATATATCCCAACATCCTACATTCTTGGTAAGAACTTGATGTTTACAAAGAACAACAGCTAAAGAACTGGCAGCTGTGACTTCACATTGTGGTGAACAGATACAGTATGCTCAGATGACTAATTAGCTAGATGCCCTTTCTTAATCCCCTTCGTCTAGAGTTGTATAATTGTTTTTAATCATATTTACTTTTTAATCTGGATTTTATATACTTCGTTTGATTGTTGTACACGAGCTAAAATATGTTTTGTGAAATGGGCATCTATAAAATTTGATTAATAAATACTCTTCATAGCATTATTATAACTTCCTTAGGTAGATCACTAAACTGTATATTTCCCAGAGCTTTAAGGACACGGAGAGCACTGAACAAGTGGCAGAACAGCTAAAAAATATCAAGATCGATGAAAACCAACCCAAAAAGACAAAAGCTGAGGAAGTTGTTGATGAGGTAAGCTAGGAAGTACCTCAATAATGTTTTTCAATTTTTGCTAGGTGAGTAAATAAAAAATATATTCAAATGAAAAAGGACATTAAATAATACAACTATCGTAGTTGAGATATGTAAGTTCTTTTGTCTATTGAAAATAATGCTGTAATTATAAAACATATTCTGCAAAATAGGTCAATACTGTATAGCTATTTAAATTTAAGTTCTGTGATAGTCTGATTTTGAGCTTGTAGTGATTCTATTATGCTCATTTGATCTTTTGGATTCTCACTTCTGAAATCAGATGCATTTTCCATATATGTAACAACATGTTCAACTCAAGCTTGAACACATAATTCTTTTAAAATAAATTTTTTATAATCAAGCTTAGTGGCATATGTCACAAACCGCCATACATGTTTTTAAGAATAAAGTTTATTGTAGAAGGCATTTCTGGATATGCATGTGCAAAATGATAAACTTCTTAGTTTTATCCTTTTGGGGACCAGCTACAAAGCTATTTGGAAATAATTTTCAGTTCAATAGTGATGTTATAATTGAGCTATTAATTAGCAGTTTATCAAGATGCTAAAAAAGATATTGTTGCAAATAAATAGCTCCTCCCATAGGAGGGACAGAATTCCTGTAAAATTTTGTTAAATGTATGCTTCTCTGAGAGTATATGAAAAGGATAGTGGATTGTATATCATTCTAAAGATACACTATATAGAACTTTGAACATCTGTATTTTTGAAATGGTGAAGTTTTACTGTTTTCTTTCTTTCCACTTTCATTGCAGACTTCCCCAAAATATACCAAGTCAATTCTGAAAAAGGGGGATAAAACCAACTTTCCAAAAAAGGGTGATATTGTTCATTGCTGGTATACGGGCAAGTTGCAAGATGGAACCGTTTTTGACAGTAATATACAGTCAAGTAAGTGCTTAGACAGCTCTTTAAAAAAAAGAGTTTGCAAAGCTTTTAAAGATTCAAGTGGTTTTCATTGAAGGGCAGGGTGATGGAGCTGTAGTGTCTCAAACAATAAATTGGAGCCGAGTAAGACTGTAAACACTCTACATTTTGCATTTGTTCAACCCATCTTGGAAAAAAGATGGAAAAAGTTAAAAAAATATTTTATTCCACTTTTATTATTTTTATAAATATAATTCAAGGTGGCAAACACACCTGATATTCTCTCCTCCTACGATTTTCACAGCAACCCTGTAAAGGGAGTTGGGCTGAGGAAGAGTAGTCCATAATCACTCAGTTGGCTTTCATGCCTAAAATAGTACTAGAACTCAGTTTCCTCATTTTTAGCCTGGTGCCTTAAAAATCTACAGCAGGCTTTAGACTTTACTAGAATTCTTGGGAATCAAGTCTGGTCTTCCCTACAGTATATTTTGTATCCAGAAAGAAAGGAGAAATATGTAAATACTCTATTAAAGATTTGAATCTGGTAAGCATTCCGTTAATCTGAGTTTGCAACCAAATCTGTCTTTCAGGTTCAAAGAAAAAAAAAGCACCTAAACCACTGAGCTTCAAAGTTGGTGTTGGAAAAGTGATTCGAGGTGTAAGTGTGTTAATGTGGGTGACTGAGTGTATCAGGTTTTCATACTCTTTCATTATTAGAAAATAGTTTTGGTTCTGCAGCTGTTCATCCATCTGTCTGTTTCTTTCAATAAGAGGCGGCATTCGGTATATGTGATTCCATGAGCCCTTTAGATTCTTCTATCCTGCCAGGAATGAGAGAGAACACCATTGGAAGTCTCCCATCTATTTCCTGCAGATCTTGGACCAGTGTCCAACTGTCAAAATTAGAGGTTTTGGGAGAGGGCTGTGTCATACATACATCATCACATGCATGATGCATATCATCTATTGGAGATGTCACTTCTGATACTTTCCTTAGATCTAGTTTTGGGTTGTAGGAAGATTGTTTACTAGTTTTGCATCTCTACCAAGACAGAAGACTGTAATCTTCAGATTTGTAAATCTGTATTCATGACCTTCTGTGATATTGTGGTTTCTGGGTCCAATTAATTGAGTCCAATCTACTTAATTTTCATATGATTTTTGTAGGTCCGATGAAAGTATCTTGTACTATTTCTAAATAATATCTAGCATGTGTTGTGTAGAAATCTTAGCAAAAAATACTTCAGCAGTAGTGGAGAATGAAAAAGAATCAGATTTTGTTAAAACTAACCAGAATACGTTTCTTTTCTATTTTTCAGTGGGATGAAGCCTTATTAACAATGAGCAAAGGAGAAAAGGCTAATTTGGAAATTGAGTCGGAATGGGCTTATGGGAAGAAAGGACAACCTGATGCCAAGTATCCTGCTGACATTTATCATTATGTAGATTGCAAAAGCCATTTTTCATATACAGTAGAGATTAAGAGAGCACATTTTTCCCCAACAATTTTGCAGTGTTGCAGAAGTCCCCATTGTGGCCCATAATATTGTCTTAATTGACAGATACATCAATGAGATGGGTCTTCATTGACAGATCCCTGTCAAAGAACTGGAAAGACTACTCGAGGGCGGGGAGGTATGGAGGTGGGACAGAATAAGGCATAGTTCCAATGATAATCCTCAGTACAAAGCACAAAGGAGGGGGGCACTGTCTCATTTAATTAGACATTATCTTGTTGCCTGACTTAATGACCTTCATGACTTACGTTTTTAATTGTCTACAGCAGTGATGGCGAACCTATGGCACGCGTGCCACAGGCGGCACACGGAACCCTTTTTGCTGGCACGCGATCAGTCGCCCAGCTAAGATCCATTGCGCATGCCCACGTGCCTCCCGCCAGCCAGCTGATTTTGGGTTCTCTGGTGTCGGTAGGAGACACATGTGAATGCGTGGTGAGTAGGGGAGGTTGCAGGTGCATGTGTGAGGAAAGGGGGGAGAGCGTGCATTCAGGGGGGGTGGGATGGCACAGATACCCCATGCCCTGTGAGGCTGGCAGGAGGAGGAGCTGGCCGTCGCATCTGCCTCCTTCCCTGCCGCCCCGTGCGCCTGAGCAGCCTTTCCGCCTGCAGTTATTATTGCTGCTGCTGCTGCTGCTATTCTGGAGCCTCGCTACTCCCCCCCCCCCCCCCAAGCAACTTCACTCCAAATTAGGCAGAGGGAGGGGGATGGTGAAGAAGAGGTGGTGGTCGTGCACACAAGGATTCCTAATCCTTCCTTGTCTCTCTCCAGCGTTCCTCCTGCGCAACTCTGCTGCCCCAGAAGGGCAGCTGTAGCGGCAGGGGGAAAGCCAAGAGTGACTGGCCAGCTTGGGCACTCAAGAGAGCAAGGCAGTATTTGCTGCCTGGGCGGTCAGCTGTCCCTCCCGCTGCTCCTTTCCCTAGCCGTGTTGGACTTCAAGTGGCAGCTAAATGAAAACAAACAGCGTAAGGAAGTGTGGTTGGGGGCAATCAAGTCTAACATGGCTAGGGGAAGGAGTAGTGGGAGGGAAGCAGTGAAGGAACGATGGCTCTTGTTCCCCCTCCCCTCTTTCCAGAAAGCAGCCCCCCCTCCTTCTTGCTTTTCTCTGGACCTGCATCGCCAGATGGCCAGCTGAACTTCAGGCAGCTTCCCGTTCCATTGCAGGAGAGGTGGCTAGATGGGAGGGCTCTCTCAGCTGCTGCCGGGTGAGGATAACTCTCTAAAAAGCTGCCTTGCCTCTTCTCCCCCGCCCTCCCCCCCCCCCAGTGGGAATCGCCAAGAAAGGGGCCAGGAAGGTGGCGGCGCTTGACTGCAGGTGCATTTGCAAGCTGCCTTAAGATGAGCCGGCCATCTGGCAATGCAGGTCCAGATAAGAGCAAGGAGGGGGGCTATTTTCTGGAAAGAAGCTCAACTTCAGGCAGCTTGCAAATGCACCTGCAATCAAGTGCTGCCACCTTCCTGACCCCTTTCTTGGTGACTCCCACACGGGAGTGGGAAGAAGAGGCAAGGCAGCTTTTTAGAGAGTTATCCTCACCCGGCAGCAGTTGCGCAGGAGGAACGCTGGAGAGAGAAAAGGAAGGATTAGGGATCCTTGTGTGCACGGCCACCACCTCTTCTTTACCATCCCCCTCCCTCTGCCTAATTTGGAGTGAAGTTGCTTGAGGGGGGGGGGGGAGTAGCGAGGCTCCAGAATAGCAGCAGCAGCAGCAATAATAACTGCAGGAAGAAGGGTTGCCCAGGTGCACGGGGTGGCAGGAAGGGAGGCTGGATGGACGCTGCCGAGAGTGCGAGGCTGCCCGGAGGAGGAGCTGCTGCCGCCTCTGCAAAGGCAGGCCATTTGTGCCGGCAAATATTGATCCAAAAGCGGGGGGGTGATAGATATGCGCGAGAGCATGAGGAAAATTTGTGGAGGAGGTCCGTGCATGTGCACAGGCCACGCATTGCATTATGGGTACTGGCACGCGGGAGTGTAGGTGTGCGTGTTCACGTACTTTTGGCACGCAACACAAAAAAGGTTCGCCATCACTGGTCTACAGTAATGATTTGACTGGAGGGGGGGAGAAGGAGGCTTCTTAAATTGAAATATCTAAGGATTAACAGGTAGAAAAGGGGAAATGGACATTGGTGGGTGGTTATCCTGTTTATCTGAAAATAAGCCCCCAAAAATATTGCAACACAGCAGCAGCCATGAGGTGACCATGCTCGCCGCCTCCTGCACCTCAAAAATAAGACCTCCCCGAAAATAAAGCCAAGTATTTATTTTGGTGGTCAAAAGAAAATAAGACCCTGTCGTATTTTTGGAGAAACCCTGTAGAATACTTCATATTTTCAATTCCATGCTTACATTCTCTAAGGAGCATTGCTTCCAGAATGTCTAGGTACTTTTCATTTATGACTACAGGTAGTCCTTGGCTTTGGATAATTGAGCTCAAATTTCTGTTGCTAAGTGAAACATTTCCCATTTTACGACTTTTCTTGCCGCAGTTAAGTGAATCACTGTAGTTGTTAGTCAAACTGCTGTTAAGTGAATCTGGCTTCCCTGTTGACTTTGCTTGTTTGAAGGTTGAAAAGGGGATCATAATGACTTGCAACTTTGAAAAAATTATACCAACCTTTTAAGTATAGATACATTTGCAACCACAATCTACTATATAAGAATTTCCTTAACTTCTATTTCAGGATTCCGCCCAATGCAAAACTTTTCTTTGAAGTTGAACTGGTAGATATTGAATGATGTATTGTCGCCTCTTCAGTCTTGAATATTTGTGAAGACACAGTACTTCCAATTTCAGGGAAATGCAAATGTGGCCTTTTAACTGATAGATGGAGGAGTCAAGACTCTTATTGCAATTACAGTACAATGTCTGTATTACTAAAAACTAGTTTATACATGTCTTTGACTGATGTTTTGTAGCAAGGACTTGGAAAAAATACTCCAATTTATTAAGCACTTTAAGACATTTTAAGATCAGGATTCCTGATTTGCTGGGTTATACTTTCTATCCCCGCCAACCCAAATTACCACATTTTACTAATTTATTTTAGTGTATCTGCTTACACAAAGAATGGTGGGTTGCATGTTTAAATCAGTTGTCTTAATCTTGCAGGCAATATCAGAATAGCTTGGAGTAGGGGGTGATAAATTCAACTTGAGCATACATATCCAGTCAGATGTACACCTTGTATTTCAACCAGGATGTTCTTATTTTGAAAGCAGATTAATATAAGAATACAATTAAGAATGTTTGGACCAAATATGCTACTTGGCTTTTGTAACATATAGTAATACAACTGCCCTACATGCAAAGTTTCAAAATCAATGTATAAAGGAAACCTGGAACTAAATAGCAGTACAGGTGAAACCATCAGAAAGAAGCTATGTTCCAAAATAAATTTGATAAACAGGCCCCTAAGGAAAAACTACTGTTCAGTAAAATTACACAATTTGATTTTATTACAAAAAGGCATTTTAAACAAAAAACTAAACTTACACATGAAAATTCCAATACAAAATCCATCCTAAGACAGAGCATGGTTCTAGTAACACACTTCATTTTAGTCACTCAAAGAGATACCCTATACATTATGCATCCTCATCTGTTAACATTTTTCTAAAAGCTCACAGCTTTTGGGTGCTGCAATTGTAAACTGGTTAAAAAAAACTCAAAACAGATGCAGGAAAAGGGATGTGGGATTTTGAAAATATTCAAGCACATTTTGCTGCAGAAGAAAAGGAAAGTAATATCTCCTGGCTTGGGTAATGTCAGAGATTGCTGGGGTAAATTTTGGTATTAATATATGTTAATTGTTGCAAATTAACTTTCCCAATGAATCATCAACACTACTTCATATAATCATTTGATAATTTTACTATTGAGAAAGTTAATAGCTCAGTAGATTTGAATACAGCAAGATACCAATATGAGTTTGTCACAAGAAAAATGTGAAAACTCATCATACATGCAAAAAAGACAATCACGTGACAGTTTGTTCACATCCCTATTTCTTTCTCTTTTACAAAAGAAAAGCCTTAAGAAAACATTGTGAAACTCCATTTGTTGTTAAATTGTTCTGCTCAGGTTGAAGCTGATTGATAATATTGTCCATAATTCCATGCATTTGGGTAATTGTACTAAAAGGGAAAAAATAAGAGAAAATTAATACTCTCTATAGTTAATGCTGTAAACTCCGATATTACCCAGTATGAAGCAGCTAGCAATTATTAAAATAGCTTGAAAACTAAAATTCTCAAGGTATAATATACAGATAGCTCTTTCTTAAGGTAATTTAAGATGTTGACAACTCAATAAAACTGATGTCATATGATGGCAGTTCCAGGTAACATTGTTATGTGAATTGTATAGTCACAGCATCCCAGGACTACCATTTGTGACCTGGTGTAAGTTTCCCCATTGAGTTTGTTGGAAACTGGCAGTGGAGACTGCAGATGACAGTCACATGACCTCAGGATGCTGCAGCCGTGATAACTGCATGCTAGTTGTCAAGTATCCAAAGTGCAACCAGAAGGAATGGTTTCAAGTCCCCTCATTCAGAATTGTTGCTACTTTAAAAGGCTGCTGAATGAATGATTGCCGAACAAGGATTACTACAACTGGGCTGTATGTCTCCAGGGAATCATAGATGGCAGTCATGTGATACAAACCCTCTTTGTTGCCATCTATTGGTCATACATATCCTTGCAGACTGGATTTAGAAGCCCTCAATTATTTATTTATTTATTTATTTGGATTTATTGACCGCCCCCTCTCTCCGAAGAGACTCGGGGCGGTGTACAAGAATTTAAAAGCATATACATATATAACAATTATAAATAATAAAACTAAATTAAATGTTTAACCCTGTATTAAAATATCTTGTTTAAATTTATAACCTAAAAACCCGATTAGGTAATATTTACAACTAGGCTGGTATGGTAGATTACGTTAGGCCAGGCCGGCCTGCTGGAAAAGATGGGTCTTTAATTGTTGACGGAAGGAGCAGAGGTCCGTAGTAGATCTAAGCTCGGGGGGTAGGTCATTCCAGAGGGTTGGGCCTGCCACAGAGAAGGACCTTTCCCTGGGAGCCGCCTGTTGGCATTGCCAGGAGGACGGCACCTGGAGAAGTCCCTCTCTGTGTGAGCGAATCGGTCGAAGAGATGTGTGGGGTAGGATACGATCACGCAGATAGCTAGGACCCGTGCCATGGAGCGCTTTAAAGATGGTAATCAACACCTTGAAGCGCACCCGAAAGGCCACAGGTAGCCAGTGCAGCTCGCGCAGGAGCGGTGTTACATGGGAGTACCTGGAGGTACCCATAATTACCCGCGCGGCCGTATTCTGGACTAGCTGTAGTCGTCGGGTGGACCTCAAGGGGAGCCCCATGTAGAGAGCATTACAGTAGTCTAGTCGGGAAGTCACGAGCGCATGAGTGACTGTGCGAAGGGCGTCCTGGTCCAATAGGGGCCGCAACTGGCGTACCAGGCGAACCTGGCAGAATGCCCCCTTGGCCACGGCCGTCACATGATCTTCCATAGACAGCCGAGTATCTAGGAGGACGCCTAAGTTGTGTGCCCGATCCACGGGGGCTAGAAGTTCACCCCCTATGGCCAGTGATGGGATCAACTGGTTGTACTGGGGCGCCGGAAACCACAGCCACTCGGTCTTGGACGGGTTGAGTCTGAGTCTTTTCCTTCCCATCCAGCTCCGCACGGCTTCCAAACATCGGGACATCACTTCAACAGCATCGTTGGGGTGGTTTGGGGTAGATATGTACAACTGAGTATCATCAGCGTACAGATGGTACTCCACCCCAAAGCCACGGATGATCTCACCCAGCGGTTTCATATATATGTTGAACAGGAGTGGTGAGAGGACCGACCCCTGAGGAACCCCGCATGTGAGGGGTCTCGAGGTCGACCTCTGCCCCCCTGCCAACACAAATAGCGATCGGAGGTAGGAGGAGAACCACCGTAAAACGGTGTCCCTCACCCCCAACCCCTCCAGTCGATGCAATAGGATACTATGGTCGATGGTATCGAAAGCCGCTGAGAGGTCTAATAGGACCAGGATGGAGGAACAACCCCCATCTTTGGCCCTCCAGAGATCATCTACCAACGCGACCAATGCTGTCTCAGTGCTGTGACCGGGCCGGAAGCCGGACTGGCGTGGGTCTAGATAGTCAATTTCCTCCAGGTGACGAGGAAACTGTTGTGCCACCACACTCTCTACAACCTTCGCCAGAAAGCGAAGGTTGGAGACAGGACGATAATTGACTAATAATCCTGGGTCCAGGGAAAGCTTCTTGAGGAGGGGCCTCACCACCGCCTCTTTCAAGACAGCGGGCAAGAACCCCTCACTCAAAGAAGCATTTACTACTTCTTGGAGCCAGTCTCGTGAGACCTCCCTGGATGCCAGTACAAGCCAGGAGGGACACGGGTCCAATAAACATGTGATGGCTCTCAGTCGCCTACGTAACCTGTCCATATCGTTGGAAGTAACAGAGTCAAACTTCTCCCAAAAAGGAGTCTCAAGACCTGCCTCCGGAATTCCCTCTAGAGTACTTTCCATGGAGACCATCTCGTTCCGGATCTGAGCGATTTTATCCTGCAGATATTCTCCAAATTCCTCAGCTCTGCCCTGTAGAGGGGCTTCCCGCGGCCTCTGTTGAAGGAGGGAGCGGGTCACCCCAAACAGGGCGGCAGGGCGGTTCTCTGCGGATGCTATAAGAGTGGCACAGTAATGACGTTTGGCCACTCTTATCGCCACAAGGTAAGTCTTCAAATGGGCTCTTACCTGTGTTCGGTCAGATTCAGACCGTGTGGATCTCCATCTACTCTCTAGGCGTCTCTTGCAGCGTTTCATCTCCCTCAGCTCCTCAGTAAACCAAGGGGACTGGGTGACTCGGCGCCGCAAGAGAGGCCGCAAGGGTGCGACCCGATCCAAGGCCCCAACGGCCGAAGTATTCCATGCGGCCACTAGGTCCTCCGTCGGGGCGCAGGACAAGGTCACAGGTATTGGCCCAAGCTCCGTCTGGAACCTTTCAGGTTCCATTAGGCGCCTGGGGCGGAACCATCTAGGAGATTCTGGTTCCGCCTCCCCGCGGTGGGGTGTAGCGGTGGGAAAGTCGAGTCGGAGAAGTGAGTGATCTGACCATGACAGAGGTATGATGGCTAAATCCCCTACACCCAGATCCCTCATCCACTGGTCAGAGACAAAAATTAAATCCAGCGTGTGTCCCCCTACATGGGTGGGGCCCTGAATTACCTGGGTCAGATCCATGGCTGTCATGGAGGCCATGAACTCTCGGGCTATCTCGGATGATTCACCTGCCGATGGCAGGTTGAAGTCCCCCAAGACTATAAGACTGGGGGACTCCACCACCACTCCGGCGACCACCTCGAGGAGCTCGGGCAGGGCTTCTGATACATAGCGGGGAGCCAGGTACACAATCAGCACGCCCAACTGCCTCCCCAGGCCCCATCTCACATAGAGGAACTCACAACCGGTAGTCTGAGGCACAGTGGTCTCTCTCGGCTCAAGACTTTCCTTAACAATGACCGCCACCCCTCCACCCCTGCCTAGGGCCCGTGGCTGATGAAATGCATGGTAACCTGGTGGGCACATTTCCACGAGAGGCAACCCCCTCTCGTGGCCCAACCAGGTCTCCGTAATCCCCAGCAGGTCCGGCTCCCCCCTCTGACACAAGGTCATTAATGAGGGGGGCTTTGTTGACCATGGACCTGGCGTTACATAGCATCAGCCTAGGGCCCCGGCTCTGTGTGCCTTGACCTCCTAGATTGCAGGGGGAGAACAGATGGCTGGGGCGCGCTACCGCCTGTAGCCAGCGGCCGCGCGCCTCCATCAGGTGGTGATGTTTCTGTCTCCCATCGTCCCTCCCCCTCCCCACGACCGTTCTGATTAAAAAACCCTCTGCTGAATCAACCCATGTTCCCCCCCCCCCCCATATTGGACCCACTTATTGCAAAGCCTGTACTAAGATACAGACCCACTCTTGAAGTATCAAGCTGTGCTACATTTTAAAAAATTAAATAATTTCAGTTGCAGGGAAACAGGTAGAATTTAATTATTTAGTCCAACAACTTCCAGATAAATGATGCTCACCTGATACCAGGCATTGTAGTTGTAAGCTGCCTGATTTGCTTGCATATCTCCATCTGCTACTTGTCCAGACACATCATCACTGTGAATTCGTTTCTCATCTGGTTCTTCACAGCTGCAAAAACAGTTTGTGTCACTTCTTTATGAAGCAAGACCCTTGCAGAATTTTTTGATTCCCCCCCAATGAGGAAATGCTATACTTTTCTGCATGTTGAACTTGACCATACATTTCCTATTGCAAACTCTGAAAAGCACAGTCGCTTTTAATCAAAATTTAACCTCTCAATGGAGGTGCCAAATGTGGAGTTCAGCATTGAAACCTTTTTCAGCCTTTCTCCAATTTTGAGTAGAAAGATGGTGAGTGTATTCCTAGTCAGGTTTATTTGGCACAATATTCAAAGTTTCTCCAGTGTTTACTGAATAATGAATTTTAAACTGAAGACTGGAGTTCAATATCCCACACTGCACATAAACTTTGTAAATGAAATACATCATGCAACATTTAAAGTCTTAAATGGATGTATAGGTTAAAAAAAACTTTCCTTAGTTTTCTTCAAGAAAATAGATCATTTTTACCAATTCAGTTGAAGAAATTATGGGAGGCCTTTTGAGCTTCCTGTTTAATCTTAAATAACATCTGCAAAGAAGTCCCAATTATTATTTTTCCTTCAATGGAATGAAAGATTGTGTATGTAAAGGGCAAACACATTTTACTACTACTGCCTATACAATTATTTACTTAAGTGAAAGGTATCTTTAAAGTGTGAACTGTTCTATTCATATAAAAATGATTATAGCAATATCTGATCATATCAAGGAAAAAAAGTATTTTTCTTGCTCATGTTTTCTGGAAATATGACACAGTCCTTGACTTACAACAGGTCACTTAGTTCTACGTGGCCTACCTACAAGCTATTTACAACCTAGATTCAAAGTTCTGACACTGTTCCACACCTGTGGTCAGTTGACTGTACTTTGGGTGCTGTGCAACCAGGCTACTTTATAGCCGTTTGCAGTGTCCTGCAGTCATATTACATTTTACAGCAGTTTTGTCAAAAACCAGCATTTCCAGTTTTCAGCAAAGCCATACCATAGCAAACCACTGCTTTGCTTTAATGATTGCTGCAAAAAATAAAATTTGGTCGTTCATGTAACCAACTTGTTTTATAACCATCACCAAGTTATGACCATGATGGGCAAGCTCCATTGTGGTTGTAACTCAAGAACCACCTGTGCACAATTCCTCTCAATATATATGTCATTTACATTTAATTAGCTCAGACATGTAATGACATTAGTAAGGTTCCCAAACTATAACAGTAAATAACAGCCATGTTTTTAAAAAATCAATTCAGAACTCGTAGCTAGAAAGAAAATACTTGTACCCATTCTCTGTTTTTCTTTTTAAACATTCTTGTTCCTTTAGAAGGGCTTGATGTTCTTCATATGCATCCAAAAGCCTACCAAAAGGGAAGAAAAAAGGGAAACTGAGATTCCTACTCCAGACATATTCTGCAACAAACATAACTCCCAACCCTGGTGTTTTATATAAGCTTTTGCTTTCTGTCAATACAGCTGGTATTTGAAATTACTATTATAGTCAGAGTAAAATGGAAAATACACATTTTAGGATTGGAATTTCTGGGATAATTTATAAAGACTGAGCTTGATCATCTTGATCTCTGTAGGCTACAAACCATTCTTGAACCCCAAAATCAAAGGCTGCAGTCACTAAAAATAAAACTTACTTGTTCACATCCAGGCCAAAATCTTCAAGAAATTCCACTTTGCGCTGAGAAAATATAATCCTAATTTTTATAGGCAACGTTCCATTGATAGCGCTGTCAAAACACAAAATGATGTTCTCCTCATTCTGCTTTAGATCTCCACTGTACTCTATTTCCAACAAATTGAGATACAGTTTTGGATTATCCTGTGCAAAAAGCAACATAATTTAAGGTCAATTTAAATTCCCACATGTTAACCTACCATGAGAATGCCCTGGTTTGTATTTTAACATTTATGTTATCTACAGTTATCTACAGGTTTCCTCAAATTCCAAATGTACATCAGGTAAGAAACTTTGGCAATAAACCTGAAAGCGTGATTTAAATTCTGGCTTAACATGTATGAATGAGAATCTTGAGTAACCCAGTATTTTGTTGTTCATTTAATTTTGAAATGATCCCACAACTCTGAAATTGACAGAATGTATCTACCATAATTACCTTATGAAATTGAAAACACAGCTTGAGTTGTTTTTATTAAACAGTTCTTCCGGGCCCTCCAAAATTTTACATGTTTGGGCCATATTTTGTGCTCTGTAAAACCAGGTGTAGGTTACAACCATGATTTACAGCTTAACCATATATAAACACTGGTTTTTTTTTTAGTAAACCATGGCTTATATATATGAACTCAACCAGTCTCTGAGGTATTAAATCCATTAGCTGTACTCCTTGGGGAACTGTACGTCAAAATGCCTATTCTGTTCCTGAAGACTTCCTGCTCAATTCACATTTTACACAAAAAGCAGATTTCCTAGTTAGGTTTCTCCAGTATGAGGAAAGAGCCAGATCAGATGCCAACTAAACAACAGAAAGGCAGATAAAGTTTATTCAGCTCTAAGCTACTTACTAAGTGAAATCATTAGAGGATCCAGTGCAAGAAGATAGCTCATTATCTCTTTGTGTGAGCACTGCACAAATATGCTTTTTGCAACAAGTTTCAAAATTACAGCAACAACCTGAGGCCAAAATATTAGCTGTCTTAAAAATAGGAATGCTTCTTGAAAACTGAGCCAATTCTTTGGGAATACATATCATAACAAGCTTTCTATCCTACTTCCATTGAAGGAATTATCAGCAATTTTACAATACCTAGAAAATTAAATGGCTCAACTCATCAGAATATACGGTACTTCACTAAGAGAAAGCACACGGTAGCAGAAAGTCTTCATTCATTAGAAATATAGACTTGCAAGAATTGGTTAATGTTTTGTACCATAATCAAAACTTTTTTTAAAAAAACCCTCCCTTTTTACAACTCTGTAGTCAGGAATAAAGTCAAGGAAACTGGATAGAGCTGCACATTTACTGGTTGGATACTCTGCTGCCTATGTGGAGTTTGCATTAGATTTTTTTTTTTTGCATAGCAGGAGAGAAAAATCTGCTGCTATCTACAATTGAACTCTAAACCTTCTGAGTGGGAGGCGAGAATTTTCACTACTAAGCCACCATGCTGCTCTCAAAATCAAAACATGGTACATACTGAAAATGTAAGGTCTTGGAAGCTTATGTTTATCCATACAGGGCCACATGTATTGTAGCATCTGAATTGAATGTTGTGTATGAAACAAAGCTCCATGATATTCAACGTTCTTCTCTTAAGGCAAATATCGGAGGAACTATCTCAAATATGGTCTCAAGGGCATACATATTTCATAGAAGTATAGAAGTGTAGGGCTGAAAGGGATGTTGGAGGCCTTCTAGCCCAGCCCTCCCACAACCAAGGCAGGAGTTCTTATATTATATTATCCTGCACAAATGGTTGTCCAATCTTTTCTTGAAAATCTCCAACAATGGAGACCCACATCTGTGTTAGGCAAGCTGTTCCACTGATTGACTGCTCTGTCAGAAAATTTCTCCTTACTTTTAGCTTGAATCTCCCTCTGACTAGCTTTCGCCCATTGCTTCTTGTCTTGCCCTCAGATGCTATGGAAAATAAACCAGTGCCCTCTTCCCTGCGGCAGCTCTTCAAGTTATTGGAAGACTGCTATCATGTCTCCCCTAAGCCTTCATTAGGCTAAACACCATTGTTCTCTTAGCTGTTCATCATATGCTTTAGCTTCCAGACCTCTTATCTTTGTTGCTTTCCTTTCCCCCCTTTCAAGGGCCTTGGCATCTATGGTAAACAGAACTGGACACAGAATTCCAATGGCCTCACCGGTGTAGTATGGAGTGGTACTATCACTTCCCATAATCTTGAGTTGATGCATCCTGGAAGTAAACTGGTTTTGTTTTTTTTGACAGCTGCAGCACCCTGCTGGCTCATACTTAAGCAGTGATTCATCAAGATCCCTCTCACAGTTACTACTCTTGAGCCAGGTATTTCTGATTCTACACATTTGGTTTTGCCTCCCTAAGTACAGGATCTTACTTTTCTTGCCACATAATCCCACTCTCTCAGGAACATTTCCTGCTATAAAATGCATTTTTACAGTTGCATTTCTATCTAGAAATCTGCATTGCTTCTTGTGAACACAATCAGTTCAGGTAAAGTGATGTACCATTTTGGGCCACATTATACTACCAAGATATGGCATCACTATGCTTTCAATGCCAGGTAATTCCCATGCCAGAATACTTTTCTTTGGAAGGAAAGCCTGAAATTTAGGGAGAAACCAGACAAATGGTAAGCCAAGCAACATCAGGTTAGAGGGACTGTTGTCTCCATACTGCAGCTACGCACATTGCAGAGTTTACAGGAATCATCACAGTTGCCAGCTATAATGACTTCCTCCTAAGATGTACAAACGAACAGATGGGAAATTACATACCCTGTCTCTATCAATGGCCTCCAAAAGAACTTTCCTGGCTTTTGGAAGACTCTTCTGGATTTTGAAAAGGTGTCGAGCAAGCTTTACAGCAAAGAAAGAGGCTTCATAGTTTGATTTGGCATTTTTCACAGCTTCCTCAAGGAGGTGCTCAGCTTCCTCCATGTTTCCATGTCTCCGTTCTAAACTAACTCTTCGTAAACGAATCATGGCCAATCCTGAAACATTCTCCTCAAAGATCTTCAGAATTCTTCTGGCTTCATTGATATTCCCTAAAAGTAAGAGACAGAGGATGCATGGACTTGGAACTGCAAATTGACATTCAAATATTTTAGGCTATCTCTCCATCCCAACATTTTGCCCTTCTTTTACTCTATAGAGGATCTTATACAATGCATATTAGGTGGATTTTCAGCAGTCAAGATTCTCTGCTTTACAGAGCCACAGGTACCTTATAAACAAAAACAAGTGAATGGAATGATGGTGCCAGTCCTTAGTTCTTTTGAGGCAGAGACTGACTGCTCTCCAGATATACAACCTGCAATACTGCTTCTGTGATAGCACAGAAGATTTAGAGCAAGAAGCTCCGCAGGATATGCTGGATGTGAATGTGGGATCTCTATCGAGGCCCATGGATTAGATCTGTTTGAATATAGGGCCATGAGAAAAGCTATTTTCCAACAAATGCGTTTACTACAAACACATTTACTAAGCAGGTTAAAAAGACCTGTAGTTGGTTCTGCTGAGGAGCATTAAGTACAATTTACTATCTACAGGAAATCTTTTGGTCCTGCTGGGATGAAAAAAACAAGAGGAAAATAATTACTTGACAGCATAGTAGAAATTAAAAGATTTTCAACTCTCCCTGAACTTTCTGTTCAGTATAACAAGTTTAAAGAAGAAACAAACATTTATTTCATTTAGGGCAGCTGATGAGCAACAAGTACCAATAAAGGTGGATAACTTGAATAATCCTGTCTTATCACAGCTACTTAGGGAAAAAGCCAGGTGTTAGCTCCAGACAGTTTTTAATGTTTTAGACTTAGGAATAAAGCCTGCCAAACTTCAGGGAGAAGGGGGTGGCACAAAAAAGGCATGCTTCCTAGCTCCATCAGATAACAATGTTTAAAGAAAAGGGCTAGGAATGTGGGGTCACTCTTTTAACCTGGTAGGATGGGTAGATGTCCTTAGGGAAGGCAGCCACGCAGATAACCTGGCCTTATGATTAATTTAATTGATGCAGATCAAAAACAATGTTCAGCAGGAACTTTGATAAAAAGGCTTGTGAGGCAAGATAATATTATGTAGAAACATGCAAAGAAAGGGGAGATGGATAGTGTGCTAAAAGGATGAATGAGTCATTTCAAGAGAGGCCTATATGGTCAGCAGCTACTCCTCACCTTGCTGTTCTTCAAAAGCAGCCCAGAGCAAGTGCACCATCGGTTTCTTCGATAGGTGTATCGTGCAGGCCCGGCTGTATACGTGCCTCACCCCTTCAATGCTGTGGTTCTCCATGTACTTGGCATACTGCATTTGAAGACAGAGCAGAGACTGAATGATTCCCAGCTTACTCTGGGTTGCTAAATACTTGAGAGAACTATAAAATTCTTGTGTTTTAAACCCATTCAGCACCTTTATTGAACCATTAGACTAGTTTCTGTAAGGAAGGACGAAGAGAGGCAACGAAGTTGGCATATGCAGCTGTCAAATCTGGTTGCAAGCAGACCATCTCCTAATGCAACAGATATAGTTATACATGAACAACATTCAAACAAGAGTACAGAAGGTTAGTCACTGATCATCAATGTTTGCAAAGAGTAGAACTGGCACAGAAAAAACGCCCCTTACCTTGATCCAGAATTCTTCATAGAGAGCACAGGAGATCACACAACGCTCAAAAAGAACCACTACTCGTTCATGAGTTCCATTCTCAATCTCAAAGTCCAAATACTCCTTCCAGTTCTTCAGCTGCGTTTTCTCCAGAGGTTTAACATGAAAATAAGGTCGTTTTATCTGAAATGGACATGGGAAGTCATGAAAACACACTTCATTTTACATTGTGCTCATTATAGTTATTAAGAAGCTGAATTATCTCAGCAAACCATATTTATTTTGACCCCAATTAGGCTTTGGTTATTCTTGAGATCTTTATTCTTTGTCTTTTGTTGCTTTAAATCACCCTCTCTAGGAATCAGGGTGCATATACATTTAGTAATTTTTTAAATTATTACTTTCATAATCTTATATATTATTCTCAAATAAACCCAGTTTGTTTGTTGGATATATCATATAGAAATATATCCAATTTGGATATAGCTTTCTAAAAACAAAGGAAGAACAAGAACCAAAACAACATTGTGTTAAGCAAACATTGGCTCCTGGACATGTGTTGTTTTTCACTAGTTGACTGTACGCATTTGCAAGGTGGTCAGTTGTAAGTATATAATCAGCTAAGGAATATAAACAGCTTGTAGAGAAGCAAGGAAGTCACTCCAAATAAAAAGTTCTGTGTAGATACAACAAAACCAATACGTCTAAAGGAACACTAAACTTTCAGAAGATTGTGCATGTTAGCAAGAATAAAAATTCATCCTTCAGGGGGGGAAAGGAGAAGATCCCTTCTCCAAGACGTATGCCCAAATTCCTCTTTATCTTGTTTTGTGCTTACTCTGGTCTAGCCAAATATTCTGAAAAAGTATCAATTCACTTCTTCCTTGAATTAACTGAAAAGCAGCATGCAAAGAGATATCAAATAAATAAAACATGCTTGCTGTGAGATCTTGGCTTGGAAATTTAGCACACATAGCTATGAGGAGAAAGAACAGAAAAATATTGGGCATTTAAGGATAGACTTTTTTAATATGCAAATACAGTAATCCCTCGTTTTTCGCGGCTAATCTGGACCGGACCTTTCTGCGGAAACTGAAAAACCGCGAAGTAGGATTCTGTATATCTATACCGGAAACTTGAGTTGGTGGACATCGTTTAAAGCAAGCACTAGGGGGCACTTGCCTCCTACCGATGCATTTTTTTGCTATTGAAAAACCCGCGAAGCACTGAAGCCGCAGAAAATGAAGCCGCGGAAAACGAGGGATTACTGTAATAAAGTATAATGATTCAATAATACAAACTTGTCTTTACTGCAAATATGCGCTGACTGAAAGAAGCTAAAGGGAGTACAAAAGGATTTGGAACCACACCTAGATTACTGAAAATTATTTATACCATTTATTTGTTCTGACTTGCCCATTTTGAGGGATCAGGAAGACTGCAATGAATCCCATTCAATTGATACTTTGAAACCCCAAGCATGTCTTCAAGCAAAATGTATGCAAGAAGCTACAGACGCAATGACCTTGGAAAAAAGCGTACTACTAGGGTTGGAGATGCCAGGGACAACAGAATAAGAGTTGGAAAGGACTTTGGAAGTATTCTAATCCAGTGCTCTGTACAGGCATGATCTTATTCCTATCAGAAATATGTCCTATATGGGGGACAGAATTTTAAGGGAGAAAAATCACATTGGGGCCTTTATGGTTATATGGAATCACAGATGATAAATTGCAAACAGTAGAAAATGAGTGAAGCTGTATGCTCTTCCAACAAAGACCCATCTTTAACTAAATGCTTGAAGTGACCCTAAAATCAAAGCATTTTAGACTTTTCTAGCACTGGAAAACAGATGAATTATGTGCTGAACGTTCAAAATGTACAAATACATAGCTAGGTAAGGGATCCCTTATATGGGAAACAGATTTCTAACTCCTCTTACTGTAATTCTTAACAGCAGAAGAGCTGTCCCTGTCTGATGACTCTATCTCCATACATTTTAGGTATCTATTGTACTATAGACCATTTTGCTGGGAATTCTAGTCTTCTAGTACAAATACATTTCTATGGTATAAAGACTGAAAACTTGCCCTAAAGCTAAATATGAAATCTTGGCAAAGTCCTGTATTTTCTTATAATAGTGAGAAAGAAATGTGAATGAGGAGACAATATTTATTTACTATCCAACTGCAACTTCTAATTTTGCAAAATGAGAACAGATATTATTTATTTTTCTTCCCGGCCCTGCTTCAAATGCAGTTTAAAGTACAAAATAAAATACCTACATACATTCTACTTTGGGCAACCAAAAATATATTCAACGTTTTCATTAAAGTTGGCAGGTTTGTTAATTAGCAATGATCAGAAATTGTTTTGTAAAGCCACAAAACATGCAGCTGGCAGCTTCCTTTATTAAAAATGTACCAAGCAAATGGAACAGCCAAGGTAATGTTCCATGAACTAAATAGCATGACAACATTGTTTTCACTGATGTGTAGAAAACAGAAATAGAAAAACCTACAACTCTTTAAAGCTTCTGCAAAGCCACTAGCAAAGGAGCAGCCTAATTTATAGAGAGAGGCTTTTTAATATGCAGTGCCATAACGGAAATTGTATGAACCCTCAACTTTGTCAAGATTATTCAAATGAACTTACCCCTTCTTCAAAAGTCCACCGCTTGCTAACTTCATGCTCATTGTGATTGAATATTTCTTGATGAATTTCAATGATTCTGTGACGCATGTTTTCTATTTCAGTGATAAGCTAAACCAGACATTGGAAGAGCATTAATACAATTCAGGCAAGGAGGCATTTTTATTAGACATTTCTGAACAAGTACCTTCCTGGATGGAATAATAATAATAACAACTACAACCACAACTACAACTATTACTACTACTACTATTCTAGTGGGAAGGAATGTATTCCAATAGAACTGCTAGTATATATTACAGTTTAATATGAATAAAAACCCTAAAACTAACAATCTAGTCTTACAGCCTTATCAAAATACCCGACCACCCATAGAATGGAAACACCTATAACATAGTCTAAGAATTCTAAAGAATAGTTAACTTCGTACTATTGTGTTAGACCATTTGTCTGTGGCTGAAGTATACTAATAGCGAAAAAAATGTGGTTTCTTTCTTTTGGGTCTTGCGCTGCTATAAACGGTAAACCATGGTTTTATGGCTTTACATGTTTTGGAAACCCAGCTACATGTAGCTTATTCAATATACCATGTTAATATCGTACTGCAATATCTGAAACAGAGGTGTGCAAAAAGATGGGGAAGATGTTTTGAACTTGGAACAAACTATCAGTTTCCAGATGTTCTGCTGCTCAAAAATTATCCTGTAGTTTTACAACAATTAATCCAATAGGAAGGAAGAAAACAGTACATAAAATCAGTACACCGTTCCACCCAGAAAGGGACAAACTGCCAGAGCCAACTTACCGTGGCCAATTCAACAAATCAATGTAATTATTCAAAATAAATAAAAATAATATTTTATTTTTTGTCATTCACATTCCACTGCCCCTCCTCTTGCAGTCTTTCTTTAATGATTGTATTCCACCATTTCATTGATATTGGTGTTGGCTGTGGTGAGTTGGCTGTGGCGAATTTTCAGACCCCTTTCATTAATAACCTTTCCTGTTCCACAGGAAGTAAGTGACACGTAAGCATAGGAGATGCATACCTCCATCTAAAGATACTTGGAAACTTTCAAATAAAAATACCAAACTAGGAAGAATTATTAACTTACAGAGTTATAGTTGTGTTTGTAAATGTGTTAAATACAGCTACCTGAACTAGTTTACCAGAACAATGCAACTGTTTAAAAATATTTCCCTGAACTATTTCTGCAGTAGCATTTGCAATTGATAAGTTTCTATATCTGGTTCTCAACCTGTGGGTCACGACCCCTTTGGGGGTCGAACAACCCTTTCACAGGGATCGCCTAAGACCATTGGAAAACACATATTTTCGAAAAAATACTGAAAACATAAAATAATTTTATAGTTGGGGGTCACCACAACATGAGGAACTGAATTAAAGGGTCATGGCATTAGGAAGGTTGAGACCCACTGTTCTATATAAATATGTGGGAAAATGACAAGCTGCTTAAACGATTGTGCACTGAAGCAGGACACTAAAATCATTACATGACATTTCAGAAACATGCAATGAAAAGAACAGAAAACAAAAGCACCAATAGATTTTAAGGGCAGAAAGACACCCCCCCAAAAAAAAGAACTAGCATACACAAATGTATGAGTAAATGCACATACATTGGTGTTTCTGTACAAACAATTTTCTGAACACTTTCAACAAAAACATTTTCAAACAGTTAGCTAAATTATATAAAACTGCTAGGCCCAGAAAAATTGTCTACTGTACATTCCAAACTGCAAACTTATTCAAAAATGCCGATTGCTTACTTTAGCAGGGTCAGTAATATCTTCAATTCCAGAAGGTTGGTTATCCTCAGGTGGTTCATCCTCCCCATTATGATTATTGGCAGTGGAAGCAAGTTCTCTACGCAGCTGAATAAATTGTTCAGTAGTAAGAATGTCTCGAGGCAGATTATTCTGGACATGATCTTTGAACCTGTAATATATCAACAAAACAAGGAGTAGAAAATCTTACTATTTTGTTCACTTCTATGTAATACTGGCATCAAGATGAAATATTAGCTATTCAAAGGTTACTATATACACTCCTGAAGTTCATGCACAGCTGTGAACAGCTAAAAATACAAGTAAAACTTATACTTCAGTGAAACAGCTCTGAAATCTCAAGGAGCTTTTTTTTAAATCTATGAAAATAATTGATTTTGCATCTTCCAGATTGCAAAGGTTTATTTCTCCTACCCGAGCTAGAAATGAAGTACCGTATTTTTCAGAGTATAAGACGCACTAAGATTTTGAAGAGGCAAATTTTTTTTTTTAAAAAAAGGTGTTTGCACTCTGAAGACCTCCCAAAAACCTGTTTTTCGTCAAAAAAAAGGGGGGGCATGCATAGCCTTTAGGAGGCTTAGAGTGCTGGGGGGGGGGGGTTGTAAATGGCCTGTTTTTTGCTTATTTCTGTCCTCCCCAGCCTCCAGGAGCACTCTATAAACCTCCTAAAGGCTATGCCACTTTTGCAAAGGGGGCGAGGCTTCAGGAGGCAAAAAAAAGGCTGTATTCAGTGTATAAGATGCTCCCAGATTTTCAGTCTCTTTTCTGGGTGAAAACGGTGCATCTTATACTCCAAAAAATACAATAATTGGACTCTTGGTGTTTTAACTATAGGCAACCAAATAAGTTAGCAGGAGCTACTAATTTAACATTATTGCCTTGGAGTTCCAAGAATATAAAATGCAATTGAAATGGATAAAGAAAAAAAATATTTAAATCAGAAAACATTAAAGATAAGTTTAACAGGTTACTCACAAGACTGAATATATCATTGGTTTCTATATATAGCTTTATAGCAACTTTTCCCAAATGAAGCTATCATTTGTTGAATTATAATCCTAATTTTGCTCAACCTGTATGGCGTAAATGCAGTATGCCATTTAGGGAAAGTTGCAGCTGCACAACTGACCATCTAGAAATATTTTAGAAAACTATCACATGTATGTTCTTTAGCAGGCTTTCAAATTTAAATATCACTGTCATATACAATATAAGTTTTAATAATAAACAATGAATTATGTGGGATAGATGTAGTGTAATATCCATTTATCTAATGAGATTATTCCTTCCTTCTTCATTCTTCCTGATTTTCCAACAAGGTTTCCAAATCTGTTAAGAATATTTGGGGGGAGATTAGAATGCAAGGGTGCTTAAAAAAGCAAGGTATTAATTTCAATAATCTATGGGTCGACA
Source organism: Rhabdophis nuchalis (assembly GCA_039707465.1). Taxonomy (NCBI): domain Eukaryota; kingdom Metazoa; phylum Chordata; class Lepidosauria; order Squamata; family Natricidae; genus Rhabdophis; species Rhabdophis nuchalis. The sequence continues at coordinate 40,838,830 of CM077643.1, read as the reverse complement.
AATATATTTGGATATAACATTTTATGAGTCCTTCAGATCTTTCTATTGAGTCTAGAACAACGTAACCCTCTACAAGATTTCAGAATAGGTCAGGCCAAACTTAGTCCCTACATACTTTCTCATGTAATTTATTGCAAATGTCACCCAAATCTACTCCCAGTGCCACTGCAATCTCATTAGATAAAAGGGTGCATAACATCTTTGGGTGCATTTTCAGCAATATTATCAACTTTGCAAGAGCTTGCCCAAAAATTGATATGCGGGCTGCTGGAAGTAAACTCCATTAGAAATTAAAACACTTATGAGATAATAATTTTTTATACTTTGACAGAATGGGCTAGTTTTTTATCTGTTTATCAGACCCAAAAATACTTAAGTGTCCTGGATTAGCATCACATCCTATACCCAAGAGTCAAATGTCTTACACAGTATCTTAACTGTTCTTAAAATTGTTTTGGTAATAGTAGTAAAACAGTACTCTTTTGAGAAGCACAAAAGCATTTTAAAAATGATTTCGAAAATACTTCAATGTGAAAACACAGCTCATTTATTATATTTTTATCCTATTGTATATTTGGCCCACTTCACAGTGGTGAACATACCTAAAACTCTTACGATCCCCACAACAATCCTGAGAGGTGGATTGGCTGAGAGAGTTTTTCAATTCAGGAAAAATCTACAGAACAACATTGAGGAATCCAGTTCTCTTTGCAATGTTGCAAAAATATGAATGGAGAGAAGTTCAAAAACACTCAGGATGTTCTGTAGGTCAGATTATATTGCCATATAATTGAGAAAAATGTACCATACAATTACTAACAGAAGAACACTACCCAAACAATTACAATCCATATACCTTTGGAAGTGATGACTATATAGTTGTGTTGGAATCCCAAGAATGCGATCAAATATAGTAGTCACTGCTCTCAGGTTGCCTTCCTCATTTTCCCAATTGATATACATTTCCCAGAGTTTGTCTGAGCGGAAATCTGTCCCTGCAGCAAGCACGGCATGCTCATATGTCCTAGGTTGTAAACATAATCAAGGAAGTTTTTCATTAGCACAAAATGTATCACATAAATTAGCTATATTTTCTTTAGAAAAGAATGAAGCCACTGAGACATTATGTTTGAGTACTTTTGGCTAATTAAAGTGGAATACAATAGTTAGTAGCTGTAGTGTTTGTGACTGGAAAGTTGATAGTCTTACAACAGACAGCTTTCCTCAAATTTACCCCTTTTAGTATTTTGGAATTTCTTTCAGGCCCAATCAGGATATCAATGGCAGGCATGAATATGAATTATAATCTTATGCTATATATTAGGCTAATTATTATTTTTAGAAAACCACATATATCATGCATAGGATTTTTATTCACACGTATCTATGCTAAGTCTGAGCATACTTTTAAATCTCCCATCTGGCCTTCTGAAAACTACTAATGTGCACTTCAACCTTATACATCATCAGTTTCTGAAGACCCTGCTATAAATGGCATTTCTAATTTCAAACTTCTCCTTCAGGCCGAATACTAGGAAGTCTTTTAATATGATCAAGTACAGCCCTAAGTACAATTCCACTACACAGGATACACACATGAAGCGATTTTCAACCAACTTACCCTCTAATGGTCCCAATGGTTTCTACGTCACTGGAATCCAGTGTTTCTTTGAGGAAATTTATATAATGAATCCAGAGATCAACGCTAAGAGGTATCGCCTGGAGTCCTCTCCGGTACACCTAGAAAGAGAACATTAAATAACTATCCTTTGAACCTCTAGGTGAGTTATATGAGAGAGGCAACACTGTGTTATCCGGTGAACCTTACGAAATACTAATGTACTGGAATTTTGTTTAAATAATCTACCATTACCATTTGGGTGGAGGTTGGCTAGAACATGGCAATGCTCTGATCTCCACGTGCGGAGTCTTGATCTTCAAAGCGCAGCAGTCCCTGCATCTGACCAGGCTGTGTGGGCAGGCTTTGGGGTACAGATCATAGGGCACAGACCCTTTAGAGCATCAAAGTCAGCGTCTGACCAAAAATGCAATAAGATGTAGCAATGGTGACCAGAAAAACCAACCACAGCGTTTGAATTTTGTGAATAAATGTATAATGTAAGTGACAGAAAAGCCCTGCCCTACTTGTTAAGCTGCAGTGTAATGCAGACGCTTGCACTGCAAAGCTTGACAAACTGTAGTAGAAGTTTAACGCACCTGCCAACAAAGAGAGAAGATATTAGCTCCAAAGGCCATAAGGAGTGACAAGTGTAAATAGAAAACCCTGAATGAAAGTGGCAGGTACTGGCAGCCAAAGAATTTCTTGCAACGCAGTGGTTTGGTCATCATTTGGCTCACAGAACCCAAGAGCAACAGCTGCATACCTCTATATACATACCTCATCTGACTGCTTCATGTTACTGTGCCGCTTCTCAAGGTCTGCATACTTCTTCCAGTAGCCATAACAATAAGGGTAATGTGTGAAAAAACTGTCAAAAGCTTTCCTTGCAGCTGGTAAATTGTTCTAGGAAAAAATACAGAGGACAGGATTTAGTAGTTTTAGATTGGAAGTGATTGGACTGCAGTTGCTTGGAAAGGGGGAGAAAAACTCTTAATTTGTACATCATCTACCTTGCCATAGGAATTCCCCTCCCCTCAGTGAGTTAAAAGGAACTTCTCTGGTGGGATGCAGAAAAGAAACTTAGATCTGAAGATCTAAGTTTCATTTCTATAGCCTGCAGAAGGATGCAAAAAGGGAACTCCTCTGATGGGGTACGGATTAAATCATGAAAATCTTAAGGCCCTTTCTGCACCCTACTATAGACAACTTCCCTTCCGTGCATGGAAAAGAGCTGGCATCATTCAGTGGAATGCAGAAAAGAAGCTTAAAAGGTGAAAAGGATGGGTGGAGGACAGCTGAAATCCTTTCAATCCTATTTCATGGGGTGCAGAAAAGCTTGAAATCATGAAAATCAAAGCTCAGATCTTCACAATTTAAACTTATTTTTCTGCACCCCACAAAAGGATGATAGTTATCCTCCATGCATGCAAGAGAACTCTTTTTGTGAGATGCAGAAACAAAATTTACATCATGAAGATTCCAATCTCCATTTCCGCACCTCAGAAGTTCTTATCTGTGCACACAAGAGAGCTCCACAGGGTATAAAAAGGAAACTTAGTTCTTCATGATTTTCACTGAGTAGGGAACTAAAAATAGTGATTTACGAGAGTGAGGGCTGGTTCAGAAGTGAGAACAAGCTGCCAAGTGCCTGAAATGCAGTCATGTGATGGGTGGTGGTGGTGGTGGTGCTGTTGAAACATCTGATGATGACTGGAAGTGTTCTACAGGCTGTAAAGCAACAATTCTGAAGCCACTGTAAATGACAGTGATTTTACCAGGTAAATTGAAGACTATTTGTATTACATTTTCTCTGAAAGAAATTTTGTTGACAGCAACCAGATTCAATTAAGGTAACATTAGACAAAATAATTCCTTTGATAATTTTTTATTTTTGAAGAATATGGGACTGACTGGATCGCCCAGCTCAATCAGGAATTATCTGCTATCAAGAGGCAATGCTTTAATTGCTCTTCTAGATTCCACATGGTTCATCCAAACTACAATAAAGTCTCACTTTATTACATTAATTAGGAAAGGAAGGAATATTTGCTATTGCCTATTGTCCAATAAATAAATATTAAAGAATATATATCATTTGAATTTATGTCATAAGAGCATTACATAAATAGGTGCAACTGACATGACTCACATTATTTGCATAAAAGTCTTCATACATAACATTCCAGTTATACCATTAAGGAAAAGTTAATATAAATTTAAATGCCTCTCTTGATCTACTGTGAATGCAAAGGACTAGTCTGCAATTTCTGAGATGTCTGTACAGAAATCCTGAAGTTTGCTAAATATGGAGTTGGTTAAATCAAGCTCTCACTGTATTTTAAAATATATGACAATATTTAATTATTACAAATATTAGACAACTTTAGTATCCTATTTTCACATATGCAATGAAGAGGATTCAGTAGCTTAAAGCTTTAAGCATACTAAACAAACATGTATCAAAGACCTTGAAACTTTTATTGTACCTGTACTCCTAATTTCTATACTTTAGCACTGTGCCAAATTCTTTTTTTAAACCCATAAAAATCTTAAAATGTACATATTTCTAAAACTATGGAGGTTTTTTTTCACTTCAAAATATTTCACACAAAAAATCCCCCAACCATGCAGGTTTTAAGGGACAGCAATTGTTTAACTCAACACTTGCATCTCCAGCACCTACATACCAAAACTTATTATTCCTTCATACATATGGGAATATTTTATTTCAGTTCAGTTTTTCCCAGTTACAAATAGATAGTTGAACTCCAACAGAACAGAGAGCCAGAGATTTAATGCATATATCCTAAGAGCCACAGGCAATTACACTGTCCATTCCACATTTAATGGTCCATTCACTATTATTTTCCCTTTCTCCACACTTCTAAATTACCTTACCCACAACATTATTATTGACACTACCACTGCTGCTGTTGCCATTGCCCTTCCATATCCCTATTCTTTGCTATTTATAGAGATTAGCATATTGCCTCCCAAGTTTTCCTACACTCCAATAAACTGAAATAGCTACAGCTACTGCCCTTATTTTGCCTGTAAAAGAGAAGAAAACTGCTGCTCTAGGACCCTTCTCCATACTCTATACAAAAAAAAATATATCACAAGAATTTTTAAATAAATACTGAGAACATTTTAAGAATGCTAGAACATTCACTCACAATGTAGCTGAGTGAAAAAAATCATACATTAAAGGTTATCTTCTGGGGAAATGATGGAAAGAAGGGAAGAAAATAAATATTTGGAAATTGAACAGCCCTCAGTTGGGTATTCATTTTCCATTCAATTCATCCATTTCTTACATGTGGCACACAAAGCATTTTAAAATATTGAATGTGATATATTAACATGACTTCCCTGAAACTGAGGGATAATGGCTATAAGCATAAAATTTAGAATTCATACCTTCAAGTGTTGGACAGTAGGGGGAAAACACTACCACTGGCCCAAAATATATAATTACTTACCTCTTGTTCTACAAATTGAAGGAGGTAAACCCAGCCTGTAAAATCTTGTGGGTTAGTTTCAACTACTTTCCAAAACTTGTCAAAGTCAGCAGGGAATGAATTTTCAGGATCAGATGTATTTACAGTTTCTGTATCTGGTATTTCAGTGTCCTGAACAGTCTCTTCCTGGGAATTGGCAGCAGGAGAATTGTCGGGGGATTGCTCCATTTCCATGACACTCATGATCTCTGTACTAAAGTCAGCTGGTTGCTCATTCTTGGCCTCAGTGTCCTTACCCATGTTCTCACTTTTCAAGTTGCTGCTGTCTTCTGTATGTTCTGAACTCTGCATAGCGACTGATACCTTTTTATCTTTATGAAATAGTCTGTGAATGCAGAAAACGATTAACATCAGTACTGTCTACTGAATTTTCATTAAACAGTATAGGCATCTGACTTTTTAAAATAAAATAAAGGTAACATTTGATAAAATAATTAAAAGTTAAAGCTGAATAAATGAGTATTTCTAACATATAGATTGACAGCAAAGTATAAGGCAAATATCAGAGTAAAAACAATTTCCCAGCCCATTTTTCCCAGCCCTGATTAATAAATAGCTAAAATTCTAACTAATAATGAATAGATCTAAACAATAATTCATTACTGTTTAGAATAAAATTTCATAAATTAGAATATCCAAATAAAGTGCTACATTAATATATCTGGTAGTTCTATTTTCATTTCCCATTAATCTCTTCAGAATTCCAACAGAGAAGCCAAATATTTTTAACTAAGCACCGCCTTCTCTCGTTTCAATTACCAATCAAAACAAATGAATAAATTATTATTTTGATCCTGCTTCCTCAGTCATAGTTTCACTGAAACAAATTCCAAAAAAATCAACCGAATGGTGAGGGAGGGAAAGGTGGCAACTGAACCTGTCATACAAGAGATAACTTGCTCATTCAAATCATTGGCAGCAGCTTTCTTAGCAAATTAAGGTACAAAAGGCCAAATCAGTTGCCCTAACCTACAATTAAAAAGTGGCAAGAAGTCCAATCATATATCATTCTTTAAAGATCATGAATCAGCTCTGATAATCCCTACCTGGTACACAAAGGCTCAAGGGAAGCATTACCTGCTAACTTCAGTCAAGTTGGAACTACTTGATAGACTTTGATGTGGTATCCTCCCAAAATGCTTCTGAGTCTGTTGGCACTAGTTAACAACTATAATCAAGATCTTTCTAGATGACAAAGAAGTCTATAATTGGAATAATAGAATTAACTAAATTCCCCAAGTCATTCTGGAGGAAATGGATTTTAAGTATAATACTTTTAGAACACAAAGGAACCCAAAAGCTTTTTAACATGTCTATGTCTGCTGAGAGGTACTTGGTACTGAAAATATATATATATAACCAAGCTGAATGGAAATACACACACACACACAGCTTAGTTATATATATTTTCAGTACCAAGTACCTCTCTGCAGACACACACGTTAAAAAGCTTTTGGACCCCAAGGACACAGATTTACACACACACAAAACATACACACATATGCATGTACACTATATCTATATTGTGTGTCTGTGTGTGTGTAAATATGAGGGATTGCTTTCTGAGTCTTCTTGCAGGGGTTTCCTTATCCAAACTTGGTAACATCCCCATACAAAAATCTGTCAAGATGACACTGAACCTATTCACTACAACTTTCCCTTTCAGAGGAAATAGTTGGCTATTCAAAGGCTTTCCTCTCAATTCCTCCAAAATAGGAAACATGTAAAATATTCATGGTTCACAGAAAAGATCTAAAATATAATACAAGTAACCATAATTCTCAAGTTATAATTCTCAAAATATTTGTGGTATAATCATAAATAAAACAACCATTCTTTGAATTGCATCTAGAAGCTGATATGAGGTGTAATAGAAAGCATGAATGAAGGCATAGTAAATTAATAATATGTTTCTTCTACACTACTTCTCTTTTTTTTTCTTTAAATCCCTTCACAAAGCCTACTTTTTTCAAGATGTCTTTCGAAACGCCTAGTTCATTGTATGACACTTTAGGCATCTGCAGCTGAAAACTCTTAAAACTCTCCAATATCGTTTCCTTTTTATTATTATTATTATTTATTCGATTTATAAACCGCACCAATCTCCGTCGAGATGGACTCTGGGCGGTGCACAGGACATTAAAAACTACAATAATGGGCAAACCCACCGGCCATGACGCCCGTTCTCCTGTGTGTTCCTTACTGTAACTTTGACCGTTGAAGACTATAGCAGGTTTAGAAAAAGCAAGTTACGTATATCCGACCACTCTTAATTTAGGAGGAGCCATGCAAGTATAATTACGCCCCTTTTTTCCATCATGCCCTCAAAAGCTTTTTCCCCAAAGCTTTTTTTTTTTTTAAAGCGTGAGAGTTCACAGCTCAAAAGCCACATGGCAGGAGATCAACCCGCATGATAGATATGTAGTTCCAACACATACATACATACACCGTAAAGCGCCAATTCGGGGGAAAGCAAAGCAATCGTAGTCAAGAGAGAAATATGGCTGGGACAAAGTCGCTAGATAGGCGGGACTCCTTAAGTGAAGCTTCGCCGCCGGTCATTCCGTTCCAAGGCCGAGCGAGGAAAGAAAGATTAAGGGTCGCCCGCCCTCCGAGTATAACGACGCCAGCAAATTCCTTCCTTGGTTCGCGCTGTTCCTTCCTGAGAAAAGCGCTTCCCGCCCCACATACACACACACCCCACACACATTCTCGCGCGCGCGCTTGGTCCCCCTTTCTTTTCTTCCCCCCCCCTCACGCACGCGCACACGCCTTCGGACCACCGGAGGAGGCGGCGGAGGGGGGGGGGGATTTTACAGCGCCGCCTCAGGCCGCGCCAAGCTCGAGGGGTGTGGAGGGACGTGGGTCGGCAACAGCGGGTTTCCCCTCCTTTTTTTTCCCTCGCTGCCCAACCACCTCGCCTCAGGGAAAAGCGTGGCTGGGGAAAGCGGTTTCCTTTTTCAAAAAAAAATTTTTTTTAATTAAACCTTTCCTCAGACCTCTAACAAGGCACACCAGGAGGCTTCTCGTTCTTTCGCCCGTTTCCCTTACAGACCTGGCGCGTGTTCTCTGCCATCAGTCCCGCTCGGCCCTCGCCGTCGACTTGACTCTCTTTAGCGGGCCTCTGGTCTGCCCGCCGTCCCAAAAAAAGCGTACTACGCAGGCGCGTCGGTCCTAAGGCCTCTCTTTTTGGCCCAATCTGACTTGCGCCGCCGGCGGGAAGAAGGAGACGCATGCGTAGTGGCGCGCCCAGCCGGAGGCCCGGAAGATAACCCGTTGAAAGAACGTGCGCCGGAAGGAGATCCACCAGCCTTTCCTAGCGACGTGGCTGTTGCATGTCTCTCAATTGTAGATAGTTCTTAGTCTCTGCTGGAGCTGGTTACGAGCCGTTTTAGAGTTCCTATCTCTAGTGAAGTCCTTAATTCTGCGTTACTCCAAATGCGGACGCTGTTTCGTTCTAATCATGTTTAACTAAGATGGCGGCATAACCAGACAGTAAAGTTCATCCAAATGCCTCCTCTGTCACACACTACCCCGATAATGGCTTAATTTCTTTGGGAGCTGCAAATGGGCGATTATTTTGCTTATTTCTGTGTGCAAACTGTAGAATTGGAAGTCAGCTGACATGGGAAAACATAATTTTTGATGCTATTGCCTGAGTAGATTATTATTTATTATTTTATTATTATTTATTCAAATTTCTAAACTGCCCCCTCTCCTCGAAGGGACTCGGGGCGGTGTACAGGAAACTTAAGAACATATAAAACATTATAATAAATACATAATTAAAACCGAATTAAACGAATAAACCTGTACTAAAAATTTGTAGAACATTAAAACTATCTATTTTAAAACTTTTAAACTGTATCTGTTTTAAAACTATTAAAACTAAGATGTAAAAAAAGTAAGGTTCTACATTTAGGCAAGAAAAACAAAATGCACAGGTACAGTATAGGTGGTACCTTGCTCAATAGTAGCAACTGTGAGAGGGATCTTGGAATCCTAGTGGACAACCATTTAAATATGAGCCAGCAGTGTGCAGCAGCTGCCAAAAAAGCCAACATAGTTCTAGGCTGCATAAACAGAGGGATAGAATCTAGATCACGTGAAGTGTTAATGCCACTGTATAGTGCCTTGGTAAGGCCACACTTGGGATACTGCATACAGTTTTGGTCGCCACGATGTAGAAAAGACGTGGAGACTCTGGAAAGAGTGCAGAGAAGAGCAACCAAGGTGATTAGGGGACTGGAGACTAAAACATGAAGAACGGTTGCAGGAGCTGGGTATGTCTAGTTTGATGAAGAGAAGGACCAGGGGAGACATGATAGCAGTGTTCCGATATCTCAGAGGGTGCCACAAAGAAGAGGGAGTCAAACTATTCTCCAAGGCACCTGGGGGCAGGACAAGAAGCAATGGGTGGAAACTAATCAAGGAGAGAAGCAACTTAGAACTAAGGAGAAATTTCCTGACAGTTAGAACAATTAACCTCTGGAACAGCTTGCCTCCAGAAGTTGTGAATGCCCTAACCCTGGAAGTCTTTAAAAAGATGTTAGATAGCCATTTGTCTGAAATGGTATAAGGTTCCTACCCACGCAGGGGGTTGGACTAGAAGACCTACAAGGTCCCTTCCAACTCTGCTATTGTATTATTGTATTAGATGAAGGAATGCGTCCTAAATCCTCTGGGAGAAGCTATTCCCCCACTCCCAGAAGAATGAAATATTTTGGGAAATATTAAAAAAGTCAGAATATTATATTTCAAAGGGATAAATGGAGAAACATGCTCTTAAAGAGAAAGCAGACTCAGTCTTTCTTAATAGCCCCCAGCAAATATTTTGTGCACATTAAGAAAGATTGGGCCAGCCTTTTCACAAGACAGAACTTCAACTCCCGGGTCATGGGATAAAGGACAGGACATTGAAAAGAGTGGGGACATTACCTGTTCAAAAAGAAAGGCAGGTTAGAGGCAATAGATAACAGGATAAACATGATAAAATGAATTACATATGCCTGACAGAATTAGGACTAAGAAAGTGATAATTCACTTCATGAGACAAGTAAAATCAAGTAATAAAAGCACACAAGTCTCTACATTACAAAATGCTGTAAAATTGTATTAAAAGCCCATGTAAAACCAAACCAGTTCGTCAGCTGCACCAGAACCTGTTGGTTCTGTTCATTAATAAATGGACCTTTTCAATCAGCCTGCATGTTGTTCAGAGCATCTCTTGTGCTACTGAATAAATACCTTGGAAAAACTTAAGTACCTCTGCAAAGTTCAACCACTGCCAAAACAACTGTGCTCTTTAAATACTTGTTTCTTTGTAATGTGCCAATTCTGAGTTACTGAAGAATGAACTTAGCTGATCATCACTTAGATTATGGTAAAATACTCACTTTGCCAGAAGTTACCAAATTCTGTATCAAACAGTCTCATCAGTCTCCTGTGCTAAATGACTTGTTACTTTTTGTATCCTCTAAATTTTAGAGTGAAGCATGCTTAACCAACACAACTGATAAGTCTTGTATAAAAATGTTTGTAGATTATACTTAGGTGGCTGACAAGAGCCACTGCAAAGGTGTATATATATGAAAAATGGATGCTGAGTGCAAAAAGGGAAGGTTGATGATAATTTTGGGGAGGGGAAGATACTGTGGAAAGTTATCACCCATCCCTCTCCCAGAAAAATGAAATATCCTAGGAAATATTGAAAAGGCAGAATATTATATTTCTCTGGATGTGAAAAGGGAGAAACATGTTTTAATTCCTTCAGCCTCCTGCCCCCACCCCCTCTGTCAATGAGATGTTAAAGCCTGAGCTAGTCCCACTTGGAGCCGAACCCAGAAGGACATTCCTTTCATCAGAACAAAAGAAAATAATATATGAAATGCCATATGAATGTGATGAGACCAAGGACAGGAATGATTAGTATTGGTATAAAAAATGTTTAGCTGTGTTTCCCTTTCATATTTGTTTACAATTTATTGGTCCTTTTCTGTGCAACTACCATTGGAGTTCTAGTCCTCCCATAAGCACAAAGCCAGCCGGTTAACTTCGACCCACTCATCCTCTAGGAAGGAGATGATGGCAAACCACTTCTAAAAAAATTTCCCAAGAAAACTACAGGGACCTCTCCAGGCAGGCTCTGAAAACTGGACACAATTGAATAGAATAAAAAATATGTCAAGTAGTTAGAACAATGTTTCAAAAACAGTAATCTTCAAGACAAACAAATCAGAAAAAGGAAGTAAACATTATTTACAGAAATAAAGCCATTTATTTTTATAACTTTTTTTAATCTTTCAGATGAATACAGTACTTGTAGGTGTCATATTTTGAGAGCAGAACTGGCACTATATTGCTGAGGATTGCACATAAGGTCAGAAAAGTTAACACCTTTATAAATTTTGGACAGATAAAATTCAGTAATATTTTTCACACTAAAATATGGAAGCTATATTCAACATGTGCCATCTCTTTTAAGACATGTTCAAAATCTGTAAAAAATTATTTTCTATAAATTTTGGTCAACATGCTTCATTAAAACCTTTTCCAAGTTTTATAACAATGTGCAGATAATTATGCTCAACTGTCAAGCAGATGTAATACATCAACAGCAGCAAAAGCAAGCTAACACTGCACAATCATGAGTGGGATTGATTTTTAAAATACATTTTTTTTCCACAAATATCACACAAAACCCTGTTCTTCATGTCTCTCTGAAGTCCCTCCCCCCTTTTAAGGCTATATGAGAAGACATGTCATAACATGATTTCATGATTAAAACTATTTCTAAATTTCATCTTTGTTAGTACACACAGGGTACCATGCCACCAAGTCAAAAAGAGTGCAAAGAAGCAGAGTTGACTTTGCTTTCACAGGCATCCAATCCCGATTCTACAGAATCTTGGAACAGCACCAGGACAGGAAGTACGTTTGCAAGTGCCATACTGATTTTGGTTTCAGCCAAGGACTTAAATTGGAAAAATAAAGTCCTAAATGGTTGGTCATTAAAGCAGTCACTCCAATTTCATTTCTGCACGAAAAGCACAAACATAATAAAGGCAGGCTGCTTGAAAATGATCCATTCCAGCCCATGTAAAACTGTAATGCTGTTATCCAGAGTCTATAATAATTTTTATGTCCATATCAGGGTCCTTCAGGTAGTTTGGTCAAGGAATTCTTCCAGAGTTCTTTTTATGTGTGGGGGCTGAGATGCAGCATGGATCAACAGATTCTGACCCATTTGTGCAAAAAGTGCTTTTGACAGTTTAGCAGTGGCTGCCCGAATATTTCCACCAGCTCCAGGTAAGGAACCGCTGTTTGTCATGTTGCCCAACAAATGCCATAAAACCATCAAGACTTTCTGCTCCACTGCATGAGGCTTCCGGGGATACAACTCTACAACAAGTTCTGAATGCAGGAAAAGAACCAAGGGAGAAAGAGTTATTTTTTTATACAAAGATATGGTAAAATGCTGACTTCCCAGATTATTTCCTAAAACTGAAGATAAATTCTATCTTGATACAATTTTTTTAAGGAGGTTATTGTGCAAATTCAGAAGCAACTGTTGTCAACTGAACATACATACTGCATATACAAAAAAGTCAAAGTATCTTTTAGAAACATGGTAAATATTGGAAGAACAAATAGATTTCTACCAAACAAATTTGTACCAATAGAAAATAAATCTCTATTCTGATTTCAAACACTTCATTGGAATAGAATATTAACAGGCCATATTGCATTTGCTTTTTAGTTTTCTGTATTGGTTAAGAGCTTCAGACTAAAACTCCTATCTACTACCAACCCTGCAGTAGAAACATAAAGACTCTTGAAAATACATGATAGGCTTATTAAATATAGATCAGTCTTACTGAGAAAAAAAAACATTGATGAGAAAAAAAGACAAGCATAAATAAAACTGCTGAAAGCCTTACCAGCTAGCTTTTCAGTTATGTCTTGTTTGGCTTTTCCATTCAAAAACTGGGCCTTAGTGCAGAATGGCTGGAGAAGCAGGTAATTGTCTTGAAGCAAAGGAAACAAGGACATAAAACACAGGATTTGCTTCAGGAGATTTAGTTCTGAGCTCTAATAACAAGACTTTGGTATAAAACAATAAAGATGAAACGGAGTTTGGAAGATGGCAAGGGGATAGAAAAACTTAGTCTCAAGTCCCAGAAATCCCAGAATCTCAATGATCAATTTACATGCTGCATTAAATCACAGTATAGTTTATTTGGATTCACTAAGCAAGGTAGTTAATGCAGTTGTGTGTTGTAAACCACAATGTTTGGGACTGGGTAGGGTGGAGAAAACTCTTATTTTTTCATTGTTTTTAATTCTGAACATTCCAAGAAAAATGGCATTGATATTAGAGAATGGTTGAAAACTTTTTCAAAAGTATTTTTAAATTTGAGTTCTAATTGTGGCAGTAGGTTTATTGAAAGTAGGCAACACTTTACCACTTAAATTGAAGAGGGGGGGAGACGGACACAGAGAAAAATAAAGGTATGGTATCAAAAACTGCCTTCCCTAGATGATTGAGACAGCATACAAATAGATAAAAATAAATACTGGTCACCTCATCTCAGTAACACAATCTAGTGTAATTGGGAGCTACAAAAAATAGGAAAAGGTCCCCAACCAGTCCCACTTTGGACATGAAATCCAGCCGGATGACCTTATGACAGTCATTCAGCCCAATCTCCTTAGAATGGAAGGGTATTATGTATGTTTGCTGCCTTGAGTTATTTATAATAATAATAAAGGCTGGATTAATAAAATCTTTTTAAAAAGCAACACATGGGCCAATAGTTTGAGTGGACCTTTCTGCCATGATAATCAACAATCTATGGGTAACCTAAACCATGGCTCAATATATGTGAAACCTATTTGTGATTTTTTCCTACATCCTGCCAAACTTCTTAACTTGCTCTAAAGTATTGTTGAAATGAGACTGGTATATTACAGGAATGTTTACAAACTGAACAAAGCAAGCATTATTAAATCCACATTTGTATTATAAGTGGATAAATAAAACCCCATAAATTCCAAATTGTTTAGTCCCCCCCCCCTTTTTTTTTTTTGCAACACTACCCTTAAAGCTCAGTATAGCAGATGAAAGAAAAACAGTCAGTTTACCTAAGTGTTGACAAAGAGCCTGGATGACATTGGTGGCAGCAGCATAGATGCCTGGGTTCTTAGAATTCAGATTGTTATCAACCAAGGCAGGAATTAACATGTTGATAACAGGAGATAGTTTCTCTTTCAAAAGAGGAATCAACTGGTGCATGGTCTCTAGAGCAACCTGATTGACTTTGCTATTTGAGTCGTGTAAGCGAGACTTGAAGGCATCAAAGATCTAGATAGACACAATTACAATAGTTTGAATTATTTTCTTTGACCAAATATATATTTAAAATGTCAGGTTGAAAATGTCGAATCCTATGAAAACGTGCTCACGTCCCAACGTTTCTAGTAATTTCAATGTAAACCCAAACAAGTTCTTTTTGCTTTCATATATTGCTGCACTGGTGGAATATACCGGTACTGAAGAATTGTTGGTCAGCCAAAGGATAGCAAATCCCTTTGCAAATCAAGGACATCCAACTCATGTAACCAGTTTTAAAGTTCTTTAATCAAGCCTTCTTTGCTCAAGAATACTTAAAACCCCCAAATATTAATAGAGTTTGAACCTCAAGAGATATCCAATCGCTTAAAGAATATCTGACAAAGAAATATCACACAAAAGAAATAGATAATAAACAATAATGCTTAGGCTGCTTGGTCTGCTCATTTAAGGCAATTCATGTTGCAATGTAACAGTATGGGTTTAACAAATGTATGCTATAAGAATATATTAGAAATAATTTGCATTAATAAAATATATGGAGAAGTACTATGACTAGTGCTGGGCTAAACTAGATTTAGCTAAATTTCTTTTTTATTTATTTCCTTTCCTTTCCCTCCTTTATTTCTCATTCATTTTCCAAACTTTATGTAATGTTTCTTACACAGCATAATGCAATGGCATGCATTTATATTTATGTTCCACCTGGTAAGTTATTTTATTTTAATGCAATGCTGACAAGGAGTAACCTGATTCTTGCAGCTATCATTTTCTGTATAAGCACTTAATACTGCAATATATACAGGGAAAATATTCATTACTCATGAATACCTTATATTATAGTTTTACCAGAAGTTAAAAATTGTAGTTTATGTGTTTTCTAAATTAAATATCATAATATTATTTGAATCAACACTATTCTGCCAAAGCTATGTTTAAAATGTTTGTAAAATTGAACTTTATCTCAGTATGTTTAGAAAGGGATAGCTGAAACATTTGTTATTCAGTATTTTAAGATCCAATATGCCTGGAGCTTTTGAAGAAGTAACCTCTGGCTCATTTGTGCAAGATGATGTAACTAAAGTTATTTATATAGCCTCTGAAACAATGAGCTTCAATTGCCCTGTCCTGTCCTGATAAACTAGTAAAAATCATTTCGAGTAACGTGAAACTATTTTCCTATAATCATAAATTAATGTAACAAAAAGGTTTACTGTGTTTATTGAACACTTGAAATAATGTTTGGGGAGTAGAATGGGATGCAATGCTTTTTCCATTGGAAGTAAAATTGATCCAAAGTGATAACAACAATTCTGATAACTCAAGTCCAAAATTTGGAAGTAACTTAACCATTGAGACTATATTATTCCAATTCCTGAAGATATCTTTTTGGCAATATTTCTAGTAACTGAAATCTATCAGGACACAAAAATCAAGAGTATACTTTTTGGAGGTGTTCTGTTAATCATTTCCAGGCATCTCTTCCTTTATTCTGTATTCTCACCATTATTAAGTTTGAAGTTTCAATATATTAATATTGTTTTAAGTATTTACATTTTTTCTTCTCAACTATTTTGATATAGTAAACTACATTTTAAACATCTCAAGGCTAAAATTAAATTCTAGAATAACAATATGCAACACATGAAATACATTCTACATAATTCTGCTTTCCTAGGGAAGCTCAGGAAATAGAATTCAAAATAACACTCTTGCTATGACATGTTCTTGCTGCTGGAACAGACAATACTGGGCTACATGGACCAATGTTCTGACAACATATAAGGCTCCTTTCTTTATCTTTGCTCCCTCCCAACTCTTAACTATGATTCTATCTACTTGGTTAGATTTTTTTCCTTATAGTCATTGTTTCTTGCATTTATATTACATCTTTTCAGTGTAAATAGTGTGATTTCCTGCCAATTCTACAGAGAACACTAGGGGTTCTGTTGTAACCTATATAATGTTACCTTCACAATGTTCGCAACAACAAGGTCTTGGTTGTTCTCTGTGTCTGCTAACAGTTGTTTAATTCCATTAATTCGATCGCGGAAATCTTTTGCATTCAGTAAAGTTGTTATAAACTTTACATATTCAGCACTTTCCAAAGCATTGCGAGGAACTAATTTCCTGGATATGTCACGTATTTCTCTAATCTCTCTGTTAAGAAAATAATGAGAGCATTCTATAATTGTATAATCCAATTTCCTGTATGTACAGAAAGATCCATAGTCCATAGATCTTTCTATATATGTACTGTATTACTTTAATAGATTTAAAGTTATTAAAGTTATTAGATTCTAAAAGAAAAACAACAATTGAGAGATCCGGTCAATTATAACATTAGTTTCATGTGAGCTAGAAATCAAATCCTGAAAATGTCTATTTGTAACATGAATACAAAGAAGTGTACTTACTACTGAGAGTTTAATGCAACAATAATTCATATAAAAATTAAGTGACAAAGAGGGACTCAGAAATTATCAACTGCAAATCCAGAAAGCTCAATACTAGGAGTATATAGTCTCAACTGAAGAATTTTGCACTGGTCTGGAAAATATGTCTAACCTTCAGATCAAGTAGTGATTATGGTGAAACCATAAGCAATTCCATTACATGAAAAACCATCTACTGTAGAAAACTGTTATTTTAAAAATAATTATATTCCTTGGATGATTTTTTTTTAAATTTAGGTACAAGCTTTGCTTTTACAGAGTGTCAACAGTGACAAACCAGTTTTTTTAAAAAAAAAATTCAGGTACTAATATAACGAAAATGTTATTTTAACTGTTTTAACTTTTTATAAACAAAATGCATAAAACGACAATTTAGTTATTAAAAAAGAAGCAAACATATCATGCACATAAGAAGGAAGTTCTGAAAAGTTAATTTGGTATTTTCTTTTGTTCCAATTTTTCTATGCCTAGTTTACAAGCACACTCCATGTTCCATTTTCCACTTATACTGAACAAAAGCAAGAAAAACCGTTACACCTATTTATACACAGCAACTGTATAATTTTTTTAAAATAAACATTATTTTCTTTTATATTTGCAACATCTGAAAGAAACTATTTAGATGGAATCTTTGAAGCCTGAGGATACAATCATACCTGTCACCAGCACTAAGTACATCACGTGATATGTTTGATCTTGAAGTCTCTATGTTGCCAGTATGAGAACGCCTTCCTTTGGCTGAAGGTGTAACTATTGGCATCTCCCCGAGTCCCTGAAATTATGTAACAAGAATAAAAAAATGTTTATTTTAATTTTCTATATATTACCTCATATATTCATTTATCTCTAATATAATAACACCAAAAAAGAAGAGCAGTTTGAAGTTTTCTTGTCTCAAAAAACTTCAAACTCTTGTAGATACGTAAACATAGAAGTAGAGGAAAAGAGAAAATGTAAAATGTAAAACAATAAATGAAAAAAGTTATCATAAAAACAGTTTACATGCTTATGAAAAAAGATAGGCTTAATGAAGTCGTTTAATGTTTCCTCTCTGCTAAAGCAAAGGACTTGATGGAGTTCCAAGACTCGCAAGGTATTTTCAAATTGAAATCCAAGTACTATGAAATAGGTGTTCAGCCTTAATAGATCTCAAAGATTAACATAGTCTAATTAAATAACAAAAGCATAACTACCTTTTAAATCAGGGACTGCAAAAGACATTACTTGAGAAAAGTTTCTCATAGAAATGTTAATAGCATACATCTGCTAAAGAGGAACTGGAAAAAGATCTTTAAATTAAATCAAAAGACAGAGAGGTGTAATGATACTTAAAATACTGCACTTTTAAAATAAAAATGTAATTGTAAATTTATCCAAGCCATGTAGCAGCATGTTCAGTTTTTATCACTCCCCAGGTTAATAGGAATTTATGGCTTAGTTTTATTCCATCATATTTTGGAGTCCTTTTTAGCATACCTTCTGACGCAAATTGCTGACTGTCTCTTTAATATAAGGCAAATCCTTTGGCAGCACATGCTTTTCAAGCATTTTATCGAAGTCCGTGTGTGTCATCAAAGTGAAAAGCATCTTTCGCCCATAGTATCTACAAACATCACAAAATCAGTTTTATTAATACATATATTCATGAAATTGATCAAAATTTCATTACTAAATGAACTTGCTTTAGAGTACAGTCATAAAAACCTTGGATAATTTGTTTTTTTCTAGATATTCCAAATTTCTGCTTTCTGGAGATGCCAGAAAGCAGAAATCTGGAATATCTAGGGGGGGAAATTATGAAGCAACATACTTACCAAATGTGAGTGATATATGATTCTCTATTTTCCTACCATTCTTGCACATTTTAAAATGAACAGACTTATGTCACTATTTACTAGTTTGTGAAATGAGAATAGTCTCCAAACAAATCTGTGAACACACACAGTAGTATCAGATGTAGGAATTTATATTTTAGTTCCATAACAAATATCTGATGACATTATTTCCCATAAATGTAATAGATTAAGCAGAATGACTTAATTCATTAATGTGATGGGCTAAAAACCAAATATGCAACAACTTTTCATTTTTTCCCCATTTTTTTCTCACATCAATATTTTGGAATTTCTCAGCTTTTGTCAACAAAGTTTTCATGTCTCCTTCTAGTATGTAAAACACCCTGTAAATGAGACATACAGAATGGAGAACCAAAAGGCCAGTTTTTATAAAAATCTAAGTCAGTAAGAAACTACAAAATGTAAATCAGTGTTTTCCTATATGAGATAAATTTTCAAACCTAAAATGCCTTTGGGGATTCTTAGTTTTTCTTTGATTTGTCATGCCAGCTTGTTATTTCTTCAAGAATTAAGACAGGAATTTAAGCTTTCATACAAAACAGAGTCTTAAAACATGTTCATGTCCTTGCTTATTTTCAAAAATCACGCCATTCAGCATTTCCCTTTACTCTCTGCATTGGCTCACCTTGTTTCTTGTGAACCATCCTGGACAAATTTGGCCACAGCAGACAAAATCTTGTCAGTTATATCCTTAATTCCAGACAATATACGTCCTGGTCCCATGTGCTCTACAACATCAGATAAATGTTGGGCAGTGCATCTTCTTACTGCTGTATTTAAGTGGCTGGTAACAATAAAAAGCATATAAGTTTAGAAAAATATATGATTATTATTTATTGCAACAATAATGCTGAAAGATCTTTTGAAAATTCTTATGCATTTTATAACTGAATCAAGATAACCAAGGCATAAAATCCCAGATACCTGGAGCTAAAATTAATGCATTTGGCTAGTAGCAATGCAACGCCCTTTATGTAGTAGACCCACTCCAAACAACAGAATTCCAGATTAAAATGCAGGTGTGTTGCAGCAAAAGGAAGCTAGATAATGGTGGTTTTTTTGTGGTCATTAAAGCTAAGCAAATGTTTTAAATAAAAGAGAAAAAATAACAATAGAAGAACTCATGAAGCATGCTTGAATATTTTCTTGGACTGCCAGCACTTCCTTATATCTTGCCTTTCCACTATGGCTTCTAAACTGGATTACAAAAATGCTTAAACCACCTTATGAACAGCGTAAGAAGGGAGTAAAAATAGTTTATTAAAGGCATAAGGAAACATAAGCAAATCTAGTTTACACCTGAACCATCCATTCTATCTTTCCATCTTTGATTCTATCACATCTGTAAGCTGCTTCATACATTTTTCTCTTTTTCAAGAGATAATCAATTCTCTTAAGATGATTCATCAGAACTGTAATAGGCTGAGCTGACTTCTGATAATGATTCGATTTGCTTGACAGTTCTATCTATTTTATTTTGAGCAGAGTCAAGAAAGCCTCTGAAAGACCATAATTCAAAATTCTACCTTTGACCTCCATTGATCAGAGAAGAAAGAGCACGTGCAGGAGTCACATTATTAACCATAGCTTTCAGTGCTTTGTCAACGTCTTCCCTAATGAAGGTGTTTGATTCCCCAGCCTTATGCAAAAGGACTTTAACTGTATTATCTAGTTCTTGTTCCATGCTTTTTTTCAGGTAGTTGAATAAATCTCCTAAGCAAACAACTGCAGCTCGGGAAACAACAGAACGTAAATTTTTCACCTACAAAAAGAAAGACCTGAATCAACAACAGTGGAAAAACACTGCTGATTTTGAATCCCCCCACCCTATCCCCCATCAAGCCATTACATATAAAAGTATATGTATATGCAAGCATATTATATGGGATATCACTATAAATGCAACAATATTACATATTTCACATTAATACTGTTAGTTAGCATTCGTTGTTTATTTCCCTTCCTACAAACATGGCTGTCCTCTTGGAATTTACAGACACTCAGAGGAATGAGTGCTGAAGTGGGTCAGCAACTATCAATTGAGGCACCATTGGCACACACAGACAAAAAGTCATTTATCTGAAAAAGAAAGAAACTGGCTGAAAAAGTCCCTCCTGAAATCCAAGGCTTTCCTGCTTGGATTTTAGGAAAGACTTTTATCAGCCAGTCCCCAGAAACCAGAGGGATTCCTTTGGGTAGGTGGCAGCACTATTGAGAGTGTCCTGACATACAGCATTCTTGCATGGTATGGGAGCAGCTCTGCAGCAGACAAAAAAGCTCTACAGAGAATCATTAAAACTGCCCAGCATATCACCGGACTCCAGCTGCCAGTCCTGGATGACATCTTCACATCTCGCTGTTTGAGGAAGTTGCATAACATTCTCAGAGACTCTTCCCATCCTGCTTACAATCTTTTTAGACTGTTGCCTTCTGGCAGAAGATACAGAACAATTAAAGCTAGAACCACACATCTTCTGAATAGCTTTTATCCTAGAGCTATAATTGCCCTCAACAATGAATTAAAGGGTCACCATCAGTGAGCTATTGGACAGCACTACTTGGTGTATTGTGTGGATGTTTGGGTGGTTTAGGGGCAGGGATTTTTTGGTGGGTGGGGGTGTGTTTGCGGATTGTTATGGGTGTTGGGCCTGGTCTCTGGGTGTCATGTGAATTTCGTTGTATATGTAAACTGTGTATATACGTACAATGACAATAAAGTAAAGTGGCTTGCAACCATTGCCTTTATGGGGAAGTCGGCAGGGATGATTGCACATGGTAACCAGATGAGCATGGCCCTAAATATGGGTTGCCAAGCACCCAGATCACAATCACCTGACTGTCAGGGAGATGTAATGGCCATACGTAAGCCCTTTCATTCAGTGCTGCTGGTAATTTCAAACACTTGCTGAACGAATTGTCATTAAGCAAGGATTACCTGTATAGGTAGTCTTTGACTTATGATAGCAACTGGACTTTCTGTCACTAAGCAATAAAGTTGTAAAACATGAACGCATTGCTTAGCAATCTCTGTGATCCTGGTTGCCGTCATTAATCAAATTTCATAGTTGTTAGGTAAGGCGGCTTCCTGCCAGCTTGCCAAAACCCAAACAAAGAGGGTATGAAGGGGTGTGTGAGCGGCATGGGGTGGGTCCCACCACTTGTTCACCAATGTCATAAAATGGAATGGTTGTACATCAAGAATTACCTGCATATGCCCACAAGGCTATAGCTTTAAGCTACAGATTTAATAGAAAATACGATCAATCAGAAAACTAAAACTTAGATAATTTTGCTTAAATTTGGTAGGCCAGAAATGTTACAAGAAAATTTACTTTATGAACCATTTTCTAACTAAAATCTTACTAAAATGAAGATTCCGCCAAGCAAAAATGAATCTGTTGTGGGCTGTATCTTTTTTGCATATTTATACATTTTTTGCATGCCCTTTTTGTTAGAGGCTTTTGTTATACTGGGAAATATTAAAAGTTGAGGTCACAAGTATAAAGATAATTAAGTCCTGGAAGCAGCAAACTTCATCAATAAGGAAAGCATTTAGAGTAAAATAAAGGGGATGCAAAAATTAAAGTACAAATTACAAAAAAAGCAACTAATAGCAAACATCTTGTCATTTAGTGCCTCCCCCGCAATGAGTTCTGAAGAAACAGGGAGGAAAAAAACTTACTTCTTGCACAACAGCCAAACTAGTTTCATGCAGCTTTGCAGTTAGAGCATCGGAGTGATAGGCAGAAAGGCACCTAATTGAATTGAGGCCCTCAATTTTCTTCTCCCTATGTTGAAATGAAAGATGGAGTATGTAAATTGCACAGAATAGACAAACAGGCTCAGATTCATTAAAAATTTTCAACTTACAAATTTTATCACACTTCTAAAAAAAATTAACTAAAATCACCAGTAAAAAAAACCCCAGTAATATTTTACATGAAGAGTAAAATACTGTGACATTTGTTTTTTTATTTAATTGTGTCCAACAGGATTTTTTCCCATTTCACTCCAAAGATGAAGATGATAATAAAATAAAATAAAAAGACAAAGGCTGAGAAACGTACCAATCATTATCAGCAACGTACTGCAAGGCTTCCAAAAGAGCAAATTCAGGCTTGGGGAAGGGTCTCAAATCTGAGGGTTCCATTATTTCGGAACTGTGCATGACCAATAACATCCGATCCTTAAACGGCATCTGTGGACCTGGAGAGTCTTCACCTGCAACTTCATCCATTTGATTATGCAAAAGTGACCTAACTCTGTGATGTGAATAAGCCATTTATTTATTTATTTATTATGTTTATATGGCCGCCCAATTCAGACGTGACTCTGGGTGGCATAGAATAGCTCATCAAACAAAAAAAATATATCAAAGTAAACACTGTTAAAAATGGACTATGGCCATAACACAGCAATCAGAAGTAAAGCGTACTACAGTTCATCTGTTGGGGAATCTGTTTTTCCCAACCCAAACACCCAGTAGGAAAAAGCTGGTTTTTCAATTCAATGCCCTTCCAGATTGGGACAAAAAATATATTGGGTAATGAAGGAAACAAAGTTCCTATATTAGCCGAAAATATATTCTGCCAGCACAATGAGAGTGGCAAAATCTAGAAGGGACAGATTGGGCTTTACTACTATTGTCCTGTTTAGAAATCTAGAGAAGATCTGTTTAAGGTCCCACTTCTATAAGAAATGAATGAGAAATGGACTAGAAAGCAGGCTGGTCTGTGAAAAACATGCTTTTCAGTAGAGCTTTGAATCCTAACATGATGAAGGCACAAACCTTTAGTTATATTATAAGTTCCATCTAGTGTTTAATGACAATTAGAAAAGATTATTTTTGTTAATGCTGTATTTTAGAGGGAGAAGAGAGAAATATTCAATTAATCAATAAATAAACAAACAAATAAAATGATTACCTGAATCTAACAAGATCAAAGGCTTTGCTTTTTTAATACTTGATGTTCTTTTCAACAAAGGACTGAAAGCAACATTTCCTTAAGGACAAAGAAACAAACAAAGGCCCTTTTAGAATATTTCCATCATTCTCTCTGTAAAAGTTCTCTTTAAGCAAACAGAGGAGGCAACATTTTCTACTAGGTATTAGAAAATTATAAATTATATTAAAAGATTACAGATAAAACTGATTAATGTAAGCAATAACAATCTGGATAAAGTGACATTTTATCTAACAACCATGCTGTTAGATGATTTATTTTTTAACTATATTCCTTATGGGATGTTTATCTGCCTGCAGCAGCACTTAATAAAATCACCCTCAGAACTAGGAAGCAGCACTTAAAAAGAAATCAGGAATACACCTTGTGAGCATGCTACAGAACTTAAGGTGGCAGTCATTTTGGTAACCATATTAAAAAATAATTAAGGAAATAATGGATTACTGCTGTCGGTTGTCATCTTTTCTGATTCACTGATCTTGAGCAATTCCCAAGGATTGGATTCCTTTTTCCCCAGATCCCTAATTTGCTGGTGCTCCTTCTCCTCTCTCTTCTTCTGTCTCATCTTTTCTCGGGCAGATTTGGATAAGGCAACTTTCATCTACAGCAGAAAGTAAAATACATTCAGTATGGGATGAATGTAATACTCAAATAAAAAAGAACACAGCCAATATTTCTCCTTCTTTTGAGACACAAGATGCAAACCCATGCCTATATTTCACCTGATGCTCTTAACTGCAATACATAATCGAGACTGATTATGTGCCAATAAGGCAGTGTCAACTCTTGGCAATCACATAGATCTCAGATATTTCAATTATGATAAATGCGTAGGAATTGCCGTTTGGTGGTATATACACATTTAGAATGAAATGGAAATGAGGGGAGTCCAAACCAAGAATTCTTAGGAAACTTAATGGAGTAAGATTAAAATGATGACTTAATATGTGAGACTAAATAAGATACCCATCAACTGTCCTTTGAAAAGGATTTTAAACATTTTTAAAATAATAATAATTGTTTTGTTCAAAGATTGAAGACAAAAGGAAAATAAGATGGCAGAGGATGAGATGGTTAGATAGTGTCACTGACATAATGAATATGAATTTGGACAAAAAGTGGAGGTCAGGGCATGCTATGGTCCATGGGGTCACGAAGAGTTGGACACAACAGTGACTGAACAATTGTTTTCTTATTATTGTTACCTCATAACAGTAATAAGCTGTATTAGAAATACTGTAATCCTAAATATAAGAATGTAGTAAAAATGAGTAAAAATAAAAATGAAAAGTTTGCATTTGTTTATTTGTTGGACTCCCTTAGAATAAAACACAAGAAAATATATGTATTTGTTAATGTGCTAGAGCAAACATCAGGAACTATATGCAATTCACTCTCGAAATCCCATTATGATACACATATGTATTTTTTGGTCATGCACACCACCAAAGTGATATAAAATTAATGGCTGGCATGTCAAATTGTATATTTCTGCTTTCTCATTTGACTAATTCAAATTCAAATTTATTAACCGCACCCTCTCCCCACAGGGACCCGGGGCGGTGCACAGGAGAAGCTAAATGTCTGACATCCTGAAGATACATGCTTGATAATTATATGATGTACTTGGAAACACATTCACATGTAGCCCACACTCTTATAGGTATACTATATTACGAAATCTGGAAAAAAAACAATATGTGAGTTGACTGCCCTCTTTCTTAAATGATGGAATGTCCATTCTTACATCTCTTTCATTTTCCACATCTAGGCAAGGTGCAGCGCTTTGCTGCTGGACGGCTCTCCCATAGATGCCAGAAAGTGATTCCATTTTTGGTTTGAACGAAGGTGCATCTCCATTCTCCATGGAGAAGATTATGGATTGACCATATGTAGGAAGTGAAGAGGGGCTTTCAAACATTCCTGAAATGCACAATTCATTGGATTACCAAAATAGAAGAAAAGGTAAAAGTAAAGGTTTGCCTGTCCCATCATGTCCAACTCTAGGGCACGGGGCTCATCTCTGTTTCTTGACCAAGGGAACCAGTGTTGTCCAAAGACATTTTCTGAGGTCAAGTGGCCAGCATGGCTAGTATCAAAGCTTAATTTTGTTCCTTATCTGTATGCAAGGAATCTAATTAAAATGTTGTTTAAAAAGGTAATAGTTTTTTGAACTGAATTAACCAAAATTCAGTAACAGTACAATGTCTCTTCAATGTGTCCATGTCCTTTGTCCTTTTTAAAAAAATATTTAGTCTTCAACTAGCAGAGTGCTGAAATGCATATAGTGCACTAACCAGTAAGGCTCAAAGACACAAAACGGGATTTTTAAATGTTTAATTCCTAACTGCTTATCCACAAATAATGCATACTTCATCAAAGTCATATAAGAATCACTGTTCTATTTTGCTTATATTTAATGTTTTCTCGTAATTGCACTCAAATCTTAGTCACTGAAAGGCAGGATAAACAAAGATATAATAAATATAAATGTAATTGTTTGAAATACCTTTTCCAACAATAACTACAGAGTCTTCTGACAAGGCACTCGGTGAAATGTATTCTAGACTATTCAAATGATGTACACTTGAAGAAGGTCCTATGAATCCTTTAAAAAATTATAACACCAGAATTATGTTTTCCCCAAATAAGTATTTTTTCCTTCACAAAGTTAAAAAAAAGAATGTTGACGTTATGTCACTATTACCCTGATACTATATAAAATAGTATCACAATAAGATTTCTTCATATGAGCCAACTGAAAAATATTCATCCTCTAAACAACTCAGCAGCTAATAGTTATTTATATATCAGAGAAATGAAAAAGAAAAAAATCTATTCATATTTTCTATACAAAACAAAAATTTTGCCAAATATAAATTACATATAATGATACCTAATGATTTAAGTAAAATGATAATCTGAAACTCCCTTCAGTAAGTAACAACTGAAGTTTCCGAAGTGCAAAATGAGAGGTTACTATTGAAACTGCACAGGAAAAGCTGATTTGATAACATAGTCAACTGCAAAGGCATCTATTCAGTTCTAGTAAAATCTTTAAAACAGTAAGTTATTTTAATAATTTTACAATGGAAAGCTCTGGATTATCAATAAATACTACTGCCTTCAAACAGCATAGCTCTAATTTGTGTGATTCTTTCCTCCATACTCTGAAGCTAATTTCATCTTAATTTTAAAACATGACAGCTGGATTCTGGTGCTCCTGAATTTTACTTTACTTTATACAACTATGGCATGTAGTAATTACAGAAAGTGAAGGAAAGGAGTGGAAAGAAGTTAGGCAGATATGGTCTCTATCCAGAAATGTAAACAGCAATTTATTAGGTTACCGCTCCATAGTCTCCTCTCAATTCTTCCTCCAATTCTGCGACATTCATAATTACTTACCTTTTGTGGATTTACAGTGCATTTGATACTCTTTGCTCTGTCCTTTCAGACTGGCAGGAGACAAAATTTTCTGTTTATCATCTTCATAATCTCCTGATCCATTTCCACAGCTCAAATGCTGGCCACTAACACTTACATAGGAAGTTGCTTTTTCATGAAACCTTGTTCCTGAAAGATAAGTAAACATCACTGGAAAATGTCTAATATGGCACCTGTAGAATTATTTCACACAAATTCTACCCATTAGATACAATATCTATCAGCATCACACTTCTAAAATTTGCCTCCTTTCTCTTTGGAGATATGCCTATATCTATTTTCTGATGAGCTTCTCTATTCATTTCTTCTATTTTTTTATTTCCTACTTCTTGTTCATTCAATCAATATTATGAATAATTCTAATTTTGCGCTACAGAAAATGCAGAGTTTTCTTAGTAAAAAATAAATAAAACCCCAACTGTGAAATACATATAAATTTGTTTGGTAGTGATTTTGACAGTTTCCTCAGTAATATAGCAGAATATTCTCTTTATCAGGATTCAAAAAATTGACATTAATGTACTCAAATACATCTGCATATACAAAACAGTAAAATATAAATATATACATTGGTATGTGTCTACATATGCATTTATATCAGTGGTGGGCTGCTAAACAGTTTACTACCTGTTTGCTCCTGCTTGCATATGGGTGCGCTCACACAAAATGCTTCTGAGCATATGTAAATACATTTATATTTTATTTGATTGAATATACTAGAGATATATAGCATATTACAAACAACTAAAATGTCTTTATTTTACTAAATCTAATATTTTCTCCTATTCTCAATACCATACCTGCACTGGGATTCTGTTCCACAATGATAGAGCTTCGATTCCGTGCAGGTGAGAGCTTTGTGGGGCGGGAATTACCTCCAGGTAGAGAAAAGATATCTGATCTATTAAAACAGAAAAATGTTTAAGATTAATATAGTCCAACTTTGTACAGACACTCCAATGCTGACTATCAAATTATTCTGAGCAAGCTATCTTGTGTACACAACACAAAAATTACTTTAAAAAAAATATATATATTTTTTAGCTAGCATTAAGATGGTAAGTTGAAAGAAGTGCTTCCAATTAGAAATTCAGCGAAGTGAAAAAAGTGATTTTTTACAAGATTCAATGGGACTAGGACAATGGGTTTTACACTTTATTCAGTCTTAAACCTACAACAGTTGCATTAACATATTGCCAGGAATGTTCCCCTCCCTGTTGTGCAAATGGAAGGAATGGGGAAGTTGCCACAAAAACATAACTAGCATATTAAACTACCTAAATGTGTATTACAATATTCTTATCTTCAAAGTTTTAAATTCAAGGACCGTGGCTAAGTGTCCTTACCTGCTTTGTATACACAGGTAAGGTTGAAAATATCCTCATATGAAATCCTAAAAAGTTGCTGTTGGTAGTTAAAAAATTTTTTAAAAAAATTTACACAACGTAACTCATGGTTCTCTGTCTAGATGGTCTCTGGTGATGAGCCGAAAGGCAGAGAGGGAAACAATATGTCTCCTCCCTTAATGGGGCCCTAACAGGGAGTTGTGAAAACAATTATCTATACTAAATACTCCTGTCTTAGCTGATGCAATGGGTAGAGCTGGTTAGGCTGTATTGCTAGGCTTCTGCCTTGGATGCATTGCAGCCCCGGTTCGAATCCCAGTGGGGTGTGGCCAACTGATGAGAGCTAATAAGCTCGAAATAGATCTATCTTGGTCTCTCAAATTTAAATGTATTGATCAGCTCATAAAACTAACACACATATCTAAAAAAATTTACACAACGTAACTCATTGTTCTCTGTCTAGATGGTCTCTGGTGATGAGCCGAAAGGCAGAGAGGGAAATAATATGTCTCCTCCCTTAATGGGACCCTAACAGGAAGTTGTGAAAACAATTATCTATCTATCTATCTATCTATCTATCTATCTATCTATCTATCTATCTATCTATCTATCTGAATGATACATTTTTGTGCTGATAAATAAATAAATAAGGGAGACTATATATATACACGTATGCTTTGACATAACACTTATTTCCTTTGGTTCAGCTGATAAGGGAGAAGAGCTTGTGGCTTAGTGGCTAATACAACTGCCTAAAATGTAAAAAGAGCCCAGGTTCAAATCCCAGTAAGGGTATGGCTAGCTGATGATAGCTAAATAGCTTGAAATAGATCTATACTAGTCTCCCTTTATTTATTTATCAGCACAAATGCAACACACACACACACACATATATTATATCAATCA
Source organism: Rhabdophis nuchalis (assembly GCA_039707465.1). Taxonomy (NCBI): domain Eukaryota; kingdom Metazoa; phylum Chordata; class Lepidosauria; order Squamata; family Natricidae; genus Rhabdophis; species Rhabdophis nuchalis. Next base: position 40,809,361 of record CM077643.1, on the reverse strand, counting down.
CTCTTAACTTCTGAATAAAACTCACATTGTTCTTAACCCTTGGGGTGCTGTAGACAGTGGGGACGTTACAGACTCAAGACTATAAACTCCACTTTCACTGTAAGAACTAGTACTTGGAGATGACAAGCAGGAAGGTGACTCTGAAGTTAGATCAAGCTTCAACACAGAATCAGGGCTTTCAAGATCAGAAGTGCTGCCGTTCAACTTTGCTCTCTTCTTAGCTGCACTATTACGAAGAGACCGAAGAGAACTATGCATCTAAAGACAAGGAATAACACATAATCCATGCTGTAAAAAAAAAAAAGCATAAATCCAGATAATGTCTATTACTTCTCAGTTGTAGGACATTTGAATGAATTGAACAATTATTTGGTTATAAGATTCAATTCCTGTTGATGCTCTTCTGCTATATGGTAATATCTATTTTCTAATAAATATGATAAACAAGAACTCTAAAATCATCTATAACATGATTTTCTAACGATGACTGTAAAAGATAAAAAATAGGTATAAATTACCCATCGAGTCACTTGATAGCGAGACAAGTGGCATATAAATTTAATAAATGCAATAAAATAAATAAAGGGCAAAAACATATCAACCATGTAATTATAACACATAAGGAGTCCATGAAAATAAAAAGAGCAGGCAAATTTACTATTAATCAGTATTCCTACCTCTTCCTCATCAAGCTCTCTTTCACTGATGTTTAACTCTGAAAGATCAATGGCCAATTTCTTATCCCTTTCATTTAGCCACATGTCTTCTGGCTCCCCGTTCTTTTGTCCCATTGAACTGATTTCTGTTTTATCAGGCAAGGGGCTCACTCCCCTAGGGATTGGAGGCACTGGCTTTGTTCCACTCAGGCCTCTCCTTGAAGCTGGGGTCCTCACAAAGGCAGGTTTTAGCTGAATAGGAGGAGTATCTTGAGGTTTCACGTCTGTATGAAGAGATTATATAGGACATTTTAGCAATGTGCTACTGATGTCCTAATAGAAGCACTTACTGATTAGTACAGAATGGAATAACTAGACAGATATTGCATTATCTGCAACAGCTTCTAAAGGTTTCAATTGATTAGTTTTTGCTCTGGAACCTGTCTCAAAGAACTGGGAATATCACCACACTACATCCAGCTCAGAGTCATTGTACTCTGACCAGGCAGCCACTGTAAGAACAAAATATGGAGACACAAAATAGTTCAGGATTGAAAAACGCACTCGACAAAGTTGCATCCTGTCACTTACACAATTCAACATGTACACAGAAAGAGTTATGATGAATTCACATTTGGAGTAATCCAGCATTGGGGTTAAAATCAGTGGTAGGAATATCAACAACCTCCGATATTCAGATGATACATCATTGCTCACGGAAAGCAAGGAGGAACTGGAGTGGTTAATGCTGGAGTCAAAGATGAAAGTGAGAAATTTGGACGGCGCATTAACATCAAGAAAACAAAGACAATGACAACTGCAGAGAACACACAGGTCAGACAGAAGATTGACAATGAGACAGTTAAAAAAGTAAAGGAATTTATCTTCTTGGGCTCTAAAATTGACCAAAGTGATGACTGCAGCGCTGAGACAAGAAGGCATATGAAACTTGGTAGAACTGCAATGTCTGGAATGAATAATATCAGAAGAATAAAGTTATCAGCACCACAACTAAATGCAGATTAGTTAATGTAATAATTTTTTTCAATTACCGGTACTTATGGCTGCAAAACATGGACTCTGAAAAAGGCAGATAGGAGAAGGGTGGATAACTTTGAACTATGGTGCTGGAGGCGACTATTACGCATCCCGTGGACTGCAAAAATAACAAAGAAAGAAATCCTAGACCGAACCTCACCAAAATATCACTTGAAGTCAAAACTGCCAAACAGAGGCTGTCATATTTTGGTCATGTCGTTAGAGCTGACTCACTTGAAAAGTCAATCATATTGGGAGTGAACAGCAGAAAAAGGAGAAGGGGCCATCTTAATACCCCCTGGCTAGACTCTATAAAATGATGACGGAGCGGACCTGGAGGTGGTGTGAGATAGAGGGGCATGGAAAATGCTGATGCATAGAGTGCCTGAGGATTGGACATGGATGAATGGCTGACAACGATAATGATGATTCTCCCTAGGCATAAGTGGAAGAGTTTCTTTAAGCATGCTCCCTGAAACAAAAGCTTACCCGTTTTTAAGCTCTATTCCCATGAAATGTATTAAATCCTGAAACCAGTACTTCTCTTAAAAGCGGTTCAAGACAACTTTAAAGAAAATACAATAGACTAGAACAGCAATATATAATCGTATCGTTTTTATTTGTACACGTTCTTATAAATTGGTTGCAAGCTAAAAAAATTGCTTAGTGTATCAAAATTAAATTAGTCTAATACCAGACTTTTTGTTTGTTACAAAAAAAAAAAAAAAAGATAAAACGGATATTACAATAGCAGAGTTGGAAGGGACCTTGGAGGTCATCTAGTCCAACTCCCTGCCTAGGCAGGAAACCCTATACCATTTCAGACAAATGGCTATCCAACATCCTCTTAAAGACTTGCACTGTTGGGGCATTCACAACTTCTGGAGACAAGCTGTTCCACTGATGAATTGTTCTAACTGTCAGGAAATTTCTCCTCAGTTCTAAATGATAGAAACTAATCAAGGAGAGAAGCAACTTAGAACTAAGGAGAAATTTCCTGACAGTTAGAACAATTAATCAGTGGAACAGCTTGCCTCCAGAAGTTGTGAATGCCCCAACCCTGGAAGTCTTTAAAAAGATGTTAGATAGCCATTTGCCTGAGATGGTATAAGGTTCCTGCCCACGCAGGGGGTTGGACTAGAAGACCTACAAGGTCCCTTCCAACTCTGCTATTGTATTGTATTGTATTGATATTAGATGGTAATTTCATTAACCAGTATTGACATAGAATGTAAATTACTGCCTTTGAAGAAAAGTTGTTAATGTTTAAGAGGGAGTTGACTGCTAATGTCTCTTATATCTTTCTTTTTTTCTTTTCTTGGCATCTTATTTCCAGATTTTGTGCACATTATTGGAAACAGCACAGATTATTACTAAGGATGTTACCTGCTTCCTCTCCCGATATTGGGCTGGAAAACTTCTTCTGATGTGTAGGTTTTGGAAGCCCTTCAAAGCTCTTAAGAGGCCAGGAATTAGAGAAATTAACAGCATGGTCTTGTGATTTCTTAAGTGAATCTGTTGGTGGAGAGGTGTGCTTTGGACTGTCCCTGGGTGATGAAAATGGGTAGGATGGAAGAATGAATGCTCCTTGGCTAGTGTGACAGCCCAGGAGAGGAGAAGTATGCTCAGGTGGGCTACAAAAGGTCCGCTGAGGCTTGTTGGTAAAATTGAGGCTAGTACACACTGGAAAAGACACAAAGTAGACAATTTGCATAAAATAATCCTGGAAAAACAATACCACTGGCAATCATGTCTGACATTAATCTTTAAGGAGAAGAGCATGGAAGATTTTTATTTGAGCTCCTAATTCTATCAAGAAGTGTCTTTAGTACTTGTTAGTCCATATATTAAACCAGGTTATGCTAACTTTTCTTTCCCATAACATTTTAAAGGGGGTGGGGGGTTGGCTATTCAGATATTACAGTACTATAATTCTCATAATTACTCCTAATGGTTAAGCCTAATGGCAACTGGAATGTGGCAACATGTGGAATATTACAAACTGCATTCCCCTGATCTATATAGCAGGATAGATATGACTATTTAAAAAAATAAGTATGTTTTCCCAACATAGGTTATAATGAGCAAAAATAACAGAGTAATTAAGCATTAAATTAAAATATAATTTAGAAATTTGAAGATTAAGAGAGAAGAAGACCAGAAACCAATCTGACATCACAAGATATTCTAAGAACAGAAGTGCTGCTTTACCTTGGTGGTTATGCTTACGCTTAGCACAGTAAAGTCAATCTGATTAAGGATTTTAATCTGAAGTACAGGGAAAGAGTTCTGTTATCTGTGTCCAGCTAATTAGGCTAAATATCGAAATCTGTACACCTTAGCACTGCATTGCAATTATGTGTATGGTTATGTAATCCTATTATAGCTGAAATATTGATGGAACACCTTATTATCCACAAATGTGTCTATGAATACTAGAACCATTATGGAGCAGACTGAAGTAGAAAAGTAATAAGGAAAAGTCTACTATCACTGAACGTTGAATAGTAATAGTATCCAGGAAAATCATGCTATTCAATACCTTTATCTTGCCATGGACTGCTAAGTCCTAGAAACTGTAGGTCAGAATCCACACTACCACTTTTCCCACGGCTATGAGAGAAACCAAGTAGGTTGGATTTTCCTGAAATATGTGGCTGATGAGAGGCCATCACACCTTTCAAGCAAAAAACAAAAGATAGCCAGATATGTTTCCATGTCCCATTGACAGTAACAAGTTTAATTCAAATTTTAAAATATATTTTAGTGTAAAGAGACCAGCATGAAAGAAAGCTGTAAAAATCCACTCTGAACATTTTCTACCAAGGGGTTTTTATAAGACAGAATAATACAACCTATATAGAACAGAAAAGACAGAACCCTTTTCCCTCATAGCATATCAAAATGTTGTTTAAATATGTTTTAATCAGATATATATAGTTTCCAGAGTAGGAGATACAAGAAATCTTCAATACAATTTTAATGATAATTAATAACATTTATTGTATTTGTAATAACTGCTCACTTTATTAAACTCTGCTTGGTTTACAAAATCAGAAACCATAAAAGCAATTAAATGCACATAGCCACAAAGAAACATGCAACATGGACTAGACCAATCAGAAAGATAATTGATATAGATACAATAGGGGCGTGTGTGTGTGTGTGTGTCTGCCTGCCTGTCTGTCTGTCTCTGTCTGTCTGTCTGTCAATAAGCATATTAACATCAGGCCTGGGAACAAAATCACTTGAGCTGAATTATGGTCATAAGTCTAGGGCAACCTATATATCATTATAAAGATCTCATTGTAAACATTTATCTTTAAGATGCTATGCAAAATTTATCAGCTTTAAATTTCCTCCCCAGTACTACTTGCCAATTTAAATGTACAGCTTTCTGTCTTAATTAACAAATTCAGAGCAAACTGTTAGAAATGTCCTTGACTAGACTTGTTCTTATAAAACTATCAACCGATAGTAAAGTTTTTGTAGTACTGTACTTCTAGACACCTCCATTGGCTCCCCAAGAGCAGTAGATGGAATTCAGTGATTTCTGGGCATTGTAAGCAACAAGATATTAGAATACACAAGCTTTATGTGACATGTGACTGTATACATTAATAATTAATTGCATTTTCCTTCAAAGTCCACTGTTCCACTGTTGGACCATTTTAATATTTACAATTTCCAGGGGCCATTTATCACTCTAACCAAGATGGTAAGGCAACAGATGTTTTACAAAAAAAATACTACTGTAAGAGTTTAAAAGTTAAATTGGTTATATCAATATACTAAATACATATCCCATACATATCCCGCTCTGGGTCCTTTTTTAGGAGAAGGTGCGGGTTATAAATTCAAATAAAATAAAAATAAATTCATTCCCATTCTTCACTAGCTCTTTTTTATATCTACAAAACCCATCTGCCTTTTGGTTCAGTTGTTACTCAGAGGTGGGGAAAACAAGAAATATAGTATTAAAACCAGCTGCACTGCTTATTAAAACAAACAAATCCCATAGTGCTTTTTTTCCAAATTAAAATGTCAGTTGATTTTAATTCTGTATTTCTTTGGAATATTCCCTGAATCATCTTCTCCTACGTCTTTCTATGCAAAAAATAATAAAAATGTTTTGATTTAAGTTAGCATACAAATTGCAAAAATATTCTTATATTTTCTAATAACTAGGCAATCAATGCAGTAGACGTTCTTGTCATCTCAGTCTCATTCTGTTTTAGCTACTTAAACAAAACCTTTTCCCAATATTTTAAAGATGATAGTCGGAGTATTGTGGGATGTGGGGTGGAAGAAAACATCTACCGATAATTCTTTTGAGCTATGACTAAGTGAGACAGCTTCAAAAATGCTCAATTGCACTTCAGAGTAACTTAGCAGTTCTTTGTTCTGTCTTACTCAGGCCCCACAATAAAACAGAATGGAGGAGAGGACAGAACAGGCACCTGAGGTGGCAGAACTCTTTGTGCACTGTACCATCTATTATATCATCTTGTCACCATGAATGACTCTGAACGTTTTGTTAAGAGTTCTATACATTCTTAGCGTTTCACTGGCTTACCTTGAGAAGCTCTTAATTTAGGAGAGTGAAGAAAGTCATTTGATGTCAAGCACTGGAAGAGAAAGAAAAGGCAAATAAGTACTACGGTATAATGTTATTTACATACATTTTTCACTTGCAAAATGAAGAGGAAAAAAGTGCACTGACTACACAGAATGTAGACCCTGGATATAATATGAGAAAACATTTGAAGTTTTCAAAAATAATATTTTAACTGAGTTTTTAAATATTTTTTTAATTATTAACATAATTTTTGATAGTCACTTTAGTCTGACCATAACTTCTCTACTGTTCTTAGGGCAGTGCAAATTTCAATAGATACAGAAATGAAAGTCAACTTAAGAGACCATCTAGTTTACTACAAATATTAGTCTTTATCAAACAATTTTTTTTTTGAAAAATCACTACAAAAGACTTATTTCTGTACCTGCTAGTTTCCTGTATTGGTCCGTGCTATGACTGACCTCCTACAAACAATGCTGACTTCACAAATTCCTTTAACTGCTTTGGAGCTACTTAGGTTAATCTGTAACAAAACTGAGCTCATTGGAATGTCTCTAAATGTAATTATTAATCTTTAAAACCTGAGAAACTTAGCTAAAAAATTAAAAGACTGTGAAAATTATGTTCATTTACTTTTCTTTGAATTTAAATCCAAAAATTTATCTTCAATAATCAATATAACATACTAGCTTAACCATTAGGAAATTATTCTGAATGGTTTAAGACACTTGCATCTTATGACCTTTCTATTTAGAAAGCCATTGTTCAAAGTCAATATCAGTTTTACCTGTGTTATCTACTGAATTTGATATTGAACTTTTAAAAACAAAATATTTATACATCATGCTTATATAGCTTCCCATTTTACAAATGTTAACAGGTCTGAAACAGATAAGGAAAATAAAAGGGCATCATCATATGGAAAATATATACTTGCAATATAGTGGCATCACTTCCATTATATAGTTTTAAATGTGATCTTAGTAACAGTTCTTAATTACAATTTTAGCACGGGTTTTCAAATTTAATCTATTTTTACCATTTTTACTGTATTTATTGTTATTGCTTTTACCATTTCCTGTGCACCGCCCTGATTCCCGTCAGGGAGATAGGGCGGTATATAAATGTAATAAAATGAAATGAATGAAATGATATTACACAAAAGAAATGTCCAGGGGTGAGGTCTAATAAAGCAGGGGTCCCCAACTCCAAGACCATTGACCGGTAGCAGTCTGTGGCTTGCTAGAAACTAGATTGCATAGTCGGAGGTGAGCTGTGGCTGGGCAGGTGAGTGAGCAAAGTTACATCTGAATTTGCAGCTGTTTCCCAATGCTACCATCACTACCTCAGATCACTAGGCATTAGATTTTCATAGGAGCGCGGACCCTACTGTAAACTGTACATGCAAGGGATCTAGGCTGCATGCTCCTCCTCACCAACACCATGGACAAACCAGTCCCTTGTGCCAAAAAGATTGGGGACTGCTGTGATAAAAGGATGGACATGTATAAAACTGCTTGATAGCAGCTTCATCTCTTCATTCAAAAACTTTCACATTTTCTACATATGAAAATTCAAATCTTGATTAGCCGTAACAGCTTGAATAAATCTATCAAATTCAGGCCCTGCAGCTTCCTGAAAGTTAGTTGCCAAGTCCAGGTTCTGCATGGGGACCATTCAGGCTAGACATTTTTTTAAAAATTGGGTCTGATCTAGCATCTCCTCTTATAATGATTCACTAATTAATATAGAATACAGAAGTCAGAGTATCTGACAGCTTTCAATTTCCTTCTTCATGGCACATATTCAAGACATTGTGATTATACATTGTCAATGTTTGTTGCACCATGCTTCTATGCATTCAGAAGGAAACATGTGAGAGTTTAAACCTCAACTAATCTCCATGATAATTCAGCTTTCCATCAATGCAAATATTCCTCCCTACATACAACTGTTAAGTTCTGCATGAAAATAAATTTTGAATAGAAGAGCACAGTGTGGGAGGATAATGCAAATGCCCAAAGCATGTGCCTGAAATTTATCTGAGTTTTATTTGAGTTCTTAAACTCTGATAATTTATGATGAATCACTTTAGTCTGGCCATAACAATAGCACTCCTTCAATGTTCTTGGAACAGTGTAAATTTCAATAGATACCGAGTCTTCCAAATTCAAGACACAACTTGTGGCAAACCTTGACAAGCTACAAGTATTCCTTGATTTACAGACACAATTGTGACCAGAATTTCCATTGCTAAGCAAAGTGATTGTTCAGTGAGCCATTCCTGATTTTATGACTTTTTGCCATGGGTATTAAGTGATTAACTGAATAATAATAATAATAATAATAATCTTTGTCATTGTACTAAAATTACAATGAAATTGGTTGATGTTGTTAAATGAATCCTGCTTCTCCCATTGACTTTGCTTTTCTGAAGTGGTACGAAGGTTGCAAATGGTAATAATAAGACCTTGGGTTACAATACAATACAATAGCAGAGTTGGAAGGGACCTTGTAGGTCTTCTAGTCCAACCCCCTGCGTGGGCAGGAACCTTATACCATTTCAGACAAATGGCTATCTAACATCTTCTTAAAGACTTCCAGGGTTGGGCATTCACAACTTCTGGAGGCAAGCTGTTCCAGAGGTTAATTGTTCTAACTGCCAGGAAATTTCTCCTTAATTCTAAGTTGCTTCTCTCCTTGATTAGTTTCCACCCATTGCTTCTTGTCCTGTCCCTAGGTGCCTTGGAGAATAGTTTGACTCCCTCTTCTTTGTGGCACCCTCTGAGATATCGGAACACTGCTATCATGTCTCCCCTGGTCCTTCTCTTCATCAAACTAGACATATCCAGTTCCTGCAACCGTTCTTCATATGTTTTAGCCTCCAGTCCCCTAATCATCTTGGTTGCTCTTCTCTGCACTCTTTCCAGAGTCTTCACGTCTTTTCTACATCGTGGCGACCAAAACTGTATGCAGTATTCCAAGTGTGGCCTTACCAAGGCACTATACAGTGGCATTAACACTTCACGTGATCTAGATTCTATCCCTCTGTTTATGCAGCCTAGAACTGTGTTGGCTTTTTTGGCAGCTACTGCACACTGCTGGCTCATATTTAAATGGTTGTCCACTAGGATTCCAAGATCCCTCTCACTGTTGCTACTATTGAGCAAGGTACCATCTATACTGTACCTGCGCATTTTGTTTTTCTTGCCTAAATGTAGAACCTTACTTTTTTCACAATTGAATTTCCTTTTGTTAGATAGTGCCCAATGTTCAAGTTTGTCAAGATCCTTCTGTATCTTAAGCCTATCTTCTGGAGTGTTGGCTCTTCCTGCCAGCTTGGTGTCGTCTGCAAATTTGATGAGTTCCCCATTTATCCCCTCATCCAAATCATTGATGAAGATGTTGAAGAGTACTGGGCCTAAAACAGAGCCTTGGGTACTCCACTGCATACTTCCTTCTATGTAGATGCAGTTCCATTGAGGACTACACGTTGAGTGCGGTTGGTCAGCCAGTTGCGAATCCATCTGATGGTGATGCTGTCTAACCCACATTTTTCTACTTTATCTAATAGTAGGTTATGGTCTACTTTATCAAATGCCTTACTGAAGTCCAAGTAAATTATATCGACAGCATTCCTCTGGTCCACTAATTTTGTCACTTTGTCAAAGAATGCAATTAGATTAGTCTGGCATAATCTGTTTTTGACAAACCCATGTTGGCTTTTGGCTATTACTTTGTTTGCTTCTAGGTATTCGCTTATTTGTTGCTTAATTATCTTGTTGCTCAACTATCCTAAATACATGCAGGTTGCCAAGTGCCCAAATTTTTATAACTTGACTGTGAAGATCTAGTTCAAAGTAACACAAGAGAAAGCTGTCTCCTACATGTCATATTACTAAACTGGTAGTTTGAGAGCATCACCAAAAGGACCTCTCAGCGTATCTTAGAAAAAAGATATGTGGGAAAAAATATGGGTTCAGAATGTTAAATTTACGCAGTCACAGAATTTAAGGGAGAATTTTTATAAAATGTTTTATAGATGGTATTTAGATCCTAAGAAGTTATCATGTATATACCCAAATGTTCAACCTAAATGCTGGAGATGCGGGTGTTTAGATGCTACTTTTTTTCATGTATGGTGGACTTGCAATAAGGTTAAAGCTTTTTGGATAAAAGTATGGTGGGTTATGCAAAATGTGTTTAAGAAAAGAATACAATTTACCCCGCAAATGTTTTTACTGGGTATAATCAAGGATTATACTAAAGGGGAAACAAAATTGATTTTGTATATGGTTACAGCAGCGAGGTTGTTGATTGCTCAACATTGGAAAAAAGATTTCTTACCGACAATTGATCAATGGATTCAAAAAGTGGCGGGGTTTGCCGAAATGGCAAAAACCTCAGCTTTTTTAAAAGATCAGAAACAGGAGAATTATACACAGGAATGGGCAAAATGGATTGATTATATACAGAATAGATATCAGACCAGGAAGTACTATGTAGCCTTTAGGTAAGAATGTTTAGATTGATAGGGTGATATGTGACTGAAACAATGTGAATAGAGCAAATATTATATGGGATGTTTGGAATTATTAGAGTGGTGTATAGCGGAAGTCAGGGGGGTGGGTTTGTATGGGAGGTGGGGGAGGGTTAGGGTGGAGGGTGGGGGTTATGTCTAGGGAAAAAAATTATATTATGATTTATATATCTTTAATTAATTTAGAAGATGGGGTTAATGGGATATTTTTACTTTAAGAGAGATTTATATTATGATTGTTTGGAGGTGAGGGGATACAATACTGGAATGACAAATTAATTTTAAGACAGGGGGAGGGGTTATAGTATTGGTATGTGATTTATATTATATGTCGGGGGTAAAAAGGGGGGAAATTGGTTTGAATAAAACTTTTTCAATTAAAAAAAAAAATTCTTAACAGTAAAGCAAAAGGTCTTAACAAGAGTACCAGAAAGTCTGCCCAGCTAGCAGCCAGCAAGTGGTGCAGATTTTTCAACATAGGAAACAATCCTCTCTAAATGCCATATTTTCCACTTTGTTTCCTTTAACATCCATCAGATCATTAACATGACTAATTAACTGTGAAGCATGGTAATCGTATTCAGCAAATACATTATAAAGTATCTGTAGCTAAGAGGATTAAATCAGGTGATCTGACAGCTTAGTCTTGAAGAGCTGGGTGAAAGAATAAAATTAGAGTTATGTCATTTTTAATTTATTTAACTATATCCCCCCCATATAGTACTAACTATAGCCCTAAGACTACCTGCCAACAATTAAATCACAATTATGCTATTACAGCATTAAAGTGCAAAGTCTTAAAATATTAATTAAAATACAAGCCATTCAGTATTAAGAATATCTAAAAGTAAGTTCAATTGGCTAACTCAAATTTCTGGGAATGGTAGCATGAACTTCAGCTAAAAAACAGAGCTAGAGTTTTAGTCTTTATTCTTTATTCTTTAACAGAATACAAACTAATTTCCCCATATCTGGTAACTAACTATGTTGACTCCCTATGATTTCAGCTCTACACAGCAAAGTTAAAGCAAATCCTAGCAGGTGGAGGTTTTGGCCTGAAGACACCTGGAGGACACCATATAGGACAGTAATGGCTAACCTTTTTGTTGTTGCGTGCTGAAACCACGCGCGTGTGGTGCATGTATGCCTGTGCATGTATGCCTGCACCCATAATGCAATGCACGTGCGACACCCTGTGTCCTGCTCCCCTGCGCATGAGCGCTGACCCCACCTCACCCATTTTTTGCTTCCTGGTTGGTGCAGGAGGCTTTTCAGGCCCACAATGGGGCACAGAAGGCCTCCTGCATCAACCTGGAAACAAAAACGGGGCGCAGGGGCAGTTTGCAAGGCCCCAAAATGCAATGCAATATCCCCTGCATGCACCCCACCCCCACACATGCGTGGCAGAGACCCAAAGACCAGCCAGCCAGTGGGAGGCATGTGTGCATGAGCGGTGGAGCTGGGTTGGGGCAAAGGCTGGCATGCCCACAGAGAGGCTGTGCACGCCAGCTATGGCATGTGTGCCATAGGTTCGCCATCACAAATATAGAAGAGCAGTACACTTTACAATGATTTTACTTACTGGTTCACTTCCTTTTGCAAAGCAAGTTTGGTTCCCAGGTCGTTCACTCTCCCAAGGCAGTTTTCCTTTCCCAGCACTTAACACCCGCCGGGGACATACTCCTTGGTCCACAAAAGGGGTAAAAGACCCAGCAGTCTCTCCAGAGTAGCTGTGGGCACTCTGGATACGGTTGCCCTCCAGGAGCCAATCTGTGTCCGCTCCATGAGGCAAATGAAAGCCGCGCCCGTTGGCCGAGGAGGGCAGGGGGACAGCATACTCCACAAACCACTGGTCGGTCAGCTTGGGAAGAGTTTTTCTGGCCAGCCGAGCCTGCACGGCACTCATGACCCCTTCACAATTGTCCTGAAGTTCAACCACGTCCACCGCCTTGAAGATGAGGCTGGCGCGGCCGGGCCCCAGGGCCGAGGCTAAGACAGCAAAAGCCTCCAAGGCGGCGTGACGGACCCGGCGCTTGCTGTCGGCCAGAGCCGGGGCAAGGGTGGCCACCAGCTTGGGCAGCTCGAAGTCCTCGCTGGGGAAGGTGAGGAGGGCGGCGATGGAGATGGCAAGGACCACCTCGCGGACGCGGGAGTTGCGGTGCTGTAGGTGCTCCGGGCGCAGCAGGAGATCCAGCACGGGCTGAGGGCCGGCGGCCCGCATCAGGCCCAGGAAGAGTTGGTGGTACTCCTGGCGGATGGCCAGCTTGGCGTCGCCCAGCACTTTGGCTGCGGCCGCCACCAACGGCTCCAAGCGGCAGCGGCTCCCGACCGCCGGGCCTAGGCGGACGGCCAGCAGGCGCAGCCCTTCCAGCGCCCCCAGCGCCACTTTGAAGTTCGAGTCGTCCAGCAGAGCCCGCAGCAGGCTGAGCAGCCCGAGGAGGCTGGGCGGCGGCAAGCAGGCCAAGGCCGCCCCCGGCGCTTCTCCCAGAACCCGCTTCAGCTGCTCCATGGCGCCCACCCGGCCTCGGTAGTCGTGCTGGTCCAGCAGCCGCGCGTGCAGCTCCGACGGGACCAGCCCGAAGCGCAGCGGCGCGACTCCCGGTTGGGAGGGTGGCGGGACGCGGCCTGCAGGGAAAGAAGAAGCGGCGGGCGCCTCCCGTTGCTCCCCGCCGCCCTCTCCTCCTCCTCCTCCGCCGGAGGCGCCCCCTTCCTGCTCTTCCTCTCTGGCCATGCCCCTCTCCAGGGCTTTGCCCGGCTGCCCCGCCAGCCCGCCCCGAGGCCGCCGCCGCCGCCGCCGCCGGGCCCCTCACAGGGGAGCATCGCCGTCTCCAGGGAAACGCGTCACCGCCGCTCCCGCCGCCTCCTTCGCCGCCTCGGCCACGACGGAGGCCGCATTGCGCGTGCGCACGGGCGCCCAGCCGAAGGGAAGAGAACAGCGGCGCCTGTCAATCGTTGGGATAGGAAACGTCGAAGGGAAGCCGCGGAGGCCGGCCGGAACGCTCAGGCGGGTCTCGCGGGCAAGGCATGCGTAAAAGGCCTCGGCGCGCAGTGCGCGCCGGGGTATGTAGTCCAACCCCCTCACGAAACAGAGCCAAAGGCCTACATCAAGGGTTCCCCAAACTTGGCAACTTTAAGACTGGTGGACTGCAACTTCCAGAATTCTCCAGCCAGCTCTGCTGGCTGGAGAATTCTGGGAGTTGAAGTCCACCAGTCTTAAAGTTGCCAATTTTGAAGACCTCTGGCCTAAATAGTGCTATAATTATCGACACACCCAGGGAAGGATTATTTTTTGCTGTGTTTCAAATGTAAAATTAGAATGGACAATTGTGGCAACTCTGCCCGGAGTCGAAATTTTGGAGGAGGAAGAGGGAGGAGCCTGTGGATCGTTAGCGGAAATGACGCAACTAGCCGTCGACTCTTTCCCTTCTCCTCTTCCGCTGCGTCTGCCTGTGTTGTTGTACCTGGAAGGAGCCCGCTGAGGCCCTCCCGCCCGACCGGGCTGCCGTCCCCTGAGTCCGGTGAGTGACCCTCCGCCGCGATATGAATTGTGAGAGAAAGGGGGAATTTGGGCCAGAAAGAGCGTGGCTCGATAACGAGATCGGGGGAAAAAATAAATTCCAATATAATGTGAGACGGAGGTTGGAAGGGATGACTGGCTGGAGGAAGTTTTATTTTCATTTATTTCGTTTTTTCAATATGTATGAGAAAAAAAGTATAAGTATGAATATAATATATAAACATATAAATATAAGTATAAGGCCCTTGTTTTTCTCCGTTTCTCGCCCTCCTTTGCAAATGGGTGTGAACATTTTGGGTTCTTCCCTCTTGGCAGGTTAAGGTGCCTTTGTCGTCTCTATGTGCTCGGTAACTGGTCCCCCCCAACTCCCCAAATAGTATGGGGAACAGTCGGCTGGCAGTTGGGGTTACTAGACCTGACGGAAAGCGGCTGACTTGGTTTTCAAGTGAATTGGTAGCAATTTCTGTCATGTCTAGTATGTCTGTCTTGAGACAAGCAAATTGGTATTAAAGTTGATCATTTGCCTTGGACTGAGGTTATCATAACCAAATATAAAGGTAAAGGTAAAAGTTTCCCTCGCACATGCATGCTGTGCTCCCTACTCTAGGAGGCAGTGCTCATCTGGGTTTCAAAGCCAAAGAGGCAGTGCTGTCCTAAGACATCTCTGTGGCCATGTGACTAAACACCAAAGACACACGGAACGCTGGTGGTCCCTGTTTTTCTACTTGCATTTTTGCTTTTCGAACTGCTAAGTTGGCAAAAGCTGGGACAAGTAATGGGAGCTCACTCCTTTACACAATGCTAGGAATTCGAACCGCCGAACTGCCAACCTTTCTGATTGATAAGTTCAGCGTCTTAGCCTCGGAGCCACTACATCCCCTATAATCAAATACACAAGCTGTAAATTGCTGGTTTTTAAATGTAGAGTTTAACTTTTTTGCTGGGGGGGGGGGGGAGGATAATATAGTACCTGTGGTGGCTCTGAAAAATTCACATTTTACTAATTATTGTATAGTATAATATAGTATAGTCTTTACAGTCATTGTACAAAATAAATCCAACAAAATTGGTTGTGATAAGGACTTCCAAAGTAATCTTCGCCAGAAATGAGTGAGCATTCCCATACTCATAAAAATTCAAGGAGTTTAAAGATAAAGCACTTAAGAGTTTGTTGTAAAGTTTTATGATTTGACACTGAAAAGTTGCTTTAGAGCAATAGGAACATAAATGCAGCCCTATAACAGACATATACTTTAATGACTCATTAGGTGTTTGCTTTTCTGTACATTCTAAAGCAGCGTTTTTGGAATTTTAAAGTGTTTGCGGCTATGCCGGTTGGTGACGCCCAGGGGAAGGGCCTTCTCTGTGGCGGGCCCAGCCCTCTGGAACGACCTACCCCCCGATCTACGCACCATCTCGGACCTCCGCCTCTTCCACCAGCGTCTCAAAACATATTTATTCCAACAAGCCGGCCTAGCATAACCCCCCGTTTCTGACTTTTATTTGTATAAATTTTAATTCTTAGGGTTTTATAAGGGTTTTTAGCACGGGATATAATTTAATAGTTTTTTAATAATGTATTTTTGTAATTTTGTATGGTTTTTAATATTGCCTGTGCGTCGCCCTGGGTCCTTGCAAGGAGAAGGGCGGGGTATAAATTTGAAAAATAAAATAAAAATAAATAAATGCTTAGAGCACATAAACCAAACAGTATAAGATAGAGAATATATAGCCATACTGTGCTTATTGTCTTATTGCTAACTTTAGTCAGACTTGTTATTTTCCGCTTCATACTAGTAATGTTTTAGGCTCAAATTTTCTACTTCAGTACAGTTCTTTTTTTTCTTACTGTTGTTCAAATCAGTAAATCACTGCAAATAAAAAATAGCTATGTGTGTGTGTGTGTAATACATACATAGATCCGTGTGTGAAAGGAATATAATTTGGGTGTGTAGAGAATATGAAATAGGGAGAATATGAAAATCTCTTTACAATAGAGTTTCAGTATTTCTATCCAAAAAGAAAGCAGAGATACTTATATGAATGGAGAAAGATAAGCTCCGTGATTTTTAAAAATGGGAATGGTTTGAAATAAAATGCAGAGAGAATAATCTGTTGGCATTCATAATCTCAAGAGGGGCTATTTCATAATGTTAATACCGTATTGGAAAACAAGCATGTTCTGGTTCCATTCATTTCGTATAAAACTTTTTGCAATAAACCCTTGAATGGGCCAAATCTGGTTGGAGTACATAAGAGCCAAACCATATACTGGTAAGTCAAATTAGAAATTTAAAATTCACCTAGAAATCCATTGGTAACCAATGCAGAGTTTACAAATTTGGTATAATGTGACTCAAGTGGCTCAATAAACAGATTGCTGCATTTTGCACCAGATGCAGTTTTTGAGAAGTCTTCAAAGTTTCCCTATATCAAAGACATTGCATTGTGATAAGGGCAAGAGTCCTTGTATTGCTTTATATGTATCAAAAATATATTAGTTAAAAATTTATGAAAACCTGTTTTAAATTTATTTTAACAGATGGACCAGTCATCTCCAACCTATATGATTGCTAATTTAATACCCCTGCATTCAGAGCAACTCCTGCAAGGCCTGAACTTACTCCGCCAGCACCATGAACTTTGTGATGTCATCCTTCGGGTTGGAGATGTCAAGATCCATGCCCATAAAGTTGTGCTTGCTAGTATCAGTCCATATTTCAAAGCCATGTTCAGTGGCAATCTCTCTGAAAAAGAAAACTCTGAAGTAGAATTCCAGTGCATTGCAGAAGCAGCTCTGCAGGCCATAGTGGAATATGCCTATACTGGGACGGTATTCATATCACAGGACACCGTGGAATCACTTCTGCCCGCTGCCAATCTCTTGCAAATCAAGCTTGTGCTGAAAGAATGTTGTACCTTTTTAGAAAGCCAGCTGGATCCTGGCAATTGTATTGGTATCTCCCGTTTTGCAGAGACTTATGGCTGCCATGATCTGTACTCTGCTGCCAATAAATATATTTGTCACAACTTTGAAGATGTTTGTCAGACTGAAGAGTTCTTTGAACTTACCCATTCTGAGCTGGATGAAATTGTTTCCAATGACTGCTTGAATGTGGTTACAGAGGAAATGGTTTTTTATGCGCTGGAATCTTGGATCAAATATGATGTACAGGAGCGTCAGAAATTTCTGGCGCAGCTACTTCACTGTGTACGACTGCCTCTGTTGAGTGTTAAATTTCTCACAAGACTTTATGAAGCCAATCATCTCATCCGTGATGACCATACCTGTAAACACCTGTTGAATGAAGCCCTGAAGTACCATTTCATGCCTGAACACAGACTTTCATATCAGACTGTACTAACTACACGTCCTCGCTGCCCTCCTAAAGTGCTCTGTGCAGTGGGAGGAAAAGCTGGACTCTTTGCTTGTTTGGAAAGGTGAGAAATAACAAAAAAAAAAACCAACCCTGGGTTTAAGCAGGCTTGTCTTGCTAACCTCTTCTGTTCACAAGTCAAAGAAGTTAGCAGAGTCTGTCTCTGAGGAAACTACAGGTTTTGACAACCTTCAGCTGATGGTCATGCCATAGTAGAAAAAGGGAATAGTCTGGAATGCAGAAGTCTTAGAAAAGGATATAATTGACCAAGGTGTTATGATTTTGAATATTCTTCATTTTGCTGCTGTTTTCACTGTCACAGCCTTGTAAGAATTATTAGCAATCTTTTAGTCCAGGAATTTATTTATATCTTAATCATATCAGTCTATTTATCCCGCTTACTAAAAAGGAAACAGAGGTTCTGCCCCCACACACACACACACACAATTAAGTATAAAGTGGAAGTATAAATAAGAACTGCAAATTTAACTCCTATTCTGTTAGAAGTATGAATGGTCTTATTATTTTTCTTTGTTAGGGTTGTTATTACAACAAAGAAATGTATTGAGGTTAATTATCCTGTAATCAGTTTCATTGCCTAAAATTTGCTAGCTGTAAAATGTATGACAGCTCATATTTAGAAAGTCAACAACTCACTTATGACCCTGCCTCACCTATTAAGGACTTTATTTTATCTCCAAATGTTGAGTAGTAGTCAGTTTTATTAAAGCATCATGGAATGGATATTGCTATTAGTTTAAATTCCTTTTCTTCCTTGTAATCCTTATGCTCAGACCACTCTATAAAGATTTAGGAGATCTTGCAGAGTAGATTTTGTGTGAACTGTTTATACATTTAACCTTCTCTTAGAGCAGTGGTCGGCAAACCGCGGCTTGCGAGCCGCACGCGGCTCTTTGGCCCCTTGAATGTGGCTCTTCAGTCTCTCTCTGATTCCCTCCCTCCCTTCTTCCCTCTCTCTCTCTCTCTCTCTCTCTCTGTGCCTCTCTCTGTCTTCCAGTCACTGTCCACAGAATACCGCGTGAAGCAGCGGCGACTCTGCGCTGCCAGCGACGCCATCCGCGAGGTCCCCCTCGCGTTCCCCGTCTTCCCCGATGGTGTCTGGAGTGATCAGGGGCCGTGCAGAAACTTGGCACTTTTCCACGGTGTGGAAAAGATAGGCGCGTGCAGATCCTGCGGAATTACAGCGCAGATTCCCACCGCTACGAACTCTCCGAGGCTGTAATCGGGCCGGGCATGCGCGCGGAAAAGATCGGCGCGCGCATGCCCCACCGGATTACAGCCTCGGAGAGTTCGTAGCGGTGGGAATCTGCGCTGTAATTCCGCAGGACCTGCACGCGCCTATCTTTTCCACACCGTGGAAAAGCGCCGAGTTTCTGCATGGCCCCTGATCACTCTAGACGCCATCGGGGAAGACGGGGAACGCGAGGGGGACCTCGCGGATGGCGTCGCTGGCAGCGCAGAGTCGCCGCTGCTTCACGCGGTATTCTGTGGACACAGTGACCGGCAGACAGAGAGAGGCACAGAGAGAGAGAGAGAGAGAGGGAGAGGGAGGGAGGGAGGGAGGGAGGGAATCAGAATCTGACAGACACAGAGAGAATGACAGAGAGAGACAGGAAGGGAGGGGAGAGACACAGATAAGAGGGAGGGAGGAAAGAAAGGCAGACACAAGAGAGAGAATGACAGAAAGAGACAGAGGGAGGGAGGGAAGGAGGGAGAGAAAGAGCCACAGAGAGAGAGAGTCAGACAGACACAGAGAATGGTAGAAAGAGACAGAGAGGGAGGGAGGGAGGGGGAGAGAGAGAGAGAGAGAGAGATAAAGAGCCACAGAGAGAAACAGACAGATAGACTCAGAGAATGATAGAAAGAGACAGAGAGGGAGGGAGGGAGAGAGAGATAAAGAGCCACAGAGAGAGACAGACAGACTCAGAGAGAGAGATAGAGAGGGACAGAAAGAGAGAGAAAGGGAAAGAAGGGAAGAAAGAAAAGAAAGAAAAAGAAAGTGGGACAGAGATGAAAGAGAACTTATGACCACAATTGAGGCCAAAATTTTGGTTGCTAAGCAAGACCGTTGTTAAGTGAATTTCACCACATTTTCCAAGTTGGCCACGCCCACCCGGTCACATGACTTCCGAGCCACTCCCACAAAACAGGCCACACCTTCTGGCTCTCAAAAAAATTTCAATCGTGGTATTGTTGATATTTGGCTCTTTTGACTAATGAGTTTGCCGACCACTGTCTTAGAGCAGCAGTAAATTGAAAGACTGTGAAAGATAGATGGAGAAACTAGCTAGGAAGGCTTCACTCTCCAAACTTTGCTCATTTAGCCAAATCTAAATTTTATGTATTTACTAAACAAATTTATATAGCCACCCAACTCATACATAGGTGACACTGGTGGCTTTATAACATTGGAAAACACCCACCATATAATAACCCATTAAAAAATCCACTCCCATGGCAACAGCAACACAATCAAATCAGCCTAAATCAGCCTTCATCTGCCTTCATCTCCATTAGTGACCATATTTTTAGGGCCTTTCAGTTCTGATGAGCAATCTTTTCATTAAGGAGGTGAACTGTTTTTCAAAACAATAAAGCTCTGCTTTGGTAAAGTTTGAGTGATATAAAGTGTTGTGATCACAAGAATACTGTGTGAAAGTATCTCCTATGTCCGTGATGGCGAACCTATGGCACACGTTCCACAGGTGGCACATGGAGCCATTTGTTAGGGCACGCGAGGCGTTGCCCTGTGAGCTCCAGTGTGCACGTGCGCACTGACCAGCTGTCTTCGGCCTTCATTTCAGCCATTTTTCTTCCTCCAGAGGCTTCAGGGAAGACTCCAGAAGACGAAAAACAACCCAACATGCAAACCAGAAGTTTGGGGAAGGACTTCGGGTTTGTGTGTTGGGCCGTTTTTCACCCTCCAGAGACTTCAGGGAAGCCTCCTGAAGCTTCGGGGGGGGGGGGCGTTTTCACCCTCTCCGGGCTCCTAGAAAGCCTCTGGAGCCTGGGGAGGGTGAAAAACGGGTCCATCGCGCACCAAAAGTAGGGTGAGGGCAGGGGTCACGTGCATAGAATTATGGGTGTGGGCATGCCTGCACATGACCCACCCTGTGCTCCCCCTGCTTTTGGCATGCGATAGCAAAAAGGTTAGCCATTACTGCCCTATGTGTTCTCAGAACAAATCAAATGATTGCAGTCTTAGTTTAGTTTCATATAAATAAATATTGCAAGTAAAATTATTTTTCATATTTGTTATCCTGAATTTCTTTCCAAGTCTTATGATTTAGAAACTGGTTGCATACCTCACACTGAACAGTGGTTTGTTTATAATTAGTTTGATGAATATACCAAAGAGATCACACTTAGCTGCTAAAACCTAGCTATTATTTATAAGCCACAAGGCTTAGTTTGCCCAAAGCATTAAGGCCAAACCCAACCATATATGGCTTAACACAAAACATTAATTCAATTACAATGTTTTTTATGCATAAGGGTCCATTTAGAAGATGGTTCAGTATCGAGCAACTCAAACCAGCATTGTAAAAAATCTGTTGGTAATGAAGAGACACAGGATAAAAGTGTTTAATTCCATTTGGGATATCAACTTGTGATATATTGAAATTCCGTTTTGCCTCATGATTGTTTTTTGTTTTGTTTTCTTCAGTGTTGAGATGTATTTTCCTAAGAATGACTCTTGGATAGGCTTAGCACCTCTGAGTGTTCCTCGCTATGAATTTGGAATCTGTGCCCTTGATCAGAAAATCTACGTAATAGGAGGAATTGCAACCCACATGTGTCAAGGCATCAATTATCGGAAGCATGAAAGCTCTGTGGAGTGCTGGGACCCTGATACAAATACTTGGACGTCGATTGAGAGCATGAATGAGAGCCGAAGTACTCTGGGCGTAACGGTTTTGTCACGAGAAATCTATGCCTTGGGAGGTTATGATGGGCAGTCCTACCTGCAATCCGTGGAGAAGTATATTCCAAAGGTGAAGGAGTGGCAGCCTGTTGCACCAATGAACAAAACCCGGAGTTGCTTTGCTGCAGCTGTTTTAGATGGAATGATTTATGCCATTGGGGGCTATGGTCCGGCTCATATGAACAGGCAAGTGCATGTTTAAGCTTGGCAATTTATTATTGTAGTTGCGGTTATACATTTATTGATTTGATCTGATCATATCGTTATATGGCCACCCTCTCATGAAAAGCGACTCTGGGTGGTATACAAGCAGAATAATATTATGCAGGACCCTCTCTCCTACCTTATGAATTATTCCCAATGTAACAAAGCTTTCATAATTCATGCTTTAGGTAATTTGTCTAAATAATTTCTTGGGATTGTTTGTTAAAATTATACTTGTGGTTTGTTTGTTTTCAAGAAATTACATATATTTGGTTAGGTCTAAAATCATACTGTGGTACTTATTGCACACATGTCAGAAAACCAAGCGTTCATTCTAACTAAAAACTCCCTTTATGAAAGCAACTAGTTGATGATGTAAGATTAATTATATGATATTCCAGCCTTGTACAGAGCAAAATAATTTCATTATTGTAGCCTGGGGTTAGTATTCCTGAGATAACAGTACACACATTTTTTGCAAGTGTGTTGTGTAAATGCGCTTGGGGCTTGTTTATTGTTGAGTGTGCTATGTTAATGCAATTTTCTAAAGTGTTAGGAAAATAATAGTTAAATTAACTATGGTAAGAACATAATGTGAACACAGCCTGGTAATTTTCCCTATATGTCTGCTGGTTTAAATTAAAGCAAAAATTCCCCATATTAAACACATACAAAATTAGAGTGCAAATTGCCTACTACAATAGAGGTTTGTGTCATTTCACACTAACACAATCCATTCTGCACTTTTGATAGGCAATCCTCATTAATAAAAAGTTAAATCTGAAGTTAAAATTGTTCTAAAACTTAACGTATTTTTTGGAGTATAAGACGCACTGGACTATAAGACGCACCAAGGTTTTGAAGAGGCAAATTACAAAAAAAAGTAGGTAGGTAGATAGAGGGATAGAGAGGGAGAGAAAGAAAGAGAAATACGGTAGGTAGGTAGGTAGGTAGGTAGGTAGGTAGGTAGGAAGGAAGGAAGAGAGAGAAATATAGAGAGAGAAATACAGTAGGTAGGTAGGGAGAAAGAGAGTGTGTGTGTAGGTAGGTAGGTAGATAAAGGAATAGAGATAGAGATAGAAATACAGTAGGTAGGGAGAGAGAGAGAGAGTAGGTAGGTAGGTCGATGTTTCCAGGTGTATTTATCCATGTCCTGGAGAAGGAAATTGCTGACAAACCTTAAGACTTTGTTTCTCCTGGCACAGAAACAATTAAAGAGCCTTCCAAAAGAGCTTTCCGAAAGTGTTTTTGCACTCTGCAAACCTCTCCAAAACTGCTAATTTCTCCATGAAAACAGGGCCGTTTTTCTTCAAATAAAAAGTATGACTAGCCTTGGGGGGGCTTGCAGAGTGCTCCTGGGGGTGGGGGGTGGAGGGTGAAAAATGAGCAAAAAACCCGCCCATTTACCCCAAAAACGGGCTATTTTTGTGTCAAATAAATTGCATGCATAGCCCTATGGAGGCTTATAGAGTGCTGCGGGGGGGGGGAGGCCCAATTTAGGATAATTTCTGCCCTCTCTAGCCCCCAGGAGCTCTCTGGAAGCCTCCATGAGGCTAGGAACAGCCATTTTGGTGAAGGGGGTGGGGTTTAGGGAGGCAAAAAATGCTGTATTCGACAGTCACTCAAGCACTCGTGACATCCCGGCTGGACTACTGTAATGCTCTCTACATGGGGCTCCCCTTGAGGTGCACTCGAAAGTTACAGTTAGTCCAGAATGCGGCCGCGCGGGTGATTATGGGTGCCTCAAGGCAATCCCACATAACACCTCTCCTGCGCGAGCTGCACTGGCTACCTGTGGCCTTTCGGGTGCGCTTCAAGGTGCTGATGACCATCTTTAAATCGCTCCATGGCTCGGGGCCTAGCTACATACGAGACCGCCTTCTGCCCCATACATCCCTTCGACCAATCCGCTCCCACAGAGAGGGCCTTCTCCGGGTACCGTCGGCCAGGCAATGCCGGTTGGCGACGCCCAGGGGAAGGGCCTTCTCTGTGGCGGGCCCAGCCCTCTGGAATGACCTACCCCCCGATCTACGCACCACCTTGGACCTCCGCCTCTTCCGCCAGCGTCTTAAAACGTATTTATTCCAACAAGTCGGCCTAGCATAACCCCCCGTTTCTGACTTTTATTTGTATAAATTTTAAATTCTTAAGGTTTTATAAGGGTTTTAGCACGGGATATAATTTAATAGTTTTTTAATAATGTATTTTTGTAATTTTGTATGGTTTTTTAATATTGCCTGTGCGCCGCCCTGGGTCCTTGCAAGGAGAAGGGCGGGGTATAAATTTGAAAAAATAAAAATAAAATAAATAGTATAAGATGCACCCAGATTTTCAGCCTCTTTTTAGAGGAAAAAGGTGCGTCTTATACGCCAAAAAATACGGTAATCAAAACTTGGTTATGTAAAGACCATCCAAACATAGAATAACACTGCTGCAGTATAATGTTCAAGTTTCTTTCCTATTGTAGAAAAATAACACCACAGTCACCTAACAGCACAAATTAATATGTAATTTGTATGTGATTAATACTAAGACAGCTTGAAAGTTCATGAATGAAATGAAGGAGTCTCTGGAAGTCAATGCATTACCATAATTTATGGTCTGTTTGAAGAAAGAAAGGTTTGTGTTTCCCAAATGTCAGGGTTTTTTTTCCTTTGGGGTGGGGTTCCAGCATTATATACAGACCATTGACTGCATTTTTTTTTTAAAAATGGGATAGCATTAGCTTGTTGAGCTATTTTTGAGAATGAGAAAATACCAAGTGTTCTGACCAAAGACTTAATTGGCAGTTAGGCCACACGGAGCAACAAGTCCAAATGTATTTTCAGAAGGTAACTGACCAGCATGAACCAAGTTGCTTCCTGAAAAGGCCCAGGTCCCTTTGCTCCTCCTTTATGTCCTATGGGAGGAGCCAATCACCTCCAAACCTTCCTCCCAAGTCAATCCTTCTGTTTTAACTGTTTTTGCCTTCTGGCAGCTCTGCGCATGCGCACACTGGGAACAGAGAGAGAAATTTCCTGACAGTTAGAACAATTAACGAGTAAAACAATTTGCCTACAGAAGTTGGGAATGCTCCAACACTAGAGGTTTTTAAGAAGAGATTGGACAATCATTTGTCTGAAATGGTATAAGGTTTCCTGCCTGGACTAGAAGACCTCCAAGGTTGCTTCCAACTCTGTTATTCTGTTCTGTTCTTCTTTTTCAAAGATCATAGGAAAAAAGGTAGTTCCTTTTCATTCCTTCTGGACTGTTATAGAAACCCAGTGGAAAGGCATTTAGACAAATGCCCTGGTTTTTTGCAGTTCATAGAAATTTTGCAGGGAGAAGAACAAAAGAGAGTTGTGATGTTCATATGACTGCACATGTGTTTGTTTGTTTTGGGAGGGGGATAATCTCGGAAATGGATGTATAGAATCCTATCCATGATGGTCTGTCTCGGCAGGAGATGGATGTAGCGCAAAACCAGGCAGCCCTGTTTGTTTGAGCGACATCAGATACAAAATTTTCCTGCATTTACTCTGCTACAGGCAATTGTTTGAGTCTCTTTATTGTTCTACATTTCTACATATTATTCTACCTTTTTACATATTTTTTAGCTTTGTTTTATACTTTCTTTGCTATATGTGGAAATGTCTGTGGTACAGGTAGTCCTTGACTTAATGACAACAATTGATCCCAAAATTTCTGTTGTTAAGCGAGACTGTTGTTAAGTGAATTTTGCCCCCTTTTATGACCTTCCTTGCCACACTTGTTCAGTGAATCACTGCAGCAGTTAAGTTACTAACACGGTTGTTAAATGAATCTGGTTTCCTGATTGACTTTGATTGAATGCCACAGGCGGAGATCACATGACTTCAGGACACTGCAACCGCCAGAAATATGAGTTAGTTGCTAAGCATCTGAATATTGATCATGTGACCATGGAGATGCTGTAATGGTCATAAGTGTGAAAACTGGTCATAAGCTACTTTTTCAATGGCATCGTAACTTCAAACGCTCACTAAATGAACTGTTAGATGTCAAGGGCTACCTATATTTTAATCATCAAAAGGACACACAACTCAATCCCATTAATCTAGGGTTAGGGGATTTTTTTGTATTGTGGTTAGATGCTATACTTCCCTTTATCTCCTTGATTCAGTGGTGGGTTATAGGCGGTACATCCCAGTACGGGCGTACTGGTGCCTGCCAGGAGCACGGGGTACCCACCCTCCTTACCTGTATTTGAGTGCTTCCGCGCAGGCGCACAGAGCATACGGTGCCTGCACGATGCTCCACCGAGCAGCTGGAGCGTTGCGGAGGTGTTGCAGAGCGTCGCAGGAGGTGGACGCCGGGCCCCGTTGCACCGTACTGTTTGCACTGCGATCCGGAACACACCACTGCCTCAATTGTATAATTGTCATACATTCATTGATTTAAAAAATAGTTGATTTGTTTTATACGTTAAGCCATATTCAATCCTTTCCTTCCTTTTGCTCCCTGATTTCCATCTTGACTGTAGAGTTTCATGTGCTATCAAAATCCCTTGACTATAATTTGTATTAGACTATCTCAAGAGGCCGTTGAAGCTGCATTCATGTGGGAATTGCAACTTACTGGTTATCCCTCATGAAAGCAACTACCGTACTAACTTGCAGTAATCAGTAGAAACTCCGATCATTAAATGCTGTTGTTTGTTTCCATCTGCAGTGTGGAACGTTATGATCCCAACAAGGACTCCTGGGAATCAGTTGCACCCATGGCAGACAAGAGAATAAACTTCGGTGTTGGGGTTATGTTGGGCTTCATTTTTGTAGTTGGAGGGCACAATGGTGTTTCTCATTTGTCCAGCATTGAACGGTATGATCCACACCAAAACCAATGGACTGTTTGTCATCCGATGAAGGAACCCCGAACTGGTAATAAACTTCTCAGTTTATTATCTAAACTGCTCCTGTTCAGTTGTATTTTCTTGTGCTTTTTTTCATGTCACTTTGGGAGCAATTAAATCTTACGTTAAACAAAAACTGAGTTCTCCCTTACTTTGCTACTTCAGTGCAAATGGGATATCGTGTAAGAATGCTCCAAAGTGCTATTCAGTTGTCTTTTTCTAAAAACAACAACAACAAAAAAACACCTTATCCTTGCTATGATAAATATTTTTTAAAAAAACCTGAAAAAAGGAAGAGGGAGATTTACTTGAACTGCATTTATATCATCAGTACTTTAAGACTATTTACAACCAAAGACTGCATTTCTTTTTTTTCTCTGAAAGCAAAAAGAACATGGTGATTATATTAATAAAGATGGTGGCACAAAACATTGGATCATTTAGGGTTTCAGAGGGCTTCCTAGCAAAAATAAATAAAGCTTAGTTTTATGGGAATGTGGATAGACAGCATGTCTATTCTAGAGTTAGACCAGTGGTTCTCAAACTTCCCAATGCCGTGACCCTTTAATACAGTTCCTCATGTTGTGACCCCCAACCATAAAAATGGTGTCTGGGTTCCTAAGACCATCGAAGTTATTGTTTTCCAATGGTCTTAGGTGACCCCTGTAAAAGGGTCGTTTGACCCCCAAAGGGGTCCTGACCCACAGGTTAAGAACCATTGAGTTAGACGTTTTTTGTGATTGAGTAATAATGTTGCTTAGGTATTCATTTGATGCCATTCTAGATCTTATTCTAGATAAAATTCTAGATCTTAATGAATCCAACTAAGCTATTTCTTTCTTACTCTTCTAGTAACTTCTATCTTTACAGAATCCTTTCCCTGTAAGGCAATTATCTATTTGGGAACTACTCCATATTTTTGAATTTGCAAACATAACTTTACGTATGTAATGCAGAATCACCCTTATTTCCATCCTGCTACTTCGTTATTTGGCTCACAACAGGTCTCAGCAAACTATAAAGCGCAGTCTGTAAAAGCAAATCTTCCTCTGGAAATACCACATTCTCTTCTCCCTCTTGTCCTGGCCTTGCAGCTAACAGGCATAGTGCAGGCAAATTTTGCAGCGTCCAAGGGGAGGCTGAGCTTATGAAGAAATAGGTACACAAGAGAAATGACTCGAGAAAGGATGATATCAGGAATAGGTGGCTGTCCTTGTGAGGTCTCTGATATTCACTGCTGAAGCATTTCTGGAGAGACAGCCCATTAGCTGCCATTTACTCACAAGGCATACTGTACATTTTGACAGAGACAGGACTTCCCTCTCTGTTCAGCCTGATATCCAGTTTAGCAGAAAAAGCTTCCAAGCTGAGTAAAAGCTTGTAGTTGATCAATTCACACTCTTCTCAAGCATCAAGTACCACACCAAACAAACATGACACACACAGGCCCCTCCCATGACCTCTGTTTCATTCAGTTCAACAATGGCAACATCCTTTTCCCATTGTCTTGAGATGGCATTCAAAAAAGAAAAGGAGAAAAGATAGAATCCCAGCCTAACCAGAACATATACTCTCCCAAATTCCATCAGCATACACATGCAGTCTTCAATTCCTCAGTTGCAACTAGGAAATCATGTGGAGGAATTTGTCAAGGATATAACAGACAAAATTGCTTGGATCCGTTCTCAACTTGGAGCAGATCTATTGAGCATGGAGCATGTCAAACTGGTAGCCTGCAGGTCAGATGCGTCACATGCAGGCTACACCCACCCCAGTTCCGCAAAGGGAAAAAATGTTGCGATATGTCACATGACACTGAGTTTGACACCCGTGCATTAGAGACTCACCTGATTATCTGGGAGCCGTTTGACTCTTGCATTTGAGGAAGTGGACAGGGTCCTCAGAGCTGTTATCGTAACTGTTTATTAGATCCTTGATTCTAGAGAATAGAGCTATTTCAACTCAAATCTTCAAGGATAAATTGCTGCTCTCTTCCTCAGCCAAAACTCTTTATGGCAGTAAAAGCATAACCTGGAGGCCAAGAATTTGTTCCAGAAAGCATTTTCTGCCTTACCCATTTTCATGATATTGGAGTAATATTTGGCCATTTCTGTTCTGAGTTTCCTGTACTATTGTCTTTTGCTAGGCTCTATTATAGAAAAAGGCAGTGAAGAGATGAGTTGAAGGGAGAATTTTATAGGTGTTCCTCCCCTCAAGAAAACACCTAATCTTTGGACATTTTCTACCCTTCACATTACAGCATTCATGATGATGATGATGATGATTAGGTTTTTACTTGCACACACACACACACACCCACACACACATATATATGAAGATGGTGAATATATGTAATACTCCTGCATCCCATTTTCCTCATAACGACAACAAGCTCTTTAACACTTATTTAAATTGTGGGGTTTTTTTTAGTTTGCATATTTTTCCTATGAAAAGGACTTGATTTTGTAATGTTAAATATATAAATATATTTTCTTTTTTCTTCCCCAATAGGAGTTGGCGCAGCTGTAATTGATACATATCTGTATGTAGTTGGTGGACACTCAGGGTCGTCCTATCTTAACACCGTACAGAAATATGACCCCATATCTGATAACTGGCTGGACACTGCTGGTATGATGTACTGCCGTTGTAATTTTGGCTTGACTGCACTTTGAAGAATACATTTGAGGACGCAAGTAGCACTGAAGATGCCCGACCTGTACAAAGCAGAAGCTGTATTTCTTCAAGATGGGAGAAAGGAGAAATGACTTAATTGTAATGCAAACAGGTGAACCCCCAATGAGAATTGGATATTGCTGATAGGAAAGAAATGGAAGGAGGGAATATGGAACTGTCTTTCTGATGGGGATCCAAATTGCACACTGTTATTGATCTGAAATAATTTACCTTGATAAAAGAAGCACTGTGTTGCCTGCAATAGGCAAAAAAAACCCTCCCAAACTCAGAGCTTTGATCTTTATCTTCCTGTGACTGGCATAGGTAATATTGCTAAAAGGGTGGGATCATTTTACTGTGTTGCACAATCTTTCTAGATGTCTGTCTCCATATTTACATAGAGACCATGATTGCTTCACTTTTTTTTATGAACCGTTAAAAGGGCTGCCTTTTCCCTCCACCCATGACGCAGGTTTTGTAAATATCTGGTACTGTAATTTGTTTATCTGCACTTAATACGCCTCCTCCTTTCGAAGTGGAGGGATAATTTACTGGAGGATAAGAATGAATAGCTATTTTCAGCTCAATGCAATTTAGAGTTTTATTTTTGTTCTTCTACTATGTACAGACCTATCTGTACATCTAAAAGGTAACCGTTCTTGCCCTTTGTCCGAAGACCTACAGTTTTTAAGCTGGTAGAGAAAGCCCACGTGGCTTGGGTTTTATTACAATAATGTGCAGTGATATGCCAGCACCTGTGTAAATGTTCCAGAGAGAAATATCTTCCACCTCTGTGCATACATTTATGGCATTGTAGCCCATGAGTGACTACAAAGAATGTACAACCAAATTTTCAGTGTGTACTGACTTTGACATGGTGCTAAACAATTAGATTGCTGAGCTTGCTAGAAATGTTAAGAGGGATTGATTGAATAAGAACAGCATTGAACTCAAGGCAAATTTCTGACTAAAGTAATACCTTTTTTGTCATTGGTGGTCTGGAAGATATGTAATGATAGCTACTAAATTGAAATATAACTCTATTTTTCTTTTCTATTCCTGTGAAATTATTAAGCTTTTCTTATGCTAATATTTCTTAGATTAGCATGTTTGGTGAACAGAAGCCTGAACAGTAAAAAAATGAATTAGATAACAATACTGGATGTTTATCTCTGCATTCTTAGCAGCTGCCCCAAATATTGCTTTGAGATATCCTAGAACTCAGCAGAACTTTTTAGTAATGATTGGGTTGTTCTGTAATAGGACAATTCCTCTAATAAATTGAAATTTGATCATTGATAGATCATCCTGAAACTCACTGTTAAGGTTCTAAGAAAACAAAGCATGACCTTATTTTGTAATATTATTTAATATAGATAACTGAAACTGTTTCTGCAGTTTTCTCTTTCAGGTACTTTTCAATATATATTTCTGTTTTGTTGAAAGAGTTGTACTTCAATTTATTCTTGTCTGCCTTTTCTCCCTTTGGAAGTACATTTCTCCTCATCTCCCTTTAGCATGGTTTTTGGTAGTGTTCACAAACATGCAATAATAAGATGTGTGGCTATCCTGTATTTTGAGCCTTTTACTTCTGTCTAGACGAAAGGGGAGATAATGGACTAGTAACTTGTGCTCTGTAATAAGAATGGCAGCTAACCAAGCTGCAAAAGCTCTTCTTCTTCCATGAGCTAATCAATGTTCTAATTAAAATCAGAAGAGCACACTTCTTAAACTACTTAACATCATTTTTCTACCAACACTTGAAAATGTTATCAAATCCTAAAACTCTTGTTTAGGTATTTGTGGAGTTAAGCAGAGTTTTGAAGCAACTAACTATGAAACAAAGCAATTTGTAATATGCTAGTTGATACCTGTTATGCAGCAATAATAGCATAATGCAACATGTACATTGATTTTTTTAATGCATGGAATTGTGTGGTTAGGACATTCTCATTCATTTCAGTAAAACTCGTTTGAGATCTGGATTCTGAAGAAAGCAATCATATGTGACAGTAGAAGCAATTGCTTGTTGTGGATCAACAGCTATTGGTTTGCATTCACACAAAAAGCAAATATATATATATATATATATATATTGTCTTAAGTCTTTCCTCAAGCTGCCTTTGAATTTAGAAAAAATATATTGATGCTTGGTAGTTGTTTGAGAAGTTGCTCACATAGTGAAAATCTGGGAATCGAACAGAACAGCTCTAAACAAGGAGAGAGAGAGAAAAGTGATCATGGAGTAGAAAATGCTAAAAAAAATCCCATTGTAACTGAAGGACTTAAGAGTTCATCTGATTATCTGCCTTGTTCGTGCATGTTTTGCAAAGCATCCACTCAAACTGCTTTGACTGGCAAATCTGAACATCAGAGTTAAGGACATTTTTTGCTTCTGTTTTAAAAAAGGAGTGCAGATCGTGACAACATTTGATACTCTTCAGTACTTTTGGGTGATGGCATGTACCCAGTAAGAAGTCAATTACTCTAAATATAGCACTTTTTGAGTTATTAGTAATCTCCAGACAGTTTGAAGGTAGCCCTTATTGTGCAGTTCAGCTAAAGACATTGTTGATTTATTTGAGTCTGATATTTGTCCATAAGGAGATTTGGTTGATTGCTTTAATTGTGTAGACCATCTGTATTAACAACAACTTAAGGCACAAATAGCTATTTTAGTCACAATTAGATTAATTCACTAGTGCAGTAGATACTATCTCTGTAGCAAATACAGGGAATAATACTATATTTAAATAAACTCATCATAGTCAGTTCTCTTTCACCATTCACTGAACTACTCAAGTGTAGATAAATTGGACAACCAATTTTAACATTTGTAGGCTGCAATAAGCTGCTTATAGCTCAGCATTACAGAGAAAGCCTTTCCTAAAATAGTACCTACCTTAACATCCAGTTCCTCAAAACCATTCAAGTGACTTACTTAATGATTAAGCAAAAGCACTTTAACATTTCCTGGCTATTTATTTTTAGACTTTTTCTTTCGTTTGGAAGAAAAATAACCCACAGCTTTGTACATAGGTAATGTAGGATAGCATTATATGCATATGTAATACAAGTACGGTAATCCTCAACCTCACGACCACGATTGGGATGGAATTTCCATCACTAAGTGAGGTTGTTGCTGACTGAGTTATGCCCAATTTTATGATCTCTTTTTGCTGTGTCCATTAAGCAAATCGCTGCAGTCATTAATTGTAGCTGGCTTCCCCCATTGAATTTGTTTGTCGGAAGCCAGCTGGCAAGGTCTCAGATGGTGATCATGTAACTGTGGGATGCTGCAGCCATTGTAAATGAATAGGAGTTGCCAAGCACCCAAATTTTGAGCATGTGACCACAGAGACACTGCAACAGTCGTAAGTATGAGGAACCGTCATAAGTCACTTTTTTCATCCGATTCATCACTTTGGTCACGAAACAAATGTAGTTAAGGACTACCTGTATTCTTGATTGAAAGCACAACTCCAGAACTAGACACTGGTTCCAGTGCCAGCATCTGTTGTTATAGAAGAATTTTTATTCTCACAATACACCTTTCCATTCATAATAAATGAATATTTGTGAGAGATAGAGAAGTTGGCACCTTGGCTGGGTCTTTTCTTAAGTCAAGAAATATTAAATGGTATAAAAGGGATCCTGGAGATAATGCCAGCTAGAATGTAGGATTGGAGCCTCACGGTGGTTAAATATTTTTGTCATGTGGCAAACCTAGGCAGTCTTCTATTTCTATTTTCTTCTTCTCTCTTTTGTCTTCTACCCCATCTACCAAGATTCATTTGTTAACTCCTTCCATTCGATAACAGAATATGAGCTCACTCTCCTACTTGCCTTAAATCCCCTTTCATTCATGAAAGAACTGAGAAATAATTCCTTTTCTTTGCCTTACATGCTATTCTGTGTTTTCACTTCTGTGACCCAATTCTAAACCTCCATACACAGTAGCTTTGGTAAGATTCTGACCTGCACAGAGGCATTTATTGTGGATGTTAGGAGACGGGCAGTGTTGTTTTGTGTTGCGTTCTCCTACCAGCAGAGTTTCATGTTCTTTCTCTCTCTGCCATCTTTCTTCACAAAGATGGTAGCTGAGTAGGAAGCCACCAGATAATTTTCTCCTTTGTTTGCTAAATGTGGTCATGTTCTGTTGTTATTGCTACAGTATTTCATTTGAATGTGCACTGTTTTGCTAAATAAATTTATGAAGACAAAAAAAAATTCGTTGTAATTTTTTAAAATATCTAACTTGATTATCTTCATCTTTTATATTGAAAAAGTTTTATTGGGTTTTTACAATTTTTCAAAGGGTGGGGTAAGGGTTACAGAAAACATTTAGAGAACTTTCACGTCGGGATCATTGGCCCTTCCCGGGCTTCATAATAAAACATTGGTAAAAATTTTATCAAAAATACTACAAGGCTAAGATAAGTGGTCGATGATCTCTGGAGGGCCAGAGATGGGGGTTGTTCCTCCATCCTGGTCCTATTAGACCTCTCTGCGGCTTTTGATACCATCGACCATGGTATCCTATTGCATCGGCTGGGGGGGTTGGGGGTGGGAGGCACCGTTTTACGGTGGTTCTCCTCCTACCTCTCTGGCCGATCGCAATTTGTGTTGACAGGAGAGCAGAGGTCGACCTCGAGACCCCTCACATGTGGGGTGCCTCAGGGGTCGGTCCTCTCGCCTCTCCTGTTTAACACATATATGAAGCCGCTGGGTGAGATCATCCGTGGTTTTGGGGTAGAGTACCATCTCTACGCTGATGATACTCAGCTGTATATATCTACCCCAAACCACCCCAACGATGCTGTAGCGGTGATGTGCCAGTGCCTGGAAGCCATACGGATCTGGATGGGAAGAAATGGACTCAAGCTCAACCCGACCAAGACCGAGTGGCTGTGGTTTCCGGCTGCCCGATTCAACCAGTTGACTCCATCGCTGGCCATTGGGGGCGAACATCTTGCCCCAGTGGATGGGGTGCGCAACTTGGGTGTCCTCCTGGATGCCCGGCTGTCCATGGAAGATCAAGTGACAGCCGTGGCCAGGAGGACGTTTTACCAGGTTCGCCTGGTTCGCCAGTTGCGCCCCCTATTGGATCGGGACGCCCTTCGCACAGTCACTCATGCTCTCGTGACATCCCGACTGGACTATTGTAACTCTCTCTACATGGGGCTCCCCTTGAGGTGCACTCGGAGACTTCAGCTAGTCCAGAATGCAGCCGCGCGAGCAATTATGGGAACCGCAAGGTGTACCCACGTAACACCGCTCTTGCGCGAGCTGCACTGGCTGCCTGTCGTCTTCCGGGTGCACTTCAAGGTTCTAGTCATCATCTTTAAAGCGCTCCATGGCTCGGGACCTAGCTATTTGCAGGATCGGATCCTGCCGCACACATCCACACGGCCGATTCGCTCCCACAGAGAGGGACTTCTCCGGGTGCCGTCCACTAGACTTTGTCAGCGGGCGACGCCCAGGGGAAGGGCTCTCTCTGTGGCAGGCCCTGCCCTCTGGAACGACCTTCCCCCCGACATTAGAACTACCACGGACCTCCGCTCCTTCCGTCTAAAACTAAAAACATATCTGTTCTGCTTGGCCGGCCTAGGATAGTCTCTCTTCGATGGGGCTGCTAGAAATTTTAGATGGGGATTTTAGTTTTTTAATTGGATTTTTAGCGCAGGGAAATATTTAATTTGTTTTTTAACTATATGTATGTATTTATTGTTTTATTAGCCCTGTGCACCGCTCCGAGTCCCTTTGGGGAGAGGGAGCGGTCAACAAGTTTAATAAATTATTATTATTATTATTATTATCATAAATTCCCAATTCTCTGCTGACAGTCATGTATAAATATCCCGGTACAAAAGGATTAAAACATGTTAATAATAAAAAAAAAAGCAAGCAAAGTCATTTTTTGGATCTAAGTCTCTTGGCAATTGTATCTTTTTCTCCCCCCTGGCCCCCAGCGGGCGGGGCCGTGGCCCCCCCTGCCCCCCCTGGATCTTCCCCCAGGGCAGAGGAATGTTTTTTAAGAAAGGCTTCCGCCTCAACAACTGTTTTAATCCTTACTCTTCCTCCTTCCCAGAACACCAGCATCCCTTCGGGCATCGCCCACTTGAACCAAATCCCGTGGTCAAACAATTTTTTGGATAAGAAGGAAAATTTCCTTCTCATCTCTCTAATCTTTTTTGGGATCTGCTTCAAGATGACGACTTCCTTTTGTTGGTAAATTAACGGTCCCCCTCTCTGCGCCTTCAAAATTCCCTCTCTGGTTGACCTTCTAACAAATTTGATATGTATCTCTCTGGGTACTTCATTTATCCTGGCATATGCAGAATTTATTCTGTAAACTAGATCTCATCTTTAGGTTTATGTAAATAATCTGCTAAAATTGTACTCATGAGTTCAGGGAGACATTCACCAGGTTCCTCAGAAATGTTCTGAAATCTTAAAAAATATGACATCCTTTCAAAATCCATCCTAGCCATATGCCCAGTTAGTTCTCCAACCTCACTGTTAACATTTTTAAGCTCTCCCTTTGCCCCAGCCAGCCCCCCTTCCAACTCTTCAGTCTTCTGTGTGTTCTCCAACACTTGCTTCCGTGTTTCCAGAAGTTCCTTCTTAAAGTTGCTGTTATCTTCTCTCAAGGCCTTAATTTCTTGCACCAAAGTTTGTAACACAGATTCCAAAGATGACATTCTTTGTTCCAAACCTGCCAGTTCTGATTTTTGTGCCATGGTAAAGTCAGTGTCACTAAAATGGCGTTTTTTTGGGTGGGGCTGTTGAGGCAAATCAGGAGATGAAAGTTCAAATCAGGGTTGTAAAAAGTTCAGGAACCAGAAGAGAAACACTTTTCCAAATCAATAATTATAGTAGAGAAGGCACTCCAGGGAAGGAATCAATTAATCCAGAAATTTCTTCATTAATAGCCAGAGGGAGTCCAGATCACAAAGAGATGTTGGTAATTTTCCATAAATAAAATAGTCATTCAGGAACAAAGGGAGCCATCTTCCACCGCCCAGACTGAGAGCCAGCAGGAGAAAATAACAAAAAAGAAATTGTTTCAAACCAACCGGACTTCGATACATTTGTGAGAAAAAAAACAAGCCGCAAAACCACTTTCACTTGCTTTCACTTGTTTCCAGGCAATCCACATAGAAAACGTCCGCTTCCTCACAACGAGGAGCCATTTCTAAGCGCCGCTTTAAATCCGAGGGGGGGGTTTAACAAACAAACACCCCCCTCCAAGCTCTTTAATCCAGGCTGTCAGCAGAAATAAAGTCAAAATCACTCACTCTCCACCCCGCAGCCAAAGCCCCGGGAGAGCCTTCCGACCCGAACATCCAGCTCTCTCCAAATTCACCATGAGTTGCCGTTCTCCAATGGCGAAGGGGAAACCCCCCGCAGCATGCCCTTCTTCGCCTAGGCTGAAGACAAGGGCCGTTTCCCCGCTGCCGCAGGGGTAAACTGACCCAGGCAAGCCAGCCCTACGGGAGACCCCCAAAAAGGGGTGTCTCGCCCCCGTGGGGGGGCAGAAAAAGGAACAAAGCGGCGGACGAGTCCAGGATCCGTCCGTCACCGCTGGAAGGCGGAAGCGGAAGTCCGATTATCTTCATCTTTAAATACCACAGATAAGCCAGAAATATTCTTTGGTAAAACACACTTTTATTGGGAGGGTTGAGGGATTTCAATCAAGCTCACAGCCATAAGATGGCCTGTAATGAACATAAGATCTGAAAAAGCATCACTTTCATAATCACAATTGCATGTAATCAATTTAAAGTTAAAGAGAAAAAGGCAGGATACCAGTGCAGCTTGCGCGAGCTGCACTGGCTGCCTGTGGCCTTTCGGGTGCGCTTCAAGATGTTGATTATCATCTTTAAAGCGCTCCATGGCACGGGACCTAGTTATACAATACAATACAATAGCAGAGTTGGAAGGGACCTTGTAGGTCTTCTAGTCCAACCCCCTGCGTGGGCAGGAGCCCTATACCATTTCAGACAAATGGCTATCTAACATCTTTTTGAAGACTTCCAGGGTT
The DNA here is from genome assembly GCA_039707465.1 of Rhabdophis nuchalis. NCBI lineage: Eukaryota > Metazoa > Chordata > Lepidosauria > Squamata > Natricidae > Rhabdophis > Rhabdophis nuchalis. Next base: position 40,771,911 of record CM077643.1, on the reverse strand, counting down.
GGGGCATTCACGACTTCTGGAGGCAAGCTGTTCCAGAGGTTAATTGTTCTAACTGTCAGGAAATTTCTCCTTAGTTCTAAGTTGCTTCTCTCCTTGATTAGTTTCCACCCATTGCTTTTATCTACGGGATCGCATCCTACCCCATACATCCCTTCGGCCGATTCGCTCCCACAGAGAGGGACTTCTCCGGGTGCCGTCCACTAGGCAATGCCAGCGGGCGACGCCCAGGGGAAGGGCCTTCTCTGTGGTGGGCCCAACCCTCTGGAACGACCTACCCCCCGAATTTAGAACGACCACGGACCTCCGTTCTTTCTGCCAGAAACTAAACACTTATCTTTTCCAACAGGCCGGCTTGGCCTAGCTCACTCCACCTAGCCTATAGTCTGAAGTTAAATTGTTTTAATTGGTTTTTAAGGGAAATTGTTTTAATTTATTTTAAATTTTAGCACAGAGATAATAATTTAATTTGGTTTTAAATTTTGTATATTGTTATGTATATGTATGTTTTTAATTTCCTGTGCACCACCCCGAGTCCCTTTTGGGAAAGGGAGCGGTCTATAAATTCAATTAAGTAAGTAAGTAAGTAAGAAAACCAGTTAATGAATCAGCATACATCCTGGATAAAGAAGGATGGAGGGTGGGGGGAGGATATAAAGGATTTAAATTTTCAGCAAAAACTTTAATAGGAATTAGAATTGGAATGTTCAAAATGGATAATTGGGACAGTAACTTTGAAATATTAAACTTGGTGATTTTTTTAAAAAAAATATTGCAATTAAACAGGCAAACAGACCTGACTTTCATGAGACTGTTATTTTTTTTAGCATTAAGAGCATAGACCAGTGTTTCTCAACCTTGACAACTTTTAAGCTGGCTGGGGAATTCTGGGAGTTGAAGTCACCAAGGTTGCGAAACACTGGCATAGACAATTGGTAGATTTTACAGAATAAAGATAATGTGAGCCATATTGTGACAGTAACTGCAACTATGAAGTGTCATTTTAAATGAATGTATCCAAATGCAGAAAGACAAAGCAAAAAAAGAGGGGCGAGGCTGCCTTTTACTTTTTCTCTTATAACTGAGATACTTTCCTTCCTGGATTACAAAATTAGAATGACAATTACCAGATGAGCAGGAAAAACAGCAGAATGGAGGAGGGGATTGTTAGCACAACTTGCAGAAAGAGAAATTAGACCAAAATTGCTTAAGAAAATACGCAAAATGTTGTTTGCATCACTTAGTACTAAATGAACAGCTTTGGAAGAGAGAAGTGACAAGGCATGTAAAACTAATGATAAAGAATTTTTGAAAAGTAAGAAAGGTATTTTATGGAGAGGTTTAAAGATGAAGATGATACAAAGGCCCAAAAAACCCGACAGTTCATAGAATTGCAAAATTAGAAAGTGATATCCTGGTGCATTTTGTTAAGACAGGAGGCCAGGTTATGTAGAAGCATTGCAATGTAAGAATGAATATAGATGCATTTGTTCTTAAAGAAATTCAATTAAAATGTTTGTCCATCATGCTTGAAGAGGGCCTTGACATCTAATGGATTATGAGTTGTCCAGGGTCTGTCCACAGGTGGCTGGTAAAGCCTATACAGGCACGGAATGCCCTGCCACTTGTTGGGCAGATTGCACCATTGTTGCAGCATTTGCAACTCTGGCTTTGCGGAGTGCTCGCTTCTCTGGTGCTGTGGTTGTTCTGTCTTCAAATATCTGACATTTAATTAAATGTCAATTAAAATACTGCATCAAAGAAAATAGTGCTTCCTTCTGACTGATAGACTTAAACAGAAAAATAAACTACCGTATTTTGCGGAGTATAAAACGCACCAGGATTTTGACCTCACCCCGCTTGACAGCTATTTATACTAGAGCTGTCAAGCAGGGCAAACAATAAGAGTGCAGCAGATAGCCCGCACTTAGCCAGCTGTGCCTTAGCCAATCAGGCGCAGCTGAGCTGTTGCCAGCTGTCATTCATAAGTCGAGGACTTGCAGCCGGTCACAAGTCGAGGACTTAGCACTCCTTCCCCCCTAGTGAGGGTGCATGTGTGGAAGTAGTGCATGCATAATCGCTTAAATAGGCGGGGCGACGCCCGACCCGCCCAAAGTGCCTCAGTTGCTGCAGAGCCGTCGATGAGGTAAGAAATCCCTGTGGTAGCTCCTCCCCAATGGGAGTGGAGCTCCAGGTGATGTCATCGGGGCCTACCCTTGGAGGCGGAAACAGCAAACCAGGTAAGCGAAGTTGCAATGATGTGACGGATGGAGGCGTAACTTGGAGAGGCTGCCGGAAGGTAGTGGCCAAGTAGGAGAGGCCTGATTGAGGGAAGGCCTCCTGAGGAAGCTGGTAGAATGGTGCTATGTCAGATGGTGCTATATCTTGGTCAGGCTGCTGGACGGCGGCGGCTGGGTAGGAGAGGCCTGATTGGGAGAAGGCCTCAGGTAAAAGGCAGTACCTCAGTTGATCCACATGGTGACGCCACTTGCTTCCATCTGAAAGTCTGACCCTGTAAGAACAGGGGCCAGTTACTGAGGTGATGGTGGCAGGCACCCACCTTGGATCCCCTGAGAAATTCCTAGTGTAGACCAGGTCCCCACTCTGAATTGATGGGGAGGAGCCCCCAGGTTGCAAGGCTGTTGTGTATTATAGTGGGGGTGCAGCCTATTTAGAGCGGTACGCAGGTGGTGGCCCATCAGCAGTTCAGGGGGGCTTTTGTTGGACAGGGGACAAGGGGTGGAGTGCTGACCGAGGAGTTAAGCCGCCACCTTGGCGGGCCAATCTCCGCGGTCCATTCTGCTCAACGCCTCCTTGGCCGAGTGGACAGGTCATTCCACCCGACCATTACAAGCAGGGTGGTAAGGGGCAGTTGGAGCATGGCGGATCCCTTGTTTGGTCGCATAGTCCTGGAAGGTCGAAGCGGTGAATTGCAGCCCGTTGTTGGTGATGACGGTGTCCGGCAACCTGTGAGTTGCAAACAGATGCCTCAGGGCCCGTATAGTGGACTCGGCAGTGGTAGATGCCATGAGCACGAGTTCCACCCAACAGAAGTAGGCGTCTACGACCACCAGGAAATTCTGACCATGGAAGGGACTCGTGGAATCCAAATGGAGCCTCAATTAGGGTCCCCTGAGAAGTTCCCAACTCCTAACAGGTGCCGCAGGAGGTGCAGGGCGGAATGCCTGGCAGGAGGTGCAGTGGCCCACCCAAATTGCTATCTCCTCATCCATTCTGGGCCACAAGACATAGCTGTAATTGCTAATCTAAGGCACTATAAAAGGTAAGACTCCATTGTAAATAAAAATAAGAATCTTAAAGGGGGGAATAAGGCAGGACATAAAGTGAGACAAGACATAAAATAAAGCAAGACAGAAAGAAGGAATAATAACTTGCTTTTAGACATATAGAAGAACAGGAAATTTAAATGCTAAACCGCAAGTCCACACCTGCCTCATGTTTAGCTAACCATATACGTACTGCCCACAACTTAGATCTGCTTTAGCATAGTAACAGTAGGCTGTAGATCATGTAACCAATGAGTGCTGACATGCGACCATTCCATACTTTGCTGCTTTTGAATAACATATAAGAACTTGCTTCTCCATAAGGTGTTCAGATGTTGCTTTTCTACATTGCGCTGAACCTTTGCACAAATAAAGCAACTTATTTTGATTCTGAGATCTGAGTTTCGTGATTTTCTGCAACACCTGAAAGTGAAATAACACCATTCATAACTAAGTAGTACGAAGGAGTTGCAGGGCCAGTGCAATGTATAACCTGTTCACACTGGTGTAATGGGTGTCGGTGTTTGTTAATATGATTTATTGGATTAGGAATATTTTTTTTCTTTTTGTCTTCATTGTGAGTTGTATTGTGTTGGGCACTGAGGGAACTCAACCAATCTCATTGTACAGATGTTGTGCATTGATAATAAAGAATTATTATTATTTACTAGCCATAACCAAGCAAGTGCCCTCTTCATGGAGGAAGAAATGTCATGCCTAACGCATTTAAATAAACAAAAAACCACAACACGGGAAATATTATTTTTAAAACATGTCGTGTTTTTATTATTCCTTTGTAAAGAAAAAAAATAAACAAATCATCCTAGCAGCTCTTGACTCATTTTAATCCGCCTGGTGCCGGAGTTCCGTCGCCTTTTAAAGTCGGCGAATGAGCGTCTGTCATGAAAGCCGCTCCAAAGCTGGGGAAGCAGAAGAGGGGGGGGGAGGGGGGGAGGATCGAAACGTTGATTGGTTCGTTGTTCTCCAAATCAATTAAGGGCGGGGAGGAAAGGACACCCCCTCCCCTACAGTAACCACGGGCAGCGGAAGCAAGGGAACGGCCGCACGCGCGCCTGGTCTCTCTCTCTCTTCCTAGGGATGAGTCGCCCCTTTTCCCGGCATCCTTTCTGATTTGGCTTCCTGGCGCCCTGCCAAGGCGGAAGTCGTCTGAGATGATGGCGGCCGTTATTCCCCTCCGTGGCTTCTCAGCGAGGTCTACCTGGAGAGCGCTCGCCTCGATGCTGCTGCCGCTGCTGCTGCCGCTGCTGCTTATCGTGCCGGGACCCGCGTTGGCCGGCAGGAATCGAGTCAAAGTACTGACTGACGGAGCGTGGCGAGAACTGCTGCAGGGCGAGTGGATGGTGGAATTGTGAGTCGTGGCGGGCGGAGAAAAGCGGCTCTTTCCAGAAGTGCCGGAGCAATCGTGGGATGGGGAGGGGACCGCAAAGATCATCCAGTCCAGCCCTCTAGAAATGGAGGGCTCTGTATCTGCTCAGGGCTAACTCCGCTCCACCCTTCGCTTGTCGCCTTCGCCCCATTTCACTCGTCGGTCGGGAGAACAGGGGATGCCCTGAGCCTCCTCTCTCTTCCTTAGGGGCTGGCTGTTTAATGATTGAGATCGTTACGTGTTTGTCAGTATTGGTTATTTTGGGATATATAGACCCTTCACTCTCAGAATTCCCGGCTAGCTTGCATGTTGTTTGGGGAATTCTGGGAATTAGAGTCCATGCATCTTAAAAGGAACCATAGTTGACCGACATGCCATCCCTGTCCTAATATTCCCTTGCATTCATATTCATTTTTTTCCTTTTTTTATATATATAATTTTATTTATTCTTATTAAAAAAAATCGTACAAACATAATTTTAAACACATTTGCCGTCACAACGCGAGAAAGCGACAACATATAAATAACCAAACTTAACAATAAAGTCCTAATAGTAGGCCTAATATTTAATACCAGCATTTACACTATATACAGCCCATCTAGTTAACCTACCTACTTCGTCAATTCTTATTCGTCATTAAGTTTCTTACTGATATTATTCACCAATATCCGATCTGAACATATATTATTGCTTCAGTTATTATTCGGTCGTTCCCGTATCCAATTATACCACCTCTTCCACGAGTTATAGGATTCTGAGTCCTTTTTTCCTTTAATTAATTTTGTTAATCTATCCGACTCTGCGCACTCATTAATTTTATTTATTACTGCCCTATCCGTCGGTATTTGATCACTTTTCCATTCCTGGGCAAATGCCAATCTTGCCGCAATAATTATGTGCAACACCAGAAACCATATCTCCATATTGATATCTGGGGGTTTAAGTCCTAACAGGAAGGTTTCCGGTTTCAACACTAATCGATGTTGGGTAATTTCTGTTAACCATTGCCTGATCTTTTTCTAGTATTTAATCGCCATTGGGCAGGTCCACCACTGATGGAAATAGGTCCCGTCTCTGTGGCCACATTTCCAACAATTAGGCATGGTCTCAGGGAACATTCTGGCAAGTCTTGCCGGGGGTAAATGCCACCGATATATCATTTTATATATATTTTCCTTATACGAAGCTGCCATTGTCAATTTCATGTTTTTGAACCAAATTTCTTCCCAGCTTTGAAAATCCAGTGTACGTCCTATGTTCCGTCCCCAAGCAATCATACAATCTTTGACCACTTCCTCCCCTACGTCTAATAACAATAGATATGCATAACACTTGGAGAGCATCCCTTTCTCTTTCCCAAAAAGAACCATGTCCAGTTCTTGTTTATAGGGATATATTCATTTCATGTATTCATAATCATGTTTATACTTCTATCTGTTGTCTAATTCATGCTTGACTAAATAAATAAATATTTTTTAAAAAATAAAAATAAACAAAAATAATAAATAGTCATGGCGCATAGGGAATTTTGCACCCTTGATTTGGTAATTCCTAAAGTTTTTTTTTTCCCCCCAAGTGGTAACTAGACTTCCCGGTTTTTGTTTGAAGACAAGATTAGTTTCTAATCCCTGACGCTTCTTCAGCTCCTTGATGTGGTAATTCTTTTGGCGAGGGAAGTTTCTGCCCAGATGTCTGAATGGGAGGAACTGTGCTGTTTCATGCCAGCCATTTTTACGAAACTGAAAGCAGAAGCACCTACTTCCAACTTTTGCCTGAAACAAAAAATGAGCAGGCCAAAACTTGTGTGCAAGTCAGTCTCTCAGTGTGTTAAACCCTAAATGCTTTGTTTAGTATATTCCATTAGTCCATCTCCCATTTTTTCAATGTATATTACATTTTTCTCTCTCAATTCAGCCACTGCCAATGTACTGACTTGTGCATCTAGTCTAGGCAGTTAAGAGGAATCCCTGCCTCCATCTGTATCATCATATGTGCCCCCCCCCCGGCCCCCAATGACATCTGGCCACAGCAAAACATGGATATGAGTTTGACACAAATCACCTAAAAAGCTTGCTGCTTTGTGCTTGAAACAGTTAATGAATGGAATGTTATATACCTCTCTAGCGCTTGGTTGTTGCGATACTCCATGAGTATTCAAGAGCATTACGCCTCCTGTTATTGAATTATTGTAATTATTAAGGTTAATTAATTGTCATATGAAGTAAGTTAACATAATAAAACAAGTTCTGTGTGTCATAGAATCCAGTGAAGTTGATTAAGGTTTTATGACTGCAAGCTGCTTTATATTACTGAGTTGGAGCCTCAGTCGACGGGGCAATGCCGGTTGGCGACACCCAGGGGAAGGGCCTTCTCTGTGGCGGGCCCGGCCCTCTGGAATGACCTACCCCCCGACCTCCGTACTATCTCGGACCTCCGCCTCTTCCGCCAACGTCTTAAGACGTATTTATTCCAACAAGCCGGCCTAGGATAGCCCCCATTTCTGACTTTTTAAGAAAATAATTTATAATTGGCAAGGGTTTTAACATTGGGTTTTAGCACGGGTTTATTAATTAAATACTTTTTAATAGATATTTATTGTATTTTGTGTTTTTAAATATTCCTGTGCGCCGCCCTGGGTCCTAACAAGGAGAAGGGCGGGGTATAAATTTAATAAAATAAATAAAAAATAAAGTGGTTTGTTTACTCCAGAATATTACCTCTAGTTGGAGATAGTTGTTGAAATTCTTGAGCAAAGAGGCTCTTTTAGCCATCACAACTTTATATCCATTGAATTAGATATACCAAGGAACAACCTAAGAAGATTTTGTGTGCAGGGTATAGATTTTCCCCTTAAAATGTTGCCCCTTTTAATCTTGAATATTTATTATATTGTAACCAGTTTTGCTCTACTTCATAGATGTTTGGCTACAGTTTTCTGTAATTTATGGAAACTACAGCTTTCATAAATCATATTAATATATAGCAAGTATATACTCCAAGACACCTGCAGTTTTTATTCTCAGAAAATGTTTTTTTTTTCTGTGTAACAATTGGTTATATAGCATTTATTTTTCAGCTATGCTCCTTGGTGTCCTGCCTGTCAGAATTTACAGCCAGAATGGGAAAGCTTTGCCGAATGGAGTGAGGATCTTGAAGTGAATATTGCCAAAGTGGATGTAACAGAGCAGCCAGGTAAGTTATTCTTCCAATGTGACTTGAATAACATAAAATATGTTTCATTGCTTTAGAGTAAGTTACACACAATTGCAAGGTTGGGGTGTGGTGGCTCAGTGGCTTAATCATGTTAGAGATGGTCTCTGCTCCATTGGTTCAATCCCTAGCACTGTACACCGGGATAAACTCCCATCAATTAGCTTCTGCCCACCTTGCAGTTTAAAAAAGATGTTCTATGCAAGTAGATAAATAGGTACCACTTTGGTGGGGAGATGAGTTGAGGCAGGCAGTGCAGGCAGCAGATTTCTTCTGGTTCTGAACCTTCCCTGTTGCAATGCCTCTTTGTGAAGCAACTCCAGAGAAGGGAGGAGGCATCAGATGCTGCTGTAGGAAGAGCTGCTTATCTTTCTGATGCAAAGCCAGCTCGCCCTCCTGTGGCGCACCATGGGTAGTGTGCAAGTGTGTACCTGTAGAGCTGGTATATAGGCAAACTACTACTCGCATTAGCATTGTAGTCTCCTAGTTAATGTAACAACACCATATGCTAAGAGTGATAATAATAGTTGTAAGGTTTTTCTCCAATCTAAAATTTGCCTTCAGTACTTTTATTTATTATTGATTGATGTATTCAATTTATATCATTCCCCTAGGGATATGACTCAGTGGTTCAAGATGCTTACCTAGATTTGAGCAGGACATGGTGATCTCCCATTACTTGCCTCCGCACTGGTCAATCTAGCAGTTTGAAAGCATGTAAATATAAATAGGTCTCACTTCAAAGGGAAGGTAACAGCATTCCATGTGCCTTGGCATGACCATGGGAGTGTCTTTGGACAACGCTGGCTTCCTTGGCTAAGAAACAGAGATAAAGCGCACACCCCTAGAGCTGGGCTCCACTGGATAGAGGAAACCTTTAGCTTTATATGCTGCCCATCTTTCCTGATGCCAACTGTAGGTAACTTACATTCAATGTATTAATGATGCAATGTGTATGTAGCCTCAGGCTTTTCCCATCAGATAGCTTCAAGCTGTGTTCTGAGGATCCTGCTAATTCTTCAGAAACTTTTTGGGAATTTCTTAGCAAGAAGTAAACCATCTTTAAAGCGCTCCATGGCTCGGGGCCTAGTTATATGCGAGACCGCCTCCTGCCCCATACATCCCTTAGACCGATACGCTCCCACAGAGAGGGCCTCCTCAGGGTGCCGTCGGCCAGACAATGCCGACTGGCGACACCCAGGGGGAGAGCCTTCTCTGTGGCGGGACCAGCCCTCTGGAATGACCTACCCCCTGAATTACGTACCATCACCGACCTCCGCCTCTTCCGCCAATGTCTTAAGACATATTTGTTTCAACAAGCCGGCCTAGCCTAACCTCCCATGGGGACTTTTAGATAGTTTTAAATTGGGTTTTTAAATTTTGGTTTTAGCGCAGGATAGGTTTATTTAATAGTTTTTAAATTATATTTATTGTATTTTGTATGTTTTTAAATTTCCTGTGCGCCGCCCTGGTCCTCTGTGGAGAAGGCCGGGATATAAATTTAAATAAATAAATAAATAAATAAATTAATGTTGGAAATTCTTTTAGGAGTCAGATTGGACTGCTAGCATGCCTGCACTGAAGGTAGATAAAATAGGACTATAAATTCTCCACTTTATCCCTCTGAGTTTTCTGCTTAGTTGACAAACTGATGAGGGAAGATTTTTGGAACAAAAGTCCTTTAATGAGATCTATAATGTAGTAGCAAAGATTATAGGTGGAAAGTTTTGCATTCAAAATTATTCCTCTTGTCATGAATTATATAGCCTGGAGCAAATTACATGGAACTAGGCACTCCCACTTTTAGTTGTGATAAAGAAACAATAACAACTGTTGGTTTGCTGAAACACTATGTGTGCCGCTATTGTTACAACTTTGAAAATAGCAATATATATTTGTGCTGGGAAAATTGAATAATGTAATAGGTTGGTTATGTAATTAGCTAATTGGGGTAGCGGCTGATAACACTTTGAAAAGTGAAATTAATTAATGGAAAGTTCTGACCTATTCCATTTTTGTCTGCCTGTTGAATTTTTCATAAAAATAACATAACTAATAATAATATATAATAATAATTATAAGTCATGTTACTTATAACCTCTGTCTCTTTTTAAAAAGTCACCTGCAATTGTATGCATAATTAAAATGAGGAGATTTAACTTGAGCAAAGTTAATGTATTTGTGACTGATTACCTTGAAATACATCTACCATAATGAACTCTTGACCATCATTTTTTTCTCTGGATCCTTATATAGGACTAAGTGGAAGGTTTGTCATAACAGCACTTCCCACCATTTACCAGTAAGTACTTTAAAACCGATTCAGTTGCTATAACTCCTGTGGTTTTTGCCTCAAAAGCAAAATAGGAAAATACTTCGGCATCTAATGTTTTTCTATTGTAGTAGTTTTAAACTTCAATCAAAGGAGCTGTTTGGAGGATGATAAAAGACCTAGAATTTAAAATCAATTAAGGGAATGAAACCAAGTAATATTAATTCTATTTCATCATTAAGAATCTAGAAATAGATTATTACATAATCAGCTTTTCCTGTTAGCAGTAAAAGGAGAAGATAAGATGGAGGGAGATGGGTGGTTAAGCAGTATGAGAGAGAGAGAGAGAGAGAGAACGAGAACACGAAAAAAAGAGGAAAACGTGGTTTATCTTACTTTATAAAGGCCTTTTGCAGAAGTGAGAATAGATTTATAATTTTACCTATGTTTTTTGTCTCTTAGCCAGCTAAAGTTAAATCACAATATCTCATTTAAACATTTAGAATCAGTTAGTTAGCTTGTTTTAATACAGTTTCATCCTTAAAAGGATCAGAGTTGGTGATCGAAATACTAGCATGCCATGCAACTCATAACAATCAAAACAAGGACCTTACAATAAAACCAAATTAAAAGGAAGATCAAAGATGGCAAGAATGACAGACCAGATGGAAGTGAAGGAAGCGGTCTCGTTCTTCTTCAGTTTCTTTGAACAAGGCAAAATAAAATGAGAAAACCAACAAGTAAAGGAACACATTTGGGACATGCTTAAAACAAGCAGTAACTCAAGAATGAAATCAAAACCAAACAAAATACTAACTCTGCCTTCTTCATCCTGGTGCCTTCTGACTGATTGAAGATCAATAGTATAAGTCTGTGGTGTTGAACCTATGGCTCGCGTGCCAGAGGCAACACTTAGAGCCCTCTCTGTGCACCATCACCCCAGCCCAGCTTTATCATGTTTCTCTGTTGCGTTTCTCATCGTCGCTTGCAGGGAAACAAAAAGTTTGTGGGACAAAAAAAAAAGTTCAATCAATTCCAACTTCTCATGAAAGAAAAAGATCTCATGACGTTGGAATTGAAATTTAACATGCTTCACAATGGAGAGATGGGGTCCCCTCCTCCTGGAGCCCCTTACAACGCAGAGCCACAATGCGACCCTGCGTTGGCTTGCTTGCCTGCCAGTTGCTTTTCCTGCAGAGCTGCTGGTGTTATAATGCCCCCCTGGCCAGCTGGTCTTTGGTGTGCTGCTCCTGGGCTCGTTGGCCTCCGGACATCAGATTCCCACCACCCGGCACCAGTTCAGGGGTTCTTCCCCTGGGGGGGGGGGGAAGGAGAGAGGGAAGGGGAAGAGAGGGGAAGAGAAAGCGAGAGGGAAGGGAAGAGAAAGGGGGGTGGGAAAGAGAGAGGGGAAAGAGCCAAGGAGAGGGAGGGGAAGAGAAAAAGGGGAAAGAGAAAGCGAGAGAAAGAGATCAGGAGGGAAAGAGACAGAGGGAAAGAGATAGTGGGAGGGAAAGGGTGGGAAAGAGAATGATCAGGAGGGAAAAGGAGGGAGGGAAAGAGAGAAAAGGGGAAAAGATATAGAGGGAGGAAAAGGAGAGAAACGGAGGGAAAGAGAAATGATATTACAAAAGTTTGTCTTTTTCATTGTTGCTCAATGTAATATTTCAAAAGCAGAAAAAAATTAAGGGACGTAAAAGTGCATTTATCACATTTTTCTTAAAACAATTAGCTGAACTCTGCCTTGTTTAGCATTATTTTAGGTAGTAGAACCTCAGTATTCAGGTTAAATTGCCATGTTGGCACTTTGCAATAAAAAAGTGGGTTTGGGGTTGCAGTTTGGGCACTCGGTCTCTAAAAGGTTTGCCATAACCTATGCTATATGTTATAGACATCTAGAAAGAGTTAGTCTGGAGAAGAAAGCTCCCAAGTATCACATCATCTAATCGATTAAGGCACATTAATGAACTTCTTGCTATGCATGAAGAGGACATCTGAAGGCTCAAACCTCCCATCCCATAAACTCTCTGGGTCTCAACAATTGTCCCTGTCTGCTGCTTTGGGGTGACAACTTGGTAGCGTCCAGTGTTGCCTATTTTCTAGACATTCACCTAGCTCCCTCCCACATACCCTCGTAAACTGTGATGCAATTCTTGGCACTTAAAATATCAAAAATAAAAGTGGGTGGGGGAGAAGAATTTTTATAATTCCACTTCCCGATCTTTAGAGGCTTACCCTTGTGAAATAGGCCAATCTAAAATGAGATAAATTTTACGTGTTTATTTTTAAAAAAAGGGAGGCTGGAGATGGGTAAAAAAATTACGACAGATCTGAAAAGAATATGGGGAAAATATATCTTCCTATATACAACCTAACATATAATTCAGAACTGACATTAATCTCCATTTTCAAACAAAATAGGGAAAGTGGCCAATAAGACTTTAGCAGAACATAGAAGCAGAGTTAAACCAGGTAAAAAATAAAGTAAAAGTACACTGTAGTGTCTGACTAAATGTTTTTACTTTTACTTTATTTTACTAAAATAACAAATTTTTGACGCAAAAATTCCTTTTAGTTTTATGCTTTATTGTAATGTCTTTGATTGTTGTGAACTGCTCAGAGCTGTTGAGAATTAGGCAGCATACACATTTAATAAATTATTATCATTATCATTTCCAGCTTTCGTAGAAGATTCCTCTTTAGTTGGAGACTTCTGAAAGATGGTAAAGCCACGGATTTCTGTCTTCATAAACATGGTTATGCCCTCCTTTTAAAAATAACTTGCCTATCTCAGTGGATTGAGATGCTAGGGTAATACGTGTTTCCCCGAAAATAAGACAGGGTCTTATTTTCTTTTGACCCCTGAAATAAGCACTTGGCCTTATTTTCGGGGAAGTCTTATTTTTGAGGTGCAGGAGGCGACGAGCGTGGTCACCTCATGGCTGCTTCTGTGTTGCAATATTTTCGGGGAGGGCTTATTTTCAGGGGCAGGGTTATTTTTAGTGCATGCACTCAAAAGCCTGATTGGGCTTATTATCCAAAGAGGTCTTATTTTCAGGGAAACAGGGTATGACCAAACAAATTTCACTTGAGATAATGTGAAATGAAAGTCTAGCTAGTAAGCAGAGTTCATTATAGGTATATTGGACCAAGCATGGTAATTGAGCCAGTAATTCAGACAGCAAGCTAGAAACTGTGAGACCAGGATGTGTAGCCCCACCTTAGCCAAGGGAGTCAGCTGGGTAACTTTGGACCAATCGCTCCCTCAGTCCAACCCACCTCACAGGGTTATTGTTTTGTAGAAAATAGGAGGAGGAAAGACTATTAGAGGCTTGTCACTTTTAAGTTGTTTATAGAAGTAATAAAGGCAGGACATTCAATAAATAAATAAAATAAATTCATCAGGTAACCTTGTCTACAGTGTTGCTAAGTGAGACATTATGAGAATTTTAAGTGGTTGACATGGCTCTTATTTTGAACAGTTGTAAAGATGGAGAATTTAGACGGTACCAAGGTCCCCGAACTAAAAGTGACTTCATCAATTTTATCAGTGAGCAAGAATGGAAGTCTGTTGAGCCTATTTCTTCGTGGCTTGGACCATCTTCATTTTTGTAAGTATCAGCAGAAATGTTTCTGCTCCCTAACAGGCTTGGGAAATAAATGACAAAGCTTGAATTCTGACTTTAGATGAATCCAGTTAATTTACAGATCATCACTGTAGTCATCAGCACTGATTTAGGCAAGTTACCTGGGAAGTTTTAATCCTGTTCTCTCTCTCTCTCTCTCTCTCTCTCTCTCTCTCTCTCTCTCTCTCTCTCTCTCTCTCTCTCTCTCCTATCATTTATGAAGTCGAGATCAAGTTAAGATCTAAACTAATGATTTCTGAAAACAGTTAACAATCTCAATTGAGTCTAGTTATTTCATATTTTCATTAGAACCTCAGGGTAACAAAATAGGTCATAGATAGTTATTCCATTTTATTCTGCACTGGTCCCCTATTACCTCATGTACTGGGCCTAGTTGTGAGCACCTCAGTTAAAAAAAAATAGAATACGTTCAGAGAAAGAAAGTCAATGAATATGATCAGGGAGGCTAGAAATCCTTTGAAGAGGAATTTGGGTGTGTTTAGGTTTGAAAAGAAAAGAGCATTTGAATGCTTTGCTAAGGTTAGAGTTTGCTATGTCCAAGCCATATCCCCAGTGCATTAAGTAAGTAATTCTGTCAATAAAAGACATGAATTTAACTGGGTTTGTATCCAACTCATACTGTATTTTATTAGTTGTTTAATAGTCTGAGAATCCCGTCCAGTAAAACATCAAACTGTCAGCTCTTTAATTTCCCCAGTTCCTCTTCCCCTCCTTGTTTGAAGATAGGGCCATTTGCTCTCCTGCAGTCTTTGGGATGGGGACCTCACAATCTTTCCAGAAACCCTGTAAATATCTTTGCCATACATTGACTGCCAAAAACATAATTTCTCTGGCCTTGGAGATTTTGAGTTCATTTAAAGGTTTCTCCTTGTATATCTGAGTGGCTTCTCCTTCATTTCACTAGTAGCACAAAGATGGCCTGCAAAGGCTTTGTTTCCCTTTGGGGGAAATACTAACATCTTAATTAAGTTAGTTTACCTGTTGCCTAATTCATTCCTTTCTCTTCACTACAGAGTTGGAATCTATTTCTTCTAACATACCCCCAGCCACCTTAGGTTGTTATTTTGGGAAACCTTTTGCAAGTTTCAAGCTCATCATGTGATTACCATATTTGCCCTTTTTTCCTTCTGAGCATCGCATGAAAACTGTTTGCTTCTACATTGACTTCTTTAGATGTCTCCCACTTTTTCTTCTAATAGGAATCATTTACAATTGGGTGTCATTTATAGTTGAATTGATTCTGTTGCAGTCAGATGAAAATTGCATGAGCAACCTTAATAGAAGTTGAATGCTGAATCTCAAATGGGCTGCTTAAACCACTGAAATCCCCTTAAAGTTCTTTAATTGTAAATTTTATTTTTTGTGTCTGGCCGTAGAATTATCCCTTATTTTTTTTGCTTGTGTGTTTCTTTGCAGGATGAGCAGCATGTCTGCCTTATTTCAGCTTTCCATGTGGATTAGGGTACGTGCCACATCTTCCTCTAAGTCAGAAGGGAGATTAAGTTTGTTCAATATATATATATATGGCTGCCCAACTCACTCATGGTGATTCCAGGCGGCTTACAGAGTTGCTGTCCAGCTAATTCTCAAATCTGTGTTTTTCCCCCTTTCAGCAATGCCACACATATTTCACAGAAAACCTTGGTATATCAAACTGGGGATCCTATGCAATTTTTGCATTTGTAACATTGTTTTCGGGGTTGCTGCTAGGCCTTGTAAGTAAACATGTTTCTTTGCACTCAGAATTAAAAGGAGAAGGTAAAGCTTGAATGCAGCACTGAAGAATGTTGGTTTTCTTTTCAGATCATGGTGTTTCTGGCCGATTGTGTGTGTCCCTCTAAAAAGCAAAGGCCATACCAGCACCCTCATCAGAGTAAGTATAAGCATTGAGTAAGCATTGAGCCAGTCTTTAAATTATCCCCTTTGTGTGGTTTTATCTTTCCTTTTATTTTCCTGCCTTACTATGTTACCCAGAGCTTTTCCAAAATTATAACACATTTAATTAAACTATCTGTTAATTAAATAATGGCACTTAACTCTATTTCTCTTAGCCCTGCCCACTTTCAATATTACCTCTCAGTGGTCAATTGTACCTCTCTGCTCTGTCCTAGTTCTTATTCCTAAACCAGCAAGAACATAAGGAGGCAGGCTCTCTTGCTTGCTTAAAAGGAGATAGAAGTGCTATTATATCTAGTTGGGTGTCTTAAATAGCAGTGTAAGGATTCAGCAAGAGCCAGAATGTTTCTGATTTTGTCTGAAGATGCGTTAATGAACGGCAGATAAGGAGGGAGTAGTTTCACCCAAGTTTGATAAAAATTAACTTAATTTTCTGGTTCTAGCAAGGTTATGCAGCTTTAAACAGTGATTCTCTGAGGCCTAAAGCTGATGTTCCTCACAAAATAGAATACAAAATCAGAAGAAATAACTAAATTCCCTTGGGCAGGACCCAATTGGAGAGCAACATTTTAGCAAGTGTCAGTCTTATAGTAAATTTCACCTCTAGGACATCATGAGGGGGCTCTAGCAATCAGTTCTTTCCTGCCCCTTTTATGTAGGATTTACATATGTTGCCTAGCTTTGTAAAATTCATATCAGAATCTTACCAATGCAGTAGTTTGAATCCTGACTTGCTGCTCTGTTCACAGACAGAACCACAGTGGAAGTAATTTGTTTATTACTTAGACTCATATCCTACTTTTCCTCCATGAATTCAGTACTTGGGAATCTTAATTTTATGTAAGGAGCAAGTTATAGGAATTCAGTGGTGCAAAAGAAATAGCCCAAAGTCACCCAATCTATAGTTAAGGATAGATTTGAAGCCTAATTTTGCTCCAGCCACTTGACTATTACAGCAACTGTCTCTCTAAAGCCAGGAGCATGTATTTTCCCCCTCTCATTTACAGAAGGGAAACAAAGTCATTTTTATTGTCCCCTTTATAACCTCAGGGCCTCTATTCTAAAGGTCATCCAACTCTCCGGTTCTAGAGTAATTATACAAAATTGCAGAGGGAAATTAATGAAAATCGATTGTCTTCAATCCATTTTTATCAGTGAAAATGTCCTACCAGTAGATTTCCACTGGCATATGAATTTAAAACCAAATCAATGTTTATTCTCTGCTTTAAAAACACTCAATGGTACTCTGCAAGTTTCTTTTTGCTGCATGACTTCTGCAGAGCTGGAATGTAATACTACTTGCATTAATGAAACTAAAATCCCACACAGATTTTGTTTTTGAAATGATTGCTTCTAAACTGGAGCTCCATATTAAGTTGGTTTATTATCTTCCACAGTCTTAACCTAAGATTTGCTAGTTGAGGTTAATGATAATTGCAATCCAACCTTTGTGTTAAAAGGGGGGCAGCATGATTTCTGGGAACTCAGGAGATACTATTAAAGCTATTTGAACAGAATGGATAGCAGTAGTCACGTTCATACCATACGTGCAGATTGTTCACCCTGCTTCTTTACCATCTAAGGAGATAAATGGGAATGCCGAATTTTCTTCTGTTTTTAGGAAAGCTCCTAGAATCTGCTCAGCATTCGGGGAAAAAAAGTGAAGGACTTGACGGAGTCGATGGTGGGATGGACCACGGAGATCCATGGTACCCTGTTCCTCCACCAAATCCAGTGAGGCAACGTGTCGCAAAGCCAGCTTCGGAAGCAGAGCAGTCATAGCTCTTGCCAGCAGGCTCATCTTCTGGAGATCCTGGGTAGATGCCTAATGATCAAATAGGCAGGTGGGCAGGAGAGGTGGGGAAGTCCTCCTCTTCTACCTCCCAAGAGAACCAAGACTCAGAATCGTTTTGAGATGGTGAAAAATTGTTTCTGAATCTTTCAGTGGGACAAGTTTAAAGCGTGGCAACGGAAATGCTTTTATCTGTCTCCCTGGAACAGGTTTGGGAGGTACAAAGGGTTAATTTGCCTATGGCACAGTGAATTCCAGAATTTGGATGAGTTGCCAGTCTGCAATGGCAGGACAAACATTGGGCCCAAAACCAGATGATTCCTTCTGATGAAGCCTTTCTCTCCATGTAGAAATAACCCAGGAGGAAAAAATGTTTTCTTCTATTACTTGTTTGGATCCTAACTCAAGAAGTTACTTCTACAGCTGGCTTGGTTTTTACAAATGCAAAATTACAAAAAGCCTTTTCGTTCAGACTAATAATAATTTTTTTTAAAAGACCCCTTCTAGCTAATTTTGAATACCCAGCAAGAGTTGAAGCCCAGATTTTTGAACAGCAGCTAATTCTCTCAAAAAAAATGGATCCCATAGCAAAGGGGGAGGGGGTTGGTTTCTGTTTTAAATTGCTTGTTATGTGAGGTTGTTACATGAGAGGCTTTTGTTCAAAAGCGAAAGAGCCCAAGCATCCCTTTTGCCTAGCCTGAACTCCAACCTGTTCCCCAATGTTGCTTGATTAGGGGACATCAAGCTTCATACGCAACTATTTGGCAGGAAAAAGAAGAAATCATGTAAAGTTAGTTTAGTTATCTTAGTCCTAATATCTTAAAAACTAAGTCTTAGAGGTTTATTAGATAATCCAATAGGGAAGGATGCCATCGTTAGCATAGTTGTCAGTTTCTTTCCCTGGGGGAAACTTTTTTCTTAGATCTTTAATAAAATCTCATTTTTGTCAATATTTCAAGGCATGTGGATTCTTGCAGCAGCTTCCATCAGCATATCACAAAGCCAAGAAATCCTGCCCACCATTGTTTTTCATCTGTTTCCTTTCCTTGTACTTCTGTTTCCTAAGACACAAGATTCTCACGGAATGTTTTCTGACATTACATTCTTTTTGTACCACAAAGTCACTTTGACAATATTTTTGATTAATCAAAATTTGTCCTCAAGGAGGAAGACTCAATGGCCACTTGACATAGCTGGCTAGTCTGCCTTAACCACTGATTATGTTGACAAACTACAAGTTTATCTGATAAGTTTGAAAAGCTTTAGAAAAACAGGGCATTTCCTTGCAAAGGCTGTAGTATATGACCTTAACTGATAAGTAGAATACAGTTCAATTGGCTTATGAAGCAGGCTTAGAGCAGTTTAGTTTTGTATAAAATATCTCTTTTATCCCCTTCTTAAAGCTTTCTTTATATTCTCATGAAAACTAGGAATTACTTGTCATTCTTTTCTGAACCCTGCCTAAGTTTTGATGTATATAACGGGGAACTCACGGACCATAGCATTGCTTGTGTTTTCCATTAGCATTTTGTGTATGGGCAAAAAATAATGTCATATTTTCTTCCAAAGATGTTAAAAGTCAGGTGCTGGCCAGTAAGCAGCCATCTCCTCCCCTGCTTGCTTGTGGTTTGCCCGTTTCCTTAAAAGGTCTTCCAGCCATTGGGAATCAGGTTCTTTGGCTCTATATAGATGTGCTTGCCTCTGCCACAGAGAATTGACTTGGTTAATATTTCTTCCTCTCTACCCCCAGCTGTGGTATATGAGTATGTGGTTAAGAATGTTTGTATTGAAGAGCCATGGTGGCGCATTGGTTACAATGCAGTATTGCAGGCTAATTCTGCCAACTGCCAGCAGTTCGATCCTGACCATCTCAAGGTTGACTCAGCCTTCCATCCTTCTGAGGTCGGTAAAATGAGGACCCAGATTGTTGGGGGCACTATGCTGACTCTGTAAAACAGCTTAGAGAGGGCTGTAAAAGCCCTGTGAAACAGTATATAAAGCCCTGTGAAGCAGTATATATCTTAAGTGCTATTGCTACTGCTATTCAGCGCCAAGACAAGGATATGCAAAGAAGTCATTCTGTTGGTTGATTTGTCTTATATTTAACCAGGACGGTATTAACTGATTGAAACAAGCTTCTCAGGCACCTGTTCTTGTTTCAACAATGGCCACATGCTGGCAAACAGAACTTCCATACTGAAGCCTTGGAATGAAGGCATATTTGCTTTAACGTGATCTGTATGGAGAATCAGTAGGTGTCCTTGAAAGTTCATTCTGTGCAGTCCAGTCTATGGGAAGTTGCTGCTAACCCCCAGGGCTTTCTGCTAAGCAACTCATCTGCTGCTATCTGCCCCGAAGAGCTTTGAATCTGGAGCTAGTTTAGATTTTCTTGAAATGGACATACTTCTCCCTGCAGGCAAACATCTGGATTTTAGTGTTGAGTTTCTCTCGCAACCGTCTCTCTCTGGTCAGCACAACCTCCACTGAAAGAAACCTTCAGGCAGAATAAGTTGTCACACAATGGGGGGGTGGGGGTGGGGGATAAAGTTTTAAGCTTACCTGTTCCTTGTTGTGTTCTCCTTTTGCAAAAAGGTTGTCTTTATTTTAACAGAGCAGGCAATACACAAGCAATCTAAAGTCAAAAAGTCCTTTCTTACAGCGTGTTCAACATTTGTGGGCTGGCAGTCAAATAACCTTTAAAACAAATTCAGATACGCAGGAGAGAAAGGGTGAGACGGGGGTCACGCTTGAGGACTATGCTGTGCTGAAGGAATTATTCTTCAACCTGTTTAGTCTTTGAATAAGCCAGTTTAATTCTCCAAGGATGTAAAAGCATGTTCAGTATTCAGCTGTTAAGCTGATGTGTTTATTATAATTGGTAAGTGTTTTTTGTCCCCTTAAGGAAACATTTCCAAGTAATAAAGTTATCTCCATGTCTGGAATTTTATTTATTTGTAGCTTGAGTTGTCCTTGAAAGGTCACTTTCAGTATCCTCAGTTGGATAGTTGAATGTAGTACCAAGTTTTCCTTTGACACAATTATCGGTGAAAAGGTTTGAAGCATCTCTTGAGGAATAATATGAATATTGAACTAATTCCGTAGTTCTCAAATAGTGGATTATTCTAGGGTTTGTTTTTTTCCCATAGAATTAAAAAAAACACACATTTGTTTCAGCGCAGATGTCAAAAACAATGGAAAGGCATCATTGGTGGGTTTCAAATTTTTTTAGAACTTCTTCTGTAGGTGTGGCCTGCTTTGGGAGTGCCTTGCCAGCCATGTGACTGGGTGGGAGTGGCTTGCCAGCCATGTGACTGGGTGGGAGTGGCCAACATGTAAAATGGGGTGAAACTCACTTAACAACGCTCTTGCTTAGCAACCAAAATGTTGGCTCAGAAACTCTGGAATTTAAAGCACGCAAATCTTAAAGCTGTCAAGTTACAAGACGCTTGCACCCCTAACCCTTGCACCCCTAACCCTAAAAAAAACCTAGGGTGTTCAAATTTGACAGCTTTGAGACTTGCTGACTTCCAGTCCCAGAATTCCTCCGCTCGCTCTTCCTTCATCTTGATGATAGGCGAGGGGAGGGAGCTGGAACCGGTTCTAAACGGCTCTGTAGATTTGTGGAACCTCTTCTATAGAAGAATTTAGAACTGGCAGGAACCCACCCCTGAAAGGCATGTGATGCATGTAGATTGAAACACTTTGAAACACTTTACTTTCTAGCTGAAACCTCATGAGAAAATGTGGGAAACCAAAATTCAACTCTTTCTTCAGTTAAAAAATTTCTTGGTGCCTTTTCACAAACTCCCCCAACTCTAATTATGTTTCTTATGCAACCATTGAAAGCAGTCGCATTTTTCTCCCCAAGATTATACTGCAGCTGCAGAAGAAAACTACACACTGCGTATTTTCTAAATTATTTCCAAAGTGATGCACACCCTATTAATCATGTCAGTAATCATGCAATTCCTCATTTGCAGTTTATGTTCTGGCTCAATTTCTGTCTTATTGGTATTATACAGTATTATGCAATGCAGATTTTTTTTTTGCACTGACTTGGCCCCTTTTATTTCAAACTTTCCTCTGTTTATTTTTTATTCCTGCTTATGAAATGTTACTGTTAGTGAATTGCCATGTAAGTGTGTATAAAGCCACATACACTTACTGTAATGCATACTGTATCTACATTTATGTATTGTGATTAGTTTCTAATTGGTTCAAGAGTTGCTACACAGACTAGATCAGGGTCTCAAACTCAATTTACCTGGGGGCAGCTGGAGGCAGAGGCTGGGTGAGGCTGGGCCGCATAAGGGATTCCTTATATTAATATTAATACTAATATTATACTTTCATATCACGGTGGGGGGCCACAAGATACTGTCCTGCGGGCCTCAATTGGCCCGCGGGCCGCGAGAATGAGACCTCTGGACTAGATGCTATACACCACTTGGATTTAAATTAACCTTACTTCCTGTATCAAGGAATTCATGGTAAACTTCTGAGATTTAGGCTGTTGGTTCACCTAGAAATTTAACTTCACTATGAGTGGAATGTTTTTAACGAAGTCTATTTGAGGAGAGTTAAAATTCCCTATTAACATAACATGTAAACATATACCTCCCCAATATTTTTTCCCCAAACCTCCCGAGTGCATCAGAATAGAGCTGGAAGGGACCTTGAAGATCTTCTTGTCCAGCCCTCTGCTCAAGCAGGAAATCCTATGCCACTGTCCAGTCTCTTCTTAAAAACCTTCCAGTGATGAAATACCCACAACATCTGAAGGCAAGCTTTTTCTGCTGATTAATTGTCCTCACTGTTAGGAAGTTTCTCCTCAATTCCAGGTTGCTTCTATCCTGGATTACTTTCCATCCATTGTTTCTTGTTCTACCCTCTGATGCTTTGGAAAATAAATTGACCGCCTCAGTCTCAAATACTGGAATACTGCTATCATGTCCGTCCCTAGTTTTTCTTTTTTCTAGGCTGGCCAAACCCAAATCTTGCAACTGTTCTTCATGTTTTATTTTCCAGGCCTTTAATAATCTTAGTTGCTCTTCTTTGCATTTTTTCTAAAGTCTCAACATCTTTTTTGTAATGTGATCAAACTGGATGGAGCACCGTGTTTCCCCAAAAATAAGACAGGGTCTTATTTTCTTTTGATCCCCGAAATAAGAACTTGGCCTTATTTTTGGAGAGGTCTTATTATTTTTGAGGTGCAGGAGGTGGCGAGCATGGTCACCTCATGGCTGCTGCTGTGTTACAATATTTTCGGGGAGGTCTTATTTTAGCGCATGCGCTCAAAAGCCCAATTGGGATTATTATCCAGGGAGGTCTTATTTTCGGGAAAACGGGGTATTTCGTGGGATAGTCTTACTAAGGCTTTATAAAACAATACTAATACTTCACATGATTTTGATTCTATGACTGTTTATATAACCAAGGATTGTAGTAGTTTTTTTGGCTGCTGCCCCACACTCCTGGCTCATGTTTAAGTGATCATCCACTAAGACTCCAAGGTCCCCCTCATAGTTACTGTTTTTGAGCCAGGTTTCACCTAATCTGTACTTGTAACTTTGATTTTTTTTTTTCCTGCCCAGGTGTAAAACCTTGTTTTTCTCCCCATTAAATTCCATTTTGTTGGATAGGGCTTGAGGGCTTAGCTACCTGTATAGGTTCTGCTTCAAATCATGACCTAGATCCAAGATGGCAAACCTCTGGCACAGGTGGCACGTGAAGCCATTTCTGATGGCAGCGAAGTGTTGCCCTGTCAGCTCCAGCGCACATGAGCATGCTGGTCAGCTGATTTTTGGCCTTGATTTTCAGCCAGTTTTTGCCCTCCTGAAGCCTCCAGAGGGAGAAAAACGGGCAACCTGGAAGTCCATTCCTGAACTTCCGGTTTGTGTGTTGGGCCTTTTTTTGCCCTCCCCAGGCTCCAAAAAATGTGCATATGCGCGGGGCAGCAGGGGTTGTCACGCGTGCATGCTCAGGGGACACGACATGGGAGGCATTAAATTATGGGTGTGGGCACATGAGCACGCACAATAGCGCAAGCGTGTGTGCTTTTGGCACCCAAGGCGAAAAAGGCTCGCCATCACTGACCTAGATTATTAATTGTGTGAACCCGTCCATTGTAGCTCAAGAATCATGATTTATCGGGTAGAATAGAATGCTTATTCTCCATCTCCACCCTAAAGTGCTATCGCGAGGCGCATTAAGCACAAGGATAGAGGCCAAGAAATTCATATTAATAAAATCTCCTTGCCCGATTTTCCATGACCAGCCTGCTGATGAAAAGATGGAGCATGATGGTTATGCAGCAGGTGGCAGCAAAGCTCCATAGCCAAACATAATCTACTCTGAGGTGAGATCTGCAAAAACACTTGGAACAGAATTGCAAGCAGATCGTTGGCACATAATACCCAAAAGGTGACACAGCAGCTTTCCTAATGATCCTTGGGACAGGCAGTATAAACCGCAGAAGTTTCCAGCAGGGCATCGGGAATGAAGATGAGGATGACAAAATATTTTGGATTATGCAAAAAGAAATAAAGGTCAATCTGCACAATTGCTACCTAGGCAGAGATCAACGCGAGAGACGGGATCTGTAGCCTGCAGACAGCGTATCATCCAGATTTGATGCCTTGCTAGGAGTTTCCGCATCTGCGTCTACTCGGCTACTGGGAATATAGCGCTGCAGGAGCTGAATTTGTGTGTAATCCAGCAAACTGCTTATTTTCAAATCTGCCTTCCCCTCTTTTGTTTTGATGCCAATCAGTTCTGCATCCAGAGTGTCAAACTCCCGCTGAGGAATGAATACCCAGGGCTTCCTTGCTTATTTGTTCGTTTAATTCAATTAATATGCCCACCCAACTCAGCATGGTAGCTTTGGGAAGCTCACAATAGTTTTTGTTTTTTTTTAATCCATAACTGACAGTCAAGATAAAAGAAAAACAAAACTACAACGAATATAGCCATCTCACAGGCTCTGATTGACAATCCAACTATAGCAGGAGTATCTAACTCAAGGCCTGGGGGCCGGATGTGGCCCACAGGGTGCTTAGATCTGGCCTGAAGAGGCCCCCTGGAAATAGTGAAGGACTGGCCCGCGGTGCCTCTGCCAGCAAAAATGGAACTTGTGAGGGCCACGTGCACCCCACCAAGCTTCGTTTTCACTGGCAGAGGGTTGCAGGAGGCAGTCACAGCTGAAAATGGAGCTACGGGGCCTGTTTTTGCTGGCAAGAGCGTTCAGGCTACCACAGATGCTCCTGACACAAGTGACGTGATGCTGGCCACACACACCCTGGCCACTCACACACACACACACACCCGAAGTCAAACACAACCCTGATGCGGCCCTCAATGAAATTGAGTTTGACATGCCTGAACTATAGCCATGTCCTTGTGAAAGAGCGGCAAGGGTTGGGCCATTGGGGAGATGATGTTCTACTGCAGTGATAGCGAACCTATGGCACGAGTGCCACAGGTGGCACGCACAGCCATTTCTGAGGGCACGTGAGGCATTGCCCTGTCAGCTGATTTTCGACTGCTTTTCGTCCTCTGGAGGTTTAGGGAAGCCTCCTGAAGCCTGTAGAGGGAGAAAAACGGGAGAAAAAAGGGCAACCTGGAAGTCCATTCCCGAACTTCCGGTTTGTGTGTTGGACCATTTTCCGTCCTCCCCAGGCGCCTAGAAAGCCTCTGGAGTTACCGGGCCCACTGGAAGTCAGAAAATTCGCTGTTTCCAGCCTCTGGAGGGCCTTCTGAGGGGTGGGGGGCATTTTTGCCCTCCTCATGCTTCAAGAAAGCCATGCAGGGGGCAGCAGGAGGGGGGGAGTCACATGTGCATGCGCAGGGGGCAAGGCACAGGGGGGACATTAAATTATGGGGTTGGGCATGCGAGTGCGCTCAATAGCAGGCACAACGTTCTTTTGGCACTCAAGGCAAAAAAGGTTCGCCATCACTGTTCTACAGGATAGGCACAATGACAAAAAGTCTCCCTTCATGGTCCTGCCAAATGACATTTTTTAATTGACAAGCTGTGCAACATGCCTCTGCCAGGTATAATGGGACAGGTAGAAACAAGGAGAGGTGGTCCCATAAGTAACCCAGTCCTATGGCGTGATGGGATGTATAGATGCGTGCCAGCACCTTGGATTTTTCTCCAGTGTTTGTTCCCAGTTGATTCCTTTTTGCTATAGATCAAGCATCCTGAAAAGATTTCGTTTATTATAATAGTTCATAATTATTAAGGTTTTTTTTAATACTATTAGGTAGGAGTAGGGCAGTGGCCTAGAGGGGGAGTTCTCTCTTCACAATCAGGAGGCTGTGAGTTTGATCCTACATAGTATATAAGTATAATCTTTATTGTCATTGCACTTAAATACAACAAAATTGGTTGAGGCAGATATTTCTCTCGCTGGGCACACTGAGAATATATCTGCTGAACGAAACTCTGCATTGGTGACAGGAAAGGCATCCAGTCATTAAAAAACTCTGCCAGCTCCATTCAGTTGCCCAGACTCCACTCCACAAGGGATTATGGGGTTGTTAAAAGGAGATGATGATTAATATTTTTAGGTGCTTGTTGGCCTGGAACCTGATTTACCCACTTTGTAAATATGGAGCGCCAGTTGAGGTTTAAGTCATCCTCTGGATAAGTAGCTTATACAGGTAGTCCTCAACTTATGACCACAATGGCCAATGCCCAAAATGTTTGTTGTTCTGTTCATTTGTTAAGTGAATTCTGCTCCATTTTATGAATTTTCTTGCCACAGTTGGTAAGTGAATCACTGCAGTTGATAAATTAGTAATCTGGTTGTTAAGCGAATCTGGCTTTCCCATTGACTTTGCTTGTCAGAAGGTTGCAAAAGGTGACCTTGGGACATAGCAATGGTCATAAGTATGAGTCAGTGGCCAAGCATCTGAATGTGGATCACATGACCATGAGGATGCTGCAAAGGTCATAACTGGGAAACGGCCACAAGTCACTTTTTTCAATGCCATTGTAACTTTGAACGGTCACTAAATGAACTGTTGTAAGTCAAGGACTACTTGTATAAAACAAAACACACTTTCTCATTGATCAATTTTCAGGAAAGGAGCTGGATTTTACTGGTTTCACGTATCTTATGACATATTCATTAACTCTACCTTCCTTTGGGACCTAGATGGTCTGAATCTTTACTCAAACAACAGTACCTATCCAAGCGATAGCAATAGCACTTAGACTTATATACCACTTCATAGTGCTTTACAGCACTCTTTAAGCAGTTTACAGAGTCAGCCTATTGCCCCCAACAATCTGGGTCCTCATTTTACCCACCTCGGAAGGATGGAAGGCTGAATCAACCTTGAACCTGATGAGATTTGAACTGCCAAATTGCAGTACTGTTGCTAGGTCTCAATCAGAAACTTATTCATGATAGATCAAAGTATAATAGTTAAATGTGCTACTGTTTTGTACTAGATCATCTTTTTCCGGTTTAGTCCCCTTTCAGACATGTTGGATTAAAACTTGCAAAATTATCAGCTAAGAATCCTAGAGGATGCAATCCAATGCCAAAATGGGATGGGGAGATTCATTGAATGAAATTCATTCAGTGAATGCATTTTACGGGAATTTAATGCTGCTATTTTTCCAAGTGTGTGCCATCATGCCATGTATAGCAATAGCTTTTAGAATAATATGCTGCTCCACAGTGTAAACATTACACTGTTTTAAGTGTTTTAAACGGTTTACAGAGTCAGCCTATTGCCCCCAACAATCTGGGTCCTCATTTTACCGACCTTAGAAGGATGGAAGGCTAAGTCAATCTTGAGCCTGGTGAGATTCGAACTGCCAAATTGCAGGCAGCCAGCAATCAGCAGAAGTAGCCTGCAGTACTGCACTCTAACCACTGCACCACCAAAGCAGCCGAAAATCAGATTTTACAATGACTTGGGTGGACTGGCTATAGCAATGCACCCAGTTTTTGGTGCAGCCATCCTGAAAAGAAAAGCGAATGACAAATGCTACAGTATTTTGCCATTCAGCTATTTTTCAGGGTAACCGGCACACCTTTTAATCTCAGCCGACAAATGATGGACTGGACACCTCTGACAATAAGTAGCTTTGGGATAAGTGAGTAGAACCACAGGACATTGATTTCCACTGGCATCTGCCGATCTTTAAAGGAAGGAGGACCTGGACAGCCTGAGAGAGATTGTTCTTCTTTGATCCCAGCTTGATATTCATTCTTGCTGCTGTTTTATTAATCTTGTTATTTGATCATCTCTTTAGATGTGTGCATGTATGCACGGAGGGAAGAAATGGTTATCAGACATTCAAACAAGTATCTTGAGTTTTGTCTCAGCCCTTTGAGGTTATCCTGATTAGGAAACAGAATAGAATTCTTTATTGGCCAAGTGTGATTAGACACTCAACAGTGGTGGGATACGACTGGTACGTCCCGGTAAGGGCGTGCCGGTGCCTGCTGGTAGCACCAGGTACCGTTCTGGTAGGGTGCTCTGGACCCACCCACCCGCCTGTCCTCCTTACCTGTATTTGAGCCGATCGGGACTTTCACGCAAGCACATGGAGTGTACAGTGCCTGTGTGATGCTCCGCCGAGCAGCTGGAGCGTTGTGGGCGGTAAGTACGCATGCGCTTGCTGCGCGCATGCATGTGCACGTGGTGGACACCGGGCCTCACTGCAGCGTACCGGTTGCAACAAGATCCGGAACCCACCACTGACACACAAGGAATTTGTTTCCGGTGTCTAAGCTCTCCAACAGACTTAAAAGGACTATTTTTTTATTTTTTTTATTTTTATTTTTTATTTTATTAAATTTATATCCCGCCCTTCTCCAAACGGACCCAGGGCGGCGCACAGGAATGTTAAAATACATACAACACATATAAAATTTAAAAAACTTATTCTAGTAAAACCTGTGCTAAAAACCGAATTAAAATCCCAAATTTAAAACTGTCTAATGGTCAATACAGGGGGTTACGCTAGGCCGGCTAGATGGAATAAATGTGTCTTCAGACACTTGCGGAA
Organism: Rhabdophis nuchalis; assembly: GCA_039707465.1. Taxonomy (NCBI): domain Eukaryota; kingdom Metazoa; phylum Chordata; class Lepidosauria; order Squamata; family Natricidae; genus Rhabdophis; species Rhabdophis nuchalis. The sequence goes on along the minus strand of CM077643.1, from coordinate 40,743,393 downwards.
GAGGCGGAGGTCAGAGATGGTGCGGAGTTCAGGGGGTAGGTCGTTCCAGAGGGCTGGCCCAGCCACAGAGAAGGCTCTTCCCCTGGGTGTCGCCAGTCGGCATTGTCCAGCCGACGGCACCCTGAGGAGGCCCTCTCTGTGGGAGCGTATCGGTCTGAGGGATGTATGGGGCAGGAGGCGGTCTCGCATATAACTAGGCCCCGAGCCATGGAGCGCTTTAAAGATGGTCGTCAAGACCTTGAAGCGCACCCGAGTGACCACAGGGAGCCAGTGCAGCTCGCGCAGGATAGGTGTTATGTGGGAGTGTCTAGGCGCTCCCGTAATCACCCGCGCGGCTGCGTTCTGGACTAGCTGCAGCTTTCGGGTGCACCTCAAGGGAAGCCCCATGTAGAGAGCATTACAGTAGTCGAGTCGAGAGGTGAAGAGTGCTTGAGTGACTGTGCGTAGGGCACCCCGATCCAGTAAGGGGCGCAATTGGCGCATCAAGCGTACCTGATGGAACGCCCCCCTGGCCACGGCTGCCACGTGATCTTCCATAGACAGCCGGGAATCCAGGAGGACACCCAAATTGCGCGCCCTCTCCACGGGGGCCGGTGTTTCGCCCCCAATGGCCAGTGTTGGAACAATCTGGCTGAACCGGGGTGCCGGAAACCACAGCCACTCGGTCTTGGACGGGTTGAGCTTGAGTTTGTTACCACCCATCCAGATCCGTACGGCCTCCAAACACCGGGACATAACCTCGACGGCATCGTTGGGGTGGTCTGGGGTGGATATGTACAACTGAGTATCATCAGCATACAGATGATATCCCACCCCAAAACCACGGATGATCTCACCCAGCGGCTTCATATATGTGTTGAATAGTAGGGGCGAGAGGACCGACCCCTGAGGAACCCCACATATGAGGGGCCTCGAGGCCGACCTCTGCCCCCCTGTCAACACATATTGCGACCGACCAGAGAGGTAGGATGAGAACCACCGCAAAACGGTGCCTCCCAGCCCCAACCCCCCCAGTCGGCGCAATAGGATACCATGGTCGATGGTATCAAAAGCCGCTGAGAGGTCTAATAGGACTAGAATAGAGGAATGTCCTCTATCCCGCGCCCTCCAGAGATCATCAACCAACGCGACCAATGCCGTCTCAGTGCTGTGCCCGGGTCGGAAGCCGGACTGGCGCGGGTCTAGATAATCAACTTCCTCCAAGTGTCGCGGAAACTGTTGGGCCACCACACTCTCAACAACCTTCACTAGAAAGTGGAGGTTGGAGACAGGACGATAGTTCTCTAATAATGCTGGATCCAGGGACGGCTTCTTGAGGAAGGGCCTTACTACCGCCTCTTTCAAGACGGCAGGCAAGGACCCCTCACTCAAAGATGCGTTGACAATGCCCTGGAGCCAGCCTCGTGTCATCTCCCAGGATGCCAGTACAAGCCAGGAGGGACACGGGTCCAATAAACATGTGGTAGCCCTAAGTCTCTTTGACAACTTGTCCATATCCTCGGTGGTAACAAAATCAAACTCCTCCCAGGATGGTGTCACAAGATCAGCCTCGGCCCGCTCGACTGGACCACTGTCGATGGAGGGTAACTCGTTCCGAATCCGAGTGATTTTCTCCTGCAGATAAATCCCAAATTCCTCTGCTCGACCCTGTAAAGGGGCTTCCCACGGCCTCTGTTGAAGGAGGGAGCGGGTCACCCCAAACAGGGCGGCAGGGCGGTTATCTGCGGATGCAATAAGAGTGGCACAATACTCACGTTTGGCCACTCTTAACGCCACTAAGTAAGTCCTAATATGGTCTCTCACTAGTGTTCGGTCGGCTTCGGAGCGAGAAGATCTCCATCTGCTCTCTAGGCGTCTCTTGTGGCGCTTCATCTCCCTAAGCCCCTCGGTGAACCAAGGAGCCCAGGTGGTTCGTCGCCGCAAGAGAGGCCGCAAGGGCGCGACTCGGTCCAAGGCCCCCGTGGCCGCACTTAACCATGCGGCCACTAGGTCCTCAGTCGAGTCGCGGGGCAAGTCCACAGGAATTGGCCCAAGCTCCCTTTGGAACCTTATCGGGTCCATCAGGAGCCTGGGGCGGAACCATATAGGAATGTCCGGTTCCGCATCCCCGCAGTGAGGTGCGGCGATCGGAAAGTCGAGCTGAAGGAGAGCGTGATCTGTCCATGACAGGGGTGTGATGACTAGATCCCCTCTTCCCAGATCACTACTCCACTGTCCCGAGACGAAGATTAGATCCAGGGTGTGTCTGCCCTCGTGGGTAGGGCCTACAACTACTTGGGTCAGGTCCATGGCTGTCATGGAAGCCATGAACTCCCGAGCTACCCCAGAGGTTTCGCCTGCCGACGGCAGGTTAAAGTCCCCCATGACTAATAGTCTGGGGGTCTCAACCGCCGCCTTGGCTATCACCTCTAGGAGCTCGGGCATGGCTGTTGTCGTATAGCGAGGAGCCAGGTATACAACTAACACGCCCAACTGCCACTAGAAGTGAGCCTTTTTGTGATAGGCTGTAGGTAGTCCTTAACTTATGACCAGTTGCTGAGTGACCCTTTGAAGTTAACAACAAACACCCCTCCCTCCCCCCAGGATACAGCTGGTCCTTGACTTACAAGAGACCACTTAGTGACCGTTCAAAGTTACAACAGCACGGAAAAAAGTGACTTAAGACCATTTTTCAGACTTACAACCTCTGCAGTATCCCCATGGTCACATGATTTACATTTGGATGCTTGACAGCTGACTCATATTTATGACGGTTGCAGAGTCCCGGGGGTGATCCCCTTTTGTGACCATCTGTTAAGCAAAGTCAACAGGGAAGCCAAATTGCCTTAACAACAGTATTAATGATTTTTTTGTCATTTAAAAAAAAAATGTATCCATAAACATTTTGAATACAGTTGTATTGTCAGGGTATATTCATTTACAAAAGAAAAATAAAGAGAGAACAAAACAAAATGTTAATACATATACTAGTAACAATAGTAATAATATAACAGAGTAATTTTGGCTCAGTTTCTTTTTATATCAGCTTATTCATAATTGTGTTGTATATTAGCATATTTATAAATATAAATCATCTTTATATTTAATTCATACATAGCAATAATCTTTCTTTATCTAATTTCTACCTCTTATCTCTAACCTCTCATAACGTCTATTCCATGTCAAGTAATATTCTATGTCTTCTTAGTCTTTTAGTTTTAAAGTCAATCTATCCATCTCTGCACAGTCTAATATTTTTCTAATTGAGTTTCTCCCGTCCTCTCTTCTGGTATGTGCTCTTAAATCTATCAAATGCAACTTTAATTGTGTTTTTCTTTCTCTCCCTCTTATGCGAGGTGATCAAACCAGTCAGTCCTAGAGGAGACCAACGCTGACTGCTCTTTAGAAAGCCAGATCATGAAGTTGAAACTCAAATACTTTGGCCACCTAATGAGAAGGAAGGACTCATTGGAGAAGAGCCTAATGCTGGGAAAGATGGAGGGAAAAGAAGAAGGGGGTGGCAGAGAATGAGGTGGTTGGATGGAGTCACTGAAGCAGTAGGCATGATCTTAAATGGACTCCAAAGGATGGTAGAGGACAGGAAGACCTGGATGAACATTGTCCATGGGGTCACGATGAGTCAGATATGACTTTGCAATTAACAACAACCCTCTTATGCCTCCAGTGAATTAGGGAGGAGCCAGACTCAACTTCTTCCAATAGGTAGTTTTCAAGTGACAACTGTAATGGAGCCTGCCCACTGTGGTTGTAACTTGTAAAATGGGTTGATTACATATCTGATCCAATTTTACAACTTTTTTGCGGTGGCTTTCACGTGAACGCCATGGATGTTAAGTGAACCAATCTCTTGCTATGGGAGCGGTTTTGTCAAAAACCAGAGGCAGATGCTGGTTTCAGCAGAACATTTGTAAATTGCAGCCATATGACCATGGGACCCTGCAAGATGCTGTAAATGTGCTAAAAGTGCATTCACCTGATCGTGATGATGGGGAAGGTGACCGTCAGAACTTTGAATCCAGATTGTAAGTACCTCGTAGGAAGGTTCATCAAAACTTCAAACAATGGCTAAGCGACCAGTCTTAAGTAAAGAACTGTAATACTGTCTCCCAGGCATAAGAAATGATTCTGCCCTTGGAATCTCCACTAATTATGTTAAATTAATCATTCTGTGGTCAGCACAAACATCAGGGATTGTGGTATAGAATACAAATCTTTGGCACAGAAAGGCCAATTTCTGTGGATTATAACTAGCTAATAAAGCTACATCATGACAGAGGCAAAAGTTGATCTGGGAAAATCTGCTATTCATAGTTCCACCTTTTTCTCCATTAATGGATTACGTCCTTCATTACAGGGTAATCAGACTCTGGAATTCACTACCCTGGGAAGTGATGCAGGCTACCAGCTTTGCTGGCTTCAAAAAATTTGGACCAATTCATGGAAATTATGAGAACCTATGGCTATTTGCCCTTTTTGAATGTGACTGCCTCTGAAAGCCATCTGCTTGAAGTTGTATTCTGTACTCTTGCACACAGCATTTTCATAACTTTGCTCAGTCATTACTGAAATGATTTAAACAAATCTATAATTTTGGCACAACAATAGTTGGGAGATACACTAAGTCTCTAGAGGAGTTTGAGTTTTTTGAGTTTTATTTGATTTATATCCCGCCCTTCTCCAAAAGGACCCAGGACGGCGCACAGGAATTTAAAATAACATAGAAATAGTACAAAATACAAAATTTAAAAACCTATTAAATATCCAAACCTGCGCTAAAACCAATTAAAATCCCCCATTTTAAAACTATCTAATACTAGTCACAGCGGAGGCTATGTTTGGCCGGCTTGATGAAACAGGTGTGTTTTTAAACACTGGTGGAAGAGGCAGAGGTCGGTGATGGTACGGAGTTCAGGGGGTAGGTCTTTCTACAGGGCAAGCCCACCACAAAGAAGGCTCTTCCCCTGGGTGTCGCCAGTCGGCATTGTCCGGCCGACGGCACCCTGAGAAGGCCCTCTCTGTGGGAGCGTATCGGTCTAAGGGATGTATGGGGCAGGAGATGGTCTCGCATATAACTAGGTCCCAAGCCATGGAGCGCTTTGAAGATAGTCGTCAAGACCTTGAAGCGCACCCGAAAGACCACAGGAAGCCAGTGCAGCTCGCGCAGGATCGGTGTTATATGGGAGCATCTAGAGGCTCCTGTAATCACCCGCGCGGCTGCATTCTGCACTAACTGTAGCTTTTGAGTGCACCTCAAGGGAAGCCCCATGTAGAGAGCATTGCAGTAGTCGAGTCGGGATGTCACGAGAGCCTGAGTGACTGTGCGAAGGGCAGCCCGGTCCAGTAAGGGGCGCAATTGGCGCATCAGGCATACCTGATGAAACGCCCCCCTGGCCACGGCCGCCACATGGTCTTCCATGGACAGCCGGGAATCCAGGAGGACACCCAAATTGCGCGCCCTCTCCACAGGGGCCAGTGTTTCACCCCCAATGGCCAGAGTTGGAGTAATCTGGCTGAACCGGGGTGCCGGAAACCACAGCCGGAAACCACAGCTAAGGAAAAATGACCTTAGCCATTTTGTTCCCGATTAATCTTTCTTGGTCTAGCTAGCAGTAGCGAGATCAGAGGGGGGTTCCTACCTGTTTGGACCGCTTCTCCCAAACCGGTAGTGTTGTCTTCAAACAGAGAATGAACTGGTTCTCTGGTTGTTTTTTAAAGTGGGCCACCTGCTCGCCCCTGGGCTATACTTACCTTTATTCCAGCTTCCGAAGCCCAGCTGGTCCGGGGCAGCAGCTTGAGTTGCTGCTCTTCAGCTGTTTTCCTTTTTTTCTGAATAATTTTCATTCAATTGCACACGCACACGCTCAGCGAACCGGTAGTAAACTGGTTAGGAAACCACCACCGAGCAAGATGGGATGAATCAACATATTTTAGCTCCACCTCTCACCATTCCTCCTCATTGGTGGATTTCCACAGTTACTACAATTTGGAGCAGAAGTCTTTCAGCACAAGAATGAAGCACCCCTCTATTAGTTCTGATGCTCTGTATTATGATATGGATCATGTATTTGTAGTCTGGTGGCAAATTCACACAACCGTAGCAGCATTAGACCGAGTCCTGGTTTAAATCATATTCCTGCTAGTTGTCTTCTCTCCTACTCTGTTATATCTGCTATTCTCTGTTGCATTTGGCAGACTACACTGTCTTGTCTTCTCTGCTAAGGAAAAGAAGAGGGGAAAAGGACTCTAATGAACAATGTGGATTTTTTCCCACCATACAAAACTTCTAGAATCTAGAACTAATCTGTTCAGGTTTATAAAATACTGGACAACTGGCCCCTGTTGGATTAGCGTTTCAGAGATATTTCCTTTCCCAAATAGAGAAACAGAATCAGAGTAACAAAGTTGGAAAGAACCTTGGAGATCATCAGTCCAGGGGTGGGCAAACTTTGCAACTTTAAGTCTGAAGGACTTCAGCTCCCAGAATTCTCCAGCTAGCAAAGCTTCTGGGAGCTGAAGTTCTTCAGACTTAAAGTTGCAAAGTTTGCCCACCCCTGATCTAGTCCAATTCCATGCTATAGCAGGAGACCTATACTATTTCTGATAGATTGCTGTCCAGTCTCTTCTTAAAAGCTCCCATTGTTGGGGTACACACAAGTTCTGAAGGCAATTTGTTCCACTGGTTTATTGTTCTCATTGTTAGGATTTTTCTCCTTAGTTCTAGGTTGGTTAGTTTCCATCTAACGTCCTGCCTTTAGGTGCTTTGGTAAATAAGAAGGGGTTGGTCTACTCTCCTGCCCCTTATATGGTCCTAGCTGAGTAGTAAATTATTCTGCCCCAGTTGAATTCATCATGTTTACCATTTGGGATTTATCTCCAATCACCATCATCATCTGCAGCCAGAATTATAAGAGTTCAAATCCAACATAACTGGAAGGGCCCAGGACATGAGATATACATTCATGGCCTCCACAAAGGCTGTCTTTTGTTTTCATGCATAAACGTGGACTTTCTCTGGAAGTGTGAAAATGATTGCAATTATTTTGGAGTAACTGTACAATCTCCCACGCATCTGTGAGCCACCCTGGGGTCCTGTGATTTGCTTGTTCGCAATCTCCCACAAAAGAGGGAAAGGAATTTGTGCGAGATACAGACTTAAACGGGTGATATTTTCATCTTGGAAGCAAGGGTTGCTCTTACTTGTTCATCGGGGAATGCGCAGAGAAGCCGCATTTAATTAATCTGAGATTAATTAAAACTTTGCAAAAACAATCACCTTCATTAAAGCCAAGGTTTAAAACTTAAGGCGACTCGGGATACAAGTCAACATGTTGCAGTCTCCACGGTACATAGGCAGCCTCTGAATAAAGATTTGTGCGGAAACCTCTGCATTTGGGAACAGATTATCAAGAAATCTGAAAACACCTAAGGCTTCTGTTGAAAAAAGGAAGTGCTTACAACTTCTGAATGCCAGGGGTTCCACTGGTTAATTGTTATCGCTGTTAGGACATTTCTCCTTAGTTCTAAGTTGCTCCTCTCCTTGATTAGTTTCTGTCCATCTTTTCTTGTCCTGCCTTCTGGTGCTTTAGAACAGGGGTCTCCAACCTTTGCAACTTTAAGTCTGAAGGACTTCAGCTCCCAGAATTCTCCAGCCAGCAAAGCTGGCTGGAGAAGTCTGGGAACTGAAGTCCTTCAGACTTAAAGTTGCAAAGGTTGGAGACCCCTGCTTTAGAAAATAGGTTGACCCCCACCCCCTTCTTTGTGGCAACCCCTCAAATTTTGGAACATTGCTATCATAGTCCTTTTCACTAGACCAGACATACTCAATTCCTGCAACCTATGTTTTCATATGTTTTCGCCTTCAGCTCCCTAAGGGTCTTTGTTGCTCTTTTCTGTACTCTTTCCGGAGTCTCAACATCCTTTTTTATAATACGGTGACCAAACTGGATGCAGTATTTTAAGTGTGGTCTTGCTAAGGCTTTATAAAGTGGTACCGGTACTAGTACTTCACACAATCTTGATTCTATCCCTCTTTTAATGCAACCTAGCATTGCATTGGCTTTTAAAGCTGCTGCTGCGTGTGGCTGGTTCATATTTAAGTGATTGTCCACTAGGATATAAATCTAATAAATAAATAAATATTTAAGTGATTGTCCACTTAAGGACAGAGTTCCCCAACCTTTCCGGCCTTGCAGACTGGTGGGAGGAAAGGGGGAGAGGGGAGGGTTCTCCATGAGTGGCCAGCCAACATGTGCATCTCCATTTGTGTGAGTGGCATGCACACACACACGTGCTCGCTCATTGCTCGCATGTGGGGATGCATGGGCACTTGCCCGCTGTTTGTAAACAGCCAGCAGCCAGTTGCAAACATCTCGTAGCTCACTAGTAGGCCACAGGCCAAAAATTGGTGACCCCTGCACTGAGACTCCAAATCATGGGTGGGTTCTGGCAGGCAGTACTGCCAATTTGCTCGTGGGCGTGCTGCACTCATGGCAGTGCAACAAAAATTGTTCTGCCCATGTGCAGAAGTGAAAAACAAGATGGCGGTGCCTATGGCACCTTCCAGAAAACTGGTTCAGGGGTGTGGCAGGCCTGAGTTGCTGCCGGTTCCAGCAACCCAGGCTGCCAAACCACTACTGGTTTGGCCGAACCGGTCTGATCCACCATTTCTCCAAATCCCTCTCATAGTTATTGAGCCAGGTTTAACCTAATCTGTACATGTACATTTGGTTTTCTTGCCTTAGTGTAAAACCTTACTTTTCTCTACATTGAATTTAATTTTGTTACATATAGCCCAGTGTTCAAATCTGTCAAGATCCACCTGGATTCTATGCCTATCTTCTAGAGCTTGGGCTATTACTGGCAATTTAGTGTCATTTGCAAATTTGATGAATTCCCATTCTATTCCCTCATCTAAATTGGTTATGAAGATATTCAAGAGTACTGAGCTTAACACAGAACCTCGTGGCATCCCACTGCATGGTTCCCTATGTGTTGATATAGTTTCATTAAGGACTACACATTGAGTGTGGTTTATCAGCCAGTTACAAATCCATCTGGTAGTGATGCTGGCTATCCTACATTTTTTAAGCTTACCAAGAAGTAAGTCTATTTTGTCAAATGCCTTACTGAAATCCAAGTATATTAGAAACAGAATAGAGCTGTGGAGGTCTTCTAGTCCAGCCTCCTGCTCAAGCAGAAGACCCTATAATATTTCAGACAAGTGACTGTCCAGTTTCTTCTTAAATTTTTAAGAATTTAAATTGTTTAAATTTAATTTAAAATTTTAACTTATGTCCACTGCATTTTGCTGGTTCACTAATTTAGTCACGTTATCAAAAAATGAAATAGGTTTTGTTTCACATGATCTGTTTTTGACAAACCCATGTTGAGGTTCTAGTTATAACTTTGCTTGCTTCTAGATGTTCACAAATCTATTGCTTCATTATTTTTTCCAAGATCTTCCCAGGTATTGTGTTAGACTGATTGGTCTGTAATTTCCTGAATCTATTTTTGTTTTTTGGGGTTTTTTGACGATGGGAACTATATCAGTTCTTTTGTAGTCCTCTGGTAGTTCGATAGTGCTCCAGGATCTTTGAAAGATATGGATAAGATCAGGGCCAGCTCTATTAGTCGGTAGAATTATATCAAATGCACCCTCCAGTTTTGGCTATTTTGGACTTGTTGTAGTCTGCCATATTGGATTTGAAAGTCACTATCTGCCATCAGTGTTGAAGTGAGATTTTAGTGTCAGTCCAATCAGCTTGTGTAGCTTGACAGAGGAGAGGGTGCCTCATTTTCCTCTTTTTTAAATTGCAAACTACCTGGATCTGAGTCTGAATAAGCTTTTAATTTAACCTCAATGCTACAAGCTAGTGGGGAATGATTGGATTCCACCACCACCACCCATACCATTCTCTGTTAGGAACAGAAGGTTAGCACTATAATGGGATTATATGCAGAATCTTCTAAAGCATTTGTTTCTATGTAAATGGAAATAGGTTCAATGAGGCAGTTCTACCACTCCTTCTGAATCTGGTTCTCCATTGGCAATGAAACAGGTTATTTCATCTGTAAGTCCATAGGAAAAAGTCTGATGATTATATGAGGTGATCCTCTTTTGCCCAGGAGTCCCACAACTCTGGAATTACCCCCTGGGCAGTATCAAGCAGCAAGGAGATCAAAAAGTCCAGGCAATTCAAATCTGTATAAAGATTTATTGCAAGCTTAAGCTCTTTACAAGAATCTGAATTACTAATGGCCAAAGGAAATTGGCGGTAGATACGAGTCAATGAAATTTGAGGTGGGCTGAACTGAGATCTCTTGTGGGCATGGACTCAAGACTGATGATACATTTGACCCCTCCCTCGGACTCAGCCTGGTTATCTCCTACAGGCACCAAGCATTCATCTATCAGCTGATGGTTTGTAAAGAGAGAAAAATTGTCTGATTTTTTTTAATATAAAGGAATCCACTTCTCAGCCCTTCCCATGACTAATTTCCTTGCATGTTTATGTCAACTGGGGAGAAATGTGTTTGGAAGAAGATGGAAGAAAGTAACCTCCAGGTGAATTGGGCCAGGGGGGTGCCTGTACTTCTCGCTCTTCTTTTAATATGGGACTTTATTCTCTCCCTCTCCCTCTCCCCGTCCCTCCCTCCCTCACTCTCTCACAGAAGTCTTGTACGGCAGCAGGAATTATGGCTGATATTGTAAGTAAGGATAGTGAACTGTCAATTTCAATTTCTGTCCATTTTGAAAATACATCAAGTTTGATTTGCTGCTTTGAGTAAAATTTGCCTGTATTATGGTGCACAGCTCTCCAAAGATGGCGAGGATTATTGGTTTGGGTATAGGTTCAAAAATACAAAATTAGATTGTTTGTATCTGAATGCAAATCTAAATAAATTTCTCTCCCATCCCCATTCCTAATCATAATTCATTTGGCCCTTTTCATACCTCTGCCTGATCAACCCATTGCAGCAATTCCTTTGACATGCAGCTAAAGGAATGTATTCCCAGATATTCTTTTGAAAGCCTAATATTTCTTACTCCAAAAGACTTTGTAATATTTCCTTTGTCCTGACAGCAGCCAAGACATCTCTTCCTTTCAAGGCAAAAAAAAAAAAAAAGTTGTTTTGATGGTATCCTGGTAAACGGGCAATATTTTTTTTCTGTTCGATTATCTTTTGGGGGAAAAAAATAAACAAACCGAGGGATTTAACCGATGATTGTATTTACTGGCGCTGATAAGAGACACAATAGTGAATCTCTCAAGCTTGATGTATTAAATGCTTCAAAAGATACTTGAATGGTATAAAAAAAAAACTTTAGTCCACAACACTAAAAGCATCAAGGCCACCTTCCTGCTATCCAGAATTTACCCCAAACTTTTTATTGCAGTAAGCATGCACAATGTTTTAACTGTACCACAAGTCACCAAAAAAAATCCATTTTGCCTCATGTGGCACAAGAATCCCACAAGGGTCTCTTTGTAGGGTCTGACGGTATAAAAATGTAGCAACAGCACTTAGATTTATATACATCTTTACAGCATTCTGAATGGTTTACAAATGTCAGCATATCTTCCCCAACAAACTGAGTCTTCATTTTACCAATCTCGGAAGGATGGAAGGTTTAAATTAACCTTGAGCCAGTCAGAGTCGAATTCTTAGCAGTGGGCAGAGTTTGTCTGCAATACTGCATTCTAACCACTGTGCCAGGGGTGGATTCCGGCAGGCAGTACTGCAGATTCACTTGTGGGTGCGCTGCCTGTGTGCATGCGCAGTGCAATAAAAATTGTTCTGTGCATGCGCAGAACCAAAAAACAAGAGAGCCAATGAAGGTCAAAGTTTATGAAGAGTTGGAGAATCACCCAAATTAGCCAGAAAGTTCAACGAATACAAGAGAAGAGCAAGGATAGGGTCTACAGCTTGTGGTACAGTTCAAAGAAATGGTCATAGAAACACCTGTCGAATTCATTCTCATGTTCCAATAGCCACAGCAGAAACATGTTCCAATAACCATTTTTAAATGACACAATCACTTGATACTCGCTGGGGGACACTTAAAATTGATTTTAGATGTTCCTTCTTCTCCCAACATAATGTTTGTTTTGGGCATGATCTAATATACTTAATTGACAATGTCCTTACAATATGCTCAGGGTCTGGGGTTTGCACAACTCCTGATGACATCTCTTCAATCACCGGGTACTGTCCCAAATGTGCTTTTTCAGGAGCCAACTGGATTTTCTTGTTCTTTTTCTTTTGAAGATGTTTCGCTTCTCACCCAAGAATAATAATAATAATAATAATAATAATAATAATAATAATAATAATAATAATAATAATAATTTATTACATTTATAAACCGCCCCCTCTCCCCGAAGGGACTCGAGGCGGTGTACAGGAAAATTTAAAAACCATATAAAAACATACAATACACACAAAGTTAAAAGCGAATTAAACTACCCTGTACTAAAAATTTAAGAACATTAAAATTACTACCCATTAAAACCCAATAGACAGTTTGAGAAAACAGACTGGGGCGAGAAGCGTAAATTAGGCCAAGCCGGCCTGATGGAACAAATAGGTTTTTACTTTTTGGTGGAAGGAGCGGAGGTCTGTGGTTGTTCTAATATCCGGGGGTAGGTCGTTCCATAGAGCTGGGCCCGCCACAGAGAAGGCCCTTCCCCTGGATGTCGCTCGCTGGCATTGCCTGGTGGACGGCATCCGGAGAAGTCCCTCTCTGTGGGAGCGAATCGGCCGAAGGGATGTATGGGGCAGGATACGATCCCGCAAATAACTAGGTCCTGTGCCATGGAGCACTTTAAAGATGATAATCAGCACCTTGAAAGCTTCTTCAGCTCTGATTGGATCGTGGGGAATGGAAGAATTTATACTCCTTGCAGACAGCTGGTCATTTGCATCCTTTTAGAGGGTCGTTGAAGCACTTGGAGGTTTATCTGTGTCCTCAGGGTCACCTGAGTGGTGCTCCTGGTTCCTGTAATCTACAATTTTTTCCCTCTCTGGAAATCCATTCCTACTCCCACACCATTCCAAGGGGGTTCATCCCAAATTGTATAGCTAAAAGTCTGTAGAGATTCTCAGCCATGACCTGGATGACTGAGAATCTCTACAGATTCACCGGGTACTGCTTTCTATGGTCAATTTGAAATAGGAAACAAAGAGGGAGCAATAACAGCAGTGAATGTGAAGTTGGAGACGAGGAATCAGGAGTGATGGGCTGATGTTCTCTGTGTCCACCTATTGGCTTATCCAGCTGAGCAGTCATTGGATGTTGCAGCGTCCACAGACTGGAACAAGGGGAGTGTTGTGGCATTGCAATGCAAACCTTGTCTCTTTATCTGTGTTGCTACACCACATGCATCCCCCAAAGAGGCAGAGCTTGCAGTGCGATGGCACAAAGCTGCTTTCATCGTTCTGACAAAAGCAGCATAATCCTGTGAATGCCACTTGGATGGAGGCCCTCTGTGTGAGCGGCAGACTCCCCGCCATATGGATGAAACCAGTGTAAAAGCATCAGTGATTCACAAGGCAAAAGAGATGAAAAGCAGATTGGATGCAGAGCACTTTGGGAACGCTTTGCAGATCAAATGTGCTGCATAGAGCACACTTCCTTGTAGCGGCTCCACAGGGCCTCATCAGAAACAGGACTGTCCTATTAATTTCTTCCAGATGTGGCACATATAAACAATCAGGTAAGATGTGGAAGAGAAACTTGCACTGCAGTAAAAACAGAAGGTACCTTCAAGGAACTGAACTAATCCCAAGGATATTATCGCTTGTCACTGTTGCTCTGCAAAGCGCTTAAGAACATATCAATAAAACTACTCAACAAGGGGACTATTCTGGCTTTTCTAAGACGGTGGATCTAAAATGAGGGGACGGCTCAGAAAAAGGCACAAATGTCAGCCCTGGAGCCATTTTCCCTTGGCCCCTTCAGGGCTGCCACAGGCGGAGATGAGCCGAGCTGTGGGAACAGGAGACGGAGGTAGAGATAGCTGGGGGATTGTAGCCAAAATAAAATTATTTCCTCTGAGAACCAAGGATTTTCCCAGCAGGTGCAAGGAGGTGGGATTTGAGACCTGGACTCTGACCTGATTGGACCATGTGATGAGTTGCATGGAGAGGGGAAAGAAATATTTACTTATACCTAAGGAGAAACCTGAGGGGTTTTTAGAGTCGGGGTTTCCACAGATGTGCCAATATGACATCTATATAAATAAAAATGTAAGAAGAGTTTGTTCAAAACCGCTAATCTCCGAAAGTACTGCACCGATCGCTTCCAAATTTTCACACAATGTTCCTTTCAAATACGGCACCAATGAGATATATATATATATATATAAATCTATATAAATCTATATTTTTGTAGATTTTCACGGGTGTAGGTATGCTGGCATAGCTGGCTTCTATATATATATATATATGTAGGTCTTTGGTTGTTCGGGTTTTCTCCCGCGTAGAATTGGAAGTATCTTCACGACGTTTCGATGAAATCTCATTCATCATCTTCAGGCTGGTGCTTCGGGCTTGGTGCTTCCAGGAGCAATGTGAGATCTCAGCCGGTTTCTCTTTTTAACTGCCAGTGGGGGTGTGACTTGATTGGATGGGAGCTTGGCTGCATTCTGATTGGGTGGAGGTGTGTTCTGATTGGTAGGGGGTTTGGCTGTGCTCTGATTGGATGGGAGTTTGGCTGTGCTCTGATTGGATGGGGGCGTGTTCTGTTTGGGTGGGGGCCTGGTTGTGCTTGTGTTAGTCTGAGTTGCAGAGGAATTTGACCTGGTGAGCTGCATTGCTGTTGTTTGGCTTCGCGTTTGTGGTCGTACCACATCTCCGTGGTGGGCATCAGTTTGCTTCATGTATGGATTGGAGGGGTTTAAAGTGGCTAATAATGCAGCTTTGGTCTGGCTTCTGGTTTGTGGTCGGGCTTCTGATTTGTGGTCATCTTCGGTGTGGGTTTGGGTTTGCTTTTTGCGTGGATGTGTGATAGTGGCATCCTGTGTGGTTTTCGTGAGGGTGGGTCTGGTATCATTCTTTGTGTTAGGGACTCGTTTGTCAATGAGGGCAGGTTTCCAAATGGCTGGTAGGCGGGAGGTATCATCTCGTTTATTCATGCTGTGTGGCCGCTTTTCTATCTCAATAGAAAAGCGGCCACATCCAATCAGAGCACAGCCAAACTCCCATCCAATCAGAGCACAGCCAAACCCCCTACCAATCAGAACACACCTCCACCCAATCAGAATGCAGCCAAGCTCCCATCCAATCAAGTCACACACCCACTGGCAGTTAAAAAGAGAAACCGGGGGTTCCGGTTCCGGCTCCGGCGGCGACGGGCGAACTTAGGGTTCGCTCGCCGCTTTGTTCCTTTTCCTGCCCCCCCACGGGGGCGAGAAGCCCCTTGTTTGGGGCTTCTCCCGTAAAGCCGGCTCGACAGGGAAGCCCCCCCCCCCATGGCAGTGGGGCGAGCGACCCTGCTCCTCGGCTTAGGCGGAAGAGGACATGCTGCGGGGGGTCTTCCCTTCGCCAAAGGTTGGCGGCACCATTTAATTCCATGAAGAGAGACGATCGGAAGAGTCGGGAGGCTTTTCGGGACCTCAGCTGCGAGCGGAGAGTGAGCGTTTAAAACTTTTTTTCCTGTACTGTCAGCCGGGCTGAAAGGGACTGGAGGGGGGTGTTTGTTTCCAAAAACCCCCCCTTGGACTAAAAGCGGCACTCGGAAATGCCTCGTTGAGAGGAATCGGAAACTTTTAATCTGGATGGTCTTTAACAAGGGAAAGTACTTTGCGGCTTGTTGCAATTATGTCTCTAGGTCTGGCTGAAACAGTTTCTTTTTTGCTTTTTAACCGCTTTCTCCCTCGGGCTCTGAGTTTGGGCGGAAAATGGCTTCTCTTTGTCCCCGACTGACTATGACCTATGGAAAATTACCAGTGTCTCTTTGTGATTTGGACTTCCTCTAATTATTGATGAAGAATTTTCTTTTTTTGGATTTGTGTTTTCCTTTCTGGATTGCCTTCGTTATTATACCTATGGAGTTGGAAAAGTGTTTCTCTACTGGTTTCTGAATTTTGCAGCTATACAACTTTAAGAACTTTGGACTCCTGATCTGCCTACCAGCCCCACCCTAAAAACGCCATTTTATTGGCACGGATTTTAACAACTAAACATGGCACAAGAAGAAACGCTGGCACGCCTTGAACAAAGAATGACTGCCCTTGAATCTGTTATACAAAATTTGGTATTAGAAATTAAGGCCCAGAGGGCAGAAAATGTCAACTTTAAAAAGGAATTATTGGACACTCGAAAACAAGTGCTTGAGAATACACAGAAGAATGAAGAATTGAAAGGGGGGCTGGAGGGGGCTAAGGGAGAGATTAAAAATGTTTCTAATGAGGTTGTGGAAATAAATGGGCACGTGACTAGGATAGATATGGAAAGGATGACATATTTTTTGAGATTTCAGAATGTTTCTGAGATGGATGGTGAATGTCTCCCTGATCTTATGAGTACAATTATTGCAGACTATTTACATAAACCTAAAGATGAGATCAGAGGGGACATTGACCTAGTCTACAGAATAAATTCTGCATATGCCAGGATGAATGAAGTACCCAGAGAGATACATGTAAAATTTGTTAAACTAGAGTCTTAGACTTCAAGAGAGCTAATTTCAACAAACTCAGAGAGAGCTTGGGAAGGATTCCATGGATGAGAATCCTCAAGGGGAAAACAACTCAAGAAGCTTGGGAAATTTTGAAAAATGAGATTATAAAAGCCCAGTCCAGCGCAATACCAATGAAGAAGAAAAATAACAGTTCCCAAAAGAAACCAGCATGGCTGCATAAAGAACTCTCTGACAAATTGAAAGACAAAAAGGATAAATATAAAAAGTGGAAAAAGGGGGACATAACCAAGGCAAAATATCAGCAAATAGCCCGAGCCTGTAAAGATGAAGTGAGGAAAGCTAAGGCTCACAATGAAGAAAGGCTTGCCAAAAAAGTAAAAAATAACAAAAAAATCTTCTTCCAACATGTTAAAAATAAGAAAAAAGTTAAGGAAACAATTGGTCCACTGCTGGGAGAAAATGGCAAGAAGATGATAAGCAACAGGGAGAAAGCAGAACTATTTAACTCTTTCTTTGCATCTGTCTTTACACAAAGGGATAAAACAGTCCAATCAATCAAAAACAGCACCACAAATATCAGATTAGGAACACAAGTTGAAATAGAGAAGAAAATGGTAAGTGAGCACCTGTCTGCCCTGGACGAGTTCAAATCACCAGGACCGGATGGATTACACCCCAGGGTTCTGAAGGAACTGGCAGACGAGATCTCAGAACCACTGAACTATATCTTTCAGAGATCCTGGAGCACCGGGGAACTGCCAGAAGACTGGAAAAGAGCAGATGTGGTTCCCATCTTCAAAAAAGGAAAAAAAACAGATCCAGGAAACTATAGACCCATCAGCCTGACCTCAATACCAGGAAAGATTCTGGAAAAGATAATTAAACAACAAATAAGTGAACACCTAGAAGCAAACAAAGTAATAGCCAAAAGCCAACATGGGTTTGTCAAAAACAGATCATGCCAGACGAATCTAATTGCATTCTTTGACAAAGTAACAAAATCAGTGGACCAGAGGAATGCTGTTGATATAATTTACCTGGACTTCAGTAAGGCATTTGATAAAGTAGACCATAACCTACTATTAGATAAAGTAGAAAATTGTGGGTTAGACAGCACCACCACCAAATGGATTCGTAACTGGCTGACCAACCGCACTCAACGTGTAGTCCTCAATGGAACTGCATCTACATGGAAGGAAGTATGCAGTGGAGTCCCCCAAGGCTCTGTTTTAGGCCCAGTACTCTTTAACATCTTCATCAACGATTTGGATGAGGGGATAAATGGGGAACTCATCATATTCGCAGACGACACCAAGCTGGCAGGAATAGCCAACACTCCAGAAGATAGGCTTAAGATACAGAAGGATCTAGACAAACTTGAACATTGGGCACTGTCTAATAAAATGAAATTCAATTGTGAAAAAAGTAAGGTCCTACATATAGGCAAGAAAAACCAAATGCACAAGTACAGTATAGGTGGTACCTTGCTCAATAGTAGCAACTGTGAGAGGGATCTCGGAATCCTAGTGGACAACCATTTAAATATGAGCCAGCAGTGTGCAGCAGCTGCCAAAAAAGCCAACACAGTTCTAGGCTGCATCAACAGAGGGATAGAATCTAGATCGCGTGAAGTGTTAATGCCACTGTATAGTGCCTTGGTAAGGCCACACTTGGAATACTGCATACAGTTTTGGTCGCCACGATGTAGAAAAGACGTGGAGACTCTGGAAAGAGTGCAAAGAAGAGCAACCAAGATGATTAGAGGACTGGAGACTAAGACATATGAAGAACGGCTGCAGGAACTGGGTATGTCTAGTTTGATGAAGAGAAGGACCAGGGGAGACATGATAGCAGTGTTCCGATATCTCAGAGGGTGCCACAAAGAAGAGGGAGTCAAACTTTTCTCCAAGACACCTGGGGGCAGGACAACGAGCAATGGGTGGAAACTAACCAAGGAGAGAAGCAACTTAGAACTAAGGAGAAATTTCCTAACAGTAAGAACAATTAACCTCTGGAACAGCTTGCCTCCAGCAGTTGTGAATGCCCCAACCCTGGAAGTCTTTAAAAAGATGTTAGACAGCCATTTGTCTGAAATGGTATAAGATTCCTGCCCATGCAGGGGGTTGGACTAGAAGACCTACAAGGTCCCTTCCAACTCTGCTATTGTATTGTATTGTTAGAAGGTCAACCAGAGAGGAGATCTTGAAGGCGCAAAGAGGGAGTCCTATGATTTACCAACAAAAGGAGGTTACCATCTTGAAGCAGATTCCAAGAAAGATTAGAGAAGCTAGAAGGAAATTTTCCTTCTTGTCTAAAACATTGTTTGATCATGGGATCTGGTTCAAGTGGGTGATACCCGAAGGGATGCTGGTGTTCTGGGAAGGAGGTAGAGTGAAGATTAAAACAGTTGCTGAGGCGGAAGCCTTTCTTAAAAAACATTCCTCTGTCCTGGGAGAAGATCCAGGGGGGGCAGGGGGAGCCATGGCCCCGTCCGCTGGGGGCCCGGGGGAGAAGGGGGAAGATACAATTGCCAAGAGACTTAGATCTAAAAAATAACTTTGCCCTTGTTTTTTTTTGAGTAATATTGTATGATATTTGTAATCTGGATTTTTGTAATTGACTGACAGTATATAATTGAAAAATTTAGGAATATGTACTTGCTCCCAGCTTGTAGTGTTATGTGAAATGTTTTTTTTCTTTCTTTTTAATAATGTAACTTGAGGTACTGGAGGAGCCGACGACTTTGACGTGACTACTCTCAAAATTTCTATGTAACCCTTACCCTACCCCACAAAAAATGTAAACTCAATAAAACTTTTTCAATATAAAAAAAAAGAGAAACCGGCTGAGATCTCACATTGCTCCTGGAAGCACCAAGCCCGAAGCACCAGCCTGAAGATGATGAATGAGATTTCATCGAAACGTCGTGAAGATACTTCCAATTCTACGCGGGAGAAAACCCGAACAACCAAAGACCTACATACAAACACCCGCGAAAACCTCAGAAAACAAATTATATATATATATATATATATATATATATATATATATGTGTGTGTGTGTGTGTGTGTGTGTGTGTGTGTGTGTGTGTGTGTGTGTGTGTGTTAGTTTTTATGAGCTGATCAATAAATTAAATTAGAGAGAGACCAGGATAGATCTATTTCGAGCTTATTAGCTCTCATCAGCTCATCGGCAGGAAAGGAAACAGTATGTCTCCTCCCTTAATTGGGGCCTAATAACAGGTTGTTGAGAAACAATTACATATATATTACATATACATATATATCACAAGCTCCTCCTTGACTCTATTGCAGGCAGAATTTGGCTAGTAATGCCACTGTCCATGCTCAGACATTGTGCAAGTTAATCTGATTCCTTGCTAATGCTGGTAAAGGCCAATACAGGCAGCCTGGTTTCTGTGATAATTGTCCATTCCGATTGGCATCTTATTGCAGGAAAAATTTAAAAAAAAATTGAGGTGAGGGCACTCCCTGGTTTATTGCTTTCCTGAGAATTACATTATGCAATTGACTTCATTGGCCGTGGTGTGGAGGAACAGAGAAGAAGCCAAAAGAGAATTCAGAGGGAAGTGCAGTGTTGTGCGAGGAATGAACAAAGAGAAACCCAAATCCTGCTTCAGTATCAGGTTGATAGCAGGGACTGGGCTGGTAGATTACACTTGATATGCACATTTGTATGCATTTCTAGCCACATTATTCATAGAGGTCACGGTGGCAGAAGCTTCTCTTTCTCTGGGCACTATCACAGATATCCCTGGGAAATTGTCAGTGGCAAACTCCGCTTTTCCATGACACAGAAGGCCACGCTGAGCACAACTTACAGCCATTACAGGAAAGGACTGGAAAAGTATGATAAAGGGAATCTATATTTAATATTACATGCCTTGATAGCAGCAAGAATTGTATATGCACAACACTGGAAAAATGAGGAAATGCCATAATGATGTAATTAAAAAATAATAATTAGATTATGCAGAAATGGATAGATTGACATTAACAGTAAAAGAAAAAGAAGATACTGAGTATTTTCAAACATGGGATTTGTTTTATAAATGGTTGGACAACAGAGATAGAAATTAGGAGTGGGAAAAGTATTATGGTATAAAATAAACTGATCCAGACAATGTGCTGTTCACTATGGACTTATATATGTAATGTGAAAATATAGAAATGAAATGTTTAAAAAAAGAAAAAGGAAAAGGAAAGGGCTGGAAATCATCGTCTAGATTAGAAGCTGATTCGGCAGCGTTGGAGGCAACCTGAGTCTGCAATTGGAAGGGAGCTTGGCTGTCAAAGCACCACGTGCTAATTCCCATTTAACATGCAGAACACTTCGGATAAACTCTTTATTTATTTATTTTTATTTTATCAAATTTATACCCCGCCCTTCTCCTTGTTAGGACCCAGGGCGGCGCACAGGCATTATATAAAACCATAAATACAATATACATCAATTAAAAATATATTAAATTAATTAACCCGTGCTAAAACCCATTATTAAAACCGTAACCAAATTATAATTTATATTTAAAAGTCAGAAGCGGGGGGGCTATCCTAGGCCGGCTTGTTGGAATAAGTACGTCTTAAGACGTTGGCGGAAGAGGCGGAGGTCCAAGGTAGTGCGAAGGTCGGGGGGTAGGTCGTTCCAGAGGGCCGGGCCCGCCACAGAGAAGGCTCTTCCCCTGGGTGTCGCCAGCCGGCATTGCCCAGCCGACGGCACCCGGAGAAGGCCCACTCTGTGGGAGCGGACCAGACGAAGGGATGTATGGGGCAGGAGGCGGTCTCGTATATAGCTAGGTCCCGAGCCATGGAGCGATTTAAAGATGGTAGTCAACACCTTGAAGCGCACTCGAGAGGCCACAGGCAGCCAGTGACCCACTTTCAGCCCATCCATTATTCATTGGGTGCCCTTTGAAACAAGCCGCTTTCGATATGATCTTCCACATCTCTCCCTCGAAAGGCAGAGCAAAAAAATGTCAGTGAAGCCTTCTAGGCCAGGGGTGGGCAAACTTTACAACTTTAAGTCTGAAGGGCTTCAGCTCTCAGAATTCTCCAGCCAGCTTTGCTGGCTGGAGAATTCTGGGAGCTGAAGTCCTTCAGACTTAAAGTTGCAAAGTTTGCCCACCCCTGTCCTAGGCAACTCTGGAAGCAGGGTTGTTGCCTGCTGCATCAGTAGCTCAACAGGGCTTCGCTGGAGGAGAATTAGGCCGATGCTGCTGCTGGCAGTGGATGCCACTATCAGGAAGTTGCAGTTACAGGTAGTCCTTGACTTAACAGCCACAAATGAGCCCAACATTTCCAATACTATGCGAGACATTTGTTAAATGAATTTTGTTCCATTTTACAACTTTTCTTGCCACCGTTGTATTAAGGAACCACCATGGTTGTTAAGTGAGTAACACAGTTGCTGGCTTCCCCATTGGCTTTGCTTGTCATAAGGTTGCAAAATGTGATCACATGATTCCCTAGGGCACTGCAATCATCATATATACATGCCAGTTGCCAAACGTTTGAATATCGATCATGTGACTACGGGAATGCTGCCATGGTCACAAGTGTGTAAGAGGATCATAAGTCCCTTTTCTCAGTGCAGTTGTAACTTCAGGTGGTCACTAAATAGAAATGGTTGTGAGTCAAGGACTACTTGTACTTCCATCTTCACTGGTTTGACTGCATTGCATATATGTTGGCTGTAGTTCTGTCATCCTTCCTTTGACAATCAATTCAGATTCAGAGTATTTGCAAAGCAGCATAGTTTCTGAGGTATCAAAAACAATCTTCAAGGTCTCTTCCCACTCTGTTATTCTATTCTATTCTATTCTGTCCTGTCCTGTCCTGTCCTGTCCTGTCCTACCCTTCCCTATCCTATTCACTCTCTTATCCTCTCCTCTCCCCTACCCTACTCTACTCTACCCTATCCTATTCACTCTACCCTACCCTACCCTACTTTACTCTACTCTACCCTATCCTATTCATTCTACCCTACCCTACTGTACCCTACCCTACTTTACTCTACTCTACCCTATCCTATTCACTCTACTCTACTCTACCCTACCCTACCCTATTCTATCCTATCCTATTCACTCTATCCTACCCTACCCTACCCTACCCTACCCTACTCTACTCTACCCTATCCTATTCACTCTACTCTACTCTACCCTACCCTACCCTATTCTATCCTATCCTATTCACTCTATCCTACCCTATTCTACCCTACCCTACCCTACTCTACTCTACCCTATCCTATTCACTCTACTCCACTCCACTCTACTCTATTAAGTTCTATAAAAATAGGACAATTACTCCTTTCCTTTCCCCCCTCTTTTCTTTAAAGATAGTTCTGCAAAACTCTACAGACTTTTACTCCCAAATCAGGAGTAGAAGATAAGTTGCATTCTGCAGGAATCTGCATGGATAAATACAACCAATTTTGTTGTATTTATATGGTACAATGACAAGAAAGGCTATACTATACGACGGTTTTGATGAAAGGATCAGATGTAAGGATAAGTTTAGAAAAATCAAGTGAGCTATGGGAAAAAGATTCTGCTTCCAAGGCTCCTTGGCTTCCTCTTCCCCATCCCAACCTACGTCACAGGGTTCCTGGTGTGTGTGTGTGTGTGTTGTGGGGAGGACAAGGGATGCTGCATAGACATCGTGGGAATCCTGGACAGGAACAGCTTGCAATGAATCAGGTTTGCATACACCCCAGTTGAATAGAAAAAGCTGATTGAAAGACAGAAGCCCTGTTCTCTTTTAATGAACTGGCAATGTAAACCATGATCATGATCACAAACCAGGCTGCAATGAGATTGGTGTCACTTGGGCATTTTCTGGCTTCTTCCACAGCTGAGTAAACAGAAAGAAGCATATCAGCAAGCGCACAACAGTATGGAGGCCAGCTGTACCTGCCAATGTTTGAAAAAATCCAACAGTGGGAGATGTCAGCTTGTTTTCTATTTTCTCCTAGTTTCGAATTCCCTGTGCTATTTCCATGCTGTTTGAGCAGTGATGAAAAGAAACAGGAAAACAGGAGAGATTATGTGTTCAGATTGCATGACTAACAGGCAAAGCCTCAGAATACAATATTTGTAGCTTAAATTGTGGGGTCCTTGGTGCTGTCTGAGCTTGGCGGTTTTCTTGCAGATGTTTCATTACCAAACCAGGTAATGTCATCAAGGCTGGTAGGAAGTGGGGTTTGTTCTCATTTTATGTAGGTTTAATTGCATACTTTTATATACTTTAATTTTACAACACGTGGACAGGCTTAATTATAGTTTCAACTGGGAAATTGTGAGCATCCTAGACCGAGCCAAAGTCCAAAAAACTAGAGAATTCCTGTAAGCCTGGCACACAAATCAGCCATCAACAGGAACATAGTCATAAATGACATCTACATACCATTCAAAAAAGACAACCAAAAAGCCAAAAAGGAAACAAATAGACCAAAACACCTCCTCACCAGCAATCACTACCTCAATGAACAAAGATTAACACCAAGATTAACACTACATCAACAAACAAAAAGCAAACAGTAGCCCAATCAAGAAACTGCCAAACAAGCTAACAATAAACAACAGCTCAATCAAGGAACCGAAGTTTCCCCCCCCCCCCAACAATGAGAGGGCAAGCCACCAGAAGATAAATTGAGACTGTAGTCCATTCCCAACTAGCACTGAAGAAGTAATCTAGTATGATAATGAAATATCTGTCAGGGTTCCAAGTAACACTCCCAATGAAAGAAGACTCTGAGGCTTGCGTTTCCTCAAAGTTCCATTTTATTAGGGATGTCATATTGGCACATCTGGGAAAATCCGAATCTGAAAGTTTCCAGGTTTTCCCCACCCAAGTGAAAGTTCCAGTTCCTGCCCAGCACCCACATGTCCATTGTATGATCCAATCAGGCTCCATCCAAAAACTGGAGATGCCTTCCAGTCACATCATCGTAGCTGCAGGGCAAGGTGTCCTTGACTCTCTGAGAAAAGAACGTTATTTTGACTAGATCTCACCCATACTCCATATAATCCCCTCTCCCATTTTCCCATAGTAGAAATTGTGGCAGGCCTGAAGACCCAATGTAAAAGATGGCTTCCACGTCTGACAATATCTACAAGAAAATCACCAAGCTCAGACAGCACCAAGGACCTCGCTGGCAAGTTCTTCTAAGAAGTATCTTCCTGTCATACTGTAAGTTAAAAACGTAAATAAATGTGTTGCTAAATATAAAACCATTCATTCTTTGCAAATTCTGGAAGCCAGGAGATAGATGTATGTGTGGATGGATGGATGGATGGATGGATGGATGGATGGATGGATGGATGGATGTTGTATCAGGGTTCCAAGTAACACCCTTAACGAAAGAAGACTCCGATGCAAAAGATGGCTTCCAGACCTGACAGGATGGATAGATGGATAGATGGATGGATAGATGGATGGATGGATGGATGGATGGATGGATGGATGGCTGTGTAGTCATCAAAACAGGGGGGTTCCTAGGAGAAGGATTGAATAACAGTGGAATTATGTGCCAAGAGTATTTAATTTCAACAGGGTCACACGGTATGAAGATCATTCTAGTTGCCCAGTTAAAACAAGCAGCCACTTATATAGGTGTAGCCATACAGGAAGATGCCACAGATGATCACTTTATTAGTAATCGCAAAGGCATTCTTTCATACTGTGTGGGAAAAATCACTCCAAGAAAACCACACCAGTAAACAATATAAAGCAATTGAGGCAATACAGTGCCAGAGGTCGGGCCCTGTGAGTTAAATGGCACTCAATCCTAGAAACAAGGAAAAGTTTCAATTATTCTTATCAGGACTGCACAAACCCTCTTCTCCCTTCTGTGCTGCCTGGCTTGACTCAACCTACAATACAGGTAGCACTCAATAACTGTAATTGAGCCAGGAATTATGGTTGTAAGTCATAGTTGTTGTTAAGGGATCATCAAGTGACTGTGCCTAATTTTACTTTTTTTGTGGTGGTCATTAAGCAACACTGCCGTCAGTTGTGTGGCAGGAGGACATTTTGCTCTTTGTTCTGCTACAAAACAGGAGAACCCTTTAATTCCACAATGGAGAAATGGGAATGAAATTGTTTGAAGCATAGCAGTTCAGGCTGGATACTTTATTTAACAAAACACCATTATTTGTGATACATGTAAAATTCTTTCCCCACCAAATTCTCTTTTTTTGAAGTTTTTAAATTGATTCTTTTGATCCCAGACGAGTTTGTCACAATGTTTCCCAAACACATTGATGCAGAGGTGGTATTCAGCAGGGTCTGACCAGTTCTGGGGAGCCAGTGGCGGAAATGTTGAGTAGTTTGGAGAACCAATAAATACCACCTCTGACCCATCTATTCTCTGCCTCCCAAGTCCCAGCTGATCGGGAGGAAATGGGGATTTTGCAGTATCCTTCCCCTGCCATGCCCAGCAAGCCACACCCACAGAGCCAGTAGTAAAAAAAATTGAATCCCACCACTGCATTGATGCTCCTGGGATATAAAAAAACACCAAAAGAAAGATCCATTCTGATAGTTAGCCCATTGGTTCATGTAGACTAGCCTCACTGACCCAAAATGACACCAAATCTTTAAGGTTCCTGGAGAAGATAAATTGGTGGTGGGATGAGGAAGGAAAGGTTCCCATTGTCTATTTCACCAAACTGCTAGAACAATGATGGCGATTGTTGTTGGGTGCCAAAAATTTGAGGGCACATGTGTAACAGCGTGTGTGTGTGCCAGCACTCATAATGCAAAGAGACCCCCCACATGCACATGTGTGCACAATCTCCCACACACTCCCCCCCCCCCCACATGTGCCTCACTGCTTGCCTCCAAGCTGAGCTTGGTATTTCCTCCAGGGGGCTGGTATATCCTCCAGGGGGTATTTCCTCCTCAGGCTCCAGGAAAGCCTCCAAACTTCCAGTAGGTGTTTTTGCCCTCCCCAGGCTCCGGAGGCTTCCCTGAAGCCTTGGGAGGGCGAAAACAGCCTCCCCCAGTCCTCTGGAAGGCTGAAAATCAACTGGCTGGCACGCCCATCTACGCTGGAGCTGATGGCTCAGGTGCCAGCAGATATGGATGGATTTCACGGTTAAATGAATTTTTAATCTGAGATGCATCACTTAAAGATATTGAGTACCGATTACAAATCCTATTTCAAACAGAAAGAAAATGGATGGCGATAACGTGCCATAGGTTCGCCATCATGGTGCTAGAACATCCGGTTTCCACATACTTCCTTTTCAAATGACACCTTCCATCTGTAAGATCAGCATTGTTATCTTTAGCGGGTCTTTCGTGTCTGCTAAAGACTGCCCATGTTTTCATCTTCAATTTTCTAAGGTGTCTTGCTGGAGGGAGTGTTTCCTCACCCCTTTCCTCCTCTCAGTTTCTTCATGCTTTCGTGAGCTGGTATGATATATTTCCACCTGAAACTGAGTAAATGCACTCATTTTTCATTCTATTTTACTTTCCATCTTTCTCCACTGAAGGCCATTTCTCCGAAACCTTTCCTGCCCATTCCAGCCTAAACCTGTCAGTGAGCAGATAGGAAAATGTGAAGCTCAGAAATGTTCTACACAGCTGCTCTCCTGTTTGAACTGGGCTTTTGGCTCTCTCCACTCTGTGCATGAAGTGCATGCAACTTCTGTGCATGAAGTTGGGTTGTGTAGAGCAGGGGTCTCCAACCTTTGCAACTTTAAGTCTGAAGGACTTCAGCTCCCAGAATTCTCCAGCCAGCAAAGCTGGCTGGAGAATTTGGGAGCTGAAGTCCTTCAGACTTAAAGTTGCAAAGGTTGGAGACCCCTGGTGTAGAGCACTGGAAAGGCTCCTGAAACAGTGCTTCACCACTGGTAAAGATGCAGTTGCTCTGAAGGATGATAATGAGAACCACCTTTGCACTGCTTTCTTCTCCAAACCTTAAAAAAACCCCTTAATCCAGGGGTGTCAAACTGGTGGCCCGCAGGCCAGATGCATCACGCGCAGGCCACACCCACCCCAGCTCTGCAAAGGCAAAAAAAATGTCACGCTACGTCACGTGACATCACGTGACACAATTGAGTTTGACACCCGTGACTTAATCAGTATGGAAGGCACATTCCTAATCTAGATTGAGCACCATGAGATTGAGCCACAGTTCCATCTATTGCTGAAATTTCATGTAAAAAAGTGCAAGCTTGAAAAACGAGGGAGCATGATGGATTTCACGGTTAAATGAATTTTTAATCTGAGATGCATCAAAGATATTGATTACTGATTACAAATCCTATTTCAAACAGAAAAAAAATGGATGGAGATAATGTGATAGTCAATGCACATTTCTTAGCTACCCTACTTATTTGCCTGACTATTATTTTTATGACATTAATTTGCTTGGGGTAATATGATATTGTTTGCAGGATTTTTTTTAATTTTAAAAAACATGAACTCCGTATGCCACTTTTTTCTCTCCCTTTTCTTAAATTTACTGAAAAACCAAAATCCATAATCTATCTATCTATCTATCTATCTATCTATCTATCTATCTATCTATCTATCTATCTATCTATCTATCTATCTATCTATCTATCTATCTATCTATCTATCTATCTATCTATCATCATCATCTTAAAGTAACATTTGATAAAAAGTCTTTGCTCTGAATCCTCCTCAGCAAAATCAATATGGGTAGGATTATTGTGTACATCTTGAACTGTTAAAGAGCTGGAATAAAAATTCCAGAAAGAACGCAGGCGACCATTTTGTGTCCAAATGGAATAAGGGAGGGATTGGATAGCATTGGATTGGAATAGAGTTTCTCTAGTTTCTATGGCAACCAATCTAAATGAATGCTTCATTGCAAAAATGGATGTTCAAATTCAGAGATAAATATAAACATTAAAGAAACTAACCAGAAATCCTCTCTGTTCTCCATCAGCATCTTTATAAAAAAGTTAGGAAATGAAAGCAAATAATATAAAAACAAGGAACTAGGGTGTTCTGATAAACAAGTTAACTATTATTGGTGGTATCAGGGACAACAGCATGTGGGCAGGAGAAATTTCCAGAAAGTGAAAATGATGGCCCCAAAATATGTGCTATGTATGTAAAAAAAAAAAAAAAAAAAAAAGGACTAGAGTTTTAATTCCGTGGTTGTCATTTTCTTTGCTCTTTGACATCTCTCCGCCCCTCCAAGTGATACTGAAAATCAGAATTGTTGGAGTAACTTATGTTCTCTGCTTTGCCAAATCACAAGCTTTGTTTAATATTCCAAGCAGAGAAGTGGGAGAAAGTTCATTTATTTTGCATTTTCAACCCAAAATAAGAGGTGAAACCTAGTTTTCATTTGAAATTCACAGCTCTCTCAATTTTGCAATGCCATTAGTCACTGATTTCTAAAAAGTTGATTAGGGAAATATCTGTACAAAAATGCATATATTCATGGAAATAACTATGTGTGACATGAGGGAAAGTTTCAGGCAAAAATTGTATATTATGCATTCCTGGAAAAGAAAGGTCATGAAAACGCATACATATTTTACAAACCACGTTTTTCTTTTTCTTTCAAAAAGCAGGTTTGACAACCAGAACCTTATAGTTTTATAAAAATGAGAAATTGGAAAACAAAAATGGACAAATTTGCAACAATAAAAAAACTGTTGCCCATTCCTGGTTTTAAGTGCTTTCCTTGAATGAATCTGCTTTTCTTTTTCGTCTTATGGTATTTTTCCTGGATTCATCTTGTCTTGCTATCATTTGTCTTAATTGTTGGGGGATTTAATGTTTTAAAAGATGTTTTATAGCCAACCAGAAAGTGTCTTTTCCCCCCTAAAATCTAATGTCTTTGTTCAAAGCCTCAGTTTAATTTTTTTGATCTCCCTATTTTTGCAATTTATTTGTCATTTCACATTTTTTCTTCTTGCTACCCACCCATATCCCACTCTGTCCCACTCAGTCTACTTTACAATCTAGTTGTGGTACTCCAAGCTCTTCTGTTTGTGTCCGTCTCACACTATTAATTTGCAACATCCTGGTCTTAAATTTTTGTAACTGGATGAGAAAGAAACTCATCCAATGCCATTCTGCAATTCTGCCATTCCTTTCCACTTGCAAAACTTTTTTCTTCAGTGTTTTCTTTCTTTTCAGATCTATTATTTATACTGATAGATATGGATACTCAGATTCAAGGAACAGGCGGCACATATGCGCGCGGGGTGTGTGTGAGTCGGCTCACTCGCCCCTCTCGGGCCCCCAACGGCGTGAGCGGCCACGCCTGCAGTCTCCCGCCCCCAGCGTGCACTCTGCCCAGGGGGCTGCCCCCTCCTCCCTCTTCCTCCTCTCCGGCCCTTTCTAAGAGTTGCGCCGCTCACTGCGGCCCGGTTCCTATCAAGCCACGGACCGGCACTGGTCCGCGGCCTGGGGGTTGGGGACCCCTGCCTTAGATTATTTCTGGAATAGACTTGGTTCAAGCATTTGATCTGTTTGAGGACCTAGGACACAGAGTGGACAGTTTTAACCCTTGCTTGGATGTTGAAGGACTGAAGTTTAAGTGGCGAAAATGATTCTTTCCCACCTATTGAACAACACTGTACATGGGGATATAATTCTTCATAGTGAGTTAGTCTTCTTGGATCTTAGTTATCTCCAGATGTCGGGGAATGTTAGTAATCCCAGATGCAACATATACTTCAGCCTGGCTTCTTCAGGCTAAGCAATGCTCAAGTGGCTGTTAGAAAGAGAGCTTCTGGTTGATTGGGGCAATTGGTTGCCTTCCTAGTTCTCAAACTAGCAAAGTATCTATTGACAGGATGCCTACAAAGGAAGGGTCCATAGATTCAGGCGTAAATCATATCCCATTCTGTATCTTTCTGGAACATGTTCCCATGTCTGTTTTGTGAGCCAAAGCTCAAACTGAGAGATTGAGTCAGGAATGACTGTTGACCTCTAGGGCACAGACAAATGTTTTCAAGCCAGCTTTTGTTGCAAGAAAATGAGAAAATACCTTTTAGAAAGAAAACTGGGGGAAAGGAATATAGCACTTAAAAGTCAAAGTGCCTTGGCGAGAACACTACAAAGTTGAGAAGCACCTTGAAGCTGGAGGAGACTTTTACTTCTTTCAAAATGGCTCTGAGTCAACTTATTATTTTCTGTTCTGTTCAAAAGAAAGGACATTAAATTGCTGCACATTCCCTTTTCAGAAACATTGCCCTTTGTACAAGTAGGATTCTTCCCACCCACACCTTCAAATTAAGAATACTCTATATTAAGTGACCTCTGGATAACTATATCATTGATATGTCATATACCTCGCTTTAATTTGTGCCAAAGTATAAATGATACAGGGCACAGCATTGAACAAAATGATCCAGCTTTAGATGAAGTTTTTTGTTTTACTGCTTCATTGCTTAATGCCTTATTCCACATCAAGAAAAGTTGGCTAGTGTTCTATGTCTACGGTTTTCAAGGAAAAACAAAAGTCCAATTGCCTTTTGAAAAGGGATCTTTGGGATGGCAGGCACGGTATTTCACTGATAGGCACCACTAAGGATGCCTTCATGTCTTCTAGGTTGTTTTCCAGATGGAATTCACAGAAAAAAATGAATATTTTCCAGAGGATAGTATTATATGGACTATAATATAAGTTCCAGTAGTAAAACTATTTTTAAAAATCATTTTCAAAGTCCTTTTGTTGGGAAGTAGGGATCCATTACATTCTGATGAGCATGCAAGATGATTTGCATACCAGATTGAATACGTTCAATTTATTTTTATCTTTGCAAAGCAGATTTCTTTCTCTGACAGATTTATGTCTGAAATTTTAATAAAATACCTGAACATAAATTAACTGAGAATTTTAAGAGCAAAAAGGGGGTTTACTTATTTTTCAAGGTGATCGAGACTGTTGGTTAGCAAATTCACCCCACCCGGTCACAGCAGTGGGACTTTTCCACAGAGATTGCATCCACAGCACAATATTTCACGGAACAATGTTTGAGCACATCGTATTTCTTTTCATAAGGAAGAATTAGTGCTAGCCAAGCATTGGTCCTTCTAGCATTTATGCCACCACGAGTCCACCAGAAATCATCAACATAATTTGCTCCCACTAAATCCAAAGTAATATTTTTAATCTCTTTCAGAGACACACAAGAGTTTAATGTAATGATTAAGATTTCAGATGAAGACTGGAGAGACCCAAGTTCAAATCCCGGTTCAACCAATGAAAATGATTGGGTGATTTTGGGTCAGTCCTTTTCTCTCAGGTCAGTCTCAAAATTTTGTTATGAAAAGAAAATTGAGGAGTGAATACCACTTCAAATTCCTGGAAGAACATGGGATACAAATCTAATATTTATTTATAAAATTTATTGGCTGCTCATCTTACCAGAGGGTAATTTTTGTGTATCTATATGTTTTACAATAAATACAATATAAAAAGTAAAAGGTAAAGGTTCCCTTGCACATATGTGCTAGTTGTTCCCAACTCTAGGGGGCAGTGCTCTGTTTCAAAGCCAAAGAGCCAGCACTGTCCGAAGATATCTCTGTGGTCATGTGGCTGGCATGACTAAATGCCGAAGGCACATGGAAAGGTGGTCCCTATTTTTCTACTTGCATTTTTTTACATGCTTTCGAACTGCTAGGTTGGCAGAAGCTGGGACAAATAATGGGAGCTCACTCTGTTATGCAGCCCTAGGGATTCGAACCACTGAACTGCCGAATCTTTTGATCAATAAGCTCAGCATCTTAGCCACTGAGCCACTGCACCACTGCATCCCCTTAAATACAATAAATGCAATATTTATTTTGTATTTAAACATACACAAAGGCTGACATCGTAGACCTGCCATATCAAGGCACTTAGCTATTTTGAAGGTGTAGCTTTCTAATCAGTGGACTTGTCTTCCTTGTTATCTTTCTAGGAAAACTAAAAGTGAAAACGAAAGAGGCCAAAATAAAATTAATGTCCCAAGAGGTCTATAAGCCACAGTTATCTATACGTATTTGGATTCTGTGTGCCATGACTGGTTTTTATTGATCATTAAGATATAATGTTCAGAGTAGTTATTTCATATAATTTCAAATAGCCACCCTACTTTGTTGGCTGAGTCCATTTGGACAGTCAAACTTTGGCAATTGAGTGTAAAGGCAACAAAGTGTTACAAAATTGAATGAAGAGCAAGCTATGTGTACCAGTTCTGGATTGCATAATGCCTAAGTCATAAAATATGTCATAACTATAATGTAGTTCTCCTGAAAATCCGCCTGGTGTAGCTGTGGTCACAAAACCAGCAATCCAACATGCCTGGAGGGCATCAGGTTGAGAAGGGCTGAATTAATTGACTCATCTTACAGAGTAAGATCAAATTGTTTCCAACTCATTTTTAATAAACCAAAAATGATTCTTTTTTAAGTATGATCCCCTCACTGAGTTCTATATAGTAAGATTTATTGAAATGAAAGGGATAGAATTACAAGAATCCCAACACCCAAAATATTCCCAATTTTTGAAAATATTTTAACTAATATACAGTATCCCCAAGTACATTAGAGCACAGATTTTTCTTATTCTTTTGCTAAAGTTTTCCTGTGATGCACTGAGTAGGTAGTTTTTCACTGATTACAAAGAAACATATAGCTCCCTGTTTTCATAACAGCCTCTTGAACTATCTATTATACAAGTAGGTTATAAAAAGAATTATTTTGGTTTGTTGTCCTCTATTCAGCAATATCCTGTTTTTGTATCAGGAACTAATCAGAAATATGGACTGAAAGAGACAA
The DNA here is from genome assembly GCA_039707465.1 of Rhabdophis nuchalis. Lineage (NCBI taxonomy): Eukaryota > Metazoa > Chordata > Lepidosauria > Squamata > Natricidae > Rhabdophis > Rhabdophis nuchalis. The sequence continues at coordinate 40,709,967 of CM077643.1, read as the reverse complement.
TTTGAAATAAAATATGAGTATTGGATGCAGAGATTCTATATCTCTGCAATTTAAAAAGTTGGACTTGTTCATAATCAGTGTAAAAAATTCCCCCTTGGGCCCCCTTGCCTGGGTCTTTAATCATATATTATATTAATCAAAGATCTCAAGAATACAAGTGGTCTCCCACTTATCTCAGGTATTGTACCTGGATTCTTTCCAACATTTGCCACAGAATACTAATTTTTAAGAAGATGGAAGGAGAACAAAATGAGGAATAATCATGTAAACTCTGCTTAATTTAATGTAAATATTTAAATTAGAGCCATGGCGGCACAATGGTTAGAAAGCAGTACTGGAGGCTAACTCACTGCTCACTCCAGGAGTTCGATTCTGAGCAGCTCAAGGTTGACTCAGCCTTCCATCCTTCCGAGGAGGGTAAATTGAGGACCCAGATTGTTGGGGGCAATAGGCTGACTCTGTAAAACTGCTTAGAGGGGGCTGTAAAGCAGTATGAAACAGAATATAAGTCTAAGTGCTATTGTTATTAAATATAATTAAATATAATATGTTTAATATTATTAATTGTATACACTTAAATAATTCAGGATAGATGAAGCAATAGTTTGATCACGACATCTGTTGACAAGAAATGTTTATAAAAAAGTAAAACTCTGGGGGGAAAAACCCTGATACAATGCTCATTATTCTTATTTGAGATATGATGAATCTGCATACAGATGGGAGGTTGAACAAGGCGCCCTATGGTGCACCTGGAACAATCTAGAACTGAACACATTTTAAACTATAGAGATGATAGTAGATTTTAGGAAGAGCCCTTCTATTTTACCACCTCTTACAATATTAGGCAATATCAGTATCAACAGTAGAGACCTTCAAGTTTCTTTGTTCTAAAATCTCCCAGGACTTGAAATGTACACCTAACATTAGAACCATCCTTAAAAAGGCACAACAAAGAGTGTTCTTCCTGCTCCAGCTCAGAAAGTTCAGCCTGCCAAAGGAGCTGCTGATACAGTTCTGCAGAGGAATTATTGAGCCTGTCATTTGTACTTCTATAATGGTCTGGTTTGCTAAACAGGACAGTTATAGACTTCAGTGGATAGCTAGACTGCAGAAAAAAACAATTTCAACCAGCCTGCCTTTCATTGAGGACCTGTATATTGCATGAGCCAGAAAGAGGGCTCAGAAAATATCTACAGGCCCCTCACATCCTGCATGTAAACTGTTTCAACTTTTCCCCTAAGAATGCCGCTATAGGGCATTGCATGCCAAAACAACTAAACACAAAATCAGTTCCTTCCACCATCACTCTGCTAAAAACCCAATTCTCAAAGCACTAGCCTATGTCTGCGGCAGTGGTAGGATTCAAAATTTTTTACTACTTGTTCTGTGGGCATGGCATGGCTTTGTGGGTGTGGCTTTGCGGGTGTGGCAGAGGACGGATACTGCAAAATCTTCATTCCCTTCCCACCCGAGTAACCTGCTTTCCAGCTCTGTTCTGTTCAGGGCAACAAAAGAAGTTCAACTGGGAGGCAGTGGGGGCGGGGCCAGCCTATTTACCAGTTCCCTGAACTACTCAAAAATTCCGCTACCGGTTCTCCAGAACCTGTCAGAACTGGCTGAATACCACCTCTGGCCTGCAGATATCTTACCATGTAGTAGAGCTGTATTACTATTATCCTTCTCATCTTTCCTATTCTCTACTCCTACTTTCCTGTTATCCTACTCCTAAGATACTCCTACTGGTAATAATAATAATAATAATAATAATAATTTAATTTATAAACCACTCTCTCTCCCCGAAGGGACTCGAGGCGGTGTACAGGGAATTTAAAAATACATGTATAAAACCACAAACATAATACAATATTAAAACGACTTCCAAAGCTAGAGGAGTTGCGATATTGATATCAAATAGGGTATACTTTGAGAAAAAACAAGTAATTAGAGATGAGGAAGGCAGATATTTAATAATTATAGGGAATATTAACGAGCAAAAAGTGACATTGGTTAATTTATATCTACCGAATGAAAAACAAAAGGGATTTTTGGATAAAATTACTAAGATTTTGGAAACAGAAAGTGAAGGGAAAGTAATTGTGGCGGGAGATTTTAACCTAATTAGGGATAGAATTGATAGTAATAATCCCACCCGCTTTAGACAAACAAATAAAGGGGAAATTTTAAATAAATGGATGTTTCAAAACAGTGTGGCAGATGTTTGGAGAGAGTTGAAAGGCTCTGAAAGGGTGTATACCTTTTGTTCTAAGGTACATAATACTTATTCAAGGATTGATTATATTTTTGTTTCTAAAGATTTGCTGAATAAAGTAGATAGAATAGATGTGGGAATTTTTAAGGATTCTGATCATGCAGAAGTTAAGATGGAGATAGATTTTAATTTTGAGAAAAAGGAAAGAGGTTGGAGATATGATGAAAAATTGTATAAAAGGGAGCAGGATAAAATATGGATATTCAAAAAATGGAAGGAAAGTTGGGAATTGAATGATAATGAAGAGGTTAAATTTGAAATTGTTTGGGATACCATGAAAGCTATATTTAGAGGAGAAAGTATTAAATTGTCAAGCAGGAAATACAGAGAATACAAAGCTAAAATTGATCAGGATACAAGACAAATCAAGATATTGGAGAACCAATTCTCACTTACGAAAGATAAAAAATGTTTGGAGGAATTGACCTTATTAAAAACTAAATTGATAGAAGAAGATATTGAATTGGTTAAAAAAAATTTAAGATATTTGAATAGGGATTTTTTTGAATTTAGTAATAAAAATTCTAGGTTATTGGCAAAGATGGCGAAAAATAAAACTCAAAAGAGAGAAATTGGTTCTCTGATAGATGAAAAAGGCACAAGGTGTTATAAGAGATTGGAGAAATGTGAAGTAGCTAGGAATTTTTTTCAAAAATTATATTTAAAGAAATCAATTGATTTAGAAAAATTGAAGAATCATCTTGGAAAATATGGTATGAAAATAGATCAAACATACAAAGATTTGATGGAAAGAGATATAACACAGGAGGAAATCAACGAAATAATACAAGAGTTAAAATTAGGGAAGACCCCAGGAGAAGATGGATTACCTGCTGAATTTTATAAAGATTTTAAAGAACTAATAATACCAAAACTGCAAAAATTATTCAATGGAATTTTACATGGTGGAGAAGTCCCGATGTCATGGAATAAGACAGTAATATCTATAATTCCTAAACCGGATAAAGATCTTGAGAGGATCGAGTCCTATCGACCTATTTCTTTAATCAACCAAGATGCTAAAATATTTACAGCTATTATAAGTAATAGATTAAATAGTTTTATAGACAAATATATAAGTTATAATCAAGTAGGGTTTGTTAAAGGTAGATATATGAGTGATATAATTAGAAGAGTATTGAATATTATAGATGAAGCAGAGAATAATGGAGATGAATTAGGTATAATATCGTTAGATATTTTTAAAGCTTTTGATTCTGTACAATGGGATACTATAAAAGTAATTATCGAGGCATTAGGCTTTGGTAATAAATTTATACATGTTATTTCAAAATTGTATCAAAAAAGTAGTGCAAAGGTAAAGGTGAATGGAACAATGACGGAAGAGATTAAATTGGAAGCAGGCACGAGACAAGGATGTCCCTTGTCTCCAACATTATTTTTGTTAGTTATGGAGGTTTTGACTAAATTGATAGAAGCAGATGAAGAGTTGGAAGGTTACAAGGGATATAAGATAAATTTGTATGCGGATGACACTTTGATTATTTTGAAAGATATAGAGAAAGATTTAAAGAGGATAAATAAACATTTGATAGAATTTGAAGAAATGACAGGTTTAAAGGTAAATTGGTCAAAATCTGAATTATTAATGAATAAAGATGGTAAGGAGTGGGAGAGTATGCAAGAACAATTTGGGATAAGAGCTAAGAACACATTGAAATACTTGGGGATAACACTTTCACTTAAAGTTAGAGAATTAAAAAAAATTAATTATGAGGTGATGTTGAAGGAAGTAGAGAAAAAGATAGATAAATATAAAGAGATAAAGTTGTCTTGGTTTGGTAGAATTGCAATGTGTAAAATGATGTTATTACCAAAGTTTAACTTTTTATTTGAGATGTTACCATTAAATTTGACAGAGAAAGATATAGAAGAATATCAGAAGAAATTAGATAAATTTTGTAATGGTGGGAAAAGACCAAGACTAATGAAGAAATTGTGGTATCAAAACCAAAAAGAGGGTGGATTGGGAATTCCCAATCTACTTAATTATTATCGGGCGTATAATATTAGAACTGTGATAAAAATACTTAAAGGTGGAGATGGTCATTGGGGAGATCTGGAGTTAAAAGATATTAAGAGATTTGGGTCTATATGGTTTTTAGATAGAGCAAAAACAAAAAAGGCAATTAATAGTTATTGGTTAAAGGGGCTGAGTAAAACTTGGAATAAATTTGTTAAAAAACTGATTCCGGATATAACGTTTCTGGGAAAGACAATTGAAAGTTGGCCGATTAAAACTAATATAAGTCGGAACAAAGTAATTGAGGATGAAAATATAGGAAATATAGTAGATTGGTTAAGAGCTTTAGGAACTGAAAGTAGGAAGGAAAAAGTAATTCAAAAATTGGAGTTAAATTGGTTTGAAAAAATACAGGTAGAAAAATGGACTATGAAACTAAGGGGAATATGTAACATAGATAGAAGTAAAACTAAATTTGAAAGTTTAGTATCTCAAATTATTAAGGATGAAACTGGGTTAAAAGGACTCGTCAGCAAGATATACAAGATTATAAACTTTGATGGAAATCCACAAATGGTAATGAAAAGGAATTGGGAGGAAGATCTAAAGGTTAAAATATTGGATTTGGATTGGAACGAGAATTGGAAGAGTCGGATTATGAGGACTTTATCTATAAGAATTAAAGAACATAATTTTAAGGTTGTTTGGAAATGGTACTGGACCCCATTAAGATTATCACTGATAGATAAAAAAATGAGTGATAAATGTTGGAGATGTAATACGGAATTGGGAACTTATGAACATATGTGGTATAAATGTGTGAAAATTAAAAAGTTTTGGCAGCAATTAGAAAGAACGATGTGCGAAATGATGAAAAGAATAATAATATTGAGACCAGAAACTATATTGTTATTGATAATTAATGAACCAGAGTTAACAAAACATGAGAAAGAACTGATTAGAATTATGATTATAATGGGTAGAATTGTAATAGCAAGATATTGGAAAATAGAGGTAAATATTAAAATAGAAGAATGGTATTGTGAAATGTGGAAATTAGCCTTAAATGATAAAATGACGTGTGATATTAAATTCAGAGAGGGGGTTTATAAAAACGATATCTTTTGGAAGACTTGGAAGCCATTTGTGGACTATGCACTTGGAACTTTGGACGTCTCGACGCCTGTACCGAGGGAACGTGGATTTTGGAGATCCTAAAGATAATAGACGATACTTGAAACCAACTCTTCCTTTTGTTTTGTACAGCACTGGGTGATATATTGTAAAACAGTATAAAAATTTCAATTAAAAAAAAAAAAACGAATTAAACTAAAACCCGGCGCTAAAATCCCATATTAAAACTAAAACTAAACCCCTAAAAACCCTAAAAACAGTTAAATTACCCCAGGCCGGCCAAGCAGAAGAAGTGTGTTTTTAGTTTTTGACGGAAGGAGTGGAGGTCTGTGGTTGTTCTAATTTTGGGGGGAAGGTCGTTCCAGAGGGTCGGGCCTGTCACAGAGAAGACCCTTCCCCTGGGCGTCGCCCGCTGGCATAGCCTAGTGGATGGCACCTGGAGAAGTCCCTCTCTGTGGGAGCGAATCGGCCGCAGGGATGTATGGGGCAGGATGCGATCCCGCAGATAGCTAGGTCCCGTGCCATGGAGCGCTTTGAAGATGATAACCAACACCTTGAAGCGCACCCGAAAGACAACAGGCAGCCAATGTAGCTCGCGCAGGAGTGGTGTTACATGGGAGAACCTGGAGGTTTCCATAACTGCCCGCGCGGCTGCATTCTGGACAAGCTGCAGTCTTCGGGTGCACCTCAAGGGGAGCCCCATGTAGAAAGCGTTACAGTAGTCCAGTCGGGATGTCACGAGTGGTATCACTTTGTTAGTTGTATCTTTATGATTCATGATTTATCACTTCGTTGCTTGCATGTATACTGAGAGCTTATGCACCTTCTTGGCCAATAAAGAATATTCTATTCTTCTACTCCTAGTCAGGTGAGGATAGTAGGAACTGTTATCTGACACAGGCAACAGTTGCAAGAATTCAGTCTAGATTAGCTGGTAGTAGATCTCCAGGGCTCCAGACGAAGCACAAAATGTGGCAATCATGCTATTAGCCAAGGTAAAAGAAACCCAAACCTTCCTGTGGAGAGGAACTCATTTTTATGCCTTGCATATATCGCTTCTAACCTTGCTTTCCAAAATCAAGGTTGATGCGTCCCATGCCAAATTAAATCAAAGAAGTATGCAATAATGAAAAGGGTAGCATTCCATGAAAATCACCACTTTCAGTTGCAGGAGCGATGGTTTGTTAAATATGCAGAAATTACAATGTCAATGTAACTTTGCAAATATGGTTCCCTTCCCCCTTTCCTTTCTTCTTCCTGAGTGCTTCAGAATTGCCTTGGAAAGCAAATACAGATTGGAGGGCTTTCCTTCACAGAGTGTTACCCCCTCTCTCATAGTCTGCTGGATGAATTTAGCCCTGTTAAGTAGTAAGTTAGACAAAGCACGGCTTCTGAGATAATGGAACAGCATGACTATAAATACATTCCAGAATATAAGAATATAAGTACATTTTTTGGAATAAATTTGTTTCCTTAATCTTTTTTCCCCCTCTGCAGTTTTAGCTGTGAAAAGAAAAAAAAAAGAGCTGGTTAGTTGAAAAGCTGTAAATGGCTTAGGGCTGGTTAGTCTTGATAGAAAGAGAGAAAATTTATTTCATGGAAATAAGGAAACAGTGGTTTAGAAATAAATGTTGGGACTTTAAAAATACTCACTAAAATTAGTCTTAGCAGAAGCGGGCATCATTTTGAGCTGTGGGTACCTGCCAGTCCTATTTTTGTTTCACCCTAGAAAGATGAATAGAACAAACATTATTGGGGGTTATTTTTAATATTAAAATGGGTGTATGCTTAAAGATCCATCTCATCTTTTTAACTGGCAGATGGCACAGGATAATAAAAACAAGGACAATTAGGCTGAAAAACAGCTTCTATCCCAGGGCAGTAACTATATTGAATTTTACTGTATAGCGCAGTGATGGCTAATCTTTTTGTCCTCATGCCAAAAGCATGTGTGTGTGTGTGCATGCAACAGCATGCACGCACATGCCCACATCCATAATGCAATGAACACGCAACCCTCCCCTTCGTACCCCCCACCTCCTGTGAATGCACGCACAACCCCTTTGTGCCCCATTTGGGGCCTAGCAGGACTCCCTGAAGCCTCCTGGGACGTGTGCACTGCACCATCCAATGCTCCCCCCACCTCCTACACATGGACATGCAACACCTTCCAGACATGTGTACATCTCCCACATCTGTGGCAGAGACCCCAAAATCATCTGGTTGTTGGGAGGCACACACGCATGCGTGGTGGAGCTGAGTTGGGGGATGGCTTGCATGCCCACAGAGAGGGCTCCCCGTGCCACCTCTGGCGTACGTGTCAGTGGTGGGTTTCTGCAGGTTCGCACCTACTCGCAAGAGCCAGATGGTGAAACTTAGAGAGCCGGTGAGAAGGGGTTCCACTGGCGGACCCAGAAGTAAGTCTGGCCTGCTGCTGCCGGTAACCCAATGGGAAGGAAAGGAAAGGAAAGGAAGGCAGAAAGTAAGAAAGGAAAGGAAAGGAAAGGAAAGGAAGGAAGGAAGGAAGGAAGGAAGGAAGGAAGGAAGGAAGGAAGGAAGGAAGGAAGGGAATTTATCATCACAATTGAGCCCAAAATTTTAGTTGCTAAGCAAGAGCGTTGTTAAATGAGTTTCACCACATTTTACAAGTTGGCCACTCCCACCCTGTCACATGACTGCCAAGCCACCCCCACAAAATAGGCCACACCTAGAGAGTAGGTTCTAAAAAAATTTGAAACCCACCACTGGTACGTGTCGTAGGTTCGCCATCACAGGTATAGTGCAATATTAATGCAATATTAGAGGTTTCCAATTCAATTGTATAGAATGTGAAGGATTTGTGTTTGTGTTTTAATTTTATAGTTATAATGTACACTGAAGGTGGCATTTAATTTTGTTGTACAGGGTGCAATGACAATAAAGTAAACTAACAAACATTAGACTTCCATTGCTGTTAAAGGTGCTAGTTTGTTTAGGGTGAAGGGTGTTCTTCACTCTTGCCACTACATCACCAATGTCCCCTTGTGGCTTCAGAAGAAAGGAAGGGTGTAAAAATTACAATGTTTGCTAAACGTTTGCTCCGTTCCTTCTTCTAAAGCTAGACAAGAGCTAATATTCAGCTAGGATGAACTTTCATTTCTTACAAAGTTCCATTTACGGAACCAAACTTGGAATATAAAGCCTCGATCTGCACAATCAAACTATTTCAATATTCTTCTTCCATACTGATCATTCATTTTCAATCCATATCAATTCATCCCAATCTCTTCTTTTATCACACATAACCATTTTACTGCATTCAAGTTACTTCTCTTGACATCCAACTTTCACTTCCTTATAATGAAGACATAACTAGTATAGAAAGTTAGCACCCACTCCTCTTCTAGAAGAATGAAATATTTTAGGAAATATTATAAAGAACAAAATATTATATTTTCCTAAAGGAGAAACATGCTTTCTTAACAGCCCCAGTAGGACTGAGCCAGCCTATCTAAAAGACAAAAGGCCTTTTTAGCTCCAGGATGATGGAATTATACAATATACAATAGCAGAGTTGGAAGGGACCTTGTAGGTCTTCTAGTCCAACCCCCTGCGTGGGCAGGAACCTTATACCATTTCAGACAAATGGCTATCTAACATCTTTTTAAAGACTTCCAGGGTTGGGGCATTCACAACTTCTGGAGGCAAGCTGTTCCAGAGGTTAATTGTTCTAACTGTCAGGAAATTTCTCCTTAGTTCTAAGTTGCTTCTCTCTTTGATTAGTTTCCACCCATTGCTTCTTGTCCTGCCCCCAGGTGCCTTGGAGAATAGTTTGGCTCCCTCTTCTTTGTGGCACCCTCTGAGATATCGGAACACTGCTATCATGTCTCCCCTGGTCCTTCTCTTCATCAAACTAGACATACCCAGCTCCTGCAACCGTTCTTCATATGTTTTAGTCTCCAGTTCCCTAATCATCTTGGTTGCTCTTCTCTGTACTCTTTCCAGAGTCTCCACGTCTTTTCTACATCGTGGCGACCAAAACTGTATGCAGTATTCCAAGTGTGGCCTTACCAAGGCACTATACAGTGGCATTAACACTTCACATGATCTAGATTCTATCCCTCTGATCTAGATTCTATCCTTCTGGGTATCCTTGAGGGTAAAGCCATTCAGCCACAATAGGAACTGCATTGCATTAGCCCAAGTTTCAACCAAGTTTAATTCAGAAAACCTACAAAGTTAGCTATGACCCCTGCTTAGCCCCATGAGAAGCTCCCCCATGGGAGGCACAGCAACCAATAGAATACATGTCCTTGCCACAAGAACAGGAAGCTCAAGTGCAAGACCTAAGAGAGGTATAAATAACACTCACTCTTCACTCCATGTGTTCAGCTGCACCAAGAGTTCAAACACATATGGTCCTGTTCATCAGTAAATCATATTTCCAACCAGCCTCCATGTTTCCAGTGTCTTTCTCCCCACTTGGAACTGAACCCAGATGGATGGTCCTTTCAACACTAGCATGTTTTTTTAAAAAAAAAAATCCTTGTATTGCCAGCTAATTTAGAATTTGCAATTTGGATACTGAAGCGGGAGGACATTAAAAGAGGTGGTAGGATTACAGTGCCACTGGCCCTTCATCCATCATCCACAATGACTCCAAGTGAGAGGGATGGTCTTTGGAATTTGACTGACAAAAGGGTTGCTTTCATTGGCTAAATTTTATAGCTCTGCAGCCTCCCCCCACCCCCAGAGTTGCTTAGTTTAACATCAGTAAAGAAGGGCTACATATTAATGAAGATTAAGTGTCTTTCAGGCATTGGGTGCCCGCTAGGACAAAAGAGGAAAGCAATTAGCAATTTGGGGTTAGAGCTTGAAGTAGCTATTTCACAACAGGCAGGAGTAAATAGGAAGAGCTCCTTTGTTTTAAGCAGCTTCTCTTTCTGCTGTTAATTAAAAACTCTGAGTGAATCCATAAGACTCACGTGTCCTTATATACAGTCACATTAGCTTCTCTTACAAACATTCATTTCTTGAAACAGGTCACTAGTAATCTGTAAAAGGTCCAGCAGTCATTTCCTTGAACTCTGCTTCTGCTTCCTCTTCTAAGGTAGTGACTTGGTAGTTTCATAGCCAGCATGGGTCTAGGAGAGTGATGGTGAACATTTTTGGTACCGAGTGCCAAAAAAGATGTGCAGAAGCGTAGTGCATGTTCGTCGGGGTTGCGCTCTGGAAAAACCAAACTTCTGGGTTCTAGCGTGCTTGCGGGCCGGACGATCAGCTGGCTGGTGTGCATGTGCAGGCCGGTTTTCGGCACTGTCACACACATGAAAGGATCATGCTCCAGAAAAGCCAAATTTCTGGGTCCTGGCATGCATGCACACCCAACAATCAGCTGGCTGGCGCTCATGCATACACCGGTTTTCAGTACTGCCGCACGTGTGAAGGACAGCTGATCGTCACATGCACATGCGCGCCAGAAACCCAGAAGACAAAGAGGCAAGGCCACAAGTGCCGTGCAACATGGCCTCATGTGCCACTTTGGGCATCTGTGTCAAAGATTTGCCATCATGGGTCTAGAACAACTCAGCACAGCCAACTTTCCATGGGATAACTCACTGCGGGACAAGAGTTACAGTAATATCGGAGAAATGGTGGAATAGACTTATTAAAGAAAGGATGCAAAAGGAAGGACAAAATGAAATGCGAATGACAACAATTAAAATGTTTTTTTAAATATTTTAAATGATTAAACTGAATTGTTGAGTTGTCCTCTGGCGAATTCTTCCATGGTAAGTTAGCCGTGACAAATTGGCCATGGCATGTTGGCTGCAGTGAGTTGTCCTATTCAGGGCTAGTACCTCTTCTTCTTCTTCTAGTATCACTAACCTCCAGTTGTCTGAGAGAAATGGGGCTCCTACCCCCTTCTGCCCTTCTGGTAAGTAAAAATGTAAACCTGAAATAATGACATTCCTGTTCTATTGCTTTCTTCTGGCCATACAGCAAGTAGAGATCATATTGGAGATATCAGTTCTTTATTGTGGATGTGTGGGGCGGCAGCGTATAGAGATGCCCAATTTACAATATACAGCAGCTAACATATGGATTAAATTTGCAAGAAAAAAAAAGATCCCCAGAGACCACAAGATGGCACTGATTTGCTATACTACCACCAGGTTCTGAGTTTTATTGAAATCAAATAATTTATCAGGGAATATATGTATGTATGTATGTATGTATGTATGTAGGTAGGTAGGTAGGTATGTATGTAGGTATGTAGGTAGGTAGGTAGGTAGGTAGGTAGGTAGGTAGGTAGGTAGGTAGGTAGATAGATAGATAGATAGATAGATAGATAGATAGATAGATAGATAGATAGATAGATAGATAGATAGATAGATAGATAGATAGATAGATAGATAGATACCGGTAGATAGATGAAGAGAGAGAGAGGAAGAGAGAGAGAGGGAGAGGGAGGGAGGACGAGAGAGAGAGGGAGGGAGGGAGGGGGAGGGAGGGAGGAAGAGAGGGAGAGGGAGAGAGGGAGGGGGATGGGTGGAGGGAGGGAGGGAGAGAGAGAGACATTGATTTAGATGAAAGGAATTATCCTTATTCACAACCTGGTATATTTTATTTTATTTTATTTATATATATGAAATTTAGTGACCACCTCTTTCACACACACTTTGTGCGTAAAAAACTGAATTGTATATGATCACTGAGCTTGTGCCGTGGTATAAAGAACAGAAGTGTCCAGAGTAAAAATAAATAAATAAATTTTAACATAAATGTAAAGATTCCCGAACACATACAGTATGTGCTAGTCGTTTCCGGCTCTAGGGGGCGGTGCTCATCTCGGTTTCAAAGCCAAAGAGCCAGTGCTGTCCGAAGACGTCTCTGTGATCATGTCTCTGTGGTCATGACTAAACACCGAAGACGCACAGAATGCTGTTACCTTCCCACCAAAGGTGGTTCCTATTTTTCTACTTGCATTTTTACGTGCTTTTGAACTGCTAGGTTGGAAGAATTTTAACATAGCTTCTGTCTATAATATTTACCCATTTAAAGGGAATCTGGATCCCAACACAAAGTCTCCTTACTTCCTTGCCCCACAGGTACTCCTTGACCTAGAACCTGTCAGCTTAGAGACCTTTTGAAGTTATGACAGATCCCCCAAAATGGGATTTATAACCCAGTTTTGAAGTTCCAACATCTGCCTTCCACCCCAGCATGTGACTGCGTTTTGGATGCTCAGGAACTGACTCACATTTGTGGCCATTTATAGCACATGATTGTCATGTGATTGCAATTCATGATGTTTTTGCCAAAAACTTGTTCACTTCTGCTTTCCAGCAAACAATGCATTCACTTAATGACTGCAGCATTTGCTTAACCACCATTGCAATCAATCAATCAATCAATCAATCAATGATTGGTGATATGGTGACCCATTTTGCAGCCAACATGACATACCACTGAAATTGTGGACTCAATTACAGTCATAAATTAAGGATTATTTATATGGGGATTATTACAGCAATTTATTGGAGGCATTGGGAGAAAATATTAAAGCATATTAAATTTAATCTCTCTTTCTCCAAAGGGCTCCCTTTGCCTTTTAAAAGAATGAATCCTTTTCTCCATCTAGGTGTGGAGGTAATTTCCTGGGCTTATGTGCTAAAACCCATGGCTGAGAAAAAAAAGTATATTCGAATTAAATACTGTACAGCATTTAGACTGGCAGGGAAGCTGAGATATTGTGACTGCTGCCTGGCAAATTACAACAATTCTATTCTTGGTAAAGAGAAGCAAACCTGGTTTTTGTCACCTTACTTTTCAGATACATATTCCTTGTTCCATTATACAATCTATTTAACATGTGCAGGAAGTCATTCAGTTTCTCAGCTACCGTTTTCATACAAACTTATATTTACATATTTACGTCTTCAACCAAGACATCTCTAATATCATCACAAGCATTCCTTATGCATTTAAGTAGCCAAGTGGACATTGTATATCCTTGTCATTGATTAGGAGACTGGAGACTTAAAACATATGAAGAACGGTTGCAGGAACTGGGTATATCAAGTTTAATGAAAAGAAGGACTAGGGGAGACATGATAGCAGTCTTCTGATATCTCAGGGGTTGCCACAAAGAAGAATCAGGCAAGCTATTCTCCAATGCACCTGAGGGTAGGACAAGAAGCAATGGGTCGAAACTAATCAAGGAGAGAAGGAAATTATAACTGAGGAGAAATTTCCTGTCAGTTAGGACAATTAATCAGTGGAACAGCTTGCCTCCAGAAATTGTGAATGACCCAACACTGGAATTCTTTAAGAAGATATTGGGTAGCCATTTGTCTGAAATGGTATAAGGTTCCTGCCTAGGCAGGGGGTTGGACTAGAAGACCTCCAAGCTCCCTTCCAACTCTGCTATTGTATTATGTGCCATCAATTTTTTTGAATCCTAGTACCCTTATAGATAGATTTTCTCCATAAGAATCTAGCACATTTAACCGTTATGTGTTGCCATTATACTTTGATCTACCATGAATCTGATTGAGACCTTGCAAAAGTACTCCGTTGTATAAAGGCTCAGGGATTTTTTTGGTTTGCTTCAATTATAGACATTAAATCATAATCTAATCATGGCAATAAGCAATCACTGCAAATATCAAACACAAATGCAAATATGAACATCATAAGAACCCATTAAGGAGTTAATATTAAATACTTGATAGTTATTACTATCTATTACTGTGATAGTTATTCTATCATTGGCAACTGAAATAGGCCGAAAATAATGTTCTCAGTATTTGCTACCGAATAAACTCCACAAAAGGGTCTGGAGGCTGCATGGAGTTCATGAGCTGCAGCCTATTGATACTGCTTTAGTTTAGTTTTTAAATGAATGCAACATGGAACATGATCATGATGGTTATCACAATGGTGGGAAATTTAAGGAAGCTCTCTTTGTTGACAGTTCTACTTAAAGTCCTGCATTAAGAGCTCTTAAAGAGAACTACAGTTCTAGAAATTATCATTCCAAGGTACCCAAACTGTGTCAGTTTAAAGATGATCAGAAAGTATGAAAACGAGATTTTAGTGCTGCACAAGCTGCAGGTGAATTTCAGGGAGAATTTTCTTCCTGAAAGAAGGACAATAACACACTCAGAAATAATGGACCTGAAGCTGGAGCACACCAGACGGTAGTGTGCTTGCTTCTCTTAGCATCTTTCTTATTTTTTCCCAGCAGCCTCCTCCCCCACAAACACTTTTCTTCCAGGAGTCATTTAAAAACTCAGCACATCAGGACGGTCATAACAAATATACTTATGTCCATTAACAATTGCCAAGAGCGTAGCAGAGGAATAGGGCAGATCTATCAATTACCCGAGTGGAAAGCAAACCTGCTTTCTGTGATAACAGCCTTCTCCTTTAGTCTGTCACCCGGGACAGCAAAAACATCTCTTCTCCTGAAAAGGTTTAACCTGCTTTCCCCCACTGGTAGAAAGCTGCCTGCAGGCCTCCAGGGATGCCGCTATTGTGAAAGCTGTTGCAAAGAGCTTGCTGGAGATGGAAGAAAAAGGTTTTTCGATAGGAGTTGGGGTTTATTTTTTGCACATCCTTATTGATGTGGCCCTCATCATCAACCATTTGGACATTCATATCCACATATTGGGTGTTCTCCACAAACCCTATTCAAATGGTACTACAGATGGGTGTATAACTAATAAAGAGTGAGCAGTGACTTCCCCCTCTAGATCATGCAGGTGGTGTCACTGAAGACCTGGTACAGCATGGTTGTCTGCAGCAGAGACTCTTTGCAGAGGAGAATTCACTATCAGATAGCACACGTGTGTGTGTGTGGGGGGCATGGTAACCTAGTGGTGAAGATACTTGCCTCCCACTTGGAAGGCTGAGATTCAATCCTAGGTTGGCAGCAGATATTTCTTTCCTAGGCTGCAAAGAAAAAAATATATGCTGTGAACTCTATGTGGCGTCAGGAAGGGCATCCAGCCAGTAAACGCTCAGCTTCAGCCAGTCATCCTGACTCTACCCCAAATTAAGGATTACAGAGTCGTAAAAAAGGAGTTTTATATATCCATCCATCCATCCATCCATCCATCCATCCATCCATCCATCCATCCATCCATCCAAATAGAACAGAACAGAACGAAACAGAACAGAACAGAATATAATTCTTTATTGGCCAAGTGTGATTGGACAAACAAGGAATTTGTCTTTGGTGCAGATGCTCTCAGTGTACTTCCTCTCTCTCTCCCTCTCTCTCCCTCTCCCCCCCCCCCCCTCATCTATTTCTATCTAACAGTAGACACTGGCCATCTCACTAAATGACTCTTCTTTATTTTAAAAATAAACTGTCTCTGTTCATTCTCAATTTCTCCACTCGCGTATCATTATAATTGATTTCTCATGTTGGAGAGGCCAGTCACCCCAGACATGTTTATTGACCTGAAGTCATCAAAATTACATATTCCCTTGGCATTATCTGTTCATCAAGAGATGTGGAATAAAGATGGAAGTGTTGAGTCTTCTCAACTGTGCCAAATGTAGGAGAAAGAAAGCAGCATGGCCAGTCATTGGCTGCATTCAGGAAACATGCCAACCATACCACACTAAGCCACAGAACCAAACAAGATGCAAAATTATGAGGCTTTACAATACTATGGATTGATTACTGACAATCCTTGTTATATGAATGCAATCATTCAATATATTACGGTTGAACACATATTTCCCGATATAGTTGCTGTGTTTTTAAACTATTCCTACCACAAGGAGACCTCAATTTATGATTGGTTGTTTAGTGACTGTTCAAAGAAACAGCTGCCTTAGAAAGGGTGCTTTAAGACTTGTAAAACACTTCCGGCCATCACAAAACATTGTGTCTATCACCCTCTGTTACATGACCATGATCTGGGTATATGGCAATCTGTTCCCTCTTATGGTCAATTGCCAAGTACCTCACAATCATGTGATCAACATATGCAACCTTCTCTGCTGGCTTCCCCAGAAAATCAATGGGAAAGCCATCAGGGAAAGTTACAAGCTGCTGTCCCCTGCCAAAAGGGCTCCTTTTCATCTCTGGAGGCTGACTGAAAGAGTTGCCTATCAAGGAAGCTGAATTCCTTCATTGGGGAAGAGAATCCATTCATCTTGATGCTTTGAGCTCCATTTGTGCACCCTGCCAAAGGAGTTCTCTTCTAATTATGGAGGAGAGATTACATCAGGGGTGAAATGCTACTGGTTCTGGCCAGTTAACCAGAACCGGTAGTAAACAATTGCTACCGTTTGCCTGAACCGGTAGTAAAAAAATGCTTAACAAAGTAAAAAAATGTTCCAATGATCAGCTGTGCTGTGTGGTGGTAGGAACTTTTTTTTTTAACTTTTTCTTAGCATTTGGGGTCCATTTTGCTCCTAGGAGGCTTCCCTGAGTCCTGCTAGGCCAAAAATGGGGGGAGGGTGGGGTGCTGTGGAAGAAAAAAGGAAAGAAAGAAAGAATGAAAGAAAGAGAGAGAGGAAGAGAGGGAGAGAGCGAGCAAGAGGGAGAGAGAGAGCGAGAGGGAGGGAGGGAAAAAGGAGAGGGAGGAAGGACCACAAACCTGGCACTAGATGTAGCTTCAGAGGATACTTTGAAATAGCACAACTCTTTGTGTTTTGACCCCCCGTCACATGACTACATAGCCATGCCCACCCAGTCACATGACCACCACCAAGCCACGCCCACAGAACTGGTAGGAAACATTTCACCACTGGATTACAACCTTCCACCAGGTGCAAAAATGGAATTCAGGTCCTGAAGACATGACCTCTGTTCCATCATCCTGCTTAAGGCAGTTCCTTCCACGCATGGAGGGGAATTGACTGGCAGCTCTTTCCAGCCCCTAGAAACAAGAAAGCACTGAAATCAAAGCAGAGATTAGAGCGATAGTATCATTTTAGGAGTATGGGATGCCTCACAGGTATAAAGGAGGCCCTGGGAGGTCTGGTGCAGGTCATGAGTGAATGTCTCTCTCATTTTTATGGGTAAACATTATCCTTGGATTTCAGTGGAGTGGAGGGGGCAGTTCCTGAACAGAGCCTCTCAAGGTCTCTCCCTCCCCCAAGGCATTCCTTGCTCCTCATCTGGGATTCTGTTTGCTTAATGACCTGTATTTAACAACTGCAACCAGGAGTGCTGTGATTGCAGTCATTGAGTGAAGCAGTCAAGTAGGCAATCAGGTGAGATAGCAACTAAAGTGAATATTTTATTGATGTGAACACTAGGGCTTAATTAATTAATTAATTAATTAAATCAAATTTATATACCGCCCTATCTCCCTGATGGGACTCAGGGCGGTGCACAGAAGAAATAAAAACACAATACATACAGTCACAATATAAAATAGAATTAAATTTAGTAAATTGCACTAAAAATGATTAAAAACTATTTAAAAGCGTTATATTAAAATTAGATCATTAAAAACTATGTCAGGCCGGCCATGTGAAATAAATGTGTTTTAAGCGCCCGGCGGAAGAGGCGTAGGTCCGTGATGGTGCGAAGGTCGGGGGGCAGGTCATTCTAGAGGGCAGGGCCTGCCACAGAGAAGGCCCTCCCCCTGGGGGTCGCCAGCCGGCATTGTCCGGCAGACAGCACCCTGAGGAGGCCCTCTCTGTGGGAGCGGACAGGTCGAAGGGAGGTATGTGGTAGGAGGCGGTCCCACAGATAACCAGGTCCCATGCCATGGAGCGCTTTGAAGATGGTTACTAGCACCTTGAAGCGCACCCGGAAGGCCACAGGCAGCCAGTGCAGCTCGTGCAGGAGAAGTATTACATGGGAGTATCTTGAAACTCCCATAATCCCCTGCGCGGCCGCATTCTGTACTAGCTGGAGCCTCCGGGTGCACCTCAAGGGGAGCCCCATGTAGAGAGCATTGCAGTAGTCCAGGCAGGAGATGACAAGGGCTTGAGTGACCGAGCGTAGGGCGTCTCGATCTAGAAAGGGGCGCAACTGGCATATCAGGTAAACCTGATAAAATGCCCCCTTGGCCACGGCTGTCACATGGTCGTCCAAAGACAGACGAGAATCCAGGAGGATGCCCAAGTTGTGGGCCCTTTCCGCAGGGGCTAATGACTCGCCCCCAATAGCCAGAGATGGAACCAACTGGCTATATCGAGACGCCGGGAACCATAGCCACTCGGTCTTGGACGGGTTGAGTCGAAGCTTGTTCCTCCCCATCCAGACCCGCATGGCCTCAAGACACCGGGACATCACTTCAACAGCATCATTGGGGTGGTCAGGGGTAGAAATGTACAGCTGAGTATCATCAGTGTACTGATGGCACTCTACCCCAAAACCACGGATGATCTCGCCCAGCAGCTTCATATAGGTGTTGAACAGGAGAGGCAAGAGGACCGACCCCTGAGGCACCCCACAGATGAGGGGCCTTGACGTCGACCTCTGCCCCCCTGCCAACACAAATTGTGACTGGCCAGAGAGGTAGGAGGAGAACCACTGCAAAACGGTGCCTCCCAGCCCCAAACCCATGGTCGATGGTATCGAAAGCCGCTGAGAGGTCTAATAGGACCAGGATAGAGGAATGGCCTCTATCCCGAGCCCTCCAGAGATCATCTACCAACGCAACCAATGCCGTCTCTGTGCTGTACCCAGGTCAGAAGCCGGACTGGCGGGGGTCTAGATAAACAGTTTCCTCCTGGTGCTGGGGGAACTGTTGTGCCACCACACTCTCTACAACCTTTGCAAGAAAACGAAGGTTGGAGACCGGACGATAATTAGCCAACACTGCTGGGTCCGGGGAAGGCTTCTTGAGGAGGGGTCTCACCACTCCCTCTTTCAAGACGGCTGGTAGAAACCCCTCACTCAAAGAAGCATTCACTATTGCCAGGAGCCAGCCCCGTGTGACCTCCCGGGAGGCCAGTACAAGCCAGGAGGGACACGGGTCCAATAAACATGTGGTGGCATTCAGTCGTCCCAGCAACCTGTCCATGTCATCTGGAGTCACAAGGTCGGACTCTTCCCACAAAACGATCTCAAGACCTGCCTCCGCCCGCCCGCCAGGGCTAACCTCATTAGAAGCCAGTTCGTCCTGGATCTGAGTGATTTTATCCTGCAGATAACACCCAAATTCCAATGCCCCTATCAATCATGAATTTTCCCGACATAGTCAATAACCTGTAAAAGGCCTAGTCTGCAACTAAGAAAAGAGTCATTTCTAAGTCACAGCTAAGAGTGGAGTAATCCCTAGGTACATGATTTAAACTCCCATGAGAGAAAAATAGAGATTCATTTAGAATTCACCCTCTATTCACCATTTAAAATAACTGTGGTGCAAGCTAAACTTTGAAACTAGAATATGCTTTGCTAGGCTAAAAAGCAAAGCTGGGAGACTTTTGTAACAGCAAATGCTAGGTTGGGTCTACACATTGTGGTTTATAACCTGTATGAGTTAATGGATTTGTGTGATAAACTATGATTTATTCAGCAAGCCATGGTTAAGTTTGATGTGAAAATAAAGTCTGTGTGTGTGTGCGCGTGTGTGTATAGATGGATGGATGGATAGATGTTGTTGTTGTTAGTTGCAAAGTCGTATCCGACTCATCGCAACCCCATGGACAGCGTTCCTCCAGCTCAAAAACCTAACACACACACACACATATGTACATGTACATGTACAAGTTGTTGGATAGCCATTTGTCTGAAATGGTATAGGATTTCCTGCCTAGGCAGGGAGTTGGACTAGAAGACCTCCAAGGTCCCTTCCAACTCTGCTATTGTATGTATGTGTGTATGTGTATGTAGATGGACAAGCACACAGTCACACACACACAAACACACACAAACACACACACACACTGCTAACTATAAAAACAATTTTGAGACTAGGACATATTTTGGTCCCTTTTCTATTGAAAATTAATATTTTATTCACATTTCACAAGCAATCCAAACATGTAATGCTCGCTTTGGATGAAGCCAAACTATGAATCAATGAAACCAGCTCTGTTCTTAAGTGAGAATGACCCAGACAAACCCTGACAGCTGAGAGGTTACATCTTGTTCTTGGCTGGAGATCTTTACATGACATTCTCTGTTGTTTTTATTCTACCTCAAGCAGACATTTTTGTGTGAGAGAACATTACCTAATGCATAGGAGGGCAAAAACAGCTCTCTATTTTAATTTCAGAAAATGTTTCTTGCCTTTTCCCTAGCCAGCTTAGCTCTAGCTCAAGATAACAAAACAATGAACATATTGCTTCTTCTTCATTTCATGCAATTTTGAGCATTGTCAAGAAATCCAATCATTTCCCTTTCACACCCTGCTATTCCCACAGCTAAGGAGAGAGCTGTGTGCCTGGCAGAACAAAATCTCTGGAGGACTCCCCCCCCCCCAGAAAAGACAACAACTGCCAGAGATTTCCAAAGAAACTGCAGCAAAAGTCTGATTGTGTTGGGATAAGCCAAAGTGTGGAAGTTTACATTCATGCAGGAGAGATCTATGCAAGAGCAGTGGTGGCGCAGTGGTTAGAATGCAGCATTGCAGCCTATTTCTGTTGACTGCCAGCAGTTCGATTCTCACCGGCTCAACAGGTTGACTCAGCCTTCCATCCTTTGGAGGTCAGTAACATGAAGATCCAGTTTATTGGAGGCAATATGCTGACTCTGTAAACACCCTTAGAGAGGGCTGTAAAGCACTGTGAAGTGTTATGTCAGGGCTCCAAGTAACACCCCCAACGAAACAGGACTCCGAGGCTTAAAGTTCCTCAAAGTTCCATTTTATTAGAGATGTCATATTGGCACATCGGGGAAAACCAGAATCTGAAAGTTTCCAGGTTTTCTCCACCCAAATGAAAGTCCAACTCTCTTCCCCTGCACCCACATGTCCCCTCGCCCAATCAGACACCGTCCCAAATGGACATGCCTCCCAGTCACAGGGCTCCAGGTGCAGGGCAAGGTGTCCTTGACTCTCTGAGAAAAGAACTTTATTTTGACTATATTTCTCCCATGCTCCATATAACCCCCCCTCTCATTTTCCCACAGCATGAAATGTGGCAGGCCTGAAGGCCCAATGCAAAAGATGGCTTCCAGGCCTGACACAGTATATAGGACTAAGTGCTGCTCATAACATTTTGAAGAGGGAATAGAATAGATTACTATTTGTCCTTTTTTTCAGAATTCCATAGCTTAAAATTGATTGCAAGTTCAGGGGTCATGAAAGGGAAGCCAGTGGGTTGTACGTATTTGGTTGAGAAGATCTAGGAGAAAGTCAAGCTGTGCTAAGAACACAACAATAAATTCTAGCTCCATTCTTTTTTTTTCTACACTCTTTTTTCACACCCTCTCACTGGGGAGGGTGTCAGAATGAAGGAGGGAAGAAAACAAAGCTGCTAGCAGGAGACTTAGGAGGAGAAATAGTCTCTGGGAGGAAGACTTAAAAGGAAACTTGACATTGTATGAACACCTGGAATGTGTTATAAATACCTGTTGTAAATTGCCTTACTGTAAATAGTTTTTCAAAAAATCACGAAAGGCTCCACTGTCTTGTTTTCTATGTCAATTGCCTTCCTTGCCAGAACCCAACACATCTCGAGTTTGACACACTGTCATGACCATGGCCCCCAGCATAGAGCAGAAATAGTGGAATAGTGTTTTCCACACCTGGAATAGTGTTTTCTTATGTATTGTTTAGGACAGGGGTGGTATACACTTACCTTCCTTACCAGTTCGCAAACGTGAGCACATTGGTGCTCGCTTCACTCACGCGCAGCACCTCTGCACATGCACAGATCCTTCTGCACATGCGTTTTTGGCAAAAAAATTGGCCTAAATGGGATGCCGTAGAGCCAGATGTGGGCGGGCGGAGCCACCCATGATTTCCGCTACTGGTTGGCGATCCGTTCCGAACCGGTGCAATACCGCCTCTGGTTGGAAAGCACCCAAAAAATTACATACTTTTGCCTCTAGACTTTTTAAAATAACTAATGACATACACACGACTGTCAGAATTTGATAACTCCTTATATGGGGTGAGGGGAAGAGCGGAGGAAAGAGACTTATGAATGATGTGGTATGCTTTTCTGAAGGTAGCTGAGAAAGGCATGCAATCCCAGTGACTGCTTTCTTCTGATTACGTAACTGGCAATTTGTATCCTGACTACGATGAAGTCATTCTTATGGAAACTGAGTATGTACATACAGTACATACAAGTATGTAAATACAATGTTTTGGTCACCATGACGTAAAAAAGATGTTGAGATTCTAGAAAGAGTGCAGAGAAGAGCAGTGAAGATGATTAGGATCCTAAAGCATATGATGAATGGTTGCAGGGATTGCAGGAATCTAGTCCAGTGATGGCGAACTTGTTTTGCCTCGGGTGCCAAAAGCACACACGTGTGTGCTGTCGCATGCCCATGTGTGCCAACCCCATTATTTAATGCCCCCATGCCATGCACCCTGTGCATGCGTGCATGCCCCCCCTTTGCATTGTGCATATGTGCACAATTTTCTTGGAGCCTGGGGAGGGAGAAAATGGCCTCCCCTGCCCCCCTGTAGGCCCTCCGGAGCCCGGAAATGGAGGCCATTCCCGAACTTCTGGTTTGTGCTTTGGGCAGGTTTTTTTTGCCTTCCGGAGGCTTCAGAAAAGCTTCTGGAGGGGGAAAATGGCCAAAAATCAAGGCCAAAAATCAATTTATATTTATTTATATTTTATTAAATTTATACCCCGCCCTTCTCCAAACGGACCCAGGGCGGCGCACAGGAATACTAAAAATACATACAAAACATATAAAAATTTTTAAAAACTTATTCTAATAAAATCCTGTGCTAAAAACCAAATTAAAATCCCAAAATTTAAAACTATCTAAAAGTCAGTAATGGAGGTTACGCTAGACCGGCTAGATGGAACAGATGTGTCTTTAGACATTTGCGGAAGAGGCGGAGGTTGGAGATGGTGCGAAGTTCAGGGGGTAAGTCGTTCCAAAGGGCTGGGCCCGCCACAGAGAAGGCTCTTCCCCTGGGTGTCGCCAGTTGGCACTGTCCAGCCGACGGCACCCTGAGGAGGCCCTCTCTGTGGGAGCGTATCGGTCTGAGGGATGTATGGGGCAGGAGGCGGTCTCGCATATAACTAGGCCCCGAGCCATGGAGCGCTTTAAAGATAGTCGTCAGAACCTTGAAGCGCACCCGAAAGACCACAGGAAGCCAGTGCAGCTCACGCAGGATTGGTGTTATGTGGGAGCGTCTAGGCGCTCCCATAATCACTCGCGCGGCTGCATTCTGGACTAACTGCAGCTTTCGGGTGCACTTCAAGGGAAGCCCCATGTAGACAGCATTACAGTAGTCGAGTCGAGAGGTGACGAGTGCTTGAGTGACTGTGCGTAAGGCATCCCGGTCCAGTAAGAGGCGCAGTTGGCGCATCAGGCGTACCTGATGGAACGCCCCCCTGGCCACGGCTGCCACATGGTCCTCCATAGACAGCCGGGAGTCTAGGAGGACACCCAAATTGCGCGCCCTCTCCACGGGGGCCGGTGTTTCGCCCCCAATGGCCAGAGTTGGAATAATCTGGCTGAACCGGGGTGCCGGAAGCCACAGCCACTCAGTCTTGGATGGGTTGAGCTTGAGTTTGTTACTACCCATCCAGATCCGTACGGCCTCCAAGCACCGGGACATAACCTCGATGGCATCGTTGGGGTGGTCTGGGGTGGATATGTACAGCTGAGTATCGTCAGTGTACAGATGATATCCTACCCCAAAACCACGGATGATCTCAAGGCTGAAAATCAGCTGTCCAGCATGCGCATGACTTGCGTGCCCTCAGAAATGGCTCTGTGTGCCACCTGTGGCACACGTGCCATAGGTTTGTCATCACAGATTTAGTCTAACAAAAAGAAGGGCCATGTGTGACATGCTAGCAGTCTTCCAATATTTGAAGGCCTGTCACAGAGAAGATTCTTCACAGCAGGGCAGGAGAAGCAGTAATCGATGGGATCTTTTGACAGTATAAGTATAATCTTTATTGTCATAGTACTTACATACAATGAAATTGGTTGAAATTGAAAGGCCAATCCAACCTCGAGTTAAGGAGAAATTTCCTGTCAGTGAAAACAATTAATCAGTGGAACAGCTTGCCTTCAGAAATTGTGGATGCTCAATCAATAGAGGTTTTAAGACGAGTCATTTGTCCAGAATAGTATAGGTTATTCTGCTCGAACAGTGGTTGGACTAGAAGATCTCCATGGACTCTCCCAAATATGTTATTCTACATTCTGCATTCTAATCACATGTGGTGACTGAGGCTAACTGGCTGAAAATATATAAGCCTCAGAAAAAGGACACTTGAAGAAACATTGATTTAAAAAATCCAGTTTTTATCACAGTTCAAACCAATTTCATGTGTATATAAAGTCAGATTATATATATTGCTATGTTTATTATCTTAACATAAAATCAATCTTATTGGCTTATTTCTTTGAATGCTGCCACTACTAAATATAATTTTCTTTCTGGAAGTTATGGTGAGTTGCGTTGTGCCATTTTGTACTGTAGGAGAAAAGGCTTTCGTGATTAAATATTTCTCAACTCTCTTGAAATTATCTATGAGATATTATTTTTCCATATGTAGCTCACTATAACCCAGACATGAATGGAAAACACATCAGTGATATATAGGTTGTTTTTTGCATCCTATTTATTGAAAGACCCCTCCAGTATTTGAGGGGCTGTCTCAGAGATGAGGGGTTGACTTAATTTTAAAGTACCTGAGGGCAGGACAAGAAACAACTGAGGGGGAGGTGGGGGCCACAGGGGAAGTTTGTTAAAGAGAGATCCTACCCAGTGGTGGGATTCAAATTTTTTTACTACCGGTTCTGTGGGCGTGGCTTGGTGGGCGTGGCATGGCTTGGTGGGCATGGCTTGGTGGGCACAGCAGGGGGAGGATACTGTAAAATCTCCATTCCCTCCCTACTCTAGGGGAAGGTTACTGAAAAATCCTCATTCCCTCCTGATCCCCTGGGACTTGGGAGACAGAGAATAGATGGGGGTGGGGCCAGTCCGAGGTGGCATTTACCCATTCTTTGAGCTACTCAATATTTCTGCTACCGGTTCCCCAGAACTGGTCAAAACCTGCTGAATGCCACATCTGATTCTACTTGGAACTAAGGAGAAATTTTCTGATAGTGGGAGCAGTTAATCAATGGAAAAGCTTGCCTCCCAGACTTATGGATGCGCCATCATTGGAAGTTTCCATGAAAAGATAGGACATTCATTTCTCTGGATTGGTATAAGGATCCCTGCCTGGCAAGGGGGTTGGACTAGAAGACCTCCAAGATCCCTTCCACCCCTCTGAATCGGTGAATCTAGAATCTTTCTGTCCTATCTTTTTGACTCAAAGAATCTCCCAGGATCTGGTTCAATCAAGGTGACTTAGAAGAATTAAAAATCTACCATACAGTGTCCTGATACAATCAGCAAGCTTTCTCAAAGAAATACAGAGAGCATTGTTTATAGATTTAATTAAATGCTGCATATGAAAGTTTCATTTTTGTTTATTTGAGATATTTATAACCTGCCTTTCCTCCAAAGGTTCAAGGCAGTTTCCAAAGGGATCCCCATTCATTTAATCCACACAATGCGATCGGAATGAGATGGGTGAGAATGGCTGGTTCAAATTTATCTAGTCAATTTTCTTGATGGAGGATGAACTTGAACCTGGGTCTATTCAGCCATTGTCCAATACTTTAATCATGACACCAGAGTGGCTCTCAAAACTTGCTAATCTGATTTGTGCCCAGGACCCTGCTAATGTGTTCACATAAATATATTTAGCTTTAAATATTTTATCATGCTGAGCCATCAAATATTAAAGAAGCAACCCAAAATGGGAATGAACACAGAGGAGCCTTTTTTCTGTCAGAACTTTGCAGGCAATTAGAGGAAAGAGGAAAAGCAAGAAGAGGACAATCATATCAATCTTTATCTCCAGCCAGCTGGTAGGACTCCATCTTCAGCAACAACAACACTGGTCCCTGGTCACAAATTAAATGAAACACTTCCAAACAATTGTGGCTTTAACGCTATTCTCTGCTGTGTGACATGTTTAAGGAGATTTTTATTTATTGAACAATTAAATGGATGCAGTAAATAGCAGGGCTCATCCTTTGGATACCAGACCACCAGTCATCCAAGAGACAAGTAGAACTACTAAATATGATGAACATTCTACATGATTCTGAAGTCTATGAGCTTTGGGTCTCAGCTGGAAGATGACATTGTCATAGGGGAGTGGAGGCTAAAACATATAAAGAACAATTGCAGAAACTGGGTATGTCTAGTTTAATGAAAAGAAAAACTAGAGATGACAGGATAGCAGTGTTCCAATATTTGAGGGCTTGCCACAAAGAAGATGAGTCCTATTCTCCAAAGCATCCAAAGAAAGAAAAGAAGCAATGGGTGGAAATTAATTGAGAGAAGCAACCTAGAACTAAGGAGAAATTTCCTAAAGGTGACAATTAACCAGTGGAATGGCTTGCCTCCCGAATTTTTGGGTGTTCCATCACTGGAAGCTTTTAAGAAGAGATTGGACAACAAATTGTCTGAAATGGTATAGGGTTTCCTGCTTGAGCAAGGGGTTGAAATAGAAGACCTCCAAGGTCCCTTCTGAATAACTCTGTTATTCTGTTATTCCAAGATTCACCATAAATTGGCCAGGTGGGGTCAAGTTATTCAGCCCAAGTTATTGGTCCATTTCACAAATGTGTTGGGACTATAGCTCCCACATTCTGCCTTTCCAGCATTTTGGGAACACTATAATCCAAACACAGCTGGAAAGCATCAGAGTGAGAAGACAAGTTCCCCAGATATTAATCCTTAAGGAAATATGTTTATTAAATTTGTTTATTAAATTTGTATACCGCCCTTCTCCCTTGCGGGACTCAGGGCGGTGAAATAGATTCTGTTCTTTAGTTGTCACCTTTTTTCCCCCCATTCTCAAGATTCAAAGCTAGGAGATATTTTTAGCAGTGGCATAAAAGATAGAGAAAAACAGTTTGCATCTGCATTCTTCAACATTCTCTTCTATAAATCCATATTGGTACAGGGGCTTGGCCTGACAAAACTGATTTTTGAGCTGCTTTGGTATAACGGTTAGGGTATTGGTCTAAGACTTAGAAAGCCCCAGTTCAAGTCCATAAGTCATGAAAACTGATACAATTTAAATAATAATACTCGTTCCAGGAGTTCAATTCTCAGCGGCTCCAGGTTGTCTCAGCCTTCCATCCTTCTGAGGTCGGTAAAATGAGGACCCAGATTGCTGGAGGCAATACTCTGATTCTGTAAACCACTTAGAGAGGGCTATAAAGCACTGTGAAGTGGTATATAAGTCTAAGTGCTATTGCTATTGAAATAATGTACAAAATGTGTAATATCACAGACAAAATACATATGTAAATCACAGCTGCATACAGGACAGGATATATCTTTTGAGCATGAGCACAACAATACATGCAAAATTTAGTATGACTGTTTAAAATGTTCCAAGAGTAAAACAGAATATTGACAAGTCACAAAATGAGAAATGGAGATAAACTAAAAGGGGTTCATTTTTTGAAATGAGAAACTAGAAGAAGCTGAAATATTTATATTGGCCAACCCTTTTAGAGGGAGAAAGTGCTAATGAATCTCCCATAACTGGTCTTTCCCAGTAATTCCTCTGCTCATTTCTGATGGGGATGTCCAATTGCTTTAAAACAAATGAGCACTTGTGAATTTTTTTTAAAAAAGTACTTGGGCAGCATTCAGTCTATTTTATCCCTACTTGTCTAAAGAAGATTTTTCATAATTACTTGACCATGCAATCTCAATTCATTTATGTGTTAAATTATATTTAGCGATATTTCCCTTCCTCTTTGTCTAGCTCATGTTTTTAAATATTTAGCTTACTAGTTCCAAATCCTTTTCCAGAGGCATTTTTCTCCCCCCCCCCTGCAAAACAATAAAGTAGCAATACTCTGATGTGACAGAGAGATGTGACAGATGATTTTTTTTGTTTTTATATATCAATTGTGACATGCATAAAATGGCAGAACTTGTGTTGCAATTGCACTACCCTGCTTTTGTTATTTTAAAGTTCTGGATATTGTGGATATCTTTATCCTGTTCTAAGCTTTGCAGAATTGTGTTTGTCATTTAACAGAATGGCATGAGTGTTAGATCCATCCATCCATCCATCCATCCATCCATCCATCCATCCACCCACCCACCCACCCACCCACCCACCCACCCACCCACCCACCCACCCACCCACCCACCCACCCACCCACCCACCCATCCATCCATCCATCCATCCATCCATCCATCCACCCATCCATCTTTCCATCCATTCATCCATTTGCCTTATATACATCCAAAAGAGTGACTTTGTTTCTCATCAAGGTAATTAATTTAATTTAATTTATTTAGATTTATAGAACTGCCCTTCTCCATTGAAATGGACCCAGGGCGGTGGGTAGAGTCAAGTGATTTCCAAAGTCTTGGATGAAATTCAGAACATCCAGAGATACATGAATTAGATGGCACCCAAAAATAATCTGCTGAGAGAATGTCTATGGTGTGAAGCTCCCAGAAGACAATCTAATTAATTTACGAGCCTCGAGACAAAGTTCAAAACAAATCCCATCATTTATTAGGATCGACATTCTGGCTTGAGCTCCGGTGGAGCCAAAACTGCTTTCACTTCATTGTGTTTGAACTTTACCCCTGTATCCCCCTCCCCTCTGCCTGGTAATAAATCATGTTAGCCAATTAGCAGCGCAATTGAATCTATCCATGCGCATTACAGGCCAGCTTGGAATTCCCCTCTGACCACAAAAATGCCTGGAATTCTCATTTCTCTATGTCAACTCGATAAGAGTCATGGTGATGCTTTTGCGAGTTGACATATGGCAGGGAAGACTTAGGAAGAAGATCAAGCAGAGGAAGTCCCATGGCAAGACAAGACACTGTATGGGATAAACCACTGAAAGATAGCTGAGGTGGCTGACATTGGAAAATCATCTCAATGGCTGAAAAGAGCTGGACTAAAAGGACAACACTGAGGCACTGATCGTAGCTGCACAAGAAGAGGCACTAAGAACCGGATCAATTGAAGAGCAGAGGTCTAGACAGAACTCAAGTGCAGACTACGCAACGAGGCCTCAAATATCCAACACAGGGTGGTAGAATGTAAGATGGGCTGAAACACCAAACACTGAATGCCACAACAAAGTAGCTGGCATTGTATACAGAAACACCTCACATATAAGCTAGACCCATGATGGCGAACCTTTGGCATGCGTGCTACAGGTGGCATGGGGAGCCATTTCTGAGGGCAGGCGAGATGTTGGCCTGTCAGCTCCAGCGCCCATGCATGTGCTGGCCAGCTGATTTTTGTCCTTGATTTTTGTCCTTGATTTTTGGCGTTGATTTTTGGCCTTGATTTTCGCTCTCCGGAGGCTTTCCTGTTCTGGAAGTGACTTCCAGTTTGTGCATTGGGCTATTTTTTGCCCTCCAGAGGGAGAAAAACGGCCCAACGGGCAACCCGGAAATCTTCTCCCAAACTTCTGGTTTGCTTGTTGGGCCATTTTTCACACTCTGCAGGCTTCAGGAGATTTCCCAATGGGGCCCACTGGAAGTTCAGGAATGAACTTCTGGGTTGCCCATTGGGTTGTTTTTCTCCCTTCCGAGGCTTCAGGAGGCTTTCCTGAAGCCCGCAGAGGGCAAAAAAAGGCCCAACATGACTCCTGGAAGTCCGGAGGTTTCAGTGAGGCCTGCGCACATGCTCAGGGGGAGTTGCACGCATATGCGTGGGGGGAGGGCATTGCATTGCATTGCATTGCATTGCATTGCATTGCATTGCATTGCATTGCATTGCATTGCATTGCATGCTCTCTACATGGGGCTCCCCTTGGGGTGCACCCAAGGACTACAGCTGGTCCAGAATGCGGCCGCGCGGGCGATCTTGGGAACATCCAGGTATTCCCATGTAACACTGCTTCTGCGTGAGCTGCACTGGTTACCTGTGGTCTTTCGAAGGTGTTGATCACCATCTTTAAAGCGCTCCATGGCACGGGACTTAGCTACCTGCGAGACCGCATCCTACCCCATACATCCCTTCGGCCGATCTGCTCCCACAGAGAGGGACTTCTCCGGGTGCCGTCCACCAGGCAATGCCAGTGGGCGACGCCCAGGGGAAGGGCCTTCTCTGTGGTGGGCCCAACCCTCTGGAATGACCTAGCCCCCGACCTTAGAACAACCACGGACCTCCGCACCTTCCGCCAGAAATTAAAGACACTCTTGTTCCATCAGGCCGGCTTGGCCTAAGCTATTTACCTAGCCTACAGTCTGTACCATAAATTGCTTTAATTGGGTTTTAGATGGGGTCATGTTTTAACATTTTAAAATTTTAGCACAGGGATAATTTATTTAATTTGGTATTAATTATTTATATTTGTGATATTGTGTGTTTTAATTTCCTGTGCACCGCCCCAGGTCCCTTTGGGGAGAGGGTGCGGTTATATAAATCCAACAAATAAATAAATAAATAAATTATGGGTGTGGGCATGCATGTGCGCCCTCCTGCTCTCCCTGAATTTGGCATGCCTTGACAAAATGCTTAGCTATCACTGAGCTAGACCCTCCTAACTCCACGTGAGAGATTCTAAAGAAGGTTGAGAAGAATAACAGTGCTAAGTTCCTGTGAGACTTCCAGGCCCAGCTGGACAGCCAAGGTTTTCACCAAGAAATTTGTTATTGTGGTAGTAGACAAGGTCCACAAGACAGTTGTGGTGGTAGATGTATATTTATATTTATATTTATTAAATTTCTATCCCGCCCTATCTCCCAGATGGGACTCAGGGCGGCGCACAGGAACTTAAAATCCACAAATACAAACAATACAAAAATACTACAAAAATTAAAACTACAATTAAATAATTTAGCCCGTGCTAAAAAGGAGACAATTCATTTAAAACCCAATTCTAAAATAACATGATTGTAGCAGCTATGCCAGGCCGGCCATATGGAAGAAGTATGTTTTTAGCGTCCGGCGGAAGAGGCAAAGGTCGGTGATAGTACGGAGGTCTGGGGGGAGGTCATTCCAGAGGGCGGGGCCTGCCACAGTGAAGGCTCTTCCCCTGGGCGTCGCCAGCTGGCATTGTCCAGCGGATGGCACCCTAAGGAGGCCCTCCCTGTGGGAGCGGACAGGTCGAATGGAGGTATGTGGTAGTAGGCAGTCCTGTAGTTGTACCATTGACTGCAACATCAGGAAGAAGTATGGGAAATGTAGAAGTACAGGGGCCTACTGGAGGAACTAGACAGTATGTGAAACATAAAGGTCAAAGTTGTGATCTTGATGATTGAAACACTTGCTGCTTCAGTGACTCCTAAGCTGGAAGAGTGACTCTAACAGATCCCAGGAAAAATATCAGATCTCTCTGTCCAGAAGACTGCAATGCTAGGAATAGCTAAGATATTGTGCAGACTCCAAGGCCTCTGAAAGAGGACCTGAATTGGGGGGAAGACACATATATCCCAGAGATAAGAAGGAAATTTTTACAGACACTGCAGATGTTGAGTCCCCAAGCCTATGTCCCAGACAGCTCGTCTGGTAACCTATGAGTCACCGCATTCCGGAGCTGAGCCAGCAGCTGCAGTGATTAACAGAGACAAGCTGTCTGGAATCTGTCTGGAAAGGAGTTACAATGTTGCAATTGCATTGCTAGGAGTTTCCTGCCTGGTAACTCTATATAAGAGGTTGCCAGAGAAGAAACCTTGCCAGTTGAATCTTGTGTGTGTTGTAAATAGTGTGAATAAACGTTCCTGTTGTTTTGACCATGCCTGAGTCGGAATCCTTTGTCTGATCTAACACTGGCGACGAAGGTGGGATTCAGGCCGTGGCCTTAGAACGCAACGGGTAACGAATACTTCAACAACAGAGCGCAGCGCGACGCACAGCCTCACCATGGCTACGGCGACAATGCCTCCGTTTGCACCGTTCGACCCGATGAAGGAACAATGGGCTTCCTTCTTAGCCCGGTTCGAGTGCTTCTTGATAGCCAGCGACTACGGCGAACTCGCGCCTGCCAGGAAGCTGAGCCTATTCCTCCAGTGCGGCGGCCCTGAATTGTTTGCTACCGTCCGAACCATAGCAGCATCCGCAGCGGTGCACGAAGTGCCGTGGGACGATCTCCTGGGCCGCCTGAGAGCACACTACGCGCCGGCGCCTTCCCGCATAGCGCATCGCTATGCATTCAGGCAATGTGTGCAACAGCCGCAACAGTCGGTAGCCGAGTTCCTGCAGAAATTGAGAGCGACCGCAATCCCCTGCGAGTTCCCTGCTGGCTTCCTGGAGGAATCCCTACTGGAGCAGTTTGTATGCGGCGTAAGAGACATCCGCCTAAAGCGCCGCTTGCTTTCAAAAACTGTCCTGACTCTCGAGCAAGCGGTGGAAGAAGCACGCGCGACAGAATTGTCGGAGATCTCCACATCCGACATGGGCCGCGCGCGCCCTCCTCTTTTCCCCACTCCGCGAGCGTGTCTGGTAGACGAAATAGCGCTGCTGGATGAGCTGGAGGAGGAAGACCGTGGGGACTGCATGAGGGTGACCGGGCGCGTGCTGAATCGCGCATTCACACCGCAGCAGAAGTCCGGGAACTGCCTAGGCTGCGGAGGGGCCCACCAGAGACCAGAGTGCCCATTCAAGGCATCAGTGTGCCGCAGATGTGGCAGGAAAGGACACCTAGCAGCTGTGTGCCGTGCTGCCACTCCAGCGACAACGCCAGCTGCCGCCTCCAGAACCGTTCCACCAGGACAACGAGGGTCGCAGAAGTGTTCAGGACGCTACCAGCCACAGCCGACCGACTGCTTCGCGCTGGCGGAGATGCCCCCAGCTCTAAGCTACGACCAGGCAGAGAGTAGGAGACTGTCAACAGTGGTTTGCTTAGAGGGGGTGGGGGTAAAAATGGAAATAGATTCAGGGTCCTCTAGATCACTCATGTCCTGGGCGCATTTAGTTAAGCTTTGCCCCAAGCTCAGGAAGCGGGATCTCGGCCCCACAGCGACGATCCTGAAAGATTACCAGGGCTCACAAATTCCCATTCTAGGTCTGCACAGAGTGAGAGTAGACTACGGCCCCTTCCACGGATCCCTTCCCATCCTGGTAGTGGCCAAACCCCTAGCTGCCTTGATCGGATTGGACTGGTTTCCAGCCTTGGGACTGTCAGTCCAAGGAGTACACAGCGTGCCAGCCAGTTCTCCGGTAGACGAAGTAATCAGAGAGTTCAACGACGTCTTTGATTGCAGCTTAGGAACGTACAAAGGCACTCCAGTTTCCCTAAATTTGGACCCCCAGGTTGCTCCAGTCCGCTTGAAGGCCCGCAGGCTGCCGTTCGCGCTGAAGCCCAAGGTTGAAGCGGAATTGGATCGATTGGTGGCGCAGGGCGTGCTCGAACCCGTCGATCAGGCGAAATGGGAGACCCCAATTGTGGTCCCCATTAAGCCCGACGGGTCCGTGAGGATCTGCGCCGACTATAAGTCGACGATCAACCTCGGGCTTCAGGCGAACCCATACCCGGTTCCGGTGGTGCAAGACCTACTCCACTCATTGGGACGAGGTCGAGTGTTCGTGAAACTGGATATGGCGCAGGCCTACCAACAGCTCCCGGTGGATGACGAGGCTGCGGAAGCGCAGACCATCGTGACCCACCGTGGGGCTTTCCGCTGTCGCCGTCTCCAATTTGGCGTGTCCGTAGCCCCAGGGATCTTCCAGAGCCTCATGGAGCGACTGCTCCATGGGCTCCCTGGCGTTGTACCGTATTTTGACGACGTCCTGATTGCTGCTTCCAGCATATCAGAACTCGCCAAAACGTTACGGAAGGTCCTCAGAGTTTTCAGGGGCGCGGGTTTAAAGTTGAAACGCAGCAAATGTACGTTTGCTGCGCCTAGGGTGGAATTCCTGGGTTTCATGATTGACGCCCAAGGAATTCACCCAACCCCCTCCAAGGTCGAGGCCATCCAAAAGGCCCCCACTCCTGCCTCCAAAACGGAGCTGCAGGCATTCCTCGGCCTTTTGAATTTCTACGCGCCGTTTATTCCCCATAAGGCATCGCTAGCCGAGCCGCTGCATCGGTTGCTCGACCGATCCGCGGCCTGGCACTGGGGCAGCCGCGAAGCACACGCGTTCGCGGCTGTCAAAGCCATGCTCACGTCAGATGCGGTACTAGTCCAGTACCATGACAGGCTTCCTCTGACGCTTGCGTGCGATGCCTCCCCTTTTGGCCTGGGGGCTGTCCTTAGCCACGTCTTTCCAGACGGCTCGGAAGCCCCCATTGCTTTTTACTCCCGGACAATGTCTCAAACGGAGAGAAACTACAGCCAAATCGACAAGGAGGCTTTGGCTGTAGTGTCCGGGATTAAGAAGTTCCACAATTACCTCTATGGGCGGACCTTTTCTGTTGTCACGGACCATAAGCCGCTCCTTGGGCTATTGGCCGGTGACCGTCCGACACCCCCCATCCTGTCGCCTAGGATGACCCGCTGGACGGAATTCCTGGCAGCGTATGACTATACGCTGCTATACCGTCCTGGCAAGCAGATAGGGCATGCTGATGCCCTAAGCCGCTGCCCTCTCCCGGGGCCGGATCCGGCCCCTGTGCCTGCTCTCTCTGTCCTGATGGTCGCGGAGTCGGACTTGCCCCTGTCCTCTTCCGCCGTTGCCGCTCACACCCGCGCAGACCCCGTCCTCGCCCAGGTCTGCCGATGGGTGCTGAGGGGCTGGCCTTCGGGCAGTGTGGCTGAAAACTTTCGGCCTTACAAGTCACGCCAGCTGGAGCTCTCGCTCCATTGCGGGTGCTTGTGTTGGGGAGATCGGGTCATCGTCCCTTCCCCTCTCCGGCACATGGTTCTTCAGTCGCTCCATGCCAACCACCCAGGCATCGTCCGTATGAAGGCATTGGCCCGGAGCTATGTCTGGTGGCCCGGCATGGACGCTGAAGTGGTGGAATGGGTGGCCGCCTGCTCCTCCTGCCAATCGTCCCGGCCGGCCCCGCCGGTCTCCCCGCCGAGGGAGTGGGACGCCCCCAGGTGCCCATGGTCCAGGCTCCACTTGGATTTCGCGGGTCCCTTCCATGGCCAGAATTTCCTCGTGGTGGTGGATGCGTTCTCACGCTGGGTGGAGGTGATTCTCATGGCTTCCACCACAGCGGAGAGCACGGTGCGTGCCTTGCGCCGTCTGTTCGCGACCCACGGGTTGCCGGACGTCGTTGTGTCCGACAACGGACCCCAATTTCAATCCTCCACCTTCTTGGACTTTCTGGCCACCCAAGGGATCCGCCACGCGCCGGTCGCCCCTTATCACCCGGCGTCTAATGGACGCGCGGAACGAGCCGTGCGCTCAGCCAAGGAAGCCTTGGCCCGTTTGGATAAAGGGGACTGGCAGGCAAGGGTGGCCGCGTACCTTTTGGGACAGCATGTCACACCTTGCCCAGCCACAGGGAAAAGCCCCGCGGAGCTCTTGATGGGCCGACGCTTGCGGACCACTCTGGACAGACTGCACCCCGATTACGACGGGTTGCAGAGGGGCAACCTGCAGATTCCCACTCCTCGTTTATTTGAAATTGGGGACCTGGTTTGGGCAAGGAACTTTTCAGGGGAGCCGCGATGGATTGCCGCAACCATTTTGGACGTAACCGGACCCTGTTCTTACAGAGTCGGCCTTCAGGATGGATCCGAGTGGCGGCGCCACCTGGATCAACTGAGGCGCCGCCTGCCCGAAACAGCAGTCACCACGCCAGGCCGTTCCTGCCCGTTGGCCCCCGTTGGGCCGTTGTTCTCTGCTCAAGCCGAGCAGTTGTTTGGAACCCCGGAGTCCCTAGCCGGTCCAGACCTCGTATCGGCGGGAACAGCACGGGGAGACCGCCAGGACCTCACAGCCCAATCTGACTCTCAGCTGGGGGCCTCGCCCATCGGGGAACCACCCTACCAGAATAATACTCGCCAGCAAATGCCAACTACCTCAAGCCCGGTCGCCACGCCCCCTCACCCGGACTTGCTAGGGTCGCCATTGCCGCCTACGGCGACTCCACCTCCGAGGGCAGGCCGCGATGACGTAGGCGAAGGCTCCGTGTCCCACAGGGAGGAGCCTCCTCAAGAACTAAGGCGGTCAGGGCGGACCCGACACCGCCCCGCCTATCTGAACGACTACGCGTGCGCATGTACTGTGTTGGACAGAGAACCTAGACACATGCGCACTGACTATGGGGGAAGGAGTGTTGAGTCCCCAAGCCTATGTCCCAGACAGCTCGTCTGGTAACCTATGAGTCACCGCATTCCGGAGCTGAGCCAGCAGCTGCAGTGATTAACAGAGACAAGCTGTCTGGAATCTGTCTGGAAAGGAGTTACAATGTTGCAATTGCATTGCTAGGAGTTTCCTGCCTGGTAACTCTATATAAGAGGTTGCCAGAGAAGAAACCTTGCCAGTTGAATCTTGTGTGTGTTGTAAATAGTGTGAATAAACGTTCCTGTTGTTTTGACCATGCCTGAGTCGGAATCCTTTGTCTGATCTAACAGCAGATACACACATCCGAGAGAGAGGGGGTGGGGGAACCTTTTTGTCCAAGAACTCAGAGTGACTTACATGGAGAACTCTGTCCTTTGAGGGGGTCAGGCTGAGAATGACGGGTCCAAACTCAACCAGTCAATTCCAGAGTTAATGGGTGGATTTGAATCAATGTCTTTTCAGGCCTAGGCCAATAATTCAGCCAATAGATCACACTGGTTCCACATTCTCATCCATCAATTCTGTCAAGCAAAGTTACTACTGGAAAAAAAAAATCCATTAATTCAGACAGTAAAACCTGACAACATTGTGACATTCTGGGTAATTTCTACAGATTTCATTTCTCTGCCTTGTGAATGAAAAACCAAGGTGTTGGATTAGGCAAAATTTGTTCTTTCCATCCCAAGGTATCCCTTCTTTTCTAATTCAAAAGCATTTAGTTTGATGAAGGATTCAACACATTATGAATGATGGAGGGATAGAAGAAAACAATCATATTGCCAAAAATAACTTTTTGGTCTTAGGAGCCTTCTACATTTTTTTAAAATTATTGAAGACCCTGAAAAGCTTTGGTTTACATGGTTACACCAGTGATGGCTAACCTCTTTGGAACCGAATGCCGAAAACGCGTGCACACACAGCCATAATGCAACGTGTGCGCGGCCCACTTTGCGCCCAGCCCCCTGTGCATGCATGCATGACCCCCTTGTGTCCCCACACTCCGTGCATGTATGTGACCCCCCTGCCCCCTGCCCACATATGCATGGGTGACCCCCTTGCATGCACACACAATCCCTCGCACATGTGTCCTCCGCCCCAACACATGCACATGCAAACCCATGCATGTGCCGCCCCTGTGCATGTGACCCACTCCCCCTCATACATGCACATCTCACACATGCGCTCTGCCCCCTACGCATGCGTAGCAAAGATTCCAAACCCAGCTGGGTGGCAGAAGGCCCACACGCATATAAGAACATAAGAACATAAGAACAGCCTTGCTGGAACAGGCCACAGCCCATCTGGTCCAGCATTCTGTCTCACACAGTGGCTCACCATTTGCTTCAGGGTCTTCCCAAGCAGATGTCTTCACCTGCTTATGATTCCCTGCAAATGGCATTGAGAAATATCCTGCCTCTCTCTCCAACCCAGAGGGTGTCCTTAGGCATCCATAATGATAGCCATTAATACTCTTGTTCTCCATGAACTCATCTAATCCTTTCTTAAAGGTGTTGAGGCTGACAGCTGTCACCACTTCTTCTGGCAGGGAGTTCCATAGACCGGTGATCCTCTGGGTGAAAAAGTACTTCCTCTTATTTGTTTGAGGTCTAGCTTCCAAAAGTTTCATGGAGTGCCCCCTAGTTCTCGTGTTGTGCGATATGGAAAACATATGTGGTGGAGATGAGGTGGGGCAATGGTGCATGTGCCCACAGAGAGGGCTGTGTGTGCCACCTGTGGCACGTGCACCATACATTCACCATCACGGCTTTACACTTTTGATACATATTGTATTAGAAAGTAAAACCGAGAAATGATAAAATGTTAAAATGTTGACTGTGTGGACATTCCGAGAGGGGTCCCCAGATCACATTTTGAGTACTGCTTCCATAAGGCAACCTGTCCCTGGGACACTAGGGATGCTCCTTGCCTTAAACTGTTCTCTACTTACTTAAGTCAAGGAGAATTTCACTTGCTAAATTTCTGTGTCTAAATTTCTGCTCTTTATACCATCAGATAAAAAGGCTGGAGGTTAGATTGAAGCCCTTTGTGACAAACACCAATGTTCAACACCATTCAGTAAGGGATACAATTTTCATTTGTTCGTTGTCATTGAAAGGATGCACTGCTCCCCATTCCCTATAAAGCAAGATTAATTAAAACAGATCATAACAGGCAAACTCTGTATAAGCAGTGGTCTCCAACCTTGGCAACTTTAAGTCCGGTGGAATTCAACTCCCAGAATTCCCCAGCCAGCAAAGCTTGAAGTTGAAGTCCGCAAGTCTTAAAGTTGCCAAGGTTGGAGACCTCTGCTGCAGTGGTGAAATTCAAATTGCTTTACTACCGGTTGTGTGGGCATGGTTTGGTAGGTGTGGAGGGGAAGGATACTGCAAAATCTCCATTCCTTCTTCACTCCTGAGGGAAGGATATTGCAAAATCTCCATTCCCACCCCACTCTGGGGCCAGTCTGAGGTGGTATTTACCGGTTTCCCAAACTACTTAAAATTTCCGCTACCAGTTCTCCAGAACCTGTCAAAACCTGTCAAATTTCAGACTTCCGCTTCCGCCTCCAACAGCAACGGACGGGTCCCTGGCTCGTCCGCCGCTTTGCTCTTCTTTCTGCCCCCCCACGGGGGTGAAACGCCCCAATTTTGGGGGCTTCCCGTAAGGCTGGCTCGTAGGGGCCGTTTCCTTCCCACGGCGGTGGGAGAGCGGCCCCTGCCTCAGCCTAGGTGAGGGAAGGCTGGCTGGGGGGGGGGAAGATGCCTGTCTCTGCCTTTGCCAATGGAGAACGGAACAGCTGCTTAACTGAGGAGTGAGCCAGACGTCCAGGTCGGAAGGCTCTCCCGAGGCTCGGCTGCAGGGTGGAGAGTGAGTGTATTTTGTTGGTTTTTTTTCTCTGAACTCAAAAACTGGGAGGGGTGTTTTTTTTTTCGTTAAACCCCCCCTCGGATTTAAAGCTGCACTTTTAAATGGTTCCTCATTGCGAGGAACGGACCTTTTCTTATGTGAATTGCCTGGAGCTTACTGAAAGCGAGTGAAAGTGATTTGCGCTTGCAACAATGTTTCTAAGCTCGATTGGCGTGTTACAAACTTTCTCTTTGTTACTCTCTCCGGCTGGCTTCTGGTTTGGGCGGGGAAGATGGCTACTTTCTGCTCCTGAATGACTATTTACTTATGGAAAATCACCAGCACCTCTTTGTGATTTGGATTCTCTCCTGCGTTTAATGAAGAATTTCCCTTTTTTTTTTGGATTAATTGATTCCCTGTCTGGGTTGCCTTTTTTTTTTACTACACTGATATAGAAAAGTATTTCTTCTCTGGCTACTGAACTTTTTACAGCCCTGATTTGAAACTTTCATCTCCTGACTTGTCTCAGCTGCCCCACCCAAAAAACGCCATTTTAGTGGCATTGAGTTTAATAGCTAACCATGGCACAAAAATCAGAGCTGGCAGGCCTGGAACAAAGATTATCTTCTCTGGAATTGGTTATACAGACCTTGGTCCAGGAAATTAAATCCCAGAGAGAAGATAATAATAACTTCAAGAAGGAACTTCTGGAAACTCGCAAGCAACTGCAGGAGAACACACAGAAGACTGAAGATCTGAAAGGGGGGCTGACTGAGGCAAAGGGGGAGCTTAAAAATGTCAACAATGAAGTGGGGGAACTAACTGGGCATGTGACTAGGATGGATTATGAAAGGATGTCATATTTTTTAAGATTTCAGAACATTTCTGAAGAATCTGGTGAATGTCTTCCTGAACTCATGAGCACAATTTTAGCAGACTATTTACATAAACCCAAAGATGAGATCAGGAGGGACATTGACCTAGTCTACAGAATAAATTCAGCATATGCCAGGATAAATGAAGTACCCAGAGAGATACACATTAAATTTGTTAGAAGGTCAACCAGAGAGGGGATTTTGAGGGCGCAGAGAGAGGGTCCGCTGATTTACCAACAAAAGGCTGTCGTTATCTTGAAGCAGGTTCCCAAAAAAATCAGAAAAATGAGAAGGAAATTTTCCTTCTTATCTAAAAAATTGTTTGACCATGGGGTCTGGTTCAGGTGGGCGATGCCCGAAGGGATGCTGGTGTTCTGGGAAGGAGGAAGAGTGAAGATTAAAACAGTTGCTGAGGCTGAAGCCTTTCTCAAAAAACATTCCTCAGTCCTGGGGGAAGATCCAGGGGGGGCGGAGGGGGCCACGGCCCCGCCCACTGGGGGCCAGGTGGGAGGGAAAGAAGATACAATTGCCAAAAGACTTAGATCCAAAAAGTGATTTTTTGCTTGTTTTTCTTTTTTTTATTAACTTTCTTTTTTTTTATTTTTTATATATACCAGGATGTTTGTACATGTCTACCATCTCAGAATTGGAAATGTGATATGTATTCACTTGTCTTTATCTTGTAGTATTTGTTTTTGACATATTTCTGTATTACTGTTTTATTATGTAGCCCGGGATGGGCCAAGGACTCTGACGCAAAGGCTCTCAAAATGTTTTTGTAAACCCTTACCCTATCCTTAAAAAATTGTTAAAACCCAATAAAACTTTTTCAAAATTAAAAAAAAAACCTGCTGAATTTCACCCCTGCCCTGCTGTATATTAATAAAACATCCTACAGAGGCTCAACTGTTCTCCTTGCCCCAAGACCTGGGAGAAAGGGCGTTGGTACTTACCTGATACGCCTCTTCTAATAAGGGGGGAGATAGCATCCATGTATGGGTTATGACCTATCCGCACTCTGATTGGACTGAGTCAGATTAATAATTAATTAAGGGTGCTATATAACCCCCTCAGGAATAGACTCCACCCAGTTTTCGACGAAGGAAAATATAATCAGACTCACCGGTATCATCTCACAAAAAAAACCAAAGCATAACACAACCAAAAATACCAAGCTGGTCAGGACGAGAGAAGGGACGGGCCGGATGCTATCTCCCCCCTTATTAGAAGAGGCGTATCAGGTAAGTACCAACGCCCTTTCTCAATAAGGGTGGAGATAGCATCCATGTATGGGACATACCA
The DNA here is from genome assembly GCA_039707465.1 of Rhabdophis nuchalis. NCBI lineage: Eukaryota > Metazoa > Chordata > Lepidosauria > Squamata > Natricidae > Rhabdophis > Rhabdophis nuchalis. Next base: position 40,668,251 of record CM077643.1, on the reverse strand, counting down.
AAGCCCAAGCGCCTCACAGGGAGGGATCGAGTACAGACCAGCAGACCCAGGTGCATAGCGGACAGAAAGCCGGACGCTTTCACTCAATCCAGCAGTCGCCAAAAACCAACTGGAACGCCACGCACGTCAACGGGGACGGCGGAGGCGAGGACCAAGCCACCTCCATGCCGAGCCCTGAATGGGAACCCACCTTAAGACGTATCGAAACGGCGGCCGTGTGCGTGAGTGCAGATCTGCCATTGGCAGCGTCTGTCCGACAAACTGCATAGGGTCTCCTGACACCCTCACCGGGACCAGGAACTCACGCCGCCACGGAGAACCCCAGAGCAAGGGAAAGCGGTTGAAGAGAGGCCAAGGCCATGACAGAACAGAGGAAAGAAGCTGTACGGCCAATAAGGCACTCAAGTAGGCGATGCCAGACCCACAAAAGTCAGGGCTCTCCGAGGGGCCCATAAGGCCCCGCGAGAAACCAGGGGACAATCCCCACCGTGCCAGACAACCCATGTGGCTGTCCCTCTTACCAAGACCGAGGCCCCGAGAGAGGCGGGTCAACCCATCGCCCCGAAGGACACCACTGGCCAGGTGGTGACCAGCCAGAGGATTGGCGCCAGAACGAACCGAGACGGCCCGGCAAAGGCCACAGAAGGCAAGGACTGGCCTCAATCAGGGAACCTTAAGTCCAGTCCGGAAAACAAGGGCGATATCCGAGGCTGGAAGACGCAGAACATAGCGTCCTGGGAATGAGAGTCCATCTGTTTGCAAGGCACAAACTGAACCCTCCCCCCAAGGCCCCCGCTTATCAGCGAAGGGCCTACGGAGGGGATACTGTTACTCAAAGTCGTCCTGAGAGACACCCGTCCACGGGAATGCGACGGCAGCTCCGGAAAGATCATCCCCGTCGAACCATGAGGGCCGACAAATAGGCCACGTCGAACGTTGCCAGCGAAAAACTATTGGGCGCTTGTAGGTCGGGACAGTGGAAACGACCATCCCTTAGCGCAATCGGGGTGAACGCCGAAAAGACCACAGAAATCGCCATGCCTGCAAGCTCCCCAACAACTCCCGAAGGAGCACTTGGAGCGCCCAAAGGCGGCACCCAAGGCGAAGTACCAACGCGACCCCTGTAATGTCCCTGCCGAAAGACACCCAAAGGGAGGGACAGAATGGTGGGAGACAATGGAGGAAGGGAGGGAGATGATCCCGGACTCTGGTACTCGCAAATAGCCGAGTGCTCGCTATTGAGGCAAAATGACCGAGAGGCCAGGAGAGAGAGAGAGAGGAAGAGGAAGTCCTTGAATCCACGAGGAACTAAATCCTCTTGCGGTCGGATCCACCCCCGTCTAGCTGAGCGCAACTGCCCGTGCGAAGTCAGCCACTGAGCAGCGGTCAGCCTAGAGGGACAAAGACTAGGACCTGGGTCCTACCCCCAGAGCATGAGCCGGGGTCTCCGGCAAGGGGCCCCATGTCTCGGCAATGACGAACCAATACCACACGAGTTGAACAGCCATGAGCCATTAGCGCACCAACGAAGCCAGCTGAGGTGACAGAGGGTCAACTCCTGAAGGCTGACTCCAAAAACAGACATGTGCTTGCACCCCGGGAACGATACAGACCATCGAGACCTCCTGGTGCCCGAGCCGCGAAGGAAACGTCCGAGCGGGTCAAACCTCCAAAGCCACCTCCTGCGACCGCCTAGCCGAGTTGGGGATCCATCTCAACGCGAAGGCCGCCGTGTGCGGCAAGATGGCGAAGGCAGCCCCTGAGAGCAGGCCTCGCCGCGAGCGGAAAGAATAGTAGTTTAGTCTTATCTTAATGGTGCAGCGCCTACTGACCAGAAAGGAACGTAAGTCCCATGTCCAAAGGCTCGCCGACCAACGCCTGGACTATGACGTCAGATCAAACTGGCCCTGTCGCGTAGAGACCATGCTCTGACCGTGACGGGAACTAGCCCCCGGCGAGAGCGGGGATAGCCGGGATCTGTAAACCCGGAGCCCGTAAGTAAAACAGAGGACAGGTAATCCGCCCCCAAAGACCGTCTAATAAGAGCAAAGAAAAACAGAAATTCCGGCCTATGGAAGACGTGAATGTAGACCAGACCCCCTGTTGGGGAGAGACCGAATCACGGTTCCCATCCGGGAAAGCCTCGTCAAGTCGCTGGGCCCGGAGCCATGGACAAAGGAGCCAGGGCCTGAGCAACGGTAGCTCGGACCAGACTCACCCCGCAAACGAGGAGAAGCCCCAAGCATCGGTGGCCGGAACCCCCCAGTGGAGTGAAACCACTCCCAACGAATGGCCCTGGGGACCCGGTCTCCCAGTCAGGGAACAAAGGGATAATGGTATAGCCTTGCCGGCCGATCCCCGTACCCAAGGGCGGCCCAACAGGAGAAGGCCCATATGAGGGGAGACACCAGAACCCGAGACCTGAATTGACGATCGGGCACGGGCGCAGGCAGCCAGACCCCGTTGCGGGGTCGGAAGGGCGGAAGTCGGAGTTATACGTGCCCGCCGGTACACCCCAGGCCAAGGGTCCCCCGAAAGATGCGCTGCCGCATACTGCGCGGGGCGGACTCCCGGCCGAGCCATTACTCTGCCCACCAATGCAGGAGACCTAGCCGACGGCCGAAAGATATATCCGGAGATATAGCCCAGGAGGGCTGACAGTCGGAACCTGATATAGGGCCTGCTGTGAACTGGGCGTGAGCCCCCAGGCCCGAGAGAACCCGGAGGTGCAAGAATTGAAGCTGGAACACCCCCGGACATAGACGTCGAAAGACAGGGGGGAAGTTGGAGGGGCCATGGAGGAACTGACCACAAGCAGCTGTCGAAGAAGCCCCAGGAGGCCCTGCCTGTGAAGCTAGCCGACTACCCGCCGGGGGCGCCGGTCATGAGAACGGGGCATCCCAAACATAAGGCCACTAAGGCGATGATAGTGCCCCGATGTCCCCACGTCGTGCCTACCGAACCAGGGGCATGCCCGCCTGGGCCAGGTATGGTCAGCATCCCAGCCAATCGATCCGCAGTGGAGGCGATCATGGCCATGGTCAACCAGGGTCGTACCAGGGCAAACACGCGAAGCTTAAGGGCAAAGCCCCCGCGGCCAGCCACTCGGCGTTCAAGACCTACGGTCTTCCCCTGTCGTTGCCCGTGCCCGGGAGTTCCACCCCCTCGTAACCAGAGGAGGACGGCGGAACAAACAGGAGGCTGTGCTCCTTGGGAAGCAGACTGCAGAGCCGCTGACCTGCCACACTATGTGACTGCGGCCAACCCCCATGCCATGAAAAGATCCCCGGGGGAACCAGCCAGCATGAAGGGCCGTAGATTGGACGCCGGCCAGAGTTTCGGGTCGCGGAGAACCCCGGTGCCCCGGCCCCGAGCCCAAGTTTCACGGACTGAACCGGATGTTATCCTGGTCGCCCAGCAGCCGGGCCTTTGGATTGGAAGAGGGGTCAAACAGGGGATTGCAGCCGCTGGCGGCAGGAACAACATTGAGCTTGCCCATGATGGCCCCTGGGGCAGGGCCCAGCCGACGGAGACGTAAGGACCAGTAAGCCATGTGGGCAAACAGCCCGGTCACTTTCCCGAGGGTCCCCGGCGGTTGCGGCCATTGTGTCGCTAAGTGGGACCTCCGTCAGTAAGTGAGGCCAGTACAGCCAAAGGCCCAAATTGGCGCTATACAAAGGGCTCGACCCCAGTTCAAGGAGGGGCAACACCCTGGGTCGCGCTGGGGCGGCCTCACTCTCAAGTTTTTGCCACTTCATACCCTTGAATGCCGCTTGAGCTCCTAACCTGGCCAACAAAAAAAGGGGGGGGCTTCGCCGAGGGCGCACGCCCCCCTTGCAAGATTCGTCCTGTCTTACGCTGTCCATGCCTCCAAATGGCGCCGGACGTATGGAGGGCTCCTCGCCGAAGGCGCACTCCTCCCTGTCAGCCCCCCCAACATCGGGGGCACAGCCAGCAAAGCCCAGGCCCTGAAAGGCCGACAGGGCGGGGCAGGGTTGCGCCGGCGGCACGACCGCGTCTTCGCGGCCGTGAATGAAGCCACTGGAGACTCGGTGAGTCCTACGCCGCCGGCCACGATTGCGCAGCGCGCGTGCGCCGTGCGTTCCCGACGACCGGCAAGGCTCCTGCGGCCCCGACAGGACGGCCGCCTCTATGCCTGCTCGGCGCAGGAGGCTCCAGGCCATTTGCGCATTTCCCGTTCGGCTCCAGCGGCCCGACAGGCCAGCCGCCCCTCCACCCGCTCAGGAGGGCGCGGGAAGTTCCATGCCCAGCGCGCGCCTCTGCGCTGCGCCTGCCGCTCAGGCAGGCAGGCCGCTTTCGTGCCCGACCGGGAGGATGCTGGAAGCCCCAGGCTGCATGTGTGCCTGCGCGCGGCGCCTGCGGCCCCGAGCAACCAGACGCTTCAGTACCTGCGCGGGAGGCTCTAGGCCACTTGTGCGTCCCCGCGCGGGCTCAACGGCCCGAAGCGATCGTCTGAGCGCGAGGCAGGATTCAGCGGGAAGCACGGCCCCCGAAAGAGCCAGATGGTGCCCTGAGCCATCCGCGGCCTCCCCAACGTGGGCGGGGGTCAGACTGAACGTCTGCGCGTGAGGTAAGCCCCGGCGAGAAGAGCGGTCCCCGAAAGCGCCAGACGGCTCTACCATCTGTCCTTGGCGTCACCAGCCTCATCGCGCATGCGCGAGCAGCCAAAGGTCGCAGCTGCCTTATGTGGGCCTCGAAGCCCGGCAGTCCCGTAGGCAACCCATTGAGGGTTTAAGGCACAATAGTACAGCACTCACCCGTCATACAGCCCCCGGGGAGGGCGTTGGGCGCCTCTGAGGCCGTAGCCCCAAGCGCAGTCACCACTTAGGCCCCCAAAGGGGCGAAAGCCTCGGCAGCCCTGGAAGGCTCCGTTTTAGGCGCGAAGGTTCTGTCAGTCGCCATCTTGTCCGGGCGACGAGCGCGCGGGAGGCCCTCGGTGACAGGAGAGGCCTCCCCCAAAGGCCCAAGGGCCCGACAGCTAGTGATGGGTGCGGCCACTCACCAAGACCACAATGCACCCGAGGCAGCGCGCTTAGCTCCCCGGGGGCAAAAACAAAGGCCTCACAGCAGAGCTGCAATTCTGGCCGCCCCCTCCAAGGCCTCTTGATGAGCCACCCCTGAATTTCTCTGCGAGGGTCCATCAGGTCTTGATCTCGTCGGGGGAGCGGATCTAGCGTTATGGGTCAAGTCCCCTGCTGGTCAAGTCACCACCTCGTGGGTGGGCATATAAATAGGGGTGGCAGGCCTAGATATCCATTCTTCAGAAATTCTCCTCAGAGGAAGATGATACCGGACCAGTCCCAGAGCTGGACTGAGTCGGAAACTGGGTGGAGTCTACTCCTGAGGGGTTATATAGCACCCTTAATTAATTATTAATCTGACTCAGTCCAATCAGAGTGCGGATAGGTCATAACCCATACATGGATGCTATCTCCACCCTTATTGAGAAGAGCAGGTTTTCAATGACTTTCTGAACATCCTTAGTGTGAGACCTCTGTAGATCTCTTTCAAGAACACACAACTTTTAAAATGGTTGCTATTGTGGTGCTCCGTCAAATCCAACATCCTGTTCAGTACAGGAATTCCAAATTAAAGCATTTCAGACAGATTACAGTCTAACTCTGCTAAAGAGCATCCATTTAAGGGTAGCCTACCATGTCATTCCCTCTTAACTTTGGGGATTTTTTCTCCTAAGACCCAATCAGAATCAAGGAAATATTATAAGTATGGGAATCCACCTCAAATATTTTACATTTTTTCATACATTGACACTCCAATAGAAACCTACATATCCAGACAATTTTATATTCCTTGATGGTTGTTATTTTTTAATATACCATATTTTTCGGAGTATAAGACACACCTTTTCCCCCCATTAAAGAGGGTGAAAATTTGGGTGAGTCTTATACATTGAATGTAGCCCCGTCCACTCACTGGCCCCCACCCTTTGCCTTCTACCTCCCAGCAATCTATCTCCTAGTAGCAAGCAGGAAAATGGGGTTTGCGGAGGCGGCTATGGCAATCCCTGCAGCCTGAAACAGCTGATAATCGGGAGGCCCTTGCTGAAACTGAAACTGAGAGTGAAACAATCTGTTTGCTTTTTTCCTGTAAGGGGCAAATTGCTGGGAGGCAGAGAAAGATTTTTTCTTCTTCTAATCAAGCTAAACTGAAACAGGCTGTTTGCTGTTTGCTGCAAGGACATAAGTCAATACCTATAAATGTATGTAGAATGTTCAAATTATTTGACTTATTTTTTAAAGACTTCTTTATTATTGTTCTAGACCAGGGGTCCCCAACCCCCGGGCTGCGGACCGGTGCCGGTCCGTGGCTGGGTAGGAGCCGGGCCGCAGGGCTGGAGAGGAGGAGGAGGGAGGAGGGGGCAGCCCCCTGAGCAGAGTGCATGGGAGAACGCAGGCGCGGCTGTTCACGCCGTTGGAGTGCGGCTCTTCCTCCACCCTTGTCGACGGAGGGACTCCTGGGCGCCTCCGGAGCAACCCTCCCTACCGGCCACCAATTCCCTCCCCCCCGCGGAGCCTCCCCTGCTGGCATGCCGGCCACTCGTTTTCTTCCAGGGGCTGCGGAGGCTCCGCTGGCGGGGGAGGGAACTGGCAGCCGTAGGGAGGGTTGCTCCGGCGGCGCCCAGGAATCCCTCTGTCGACGAGGGTGGAGGAAGAGCCCCCATCATCCTCCTGCATTCTCCTGCGCACTCTGCCCAATGGGCTGCCCCCTCCTCCTCCTCTCCAGCCCTGCGGCCCGGCTCCTACCCAGCCACGGAGCCTGAATGAGCGAACGAGCGACCAAGCACGGCGGGCGGGCTGAGGAGGCTGGGGGGATGACGATGATGACAGACACACATAGAGAGACAGAGAGAGGGAGGGAGGGAGGGCGAGAAAGATAGACAGAGACACAGAATGAGTGAATGCAAGACAGACAGACACACACACACACACACACACAGAGTGACAGAGATGGGCGGATAAAGGAGAGAGACAGAGAGAGAGAAAGAAAAAGAGAAAGAAAGAAAAAGTGGGAGAGAAAGACAGACAGAGAGAAAGAGAAAGACAGACAGAAAGGAAAGTAAGAGACAGAAAAAGATACAGAAAGAGAGAAAGAGAAAGAAAGAGAGAAAGAGAGAGAAAAAGAGAGAAAGAGGGAAAGAAAGAAAAAGAAAGAAAGAGAAAGAAAGAAAGAAAGAGAGAAAGAAAGAGAGAAAGGGAAAGAGAGAGAAAGAGAGAAAGAAAGAAATGGAGAGAGAGAGAAAGAGGGAAAGAAAGAGAGACAGAGACAAAGAAAGAGAAAGAGAAAGAAAGACAGAGAAAGAAAGAAAGAAAGAAAGAAAGAAAGAAAGAAAGAAAGAAAGAAAGAAAGAAAGAAAGAACTTATGACCACAGTTGAGGCCAAAAGTTTGGTTGCTAACCAAGATCATTGTTAAGTGAGTTTCACATTTTCCAAGTTGGCCACACCCACCCAGTCACATGACTGCTGAGCCACTCAGCCGGTCCGCAGAATTTTCTTTAAAATGAAACCGGTCCCTGGTGCAAAAAAGGTTGGGGACCCCTGTTCTAGGCAACTTAAAAAATAAAGAAGCTTTTTAAAATTAATGCTTGATCTGAAGAGGCCCAGTGCTATTGTATCTTCTTTTAAATAGCAGAGAATACATCCAGAAAGCCACATCAATTTTAACAGCATCTGTACAAGGATAGACTGCAATGTAACACCACAAACAGTGTATATCATCTGTACTGTTAGCTGCAAGCAGGAAATTGCTGGGAGGCAGATTCCCCACCCTTGTTTTCCTCCCCAAAAGCTAGTTGAGTCTTATACTTTGGAGTGTCTTATTCTCTGAAAAATATGGTATATATATTCTCCCCTCCCACCAAATAATTCAGAAGTAAGATGCACTCATTTGCCTTGCCTTCCAAACAGCTCACTGTAAACTTTTCCTTTACATTTCCAAAATACCCAGATTCACTGTAATTATGGCAATGATATTTTCCCCTCTTTTTCAAGGAGCAAAACAAAACACCCAAACCAAGTCACACAAGGCCATTGCTATCCTTTCTTCCATTACTTCTTTTTTGCAGCCCTTCAGAATTGTCATCAGCAAAAACAGCTAGATCTTCTTCTTTGTTAATGTTGTTGCATTGTGGTTGATCTTAGAGAATGAATATTTCTGACCGTAAGCAACTTTTGCTCGCTAGGGGAGAGAAATCTAAGATAAAGGAGCAGGGCCCTCTTAACAGCATTATGGCCCCGAGCAAAGCGGTGTACCTGGAGCCCTACGACAACTACTCACTGGAATAAAAATGTAAATAGTTGATAAAATTAAACATACATTTATTTTTTTGGCTCTTCCAACAAAATCGGTGTTGAAACATTAAAAAGGCAGAATATTTCCCCTAAAAGAGAAATAGAAATCTTAAGACAGAAACTCATCCCCAGCTCCTTGCCCCCAGCAGATATTTTGGTTATCTATAAGACCAAAGCAGTGGTGGATTGCAGGCGGTACCCCCCGATACCATTCTGGTACGGTGCTCCGGAGGGCCCACCCGCCCGCCTGAGCTCCTTACGGGGGGCGTTTTACCAGGTTCGCCTGGTGCGCCAGTTGCGTCCCTTATTGGACCGGGACGCCTTTCGCACAGTCACTCATGCGCTTGTGACGTCCCATCTAGACTACTGTAATGCTCTCTACATGGGGCTCCCCTTGAGGTGCACCCGAAGGCTACAGCTGGTCCAGAATGCGGCCACGCGGGTAGTTTTGGGAGCTATCAGATACTCCCACGTAACACCGCTCCTGCGCGAGCTGCACTGGCTGCCTGTGGCCTTTCGGATGCGTTTCAAGGTGTTGGTTACCATCTTCAAAGCGCTCCATGGCACAGGACCTAATTATTTGCGGGATCGTATCCTGCCCCATACATCCCTTCGACCGATTCGCTCCCACAGAGAGGGACTTCTCCAGGTGCCGTCCACTAGGCAATGCCAGCGGGCGACGCCCAGGGGAAGGGCCTTCTCTGTGGCGGGCCCAACCCTTTGGAACGACCTACCCCCTGATATCAGAACTACCACGGACCTCCGCTCCTTCCGGCTTGGCCTAATTTATGTTTCTCGCCCCAGTCTGTAATTTAAATTGTTTTATCTGGTTTTAATGGGATAGTTTTAATATTTTTAAATGTTGTACAGGGTTATTTAATTCTATTTTAACTATGTATGTATTGTTATATTTTTAGCTGTTTTTTAATTTTTCCTGTACACTGCCCCGAGTCCCTTCGGGGAATGGGGGCGGTCTAGAAATCAAATTTATTTTTATTTTTATTTTTATTTTTATTTTTATTTTTATTTTTATTTTTATTTTTATTTTTATTTTTATTTTTATTTTTATTTTTATTTTTATTTTTATTTTTATTTTTATTTTTATTTTTATTTTTATTTTTTTTTATTTTTATTTTTTTTTATTTATTTTTTTATTTTTTTTTATTTTTTTTTTATTTTTATTTTTATTTTTATTTTTTTTTATTTTTATTTTTTTTTATTTATTTTTTTATTTTATTTTTTTATTTTTATTTTTATTTTATTTTTTTTTATTTTTATTTTTATTTTTTTATTTTTTTATTTTTTTTTTATTTTTTTTTTTTTATTTTTTTATTTTTTTTTTTTTTATTTTTTTATTTTTATTTTTTTTTTATTTTTTTTTTATTTTTTTTTTTTTTTTATTTTTATTTTTATTTTTATTTTTATTTTTATTTTTATTTTTATTTTTATTTTATTTTTTATTATTATTATTATTATTATTATTATTATTATTATTATTATTATTATTATTATTATTATTATTATTATTATTATTATTATTATTATTATTATTATTATTATTATTATTATTATTATTATTACCGGTATTTTAAGTCTTTGGCGCTTCCACGTACTTGCAGGGCGCGTACAGCGCCTGCGCGATGCTCCGCTAAGCAGCTGGAGCATCGCGGAGGTGGAGGCACTAACAGGCATGCATGCACTGTGGGTATGTGCGTGCACGCTGCACGCATCCATGTGGACGCCGCTGAGCCCATTCCAACTGTACTGGTTGGAACGGGATCCAGAACCCACCACTGGACCAAAGACTGGGCCAGCTTATCTACAAAACAAAAGACCTTCACCCTCAGGACATTATAGGATTAGCCCCCTACCCGTTTAGCAACAGAACTCACCACATGGCACCTGGGGAGATCTCAACACCCAGCAAGGTTCAACCAAGCCTGGGATTCAAGACAGCCTACAAAGTAGCAGTTAAGATTTGGTTAATAGAAATAATTATTACAATGATTGTTTTTGAATCTTTTTCTCTATATAAACTTTGCTCTTCTTAGAAGCGTAGGAGAAATATTGAGAACTAGGGATTTATAAGATGACTGTAGGATTTGTATAAGATTTATCAGCTTCGGGTGTATTTGACTAAAATTGGAGGAGGCATTAAACTCCTCAGTCTTTGTTCAATGTTTATGTGAATTATTGTTCAATAGAAATTTATTTCAAGGGAAAAATATATATTTAGTTTGGATTGCTGAAACGCCATCCCCAGAACCCATCAGAGAAAATAAATAAGCAAAGGCAACAACGGAAAGTGGAGAGGCGAGGAGGGAAAGGAAGAAAGGGTAAAGTAGAGAAAGTAAGGGTGGGGAATGAAGAGTAGGAGGATAAGAAAGAAGAGAGGACAGAAGGAGAGGGGAAAGAGAGGGGAAAAAGAGAGAAGAGAGGAGAAATGAGAGGAGGAAATAAGAAGGCAGAGAAGGGAGCTTGAGAAGGTAGGAGTAAGGCTGTTGCAAAATAAGATGGAGAAAAGGGGTGGCAAGAAAGCGATCCAAACTGTATTATACAGTATATATGTAAGAATGTGTATAGAGATTAATGATGAATAGATAAATGTTAAATGGCATTTATAAGAATGTATATCAATGAATGATTTTGAAATGGGAAAAAAAACTATTTAGAAAAGACAGCCTACAAAGTTACCCCTGCATGGCCCCATGGGAGTCTGACAACCAATCAGAATACACTTCTTTCACAGGAACAGGAAGCAAGTTCAAAGCCCAAGAGAGGGTATAAATCTCTCCCTCTCCTTCTCCTTCTCCTTCTCCCTCTCCCCCTCCCTCCCTCCCTCTCCCATGAGCTCAATTGCTCAGGAGCTCAAACCATGTGGTCCTGCCCAACATTAAACCATCTTTCCAAGCACTCTCCATGTTTCCAGTGTCTTTCTCCGCACTTGGAACTGAGCCCAGATGGACATTTCTTCCAACGATTGCAACACCGAGAAGAAAAAAATCCACGAAGGGGAAAAGCACTTATGGATTGTAAACTGTACTGCACAGCATGACCTTGACTCTCCCTATTGAAGCTGCCCCGTCTCTCTGAAGGGGTCACACAATGCAGGAAATCATGTTCCGTTGATGGCTTTACCTGTGTGATCCCAGTTAAGTGTAGCATATTCAAGAAGCACAGCGATAGGAATCCGGCCCTTGAGTTTTATTGACTATTGTTCAGCTTTGTCTTTCAAGATCAGGTGGGTTACAAAAAGTACCGCAGAGCTGGGAAAAAGGGCAGCCATGTATGCCATACAATTAAGAGCAAGAAGAACTTTCTTATGCTGGTAGAAAGAAAAAAAATATGCCTGAGTTCGCTAATGATCACATTAAGCTGTATGTCTCTCTGCCCCCATGATTTCTTAACTAAATCTTATTTTTGCGTTGAATGAATACTTACTGACAAAGAATTAAAGGGAGACTAGTATAGAGCTATTTCAAGCTATTTAGCTCTCATCAGAAGAAGCCGTATGCTCCGTCCCATATTTGGGTAGACAAGGTTGCCCTGAAAGACCAGTCTCACCGGAAAAAATAAAGGGGATGTGATGGCTCAGTGGCTAAGATGCTGAGATTGTCAATCAGAAAGGTCGGCAGTGCTGTGGTTCAAATCCCTAGAGCCGCATAATGGAGTGAGCTCCCATTACTTGTCCCAGTTTTTGCCAACGTAGCAGTTCGAAAGCACATAAAAATGCAAGTAGAAAAATAGGAACCACCTTTGGTGGGAAGGTAACAGCGTTCCATGCACCTTCGGCATTTAGTCATGCCGGCCACATGACCACGGAGACATCTTCAGACAGCACTGTCTCTTTGGCTTTGAAACTGAGATAAGCACCCTCACCTAGAGTTGGGAACGATGAGCACATAATGTGCAAGGGGAACCTTTACCTTTAAATCATAATTATTTGGGGCAATCTGGGAACTGTAAAACATGGTTTACAAAAAAGGTCTGGGTTCAAATTACCCTTGCAAATCTATGATCAATCCAGCCTCATTATGGTTGAGTCCACCCGATGTTGGGATATTGTTGGGTTTTTTTTCTTAGCAGGGAAACAAAAGAAGCAAGCGATGGGGTTATGTGTCTAAAATGACTCAGTGAGTAAAGGAGGTAGGATGAGATTTTTTTTTTCCACTTGTAATATTAGAATCTGGGATCATATAATGGAACTGAATGGCAAGAGAGACAGGATAGTTCTAAGGCAGTGCTTCTCAATTATTTTCTGTCATGCCCCCCCTAGGAAGAAGAAAACATTTCGCCCCCCCCCGCGCGACTGTAAATAGTATCATCCGGGTCTAAAAGTCACACGGGCGGGTTTGGCTAATCAGGATAGAGCATCATGTCTATCCAATCGGGTCTGTTCTCCTCGAAAGGGAGGAGCATGCGCAGTCACATGTACTGGCTTAATGCTCACTATCGATGCAAATGTCAGCAGCGGTAGCCCGATTTCTTTAGCAAGTTTGATTAATTGGGGCAGCGTTATGTTTCACAGGAGAAGGTCCTTGTCAGCATCTGACTGGATACAGAGACATAAACACGGGGCTTGGCTTGTTATGACAGTGTTTGCTGAGGTCAAACACGCCCCCCTTTACGGAGCCTCGCACCCCCCTGGGGGGGCCCGCCCCACTATTTGAGAAGCACTGTTCTAAGGGAATATTTCAGCATAAAATTTATGGAGTTTGAATTATGGTGGCCAGGTTTCATGTGTATGGAAATACTGTTTTATTTTCTTGAATTAATCTGAAAAAAACACTTCTCCCCACTATCATTTGGCATGTGTCTTCTTCAATCTCAGGTCCTCTACCAGAAGCCTGGGAGTTTGAGGGTTCTGTCTAGTATCTTAACTGTTCTTTGCACTGTACTCTTCTCGACAGAGAGCTCTGATGTTGTTCTTGGGATCTGTTGGTGCCACTCTCCCAACTCAGGAGTCACAACTCAGACTGCTCCTTTCCTTACTGGGACCACTTTAGCCTTCACTTTCCATATCCTCTCTAGTTCCTTCTTCAGGCCCTGCTACTTCTCTAGCTTCTCATACTCCTTCTTCCTGATATTGCTATCATTCAGCCTTGCTACATTTATTACCACTCTTATCTTCATTCATTTTCATTTCATTTATTAGATTTCTATCCCGCCCTATCTCCCAAAAGAGGGACTCAGGGCGGCGCACAGGGACTTAAAAACCAACAATACAAAAAGTACAAAATCTACAAAATTTAAAACAACTATTAAACCGTTTAACCTGTGCTAAAAGAGACAATCAATTTAAAACCCAAATCTAATAAAATATGGTTGTAGCAGCTATGCCAGGCCGGCCATTTGGGAAAAATAGGTTTTTAAAGTCCGGCGGAAGAGGTGAAGGTCGGTGGTAGTCCGGAGGTCTGGGGGGAGGTCATTCCAAAGGGCGGGGCCTGCCACAGAGAAGGCTCTTCCCCTGGGCGTCGCCAGCCGGCATTGTCCAGCGGACGGCACCCTAAGGAGGCCCTCCCTGTGGGAGCGGACAGGTCGAGTGGAGGTATGCGGTAGAAGGCGGTCCTGCAAGTAGCCAGGCCCACTGCCATGGAGCGCTTTAAAGATGATCACTAAAACCTTGAAACGCACTCGGAAGGCTACCGGCAGCCAGTGCAGCTCACGCAGGAGAGGTGTTACATGGAAGTATTTTGAAACTCCCAAACCCCCCCGCGTGGCCGCATTCTGCACCAGCTGGAGCCTCCGGGTGCATCTCAAGGGCAGCCCCATGTAGAGAGCATTACAGTAGTCCAGGTGCAAAATGACAAGAGCTTGAGTGACTGTCTGTAAGGCGCCGTGATCCAGAAAGGGGCGCAACTGGCGTATCAGGTGCACCTGATAGAAGGCCCCCCTGGCCATGGCCGTCAGATGTTCATCTAAGGACAGCCTGGAATCCAGGAGGACACCCAAGTTGCGGGCCCTTTCTGCGGGGGGCTAGCTGTTCCCCCCCCGATAGCCAGAGATGGAACTAACTGGCTATCTTCTGGTCCATGGCTACTACCAAAATGTCTGAGAGGACCTGCCTCTCTCATGTAGGCTGTACTTGACCCTCCTGAGCTCCGTTTTCGCTGGCAGAGTGCTCAGACTATAGGCATCTCTGACATGAGCGAGGTCAAGCTAGCCACACCCACCCTGGCCCCCTAAGGTCAAACACAACCCTGATGCAGCCCTCAATGAAACTGAGTTTGATACCCCTGGACTAGTCAAAACACTATGCCAGTGATGGCAAACCTTTTCTGGACCAAGTGCCCAAATCACCCAAACCCTCAAAATGCAATGCGTGGGTGCAGGTGGCCCGCCTAGCTGCATCCTTCCTGTGCATGTGCCCAGCCCCCCATTCATGCACCCCACATGCACCTCACCCCATGCACATGTGCACACAACCCCCCTGCGCACGCATGTACACATGCCCCCCGGCCCCCACTCCCAGCACATGCATGCATGGTTCGAAATGTGTGTACCCCTCACACGCACCCCACCCCCACGCATGTGTGGCCGAGACCAGAAGACCAGCTGGCTGGCAGGAGGCGCCCGCACCTGTGCGGTGGAGCTGAACTGGGGCAAGAGCTCACGTGCCATCAGAGAGGGCACTGGGTGCCACCCCTGGCATGCATGGCATAGGTTTGCCATCATGGCACTAGGCAGATGGTCCTGTATACAATTCATGATGTATTGTTTATCTTTAGTCACATATACTGTGTAACCCAGGGGTCCCCAACCTTTGCAACTTTAAGTCTGAAGGACTTCAGCTCCCAGAATTCTGGGAGCAAAGCTGGCTGGAGAATTCTGGGAGCTGAAGTCCTTCAGACTTAAAGTTGCAAAGGTTGGAGACCCCTGGTGTAACCAACATGGAAGTGTATAGAAAAAACAATTGATTAGAAAGTCTTAAGATTTGATATGCTGCTAATTGGAAAGTTTTCCTATTTCCTATGGATTCCAGGAAGGGAGCTGGAAAAGCAGAATTATGATCTTCCTAGGGGCAGAATGGGGAATTTTCATGGGCTGGATGGAGCCTATGCATTAGTGATTTTCCCATACCAAATCCACGATTTGCCACTGTTTCAAGTATCACCTCTCTTTGTTGGTCTCAAGGCAAGCATCTTATATGTTCTGGAATTTGGCTTGGTTTCCATCAGGCTCCTATGGTAACAAAGCTAAGTGTGTTAAAAAAAAAAAGTACAGCATCTATTTGTCGTGCTTACAAGCAAGAGGAAATGAGAATTTATTCAGGTCAAGCCAAGTAGCACAAGCAAGTTTACATTCCAAGAAGCAGGGATGGACTACAGAAATGGTGTATAGTGTCAAAGCCCTTTTATTTACAGATCCTTGAGTTCCCTCTGCTCATGTTTGCTGAAATTGATACGCTGCGTTCTGCCATTTTGAGGCAGGATACACACGAGAGTTGTTGCATAAATCTGAAAATTCACTTTAAAGTAGCTTGAAAAAAAATAGCTCAGCTCTCAAAACTCAGGAAAACACTCCACCTACTGCAGCCCTCAACTAATTCCCAAATGTTAAATAAGGCCTCCGGCCAGCAAACTTGCTTCTCTCCACTTCTCCCAAGAGAGAACATCACAATGTTATATTGCAGTGCAAAAAGGTAGATAGAAAATCATGCAAGCTTTATCATGAATCATAAACTGAGCAGCAATCAGCGAGAACAAAGCAAAATAAATAAACCATCCAAAGCTGGAACCAAGGGTGAAATCCTCCCGGTTCGGAGTGGTTCGGCCGAACCGGTAAGGATGATTATCGTTGGTTCTGCAAACCGGTAGTAAAATAAAACTTGTGAGAATCGCGCAGCTAAGCTGTGAGCTGTGCGATCCTCAGAAGCCTTCCCTCTCCCCCCACCCCCGCTTTTTAAAGCATTTTTCCCCTGCCAGTTTGGGCAAATTGGAAGCAAAAAAAATGCTTTAAAAATGAAAAAAAAGTTCCTTGATAATCAGCTGTGCCGTGTGATTATGGGAACCTTTCCCCCCCCCCACTTTTTAAAGAATTATTTTACTGCCTATTTGCTCGAACCAGTAGTAAAAAAAAAAATTAAAGTGAAAAAAAAAAGGTTCCCACGATCGCACAGCACAGCTGAACCTTTTTTTCCCTTCACCTTAAAGCATTTTTTACTACTAGTTCAGGCGAATAGGTAGCAAAAATGCTTTAATTTTTTTTAAAAGTTGGCCACACCCACCCAGTCACATGACACCCCACCTCAAAGCCACACCCAGAGAACCAGTGGCAAAAATTGTTACATTTCACCACTGGCTGAAACCATGGAATAGCCCAAGTTTCCCCCCCACCATTCCCAGCCCTCTGTTCAGCTTAAACATTTGTATTCCCCTTCTCACCTGACCCTTCAGAATCCATCTCTAGCAAAGTTTCCCACAGCCAGGAGGACAGGCAATAGAAGCCAGCCATATAAATAGAAGAGAGAAGGTGTTCGTTTCTTTTTTTCTGCTGTTTAATTACCTCCACCGGCATCGATTTCTAGCACTCTTAATTGACAACTTTCATTACTGAACTGTTCATGTTGCATCTGCTCCTAGTACTTTACAATACCTGTCAAATAATTTTAAATGAAATGTACTGGCTTTAAGATCAGATATGATAGGACTAAGTGGATGAAGAATTAACATTCCTAAAAAGATCTGCAATATTCTTTTCTTTCTTTGCTGTGAATTCCATAAGGTTGAGGAACAAGGGGAAGACCCACATCAAGATAATGGTCAGATAAAAGAAATCTGAGTCTAGGCCAAAACTGTAACCTGAGACAAACCATCCCTTAGTTCTTATGAAGATAAAAGTGGGAGATGGGAAGCGCATTCAGACTTAACAGGATTCTGTTACTATAGCCTTATAATAAATATAGTATTTTGGGTCCTTTGTGTTCTCTGACCTTGGTTGTTTGCTCGCTGGCATTTCCTTACCCAAATAAGTAACATTATCAATGCATTGATGATGTTTTTTGGTATTTTTTTTAAAATTTATACCCCGCACCTTCTCCAAAAAGGACCCAGGGTGGCGCACAGGAAATTTAAAAACATAACAATTATAACAAAATACAAAATTTAAAAACATATTAAATCCCTACTCTGTGCTAAAATCATATAAAACCCCCCAAATTAAAACTATCTAAGAATGGTCACAACGTGAGGTTACGCTAGGCCGGCTTGATGGAAAAGGTGTGTCTTAAGACACTGGTGGAAGAGGCGGAGGTCTGAGATGGTACGTAGTTCAGGGGGTAAGTCGTTCCAAAGGGTAGGGCCTGCCACAGAGAAGGCCCTTCCCCTGGGTGTCGCCAACCGGCATTGCCCGGCCGACGGCACCCTGAGAAGGCCCTCTCTGTGGGAGCAGATCAGATGAAGGGATGTATGGGGCAGGAGACGGTCTCGCATATAACTAGGTCCCGAGCCATGGAGCGCTTTAAAGATGGTCATCAAAACCTTGAAGCGCACCCGAAAGGCCACAGGTAGCCAGTGCAGCTCGCGCAGGATCGGTGTTATATGGGAGCATCTAGAGGCTCCCGTAATCACCCGTGTGGCTGCATTCTGGACTAGCTGTAGCTTTCGAGTGCACCTCAAGGGAACCCATGTAGAGAGCATTAGTAGTTACTAGTTAACTACTACATGTTACTAGTTCGATAATGAAATGTCTGTAAGTACAGACAGAAGCATCTGTAAATAAACAGCCAAACACAAAGAGCACAAAGGACCCCACAGTTCAACACTACCTACATTTATTTTCTTCTAAAAATAGTAAAAAAAATAGTGTTAACATGCATGACTTCGGTTTCGTAGTCTAGTCCACCTTGAAGGGCTGAAAAAGCATTCCTATAGTTCTTTCACTCCAGGTTTGACAAGGACCAAATAGATGTCCATTAGAGGTAGTATTCAGCAGGTTCTCACCAGTTCTGGAGAACCAGTAGCGGAAATTTTGATTGGTTTGAGGAACCGGTAAATACCACCTCCGACTGGCTCCACCCCCACCTATTCTCTGCTTCCAGAATCCCAGCTGATTGGGAGGGAATGAGGATTTTGCAGTAACCTTCCCCTAATAATAATAATAATAATTTTAATACTTATAAACCGCACCCTCTCCCCACAGGGACTCGGGGCGGTGCACAGGGAAGATAAAAACAATAACTATATACAACAATTCATATTAAAAATAAATTAAACAATACCTGCGCTAAAATACCCATTAAAACTAGCTACACTAAAAATCCCCAATAAACCCAAAAACAGAGGAGTAACTATCCCAGGCCGGCAAGGCAGAAGAAGTGTGTTTTTAGTTTAAGACGGAAGGAGCGGAGGTCCGTGGTGGTCCTAATGTCGGGGGGGAGGTCGTTCCAGAGGGCTGGGCCCGCCACAGAGAGAGCCCTTCCCCTGGGTGTCGCCCGCTGACAGAGTCTAGTGGACGGCACCCGGAGAAGTCCCTCTCTGTGGGAGCGAATCGGCCGTGAGGATGTATGAGGCAGGATCCGATCCCGCAGATAGCTAGGTCCCGAGCCATGGAGCGCTTTAAAGATGATAATTAATACCTTGAAGCGCACCCGGAAGACAACAGGCAGCCAGTGCAGCTCGCGCAGGAGCGGTGTTACATGGGTATACCTTGTGGTACCCATAATTGCTCGCGCGGCTGCGTTCTGGACTAGCTGAAGTCTCCGGGTGCACCTCAAGGGAAGCCCCATGTAGAGAGAGTTACAATAGTCCAGTCGGGATGTCACGAGCGCATGAGTGACTGTGCGAAGGGCGTCCCGATCCAATAGGGGGCGCAATTGGCGAACCAGGCGGACCTGGTAAAACGCCCTCCTGGCCACGGCTGTCACTTGATCTTCCATGGACAGCCAGGTATCCAGGAGGACACCCAAATTGCGCGCCCCATCCACAGGGGCAAGATGTTCGCCCCCTATGGCCAGCGTTGGAGTGAGCTGGTTGAAACGGGCAGCCGGAAACCACAGCCACTCGGTCTTGGTCGGGTTGAGCCTGAGTCCGTTACTTCCCATCCAGATCCGCACGGCTTCCAGGCACTGGCACATCACCGCTACGGCATCATTGGGGTGGTTTGGGGTAGATATATACAGCTGGGTGTCGTCAGCGTAAAGGTGGTACTCTACCCCAAAACCACGGATGATCTCACCCAGCGGCTTCATGTATGCATTAAACAGGACAGGCGAGAGGACCGACCCCTGAGGCACCCCGCATGTGAGGGGTCTCGGGGTCGACCTCTGCTCTCCTGCCAACACAAATTGCGATCGGCCAGAGAGGTAGGAGGAGAACCACCGCAAAACGGTGCCTCCCACCCCCAACCCCCCCAGCCGATGCAATAGGATACCATGGTCGATGGTATCGAAAGCCGCCGAGAGGTCTAATAGGACCAGGATGGAGGAACACCCCCCATCTCTGGCCCTCCAGAGATCATCCACCAATGCGACCAATGCCGTCTCGGTGCTATGCCCGGGCCGAAAGCCGGACTGGCGCGGGTCTAGATAATCAACTTCCTCCAGGTGACGGGGAAACTGTTGCGCCACCACACTCTCAACAACCTTCGCCAGAAAGGGAAGGTTGGAGACTGGACGATAGTTATTTAATAGAGCTGGATCCAAAGAGGGCTTCTTAAGGAGGGGCCTCACCATCGCTTCTTTTAGGGAAGCAGGCAAGGAACCCTCACTTAAGGATGCGTTGACAACCTCTTGGAGCCAGCCTCGTGTCACCTCCCAGGATGCCAGTACAAGCCAGGAGGGACACGGGTCCAATAAACATGTGGTGGCTCGCAGTCGCCCTCGTAACCTGTCCATATCCTCGGAAGTAACGGAGTCAAACTCCTCCCAAACAAGATCTGTCTCGTGGCATCCCACTGGGCCATGAACGGGGGCTAACTCGTTCTGTATCTGAGCGATTTTCTCCTGCAGAAAAATCACAAATTCCTCTGCTCTACCCTGTAACGGGGCTTCCCGCACCCTCTGTTGAAGGAGGTCGCGGGTCACCCTAAACAGGGCGGCAGGGCGGTTGTCTGCGGATGCTATGAGAGTAGCACAATGATGGCGTTTGGCCACTCTCAGCGCCACAATGTAAGTCCGTAAATGGGCTCTTACCTGTGTCCGGTCAGATTCAGAACGGGTAGACCTCCATCTTCCCTCTAGGCATCTCTTGCGGCGTTTCATCACCCGTAGCTCCTCGGTAAACCAAGGAGCCAGGGTGTTTCGGCGCCGCAAGAGAGGCCGCAAGGGCGCGACCCGATCCAGGGCTCCCGTGGTCGCAATATTCCATGCGGCCACGAGGTCCTCCATCGGGGCGCGGGTCAGGGGTACAGGAACTGGCCCAAGCGCCGTTTGGAACCCATCCGGGTCCATCAGGCGCCTGGGGCGGAACCAGATTGGTGACTCAGGTTCCGCCTCCCCGCGGAGGGGAGCAGCGGTCGGAAAGTCGAGCCGGAGAAGTGAGTGGTCTGACCATGACAAGGGTGTGATGACTAAATCCCCTATACCCAGATCACTCTTCCATTGGCCTGAGACAAAGATGAGATCCGGTGTATGTCCACCCTTGTGAGTGGGGCCTTGAATTAATTGGGTCAGGTCCATGGCCGTCATGGAAGCCATGAACTCCCGAGCTACCACAGATGATTCGCCCACCGATGGCAGATTAAAGTCCCCCATGACTAAAAGTCTGGGGTCTCAACTGCCACCGTAGCGATCACCTCCAGGAGCTCGGGCAGGGCTGCTGCTACATAGCGGGGAGCCAGGTATACAACCAGCAAGCCCAACTGCCTCCCTAGGCCCCACTTCACACAGAGGGACTCACAACCGGTAGTCTGTGGCACAATGGTCTCTCTCGGCTCAAGACCTTCCTTTACAATGACCGCTACCCCACCACCCCTACCTAGGGCCCGGGGCTGATGAAAAGCGCGGTAACCTGGTGGGCACATTTCAACGAGGGGGAGTCCTCCCTCGTGGCCCAACCAGGTCTCCGCAATTCCAGCCAGGTCCGGCTCCCCCTCTGACAGGAGGTCACTGATGAGGGGGGCTTTGTTGACAACGGACCTGGCATTACAAAACATCAGCCGTAGGCCCTGGCTCTGTACTCCCTGACCACCTAGCTTGCGGGGGTTGTGGCACCCGACCGTTTTTAGCCAACGGCTGCGTGCCACCAACCGGGAGGATACAACTTGTCTCCCCTCGGCCCTGCCCCTCCCCACGACCCTCTGGATCGGAATGCCCTCAAATGGAACGACTTGTATGTCCCCCCCCCTATCGGCCTCCGCTTCCCTCCGTCGACTGCAAGCCTGGCCCTCTCTGTCTAATTGATTGTACCCTCCCCCCTCCCTGGTACCCCCTAAAACTGACAATAATTTACCCACTAAAAACCCCCTTAGGCCGCGCTTCGCCCGCCTCTTCAGATTAATGAATCCTTCATCGAGGCGGGCCCTCGATAGAGTAGAGGGCCAAACCTGCGAGAGCGGGGACTCTCGCAGCCGTAATAGGTCTAGTTTGGAGTACATTAAAATAAGCATAAATAATTAAATAGTTAAAATGTAAGAGTAGAATACATACATGGGTCATGAATAAAATTGATTTTGTTTAAAAAGACATCGTTGGCCAAATACATAAATATAAATTCATAAATAGATGATAAAAATGAATAAATAGATGGTAAAGTTAATTCATATTGCTTTAAAGTGCATCAGTGAGGACAAATTTACATTTTAGTTCAGTTCTGTTCTGTTCTGCTGCTGCGTTCCAAGATCTTGACAAGGAAGGAGGTCTTCAGAGGTCTTAACAAAGCCCCTAGGGCGGAAGGTCTTAAGGTCTCAAAGGTCTTAAAAGACTTCAGGAAGGACTTCAAAGGTCTTAGAAGGGCCCATAGGGCGAAAGGTCTTAAAGGTCTCAGAGGACATGGAAGATCTTAAGGCTGGGTTCTTTGACTAGATTTACAGTCAATTTAAACGGCATATTCACCGACATCCCCCAACCGTCAGGCCAGCTCCTGCGGCCTGGCTAGAGTCCATCACTGCCCCTAGGACGCCGAGGGCACCGTGAGCATCGACCGCCATCTTGGTGCTCTCACCACCACCTTCAAGCCGCCGCCTCCATCACTGGCCTAGCGATGCTCCCACCGTCCGGCCAGCCTCGCCTCCGGCGGCCCGGCCGGTGTCCATCGCTGCCCCTATGGCCCCCAGGACGCCGAGGACCTCACCCACCATTCCGGTGCTCTCACCACTGCCTCCACGCCGCCGCTGCCGCCGGCCTCTCGGCGCTCCCACCGCCGTTCCATCGTCCATCGTCCCTGCTCACCGCTGGCCGCTGGCTGCTGCTGCTGGCCTCCCGGCGCTCTCACCGCCATCCCAGCTCCCACAGCCATCTCCAGCCGTTCCTAGCCGTCATCTGGCCGTTCCTATCCCTCCGGGCATTTTCCGACACGGCGGGCGTCCACCGCCCTCGTGAAAACGCCAAGGACGCCGAGGACGCCCCCCCGCTCCGGCTCTCTCACTGCCGCCGGTGTCGTCTCCGCTCCCACAACAGCTTCAAACAGCTTCAAACCTCACCCTGGGAAGCCAGGGTGGATCTCTCGCTGATCCCAGCCCTCAAAAAGGTAAAACGGGGGCTGGGGCACGAAAAGCGAGGCCAACGAGCTCCATGACCACGCAGAGCTCCAAACTAAGCCACCATCTTCTTCGCGCAGGCGCAACCTTCCCCTGCCACACCCACCAAGCCACGCCCACAGAACCGGTAGTAAAAAGTTTTGAATCCCACTACTGATATGCATGTGTGCTCGGCAATTGCTTTGTGTGGCTTGGTACCACAGTGGGAAAAATCAACAATGTACATTCACACCCCGCCCCCCTCCCCAAAAAAATGGAAATAAGACAGCGATGTCGTCAAAGATATCAGGATCAAAATAATTGCTCCTCTGTACGCATTTCAAGTGCTTTCATTCTCATAGGTGCACCATGTATTGTACTGCTAAAGTGCTTCTCTTCTTTGATACATAAATGCATCACTCCAGAATTTGACAGGCTTTTTTCCCCCCTATGTAGAAATCACTTGTGGCAGTTTACAAAATAAAAGTATGTCGAAATGCAGGGCAGCAGTTTGGGAGTCGTAATGAAATAAAACCTAAGCAGGTTCTGTTGCCTTTTGCATTCCATCAGGCTCAGCTTCTTTCAGCGGGCGCACAGGCTTTGCTGCCCTCTCCTCATTTATATGCATCTCAGCATTCCTTTATGCTTGGCTTGCTATTGAACTAATAAGCCAGACTCCATCTCCACTAAGAAATTAGCTTTGCTGACGAGTGAAATATATCAATCTCTTATAGGCAATTCCAGCCGCAGCTGGTCTACAAATAACATTCGGCTCCTCTGACTGGACTGAAGTTTATAACCTAAAAACTCAAGGCTCTGAATTGCTTTTTGTTTATTTGTTTTGCAGAAATCCTCTCTTCTGTGACAGGAAAATCCAAGTGGTGTGATCAAAAGAGACAATTCAGATTGTTTTCAACTAATCCGATAGATGTTTGTGTGCTTTGCATGCATGTATGTGTATGTACACACCAGACCATTTGATATTTTTAGTTTTAACATTCCCTCCTCCCTCTCTTTCTAAAGCTTTCTCATATCTTGGTCAATTACTTCCTCACATTTTTATTCATTGTTTTTCTGCAGAGAGGTTTAATGTATCTCGGGACACCTGGCTAACATCAACCCTGAAGATGATCTGTCCGAAGCCATCTTGGACCTTCAGTGCTGCCACACCGGAACTGAGGGATAGGGAGGGGGGATTAGAAATAGCTGGGTTGTGTAGTCAACATAAAATGCTTTCTCTCGGAAACTAAGGATGTTCTCACACCTGGTTGGAGGAAGGAGAAGTGATGTCACCAGACAGCGCCTTGACTGGACCATGTGACTGATTGTTTAAAGTTGAAAGAAAAACATTTACTTTTAATTAGGTGGAAAACGGTGCGACTCTTCAGAATTTCACCAGGTATGTGCCAATAAGATATTTATTTATTTATTTATTTAAATGTTATTTATTTATTTATTTGTTTGTTTTGTCAAGTGTGTATAAGATAATAGATATAAGTACATGCAAGATTATGAATACATCAGTGGTGGGTTTCTACAGGCTCGCACCTACTCGCAAGAGCCGGATGGTGAAATTTACAGAACCGGTGAGAGGGGGTTCCACCGGCGGACCCAGAAGTAAGTCTGGCCTGCCGCTGCCAGTAACCCAATGGGAAGGAAAGGAAAGGAAGGCAGAAAGTAAGAAAGGAAAGAAAGGAAAGGAAGGAAGGAAGGAAGAAGAGAGGGAGGGAGGGAGGGAGGGAAGAAAGAAAGAAAGAAAGAAAGAAAGAAAGAAAGAAAGAAAGAAAGAAAGAAAGAAAGAAAGAAAGAAAGAAAAAGAGAATTTATCATCACAATTGAGGCCAAAATTTTGGTTGCTAAGCAAGAGCGTTGTTAAATGAGTTTCACCACATTTTACAAGTTGGCCACTCCCACCCTGTCACATGACTGCCAAATGACTGCCCACAAAATAGGCCACACCTAGAGAGTAGGTTCTAAAAAAAATTGAAACCCACCACTGGAATACATGAAATGGATAAAAATAAATGGGTTTGTTAGGACAGGGATGGTAGGCACATTGTTGCGCTTATGCACGCCCCTTACAGACCTCTTAGGAATGGGGTGAGGTCAACAGTCTAAGGTTAAAGTTGTGGGGGTTTGGAGAAGAAACCAGAGTCAGATAACACATTCCAGGCATTGACCACTCTGTTGCTGAAGTCGCATTTTCTGCAGTCGAGTTTGGTATGGTTTACCTTAAGTTTGTATCTATTGTGTGCTCGTGTATTGTTGTGGTTGAAGCTGGAGTAGTCATTGACAAGTAGAACATTGTAATAGGCCCATGGACCAGATCCAGCCCGTGGGGTACTTAAATATGGCCTGCAGGGCTGGCCTGGAAATAGCAAAAGGGTGAGAATGGCGCATGCACCCCCCTGTGCCCCATTTTAGCTGGCAGAGTGCTGCAGGAGGCCATCCAGACTGAAAACAAGGTGTGGGGGCTGCCCATCCCCCCCGTGCCCTGTTTTAGCCGGCAGGGTGCCTCAGGAGTGTCCGTCCTGTCTCCCGCCCCTGGCTGGCCCACAAAGGAGAACTACAATGCTGATCTGGCCCTCCAAGAAATCCAGTTTGACACCCCTGGTCCAGAGTGTAGCAGATATACTGCACATGGGAAGGAGCTGTCTACTGTAGTTCTTCTCCCTCAGAATCATAATGGCAGGAACCAGATTACTAGAGGTTGTTTCAAGTCATCTGTAGATTTCTGCAGGTATGGCTGCCTCTGTCCTTGTATAATAGAAAGAAAACAATGGTAACTTTTCCTTTAACCTCTTCCATTCAACAGGGAACCCAGAAATAATATGAGCAATATACAGAAGGAAATTTTCTAAAAAGAACAAGAGGAGCAAGAAATAGAAAACTATGTCAGAAGGACAAAAACAGGTCTGGAAAGGTTACTATTCTTCATCAAACTAGCTTAATAAAGTAAACGACTTCTGTCCTTTTTATTTATTTATTTATTTTATTAAATTTATACCCCGCCCTTCTCCAAACGGACCCAGGGCGGCGCACAGGGATGTTAAAACACATATAAAACATATAAAATTTTAAAAAACTTATTCTAATAGACCCTGCGCTAAAAACCGAATTTAAAAAACCCAAATTTAAAACTATCTAAGAGTCAGTAATGGGGGTTATGCTAGGCCGGCTAGATGGAATAGGTGTGTCTTCAGACACTTGCGGAAGAGGCGGAGGTCAGAGATGGTGCGGAGTTCAGGGGGTAGGTCGTTCCAAAGGGAAGGGCCCGCCACAGAGAAGGCTCTTCCCCTGGGTGTCGCCAGTCGGCATTGTCCAGCCGGCGGCACCCTGAGGAGGCCCTCTCTGTGGGAGCGTATCGGTCTGAGGGATGTATGGGGCAGGAGGCGGTCTCGCATATAACTAGGCCCCGAGCCATGGAGCGCTTTAAAGATGGTCGTTAAAACCTTGAAGCGCACCCGAAAGACCACAGGGAGCCAGTGCAGCTCGCGCAGGATAGGTGTTATGTGGGAGTGTCTAGGCGCTCCCGTAATCACCCGCGCGGCTGCATTCTGGACTAGCTGCAGCTTTCGGGTGCACCTCAAGGGGAGCCCCATGTAGAGAGCATTACAGTAGTCAAGTCGAGAGGTGACGAGTGCTTGAGTGACTGTGCGTAAGGCACCCCGGTCCAGTAAGGGGCGCAATTGGCGCATCAGGCGTACCTGATGGAACGATTGTACGATTGGAAGTTGGACTTTTGGTTACACCACCAGTGTTATATAACCTGCCATCAGACTGTCTTGCTTCCTTGCAGGTTTTAGAGGGTAGCATTAGAGTCTGACATTGATAGAAGTTGTCAGGAAGTATCTCTTTACTTAGAATTTAAATCTCCCGTGTCAGATAAAGTGCATTCGAGGATATGAAAAAGAACTTGAAGATGGCACTGCCAGATCTTTATGTTACTTTGTTTGACAAATCCTGAACATGAGCAAAATACCGGATGACTGAGGAAAGGCAAATACTGTCCCTATTTCCAGAAAGGAAGACCCTGAAAATGATAAAATCATCAGCTTGATGTTGATATCTGGAAGATTCCAGAACAGATCATAAGAGATTGCTGTGTAAGGATTAAAAAAACCATCTGATGTTAGAAATCAATATTGATTTGTAAGAAAAAAAATATTTTATCTCATTCTTTTCAGCTGATAATAATTTCAGTAGTTTTTGTAATGCTGAAAATAATAATTTAAGACCCTTCCCTTTTTACGACCCTGTAATCACTTAATTGGGAAGTAGTGGTTCAGTGGCTAAGATGCTGAGCTTGTCAATCAGAATGGTCAGCAGTTTGGCGGTTCGAATCCCTAGTGCCACACAACGGATTGAGCTCCCGTTACTTGTCCCAGCTTCTGGCAATCTAGCAGTTTGAAAGCATGTAAAAATGCAAGTAGAAAAATAGGAACCACCTTTGGCGTTGTGATTTAGAAGCTATATATTGGTCGATGCATCCTAAAATTTCATTTGTCCTTTCTGTACCACATCAAGTGCTAATTTATTTTCAGGTTACACTGGGCTACTATTCTGAAATTTTGCTAAGCTGTGGGTTCCCATCCCTGCCTTTTGCATTGATTGTTACCTATTTGGCCAATAAATGCTCAGCTCCATTCAGTCGTCCCAACTCTACCCTGAATTAAGGGATTAAAAAGGTAAAGATTCCCCTCGCACATTATGTGCTTGTCGTTCCTGACTCTAGGGGGTGGTGTTCATCTCCATTTCAAAGCCGAAGTGCCAGTGTGACTGGCATGACTAAACACCGAAGGTGTATGGAGCGCTGTTACCTTCCCACCAGAGTGGTCCCTATTTTTCTATTTGCATTTTTGTGTGTGATTTCAAACTGCTAGGTTGGCAGAAGCTGGGACAAATAACAGGAGCTCACTCCCTTACATGGCACTAGGGATTCGAACCACTGAACTGCCGAACCTCTGATCAACAAACTCAGCATCTTAGCCACAATGTCCCAGAGTGGAGGTATTCGCCTAGAATTAAATGAATTGTAGCAAGAAAACTGGATAGTAATGCTAGATGTACAGTAGAAAAAAAATCTCATCCTTTTGGTGAGATGTCATGCCCTTGAGGAATATACTTAACACTGGAGAACCTAGCCATGCAACTCAGCCTTAAAGAGAAGAATGAAGTTGCTCAGGGATCTGGGAATGTCTATCTAGAGAAGAGCAGCCTGATGTGGTGCACTCTTCAAATACCTGAAAAGATATATCACACAAAAATGTAAAGACCTGTTCTTTATTATTCCAGAGTGCAGAGCATGGAATAATGGACTTACATTATAGAAAACAAGATCCAATTTAATGTAAGTTAATAGAAAGGTCCACCATCTAGAGGTATGGAACTCTCCTTTTCACCAAATCTATATAAATAAAAATTTAAATAGTTTGTGCAAAATTGCTAATCTCAGAAAGTACTGCACTGATTGGCACCAAATTTTCACACAATGTTGCTAAGAAAGGGAGTAACAATCATACGTACATTTTGTGTGGCTTCCACACCTGTGTCATATGCAAGCAGCACAAACATAAAAGGTACGCACTTCTCAGTTATTTTTCTCCCTTAAGCTCCTCCCACCTGGCTGCTTCTTATGATGCGTCACACACATGCCCCTCACATTTCCAATGGTCGTTTCCTCAGCAACCGAATAAGCCTCCAACGTTCCCTCACACACACATAGAGAGAGGGAAAAATACAGTAGGTAGGTAGGTAGGTAGGTCGGTAGGTAGGTAGGTAGGTAGGTAGGTAGAGGGAGAGAGGAAGAAATACAGTAGGTAAGTAGGTTGGGGGTTATACAGTGGTTGTGTGTATGTGTTTGTGTGTGCAGGTGTAGATCTGCACACAGATTGGTTGGCCATTTAACCAGAATGGGCCACAGCAACGTGTGGCTGGGTACAGCTAGTATGAAATATTGAAGTTGCATATTGAAGTGGCTCATTGTTCTTAACGCTTGTTCTTGATCCAATATTTATTTCTTTTAACTTCATGCTTTTCATAATTTTAGAGCTTTTAATAACAATGTTTTGTAAATATTTGTGATTTTTAAAGATGTTTTGTGTGCCACCCAGAGTCATTTGTTTCTGAGATGGGTGCCTATATAAGTCTGACAAAGAAATAAGTTCATGGAGGCTAGCAAGAATCTGGCAAGAATTATTGCAATTTTGGATTCCTGTATGAAACTGAAAATTGACGGCTTAAAATAGCCCTTTCCAATTCCAAAATGTTATGATTCTTATAATATGTTTGACTATTTTGATACTCAGCCCTCTTTACTTTGATGAGAACAGTAATCCCATTTTCTATTTGTTAAGTAAATTCAAGTTTATATGGCCTTTTTCTTCAAAAGAAATCTCAGTACCAAAGCAGCTGGGAAAGTTAACCTTCCTAGATGATATTCTGTTACTAGTCAAATATTGATTTCATTTCAACGTGAGTACATGCACAAACATGATTATTCCATTTTAGATGTTTCCTGAGAATTGGAAAATTGAATGGTAGAGGGGAGATACGGATTCACCCTCTATCCCTTCCACTGCCATCAGCTGTGGTTAAATGAAAAGATCTGAAGACAGACTATAACTAACTTTAGGTAAAAGCCATAGCAGTTCTCTTGCAACTGAAAATCTTGATTGAACTGATTCTTTCCTGATCACATGGTAAAACAATTACATCCATGTCTCTCTCATACAGAAAGAATTGAAATTGAAGGATAGGCTGAACATCCAAAGATGACCCTAGAAAATGTGACTGAATTAAAGCTTATTGCCAATCATCAGGAGGATACAGCAACTACTAGATTGGAGATCCACAACAGAACAGCAATAGCACTTAGAGTTATATACTGCTTCACAATGTTTTACAGTCTTCTCTAAGTGGTTTACGGAGTCAGCCTATTGCCCCCAACAATCTGGGTCCACATGGAAGGATGGAAAGCTGAGTCAACCTTGAGCCTGGTGAGATTTGAACTGCCAAATTGCAGACAGTCAGCAGAAGTAGCTTGCAGTACTGTATTCTAACCACTGTGCCACCAAGGCTTAGTGAGTAACTGCAACTTTCTTATTCCTATTACATCTGCTTCTGATGCCCTTGGTCTCTGGCAAAGAGTTAGAGTATCTTGTTGCTACCATCTAGTACACCGGTGTCAAACTCAATTGCGCCACGTGACGTATCGAGATGTATTGTGATGCTTTTGCCTTTGCTGAGCCAGGGTG
Organism: Rhabdophis nuchalis; assembly: GCA_039707465.1. Classification (NCBI taxonomy): domain Eukaryota; kingdom Metazoa; phylum Chordata; class Lepidosauria; order Squamata; family Natricidae; genus Rhabdophis; species Rhabdophis nuchalis. Next base: position 40,638,051 of record CM077643.1, on the reverse strand, counting down.
GGTGTGGCCTGCACATGACGCATCTAGCCCATGGGCCGCCAGTTTTACAGACCTGATCAGTTGTCAGTTTTTTGGTAGCCTAGAACTGATAACTTGGGAAGGTGGGTCTTCTGGTGGTGTTGGTAATGGTAAATGGTACCCTCTTTCTCTGAAAATAAGACCTTCCCGGATAATAGGCCCAATCGGGCTTTTGAGCGCATGCGCTAAAATAAGTCCTGCCCCGAAAATAAACCCTCCCTGAAAATATTGCAGCACAGAAACAGCCATGAGGTGACCACACTCGCTGCCTCCTGCACCTCAAAAATAATAGGACCTCCCCAAAAATAAGGCTAAGCGCTTATTTCGGGGGTCAAAAGAAAATAAGACCCTGCCTTATTTTTGGGGAAACACAGTAAGAGTAAGGAAAAATAATTATCACAACTTCCAGTGCTAAACAGACCAGGTAAACAGATTCTCAGACTTTGGGAGCTATGAACACAGACTGGAAGGCAGTATTTATATAAAACACGTAACTTAGTTACTAAATTAACACATTTCTCTATTTGCATAGCATTGGATCATAAATGAATAAAACAGGCTGGCTTTGATCAATATGCTAATCCATAAACACCTAATCAGTATAATGGTAGCCAAGTTTCTGTAAATGTATCCACTAAGTCTTTAAAGCAACTGATTAAGACCACTGTATTTACACACAGGCAAACACACACATCCCCATAGAATGAAGATTCCAGAAATTAATAATAAAAATAATAAAAGCAAAAATATTGCCAATTGTAATAGGAACCTTGGGTGCAATTCCATAATGTCCAGAACATCGCTTGAATGCCATCAGCACTGACAAGAATCACCATCAGTCAGTTACAAAAGGCAGCTTCACTGGGAGTAGCCTACCTCTTGCAATGATACCTTTAACACCATCAAACAACACCAGTCTTCTCCAGCTCCATTGGGAAATACTCAATAGGGGGATAAAATGCCCAATCCAGTCCAAACATCTGGCTGACTGTGCAACCAACAACAATAATGCTGATGAATTTATATTCAGCCCAACTTGCAGTGAGTCTGGAAGTACTGAAGACAGATTCATCCCTTAACTATGCTAATGGACAAAGAGCAGGAAATGTGCTGTCACTTTGAAGGACAGAAAACCAATTTCTATACTTAGGTCATCTCAGGGCTGCTCCAGGTGACTGCACTGAGGAACTACCCACCACTCCTTAAGCCAATGAAAAAGTATGCCAGGATCATTTTGCTGTCCGCACTGCTGATCCTGATTTGGCAACAAAATAGTGGTGAAGACTGATGCCCTTATGTGGCTATTGAATGATTATTGAGAGCCAAGTTAAGAAAAGGGATTTTTTAACTTTATCTCTGCAGATATTGGTTATTGCAATACAGGGGTCAGTTGCTACCGGCATTACTGCCGGTTTGGTGTGCAAAAAAGGTCTGTGCATGGGCACAACGTTAGAAAAGGAAAACAAATTATATTTTTGCAATGAAGATTGTTCTACGCATGTGCAGAACTGAAAATCAAGATGGCACCAACCGGTTTGGGGGCATGGCAGGCTGAGTTACTACCTACTTGGCTGAACCAGTCCAAACCGGTAGGAACCCATCTCTGTTTCAATAGTCTGGCAAATATCTATAGCTCAGGTATAGGATGAGGGTGAAGGTTCGTTCTCTGAGCCTGTGGGTTGGTTTCCAAACATTTTGTTACCAAGCTAGGTAATATTTTCAGCAGAGTTTAGGGGGTGTCAGTGTTCTTCTGTTTATAGAAGAACTGTTTACTCTGCAATCAATTCCATCAACAGACACATTGACCTACAACCAGTCTACGAACCCTCAGAATCCAAATCATCCAGAGAAGCACCAACCTTCAACCAACAAAGGCTACAACCTGCTTTCAACTTTCACTTTAAAAGAAGGAGGAGGAGGGAGTTTGTAAAACCCCTGTTTTGAAATGTTTCCCAAGCTTGGGGAGGTGGAGGAATCAACATCCGACTTCTAAACTATAAGTGAAAGTCTTTTACTTTAAGAATCTCAATGATACTTTGTATCTCTGTCTGGCAACAATTGAAATGAACTTTCACTAGATCTCCGTGGTTTCCAGAGGGGCGGGGAAGATGTTTGTTCAAAAGAAATATTTTCTTTTGAAATTTGCTGACACTCCCTCATCTTCGGGACTGAGCTCTTTAACAGTGGATTGATTTAATTGATTATTAGGACCTTTCCCAGATGCGCCTTCTTTTCTTTTTCTTATTTGATTGCTTTTAAAAATTGTTCTCTCTCTGGACTGTAAGCAAATTGAACTTTGAATTTGGATATTGACTTTTGCTCTCTCTTCACCTCACGGACTACCTCTCCAACAGACGCCATATTAGTGACAAGAACTTAATACTTTCATTATGGCTTCAAAAAAGCAGACACATCAACCCAAGATTACTTCAATGTTATCCAAAGGAACAGAGGTGGAAGCTACACAATTATCAGCAATAGAGGAAACTCTTCAAAACATCATGAAAGAAATAAAAGAAATCCGGAAAGACAATGTTAGCTCAAAATTGGAACTTTTGGAGACAAAAGAAAGCACTAATGGAAAATAAACAAAGAATTGATGGATTGGAGGGGAGGACGGCTTTGATGAAGGGAGAGATAAAAAATTCTCAAAGGGAAATTGTGGATTTAGCTGGTCATATGTCTAGGATGGATTTTGAAAGGATGTCTTACTTTTTAAGGTTTTAAAATGTTCCTGAAGTTGCCTCTGAAGATTTAAAAGAATTAATGTGTACGATGTTAGCAGATTACACTAAAAAGAGCAAAGAAGATATTTGGGGGGACATCGATCTGATCTATAGAATTAACTCAGCATATGCCAGAATAAATGAGGTACCCAGAGAGATACATATTAAATTTGTAAGAAGGTCAATGAGGGATGGGATCCTGAGAGCACAAAAAGACGGTCCCTTAATATACCAACAGACTGAGATTGCCATTTTGAAACAGATCCCGAAAAAGATTAGAGAAATAAGGAGGAAATATTCCTTCTTATCAAAAAGATTATATAAAAAGGGGGTGTGGTTCAAATGGTTGATGCCCGAGGGAATGTTAGTGTTCTGGGAAGGGGGGAGAGTAAGAATTAAAACAATTGCAGAGGCGGAAGCCTTTCTTAAAAAACATTCCCCAATCCTGGAGGATGAAAATGGGGGAGCGGAGGGGGCCACGGCTCCGCCCACTGGAGGTCAGGGAGAGGAAGATACAATTGCTAAAAGACTTAGATCTCACAAATGACTTTTTTCTATATAGTGTAACTTCTATCTGGATGTTTATAGAAATAATGATTGATTGCATGAATATAAAATGATATATTTGTATCTCTTTCCACTTTGTAGGGAAATGAAAAATGATTTGTATTACCTTATTTTTTTTTTTGTAAGAAGCCTCGGAGGGGGCCGACACCTCCGACATAGATGTCCTCAAAATATCTTTGTAACACCTTATACCCTTTTCCTATTTTTAAAAAATTTGTAAAAACCAATAAAACTTTTTTTTTCATAAAAAGGCTACAACCCCCAGCAATTCAACTCCCAATGACCCTGACCTGATGCAATCTCCTTATCACAAGACCCATCACAAGACCCATACTTGATACACCCACACCTGAAGCCCTTATAAACAGAAGGACACTGACACCCCCTAAATTCCACTGAAGATGTTACCGGTAATGAAATGTTTGGAAACCAACCCATAAGCTCAAAGAATGAACCTTCACCCTCGTATGGCTTATTGTCAGGAAAGCTGCTACCAACTGCTCTTCATGGAACAAGTTGCAGACTACTCTACTTCTGAATATAGTCTTAAGACTTTCTTGCAGTACTGGTCTTTGACTAACATAGTTCATTTAGTGACTGTTTGAAGTTACAATGGCACTGAAAAACATGCCTTATGACCATTTTTCACCCTTATGACCATTGCAGCATCTCCATGATCATGTGATCAAAATTCAGATGCTTGGCAACTGAGTCATATTTAAGTTGGTTGCAGTGTCCTGGGGTTATGCGATCAACTTTTGCAACCTTCTTACAAGCAAATTCAACGGGGAAGCCAGATTCACTTAACAACTCTGTCACTAACTGAACAACTGCAGTGATTCACTTAACAACTGTGGCAAGAAAGGTCATAAAATGGGACAAAGCTGACTTAACAAATGTCTCAGCAATAGAAATTTTGGGCTCAGTTGTGGTCATAAGTCAAGGACTACCTATAATGTTAAACCCATACCATAACATAGCCAACCTGAAGTCACAGGCGCAAAGGAGAGACATGGGTTGAAGCAGAAGGTACCAGTGATCAGCAAACTTCACCTTTGACTAGTGTTGCAAAGGAAAAGCGCTGGTGGCAATGAGTGATCCAGGATTCTGTTTTGAACCCGTGGCTAGATCAGCTGCAATGGAGAACCTGCAGTTGTGATTGATTCATGCATAAAAGACATTATGGCTTTTAGGACTTTCAAAATCAGAAGAGAGTATGCAAAAAAACCACCATCTTCCACATCTGCAGTCGCTCAAAGATAACAGAACTGGCAGCACTCATGAGGCTGAAGCAGCATTTATTTCCTGCTTTGAAATGACCTTGCAACAAGGATAAGGAGATTTGTTTCTTATTTCTTAGGTGTGCACAACAAGGTAAGCCAGGAGATACATTACAATAATGTCACACATTTCTACTGTAGAAGGCATTTGAGACAAGATAGCAAGATGCTGGAGACTACCTGTAAATAAATCCTGTACTAACCCAGAAGCCATGCTTTACAAAATAGACTATGTAAGTTTGGCTACTGGGAACATTCCCATATTATTGCCGAGCCTTTTATTCCTATTGTTCATTTCAGTAATTTGGCCAAATTACAGGAAAAGGTAACTCTAATACAGGGACAGTCCCATTTCCTAGGTCCTTTCCACCCACTTAAATACTCTAAGTCGGGGGTGTCAAACTTGATTTCATTGAGGGCTGCATCAGAGTTGTGTTTGACCTCGGGGGTTTGTGTGTGGCCAGGGTGGGCATGGCCAGCTTGACGTCATTCATGTCGGGGTGCCAGTGGTGTCTCCCAAGCACCATTTTTGGCTGCAATGACCTCCTGCAACTCTCTGCCAGCAAAATTGGAGCTCGGGAGAGCCACACATGGCCCTCACAAGCTCCGTTTTCACTTGTGATGGCCTCCTGCAACTGTCTGTCAGTGAAAATGGAGCATGCAGCCCTTCCAAGCATCATTTTTGCTGGCAGAGACATTTTACAGTATCCTTCCCCCGCCACGCCCACCAAGCCAGGCCACGCCCACCAAACCACACCCACAGAACGGGTAGTAAAAAATTTGAATCCCACCACTGCCCCTGACTTCCCCTGCTCTAAGTGCATCAGATAGACCAGTGTTTCTCAGCCTTGCCAATATTGTGTAGACTTCTATTCATAACATTTTCTAGCCAGGCTATTGACTGGGGAATTCTGGCAGTTGAAGTCCACACATCTTAAAACTTACCAAGGTTGAGAAAGATCAGGGTAGATTAATTTTCCCCAGAATGACACTGTGTCATCTGAAAGCTCCTACAATCCTCAACCAATTGAGGATTGTGGGAACTGAAATCTCCCGGTATCAAAAGGCTCCAGCATTAGAGAAGATTGCTTTCAAAGGGCTGGATAAACAACTCTGCAGAATCTCTCCTATTTTTTTCAGCAAAGGGGTTCGTCTCCTTTAGCTACAGAACATGCTTTAGCATTCGCCTCAGGCTCAACACAACGCCATCCCATCATTGACTGCCCCAGAGAGCTGGGTTTCATTTCTTCTGACAGCTTCTTGTCAGACAGTGACTTTTGGCTGTCACTTGATGTGGGTGATTAATATGAAAACAGCCTCCATTCTTAGTTTTCCACATTCTAGGACTGTTGGCACCAGATCAAGTAGCAGTTTCATTTGGGAGATTAAATGCTTGTATAATTCCCTCCCCCCCCAAAAAAGATAATGAACTATTTCCAATCCTAATTATTTTTGCATTCCCTGGCAGTCAGGAAGTGGATTTTGCAGGAACCCAGGGAATTTTGTAGCCACTCTCCTTTTGCGGATGGGCTTGTGAATTTGTTTTGGACTATATCCGAGATAATGAAAGAAATATAATGTGCATATTTTGTTGCATATGTTGAACGTAATTGGCTTAGTGCACTTAGAAACTGGCAAATACCAGTAGAGAGCGATGTCACATTTACTCCAAGTGTTGCATGTTCCTAATTGTATTTTTTTCCTTCAAGATTCTTTGGTATATCTACCAGGCTGTTTTCATTGCTTATTGTTTACTCTAAATCTTTGCCATCAGGAATATAAAAATAGTCTTATTACTGGATGGGCCCAAATAACTCTTTAGAACAGGGGTCTCTAACCTTAGTAACTTTAAGACTTATGGACTTCAACTCCCAGAGTTCCTCAGCCAGCTTTCTTGAGCCAGCTTCTCAGAGTCCCTTCCAACTATTCTATTCTATTCTATTCTATTCTATTCTATTCTATTCTATTCTTAAAATTGCCAAGGTTGGAGACCTCTACTTTAGAACAATGCTATTTTTCTTAATAAGTGACCAAGATGCCTTACACTGACTCCTTCCTATTTGTATTTTCCAACAACTGGCATTCAGAAGCTAATCATTTGTCTGATTCACTTTACAGTCAACAATGGTCATAGGTTGAACTACACACAGTTTAAACAGTATTTCTTGTTCCTATGGAATACTGCATCCAGGTTTGGTCTTTTGTAAAAAAGACATGGAGATTCTAGAAAGAGTGCAGAGAAGAGCAACAAAGATGATTAGGGGACTGGAGGCTAAAACATATGAGGAACAGTTGCAGGAACTGGGTATGTCTAGTTTAATGAAAAGAAGGACTAGGGGAGACATCTCAGGGGCTGCCACAAAGAAGAGGGAGTCAAGCTATTCTCCAAAGCACTGAGGCAGAGGTGGATTCCTACTGGTTTGGACTGGTTCAGCTGAGTAGATAGTAACTCGGTCTGCCATGCCCCCAAACTGGTTCTCTTGGTGGCTCCATAGGTGTCACCATCTTTTTTTTTCTGTGCATGCATGCATGCATAGCGTGCGTGCATGCGCAGTGCATCCCTGAGTGAACCGGCAGTAGCAGCAGCCAGAACCCACCTCTGACCTGAGGGTAGGACAAGAAGCAATGGGTGGAAACTAATCAAGGACAGAAGCAACCTAGAACGAAGGAGAAATTTCATGACTGTTAGAATAATTAAGCAAATTGAACAATTAAGCAAATTGAAACAATTTGCCTCCAGAAGTTGTGAATATATTTATATTTATATATTTATATTTATTCAATTTATACCCCGCCCTTCTCCAAACGGACCCAGGGCGGCGCACAGGAAAATTAAAATACATACAAAACATCATATAAAATTTAAAAAACTAATTCAATAGAACCTGTGCTAAAACCAGATTAAAATCCCCAAATTTAAAAACTATCTAAAAGTCAGTATAGGGGGCTACGCTAGGCCGGCTAGATGGAACAAATGTGTCTTAAGACACTTGCGGAAGAGGCGGAGGTCAGAGATGGTGCGAAGTTAAGGGGGTAAGTCGTTCCAAAGGGCTGGACCTGCCACAGAGAAGGCTCTCCCCCTGGGTGTCGCCAGTCGGCATTGTCCGGCCGACGGCACCCTGAGGAGGCCCTCTCTGTGGGAGCGTATTGGTCTGAGGGATGTATGGGGCAGGAGGCGGTCTCGCATATAACTAGGCCCCGAGCCATGGAGCGCTTTAAAGATGGTTGTCAGAACCTTGAAGCGCACCCGAAAGACCACAGGAAGCCAGTGCAGCTCGCGCAGGATCGGTGTTATGTGGGAGTGTCTAGGCGCTCCCGTAATCACCCGCGCGGCTGCATTCTAGACTAACTGCAGCTTTCGAGTGCACCTCAAGGGAAGCCCCATGTAGAGAGCATTACAATAGTCGAGTCGGGACGTCACGAGAGCTTGAGTGACTGTGCGAAGGGCAGCCCGGTCCAGTAAGGGCCGCAATTGGCGCATCAGGCGTACCTGATGGAAAGCCCCCCTGGCCACGGCCGCCACATGGTCCTCCATGGACAGCCGGGAATCCAGGAGGACACCCAAATTGCGCGCCCTCTCCACGGGGGCCGGTGTTTCGCCCCCAATGGCCAGAGTTGGAATAATCTGGCTGAACCGGGGTGCCGGAAGCCACAGCCACTCAGTCTTGGATGGGTTGAGCCTGAGTTTGTTACTACCCATCCAGATCCGTACGGCCTCCAAACACCGGGACATGACCTCGACGGCATCGTTGGGGTGGTCTGGGGTGGATATGTACAACTGAGTATCATCAGCGTACAGATGATATCCCACCCCAAAACCACGGATGATCTCGCCCAGCGGCTTCATGTATGTGTTGAACAGTAGGGGCGAGAGGACCAACCCTTGAGGTACCCCACATACGAGGGGCCTCGAGGCCGACCTCTGCCCCCCTGCCAACACATATTGCGACCGACCAGAGAGGTAGGAAGAGAACCACTGTAGAACGGTGCCTCCCAGCCCCAACCCCCCCAGTCGGCGCAATAGGATACCATGGTCGATGGTATCAAAAGCCGCTGAGAGGTCTAATAGGACTAGGATAGAGGAATATCCTCTATCCCGCGCCCTCCAGAGATCATCAACCAACGCGACCAATGCCGTCTCGGTGCTATGCCCGGGTCGGAAGCCGGACTGGCGCGGGTCTAGATAATCAACTTCCTCCAAGTGTCGCGGAAACTGTTGGGCCACCACACTCTCAACAACCTTCACTAAAAAGTGGATGTTGGAGACGGGACGATAGTTCTCTAGTAATGCTGGATCCAGGGACGGCTTCTTGAGGAGGGGCCTTACTACCGCCTCTTTCAAGACGGCAGGCAAGGACCCCTCACTCAAAGATGCGTTGACAATGCCCTGGAGCCAGCCTCGTGTCGTCTCCCAGGATGCCAGTACAAGCCAGGAGGGACACGGGTCCAATAAACATGTGGTAGCCCTAAGTCTCTTTGACCACTTGTCCATATCCTCGGTAGTAACAAATGTTGCAACACTGGGCATTTTAAAGAAAATGTTGGATATCCATTTGTCTGAAGTGGTGTAGGATTTCCTGCCTAAGCAGGGGGTTGGAGTATAAGCCTTCCAAGGTCCCTTGCAACTCTGTTATTTTATTATCTCTTCTATTCTATCTCTGAATCTTGCTGTTAATTTTATGGTTGGGCATAAATGGCCTTTTGAAGCTATCCACCAACTCTGAGAGCAGAGAAACTGCATGAATGAGCTTTTTGTGTTCCAAGGACTGTCCTATTCCTTTCCTTGGGATTGAATGAATGAAGTATGGGAAGCCAGGAAGGCTTCAGATCAGAGTAGAGATAAGAAGTTCAGGACCCTGGAGAGAAGAATATATAAGAAAAGTGGGGGATGCTCCCATGCACCTAGACACAGCCTTGGCCATCCCATTATAATATATTTATAAAATGTATAGATCACTTCAACCTGAAAAAAACACCCTAATCGGTATACCCAGAAGCAACAATAGCAATATATCAATGCGGTAGCAGCCACCGTAAATAAGAAATATATGTTACAAAGAGGAAAACATTAAACATAACAATCATCAGTAACGAAATGCAGGGATACCACAATCCACTGAAGAGAATGTCTCTGAAATTCTCTTCTCTGAAAGACATTCAAAAGCAAATCCCTTTCATCATATGTAATGAGGAGTAGCAATAAAAAAAAGAAGAAGAAGAATATTTTCTACCCTGTACTGATTATTTATTTGGCATCTCACTCTTCCATCTATTGAGGGCTCAAGGCAACATTCAGTTCAGGATAAAACACAGTAAACATAAAAGTCATGCAGTCATAATTTTCAGATATAAACAAAGTCCAGATCATTTATTGCATTAAAATTAGAAAACTTTCTTCAAATCGTGAAAAGAATATCAGAATGCTATTGTGGTTTTTGAAGCCAGTCTAAAGCAGAATAAAGAAGAAGCTACTCTGATCCTCCCTTGGAGTAGGCAGTTTCACAATGAGGAGGGTTGTCACAGGAATGACTGTGTGAGTGTCCACAGACCTAATTTTGCTATATGGGAGGCCAAATAAAAGGGCAATGATGATGTCAGATTGGGACCATCTTTTTTTCACATCAGTTAGGATAATGTGGGAAGAGGTTGTCTTTAATCTCTTCGAAGAGGCCATGTGCCATGCCAAAACCAGGGCAAAGGTTGGCAGCTGGAAAATTCTGATCCTGCATGATGCTCTACATGCAAAACACATGCAAAACACACACACAAACACACAAATGTTACCTCACATTTGGCTTGGTTCAGTGGTGGGATTCACTTCCCTTCCCTACCAGTTTGCAAATGTGAGTGTGCGTGCGCTGGCTTTGCACGTACATGCCTTGCCTGTGCATGCACACCTCCTTCTGCACATGTGCAGTGCTTGCGCATTACGTTGGGGTGAGTGGCAGAGCGTCCCACACCTGCTGCTACCGGTTCACCCAAACCGGAAAGAACCGGCTGAATAATACCTCTGGCTTGGTTCCTCAAAACTCACAATAGCTAGCAATTCATCCTTGAGATTTTTCAATGGTTCTTTTTAATTAGAAAGGGATAACTGGTACTATCAGTTATAGATACACTGGAATCCCTGAATTATAAAATGGTGCCCTCTGTTAAAAGGCTTTAAAAGAATCAGCACTTAGATTGTGATTATTGGAAATCTGATGCAGCTGTTTGAAAAGCAACATTCCATGATGTATGAAATGTAAATCAGACAATGGCATCAGATATCTTTCCTTCCTTATGGGCAATCTTGACTTTGGAAAAAGGGTAATTTCTGAGCTGGTACCTGCTAGTCATTCCAGATTGACAGTCAAAGTCTAACATATCAGTAGGACATTATCTTACAGCAACTTTCCATACACGAAAGTTCAATTTAGTTGATTTATTTCTGAAAGGAATATGAACAGGAATCTTCTCAACTAACGATCAGCACCCGATTAGAGATAGATGAGTCAGCAGCACTCATGGTAGGTTGGACGTAGTTTGCTTATGACTATGTAGGGGTTCTAGGCTGATTACCCTTTTCACTACCATTCTTTCTTCTACAGTTCTATCTGTGCATGCATCGCACTCATCTATTAAATATTTATTTACTAAACAAATTTATGTCATCGCCCAATTCACACACAAATGATTCTGGGTGGCTTAGCACATTGAAAATTGACTCTCAGACCTTCCCAGTTTTCTTATTCCTTGCTGTTTAAGCTAAAGTGCTATTACTGGGAAAAATAGGCATCTAGAAAAGTCTTCTCCCTACTGCCTTCTCTTTGCTCTTTTCAGCAAACTTTAAATTATCTGTCTCCAGTCATTTGCAGCATCATTCAGCGGAGATAAATACAAAGAAAGCCAAGGCCATTGGTTGATTGCACTGGACTTTATTCACACCGGGCTGATGATGAGAACTTTTCCCTCTTTTAGAATAAGTTACCATTTTGTGGCAGGTTATCCGTTAGAGGGCTTGAACTTTGTTTCAGCTGTGATTGGGAAACTTAACAATTGAGCTTCAACTGGTTTCCCATTACACTAGTCTGTCAGATCCTCCTGTCCAGGATCAAGAGTCCAGTAACCCCTGAAGAGAGTTTAATGAACCACAGGTCACTCTGGTTCAACGTAAGCCCCTGATATTGCCATTTGTGCTTGGCCATGTATCCTTCCTATTATCTGGGAATTCAGACTCTTGATCCTCTGTAGTTTTTCAGCCATGCAGAAATCTGAAGCTTTAGAAAGGGCCAAAAACTCTCAAAACCTAGAATCAGTAACAAGCGGGGAGCTGAACTAAGGTAACACCTGGACTTGCCAGTCATCTCTCACACGGAGTTGGCTACAAAAGAATTTAAGACAATAGCTCTCTTGCCAATAAACTCTACAATCCTGAAAGAGAGCTCTGTTTGTGTTTCTTCTACTTTTTATGATTAGCTGATATTTAGCTGGTGTCCTTGGCATCAATGGTCAGATCAAGACAGATTCTAAGGGGCGTTTGGATCATATAATCAATGATCATCTAATCATTTAAAGCAGAGTTCTGGGATTTATCCTCATGTCCCGCTTTTCATGGCACACAGATGTCTCAGTTGTTCTACTCTTTCACTGCTCTCCCCCCACCTCTTCTCCCAATCCAATGCCTCATTGACAATTTGGTTGATGCCATGGTCAGGTCTCAGAATATTTTTGAATATTTTTCTGCAGGTGCACCCTTATCTCAGCTCTGGGCATTGTCTTCTATACAGTATACATTTTGGTTTAAACTGCAATCAAATGATAAACCAGGTTTGCTTGTAGTGGACTTGTTAGCAGCCGGTATGCATGCAGGCTGATGGGATGTAGGAAAATGGGATGAAGGGCGAAGTTCCTTGCCTATCCATTTGTATTCAAAACCATCTACCATGCTTCCCCCAAAATAAGACAGGGTCTTATTTTCTTTTGACCCTTGAAATAAGCACTTGGCCTTATTTTCGAGGGGGTCTTATTGTTTTTGAGGTGCAGGAGGTGGTGAGCGTGGTCACCTCATCGCTGCTGCTGTGTTGCAATAGTTTTGGGGAGGGCTTATTTTCAGGAAAACAGGGTAGTTAGGATTTTTACTTTGAAACCTGTTAAAATCATTTCCCCAAGACATTGCCTTTTTTTGTATTAACCCTACCCCATAACTCTGCCAAGTGGTTGGGCGCTGTATTTCCTTCCCATTTCAAATCCCTGTGAAGAGTATAGAAATGAAGCAGGGGATGTTGGAAAATTGCTAGCCAGGCTAGAAAGAGAGGTCAAGTGGAAAATTAGTCTTGAGTCTTTGCACAGTCACAAGGGGCACAAGCCTGACTCCAACCTCCCAATAGCTATGAAACCTTATCTACTTGTTCCTAGGGGAAGGTAAGCAGTCTGGAGAGATTCTTGTAGTATAGGTAGCAGTCAATAAAGTTGCTGACCTACGCTATTCACAAGGGGTTCTGGTTGCTTGCGCCTGTCAGTGGGATGAGAAAAGAGACTGTGCGTTGTGTGTGTATGGGAGAGAGAGGAAGGGAGGGAGAGATTAAGATTTTCCTTGAGAGAAGATTTGCTGAACTCCAAGGTACAATCCTTAACCTGGAATCCCTTAGTACTTTTCCTTCAGAAAACTATAAAAACAGATGGCTTTCATCTGTGGGGTTCTAATTCAAAATGTGGGCTTAGCATCTCAACATATTTGCCCTGGGAGATACCCAAAAAGAAGCAGAAGTCATTCTGTATGGTGATCAAGATAGAGAACAATAATCCTGTGTCAAATAACATCGATATGCATTTACCCATGAGTAAGCTTATTTATATTTACTTCTGAGTAAACATGACTAGGATCAAGGTAATCATGGATTGGGAAAAATACTAGGAGTGCTTAGTTTGTTTAACTGTTGGAAATATATACTGAGATTATACCGTTCCAACCATTTGTTAATCTTTCAGAGACTCAGTAAAACTCCCTGAAACGGTAAGTATCTTGCACAAAGAAACAGAAGTAATTTTGAATAGTAAGAAACAGAAAGAAGAGAGGAGTCCCAGTCTGTAGCTTAAATTGTTTTAATCAGGTTTTAATTGGGATTCAGTTTTAATGTTTTATAAATTTTTAGTACAGGGGTATTCGCTTAATTCGGTTTTAATTATGTATTTATTGTAATGTTTTATATGTTCTTAAGTTTCCTGTACACCGCCCCGAGTCCCTTCGGGGAGAGGGGGTGGTTTAGAAATTTGAATAAATAATAAATAAATAAATAAATAAATAAATAAGCAAACAAATAAATAAATAAATAAATAAATAAATAAATAAATAAATAAATAAATAAATAAATAAATAAATAAACAAATAAATAAATAAATAAATAAATAAATAAATAAATAAATAAATAATAAGGAGGAAGAGCCGGAGGTTTTGTTTAACACAGGACCATGGATTTCTCATGATAGAAAGACAATTTAATGAATAAATAATAATAATAAACTGATTTGATTGGATACTTAGATAGGAGAAGGGTCTAAAACAGGAGAGAATGTCACAACATCCCCACGCCCATTTTGGAAAATGATTAATGGCTGGTTTTTTTTGCTAGCTGAAGACTCTGGTAGGAAAGGAAAGGAAAGTGACCTACCAATTGCTAGTGGTGAGTGACCTGCATTAAATATGTAAGGACAACCCAATGCCCTGTCCTTGTTGTTGAAGTACCGTAAAGTTTGGCCATGGAGGAAATGGAATTCATGTCAACACATATTTCTGCAGATTGAAAGATGGGAGGATTACATGCTGTAGAAACCATGAGAAAGTGCCCCAAATCATTTGCAGCTACTAACCATCGTGACCCAAGGCACTGACTGTCTGAAAGCTACGGAAGATGATTCTTCTCTACAGAGCAGAAATAGGTTTTTCTAGATGTGATTTACTTGCTGGAGCCAAGTGTACTTTTGTGATTTATGATTTTTTCCCCCCAAATAACATTTCCATTAATGTCAGATCTTGGCTGATGAACGAAACCGGCCAGAGGCATGACTTTGAATGCATTTCTAAAGTCCCCAAGCCAAAGGTGGTTGGTTCAGTAATTGAGTAGAAAGCTTCCTTTAGATTTCTATAAAGTGGTTGATTGAGGAATGATGTATCCTGAGAAGCCATCAGAAGAATGAGAGCTGATGGTTTCATCTGTCATATTTTTTGCACGAGTGGCTTTGTACTTTATCCAGGATTTGTCTTCCTTGGGAATAAGCTATGCTAGAAATATAGGATTTCTTAGTTATAAAGTTTACCTTTGCTTATATATAGACCAGACTGAATAAGTGTGCTGATTCGTACCTTAGAACTCCAACAGTTTCTTGTTCCCTATAAATATTCATAGAATCTTCTTTAAAAAAAAACCATAAAATAGCTTTCTCTTTTCTTTTTAGATCCACTTCCAGCACAGAAAGAGGTGAGCAATCCATGTTATGTTAACACTTGCATTGTGAGCTACAAAATATCCCATGGTCATCTTCTCAGAGTTCCAGGAAAATGAGTGGAGCCAGTGGTGGGATTCAAATAATTTAACAGCTGGTTCCCTGCCCTAATGACCAGCTGGGTAGGTATAGCTCGGTGGTCATGTGACTGTGTGGGCGTGGCCAACTCAACGTCATTCATGTCGATAGGCGCTTCGCCTTAGCTGTTACAAAGTAATAAGGGTTAACCGGAGAGGCAGTTTCTGTAAGCGGGGCAATAAAGATTAGGCTAGAAACAACACCAGAATGTTTCCTTCCTGCCTTCCTGACAGGATTAGCCCTGTAAAGTGGAAAAAAACAAAAGGAGATTTCTTCCAACAACCGGTTCTACGAACTGCTTAGAAAATTAACAACCGGTTCTCCCGAATAGGTGCAAACTGGCTGAATCCCACCACTGAGTAGAGCCAATGTTTTCAGCCTATTCTGTGGGGAGACGATGGGGACAGGGATTATAGAGCAAATAGATGCCTTGAATTTAAAGTATCCCAGATCGGTAGGGATGCCCAAAATTGCACTTTCATGTGGCAGTTGGGAGTTGCAGTTTTTACACAGTTAGAGGCTACCAGCTTCAGGAAGAATAACCTATGCTTTCTTGCATAATCATAAAAAACGATTTAAAATAATAATAATAATAAAGCATCTTATCGTCCTTTCCCCAGCTATGTTAAATGGTAATCACCCACATTTGCCAAAGTGTATTTAGTCAATCTTTAATTACTGTTCTGTGAGGCTGACTCTTCCCGAAGAAGAGCAGAAGGCAGCCATTGTTTGTCTTTATCCAATATGATAGAGTTTAATCTCACGGGCATTGACATTTGCCCTTCTACAAGGTAGTTCTGCTGAATTTGGCTGCTAATCATTTCCTGGAGAATGTGGCTACATTTTGAGTCTTAAAGGTTAATGCTTTCTCGACAGGGTTATGCAAAAAACATTTTTTAAAAAAAATTCTTATTGCCAACATCTTTTTTTGAAACTTTCTTCCTCAGTTATTTGCAGAATTATTACCCTGTTTTCCCAAAAATAAGACCTGCACGGATAATAAGCCCAATTGGGTTTTTGAGTACATGCACTAAAATAATCCCTCCCCCAAAAATAAGCCCTCCCCGAAAATATTGTAACACAGCAGCAGCCATGAGGTGACCATGCTCACCGCCTCCTGTACCTCAAAAATAACAAGACTTCCCCGAAAATAAGGCCAAGTGCCTATTTCGGGGGTCAAAAGAAAATAAGACTCTGCCTTATTTTCAGGGAAACACAGTAGAATGACTAGTCCAAGGTTATCCTCTGCCCTTACACTGCTGGCTTGCCCTCTAGCCATGGCCTATGTCAGGGGTATCCATTTCATTGAGGGCAACATCAGGGTTGTGTTTGATTTTGGGGGCCCAGGGTGGGCATGGCCAGCTCAATTTCACTCGTGTCAGGGGCACCTGTGGTGGCCCAAGCAGTCTGCCAGTGAAAATGAGCTCACAAGCTCTGTTTTCAGCTGTGATGGCCTCCTGCAACCCAAGAAAAAATGGAGCTCCGTTTTCATTGGCAGAGGCACCGTGGGTTGGTCCTTTGCTGTTTTCATGGTGACCCCGTGGGCCAGATCTAAGCACCCCATGGGCTGTATCAAGCCGCCAGACCCGGTTTGACACCCCGGCCTATGTGGATTGATCTTTCTGACTTCTCTATTGCAGAACATTATAACTAAAAAAGTCAGGCTATACATCGTTATGCCAGTAGCAATTTTTATCTCTACAGCAGGTCTAGATTTATTTATGCGGAAAGGCTCTCTACCTCCTTATTTCATTTTCAGCTATTGTTATGCTAAGTTCGACTTTCTACCTTGTAGTTATTATCATTGTGTTTCCTTTTGTAAATCCTCGTCTCCTTTCCATGGCAGGCTTTGTATCAGTTTCAGGATTCTGGTTCTCATGTTTAGAAATTGCTGTCTCTTTGCCCTTGATCGGAATCCCTTCCCTTCCTTTTGTTCCTTTGAGAGACGGTGGCAGTTAACCTAGAGATTTATGAGAGACAACATAGTGACTTTCAAATACCTGAAGAGTTGTCACAGAAAAGGCAATGCAGCATTTTTCTCCACTGCTCAGTGTGAGAATTACCATGAGGAACATGGATGGAAATTACAGGGAAGCCGTATTTGGCAGAACATCAGAAAATAATTTCTTAGAGTAACAGCCATTCAACACTGGACTAGCTGCTGCTGGAGGTAGTGAATTCTTTTCAAGGGAAAAGAATGATGAAGTAGAAGGTTTTCTTCTCAGTGAAATACATAAGCCATCCCTTTCTGAGGATAATTCTGAAAGAGGTGAGATAGACAAATGTTGATGGCATTAAAGGTATTGTCAAAGGATGTAAGCTGCTCTGAGTAAAAGCTGCCTTTTGGAACTGTATGATGGCCAAATCCATCTGAACCAGCGGTGAAATTCATTTTTTTTTTACTACTGATTCTGTGGGCACGGCTTGGTGGGCGTGGTGTGGCTTGGTGGGTGTGGCAGGGGAAGGATACTGCAAAATCTCCATTCCCACCTCACTCTGGGACCAGCCAGAAGTGGCATTTGCCAGTTCTCTGAACTACTCAAAATGTCCACTACCGGTTCTCCAGTACCTGCTGAATTTTTATCCCTGATCTGAACATCTGGCTTACTGTGTAATGAACCATAATAATGATTATTCTTTATGATTGATTGATTTATATTCTTCTTAATCTCCCACTTCCCTCATAGAGGGGCTTTGGGCAGAAAAAAGAGTTAAGCATTTTAAGTATGTTGGCCATTTTGAGCTATTTATAAAAACTGTGAAGATGGTAAATAAACATAGCTCTATGCTACCTAGAATCGCTTGCTTTGTGAGATGGGCAGCTATGTAAATTTGAAACATAAATAAAACAAATATTGCTGTCCAATATTGGAAGTGCTCCGATGCCCAAATGTATCTTCTGGATTCCAGTAGCAAAGGAGGTAATCCTGACTATAGATAAACAAACCATTTTAGCAGATATCATTGTCCAGTTCATGAAAGAGCCACCAATCCAATGGGGAACTGGCAAACGTTCTTGCTGAGAAGCCATCTCATGGAGGCATTAAAACTCTTGTCAGATACTAGATGCCACCAAAAAGTCAACTCCTGCCAACTGTTCTGACCTATGCTACCCAAGAACATGAAGCAAACTCCTTGTCTTGACAAAAACCCCTTTTATTAATTAACTGTGAATTCTGCTCATTCACATCCAGCAAAGTCTTTCAAGGGAGGATTTACAGTCACAGACCTTATCTGGCTTGGAGAGCTGACCTGGCAAAACCTGGCAAGGTGTCTGAGAGAGTCATGAACCAATTAAGTGAGCTAATTGTCTCCTGCAAACTCCACTCCCCTTTTGCTCCTCTTTTATTTCCTCTGGGAAGGGCCATTCATTGTCCACCTGTGGCCTTACTCCCAAGTTGACCCCTGTTCTTCAGCTGTTCCCTTCATTTGGCAACTCTGCACATGCTCACACTGGGAACAGGGTCCAGCTCTTTGTCTGCCTCACTGATGTCTGACTCTGAAGGCAGCTGATAACTGGCATACGGCTCTGGTCCCCACTCTGCCTCCGACACAGAGCCCTCATCCGAGCCTTCCTCAAACTCCAGGACTGGTCCATTTTCCTCCTCAGCCTCCTCACTGTCCGAATCTGCTGCCAGCTCCACTAGCGAGCCACAACACTAACCTGATTAGGAAGCCAGTTTGCTCTCATGATTAAGGTGCCAGATTAGAAACTGGAGATTATGATCTCAACTCCCTTCTTAGGCATGAAAGCCAGTTGAGTGGCTTTGGCCCAATTACCAGGAGATTGTGAGTTCTACTCCCAATTCCCTCCCTCCTTCAGTCATTTACCTCATGTAACGTTTTTGGGACAAAAAGTATAAAAATAATAAGTGTGTTGGCCACTTAGAATTATTTATAAAAACAATAAAGATGGAAAGTAAAACAAAATTAAGCTTCTAATTTTGAGAATGGATGCACACCAATTGAGTAAGATTACCTGTTGTATCAGACTTCTATTTTCCAGACATGTGTTGGACAAATAAGAGAGACTGTCCTATTGTGTAACGGATGTCAGTTGTGCAGCTTTATCAGTAATGCACAGTAAATACTTGGGAGGAGAGAAATTGATCAGTGGACACTTGGATGTGCAAAAACAGGAGATGCTCACAAAAGGATTGCCCAGGGTTATAGACACCTTCTGTTAGGAGCATCTGGTGAATCTGGACGCTTTTCCTAAAACTTGGCTCAAATTAACTTAGTAATACTTTGGATTTTCTGAAAACAGCTCAGACTTTCTCAGTTATTGTTATTGGCCTCCTTACCAGCAACCCTTATCCTTTTTCTTCCAGAGAGAGATGTGAAAAAAGATTACTGAAAGTCTTCTCCACATGATCCATACATTCTGGCCAACTCCTTGCTAAACTTTGGAGAATCCAGGAAGATGTTGCTCTTCTTGAACCTCCTCTTTATTTTTCATGAGCATCCACCATTATTCAGTTGATTGAAGTGTTGCCTTTTTTCAAGACTGAATAGAAGATCAATGGATTGTGGGAACTGGCTGCAGGTAAAGTCCAACAGCAGGGGAATGAATTATCACATTAAAAAAAAACCAATCTAATAGAGCCTTCCAGATTCTTTTAAATAGCTTCTTAAATTCTACCATATAATGTCAGGATAATTTTCTATTCATCTCTTCCCACACACACAACTCTCTCTCTTGCAAAGTAATAAAAAAAATGAAAACTCTCAATAAGTTGGAAGGAAGAAAAAAAGGAAGGAAGGAAGGAAGAGAGAAAGGAAGAGAGAAAAATGAAGGAAGGAAAGGAGAGAGAAAGAGAAAGCAAGAATGAGGAAGAAAGGGAGAGAGAAAGAGAGAAAGGAAGAGAGAGAGGGAAAGGAAGGAAGCGAGAGCAAGAAAAAAAGAGAGAGAGAAAGGAAGACAGAGAGGGGGAGGAAGGAAGGAAGGAAGGAAAGAAAGAAAAAAGAACATTCTGGTCCATCTTCTCTAATCATATTATTACATCAGCATTACACCATTATGGTTCCTGTTGTTCTCCAGATGTTGCTAGATGCAGTTTCCAGAAGCCACAGCCAACATGTCTAATAGTGAGGCAATTTGCAATACATCTCCCAAAATACAGCTATCCCTAGTACATGCATATAAAACAAATGTACTGATTGTAAGTATACTGAATTCCTTTCTGTCCCGAATTGTATTTGATATGACAATGTGGGTAATCAGATCAAGTTGTCACCCCAGCAATGGAAGGACAATGGAAAAGAAAACTCCTAGAGAACCTTCAACTGAAATCAAAATATAACTCCTCTAAATGAGATAGCAGATATATTCCAGGCCTTGCAGAAGAGAAGGCTATGCTTTTATAGAGGAGCATGCACAAGCAACAAACAGAATTATCCAGGAGCCAATGCACCAGAGTTAAATTGGTAGCCAGGCAGCAAGGTAGCAACCACTGAATCTGTACTAAGGTTAGCTGAAGCTTGACCAGATGTTGTTTCATAAGTAGAAGCAAAGGAACAAAAACATTCAAACTGATCAGTAAATGGATCAGTGGTGGGCTACGACTGGTACGCCCTGGTACGGGTGTACCGCTGCCTGCTGGGAGCACCAGGTACCGTTCCGGGTATAGTGCTCCAGAGGGCCCAGCTACCCACCTGCCTGACCTCCTTACCTTTATTTGAGCCAATCAGGGCTTTCGTGCATGCACAAGGAACGTATGGCCGCTGCACAACGCTCCACCGAGCATCTGGAGCATCACGGGCGGTAAGTACACAAGCGCGCTGTGCACATGCATGTGTGGATGCCCGGCCTCGTTACTGCATACCGGTTGCAATGGGATCCAGAACCCACCACTGAAATGGATCATAACCACAGGTGATATTCAGCCAGTTCGGACTGGTTCCCTCGAACCATTAGTGGAAATTGTGGGTGGGCCTCTATGCCATCCTATTTAGGCATGTTTTTGAGGCTGGGCAGAGATGTGTGCACAAGCAAAGCGCATGCACAGAAGGGCAGACACATGTGTGGAAGGCTGGGCGCATGCACAGAAGTGGCACCCATGAACCGGTGCTAACAAAATGTGAAACCTACTGCTGATCGTAACTGAGATTTCTCCAGTCAGGGTTTCCAAAATGTTCCCATTAAGAAGAGAGGAGAAAAACCAAAGCTATTTCTCTTTTTCAAGGACCTTTCTATACTAGGGGAGTTTTTGTCTCCTTTGGAAAACGTTTCAGGGTTTGTTAAGCCAAACTAACTGCTTGCAAGAACAAGCTTGTTGTTTTGAGTGTGTATTGATTCTTGCACATTAAAGAACAAATTCACAAACATGATTTTGCTGGTGAGCAATAAGCAATTTTTATATTGGCCTTGGAGAACTAAAGGGCAGGGAAAGCCCAACGTTCATTTTCTACCAAGTGTGAATATTTTCTCTTCTCACTTAGCAAAGGATTTTCACAGCAAGTGGAGATTTATTTGTTTATCTTAAGATAACTGACAAATATGAAATGTAAGGATGTTAAGTGCAATGTTATTTCAAGGAACAAAAAATGTTGCTTACCAGTAGAGATAAAAAAAAGGTAGATATGCCTCCTTTCAAAATATTCAGCATGATTTCTTTGCTGAGATGGTTTTCAACCATATCACCTGTCTATCATAAACCACTTATAGTAGTGGCACTTAGACTTATATGTTGCTTCATAGTGCTTTACAGCCATCTCTAAGCAGTTTTTCAGAGTCAGCCTATTGCCCCCAACCATATGGATCCTCATTTTACCAACCTCAGAAGGATGGAAGGCTGAGTCAACCTTGACCAAGTTCGTCTCGAACTGCTGAATTGCTGGCAATCGGCAGAATTAGCCTGCAGTGCTGCATTTAACCAGTGCACCACCATGGCTCATAATATGAGAGAATTCACAGGGAATGCTCAAACCAGAATGAACACAACTTCCTTTTGCCTTCTCAAAATTTTATAAAATAGATATTTTCATTGCTCTTGCCTAATGGAATCTGTGGTGATATCTAAGAAATCACTTGACATTGTTAGCCTGAGTGGCCCTGTGAAAATGTTGTGAAAACTTTCAGAGACCTCATAAAAATCAGCCGGGAAGCAAACCAGAGAGAGAGGGAGGGAGGGAGGGAGGGAGGGAGGGAGGGAGGGAGAGGGAGAGGGAGAGAGGGAGGGAGAGAGAAGAAGGGAGGGAGGGAGAAGGAGGGGGAGGGAGAGAGGGAAGGAGGGAAGAGAAGGGGGAGAAAATAGCAAAATAACAAAGTTGAGTTTTATTAAAGAATAAGCACAGGCTGTTAAGTATGTCAAAATCTTTGCTTGGTGATAGATGGGTTGTCCTAAATGGAGAGCTGTTTAGCAAGAAGTAATGAAAATGGATAGCTATGGGTCTCTCATTAATTGGGAAAGATTGTTTTGTGACAGCCAAGGTTAGTTTCCACATTGTGAGCTGAGAGCTAGAAAAAACATGGTGAGACTCAGAGCACTGTTGTTTATTGAAGAGAAAGGGTTCAGATCACAAAAGCTGGTTATGGGTACATGGGTTTGATGGATTTTCAAAGTGGTGGGCCACAATAAAATTACCCATCTACTCCCAGGATAAATGTTTGTTGATTGATAGAAAGAAGTCATTGCCTGGGGAGAAATTATTTACAAAGCTCTACATATTTGGTTAACATTGTCAAGAAAAATGCTTATATTTGGAGAACTTTATCCATACCATGCATAGCAAAGATGTGCAACCTCTGAGGGTATCCAACATGTAACCCAGAAAATTTTAATAGGTGTTGTCTATCCTTGGGTGCAGTTCCCAGAATATTGGTCCTAAATTACAAGAAGGCAGATGTTGCTTGAAAATTAAGGAAAACATCGTAATGAGAAAAGCAACTAGGCAGGGAAAATAGTACAATACAATACAATAGCAGAGTTGGAAGGGACCTTGTAGGTCTTCTAGTCCAACCCCCTGCGTGGGCAGGAACCTTATACCATTTCAGACAAATGGCTATCTAACATCTTCTTAAAGACTTCCAGGGTTGGGGCATTCACAACTGCTGGAGGCAAGCTGTTCCAGAGGTTAATTGTTCTAACTGTCAGGAAATTTCTCCTTAGTTCTAAGTTGCTTCTCTCCTTGATTAGTTTCCACCCATTGCTTCTTGTCCTACCCCCAGGGGCCTTGGAGAATAGTTTAGCTCCCTCTTCTTTGTGGCACCCTCTGAGATATCGGAACACTGCTATCATGTCTCCCCTGGTCCTTCTCTTCATCAAACTAGACATACCCACCGCCCTGGGTCCTCTGTGGAGAAGGGCGGGATATAAATTTAAATAAATAAAATAAATAAATAAATAAATACCCAGCTCCTGCAGCCGTTCTTCATATGTTTTAGTCTCCAGTTCCCTAATCACCTTGGTTGCTCTTCTCTGCACTCTTTCCAGAGTCTCCACATCTTTTCTACATCGTGGCGACCAAAACTGTATGCAGTAATTGAGGAAAGGAGGAGGGCCCCTATTGATGGAGGAGTTCACCCAAAGGCTAGATAGAAAAGTGTGATGGGCACTTTATTTTTGATTCCTGCATTAGCAGAACATCAAACCCGATGCCTTTATTTATATATTTGGTTAGATTTGCATTCCGCCTTTTCTTCAGATCAGGGCAGGGAAAGTTTCATTGCCAATGAAAATTATACTCGGGTTAGAGATGGAGTTAAGGTTAGGTCAGGGCCAAAACTGATATCGGTGATAAATTTCTAAGAGTTTCTCTGAGGAAAACAATGATTAAAGCTTTTTCTTTTGACTTCTTTTGGCAAGCAGTAAAGTGTGTGTGTGTGTGTGTCTCTGTGTGACCAGTTAAAGATAACTTTAACTTTTTAACTTTTATTAAATTTCTATCCCGCCCTATCTCCCACAAAGGGACTCAGGGCGGCGCACAGGAACTTAAAATCCAAAAATACAAACAGTAAAAATCTACAAAATTTAAAATTACAATTAAACAGTATAACCCGTGCTAAAAACAATTTAATTTAAAACCCAGCTCTAATAAAATATGGTTGTAGCAGCTATGCCAGGCCGGCCATATGGAAGAAATAGGTTTTTAAAGTCCGGCGGAAGACTTTAAAGTCCAGTGCAGCTCACGCAGGAGAGGTGTTACATGGGAGTATTTTGAACCTCCCAAGATCCCCCATGCGGCCGCATTCTGCACCAACTGGAGCCTCTGGGACTGGGTGCATCTCAAGGGGAGCCCCATGTAGAGAGCATTACAGTAGTCCAGGTGAGAAATGGCAAGAGCTTAAGTGACTGTCTGTAAGGCGCCATGATCCAGAAAGGGGCGCAACTGGCGTATCAGGTGCACCTGATAAAAGCCCCCCCTGGCCACGGCTGTCAGATGTTCATCTAAGGCAGTGCTTCTCAATTATTTTCTGTCATGCCCCCCCTAGGAAGAAGAAAACATTTCGCGCCCCCCCGCGCGACTGTAAATAGTATCATTTGTCTATAAAATTGTTATAAGTACACCTCTGCATAACACTGTATCCTTATTAACGTATAAGAGAATAAAAAAAGAAAGAAATGTGGATCAATTTACAACAAAGAATAGCTTTATTAACTGTAGCAGAAAAGATTTAAAATGCATTAGAAATGTAAAAAAAAAATTAAATCCTTTGCCGAGGTCAAACGCGCCCCCCTTTACGGAGCCTCGTGCCCCCCCTGGGGGGCCCGCCCCACTATTTGAGAAGCACTGATCTAAGGACAGCCGGGAATCCAGGAGGACACCCAAGTTGCGGACCCTTTCCGCGGGGGCTAACAGTTCACCCCCGATAGCCAGAGATGGAATCCAGACCCGCATGGCCTCCAAACACCGGGACATCACATCGGCGGCATCGTTGGGGTGGTTTGGGGTAGAAATGTACAGCTGGGTGTCATCAGCGTACAGATGGAATTCTACCCCCAAACCACGGATGATCTCGCCCAGCGGCTTCATGTAGATGTTAAACAGGAGGGGCGAAAGATGAACTTGTCAGAGAGCTAACAGCCTGGGTTCCAGACCCAAGTGCACCTGGGGGCAGGACAAGGAGCAATGGGTGGAAACTAACCAAGGAGGGAAGCAACTTAGAACTAAGGAGAAATTTCCTAACAGTAAGAACAATTAACCTCTGGAACAGCTTGCCTCCAGCAGTTGTGAATGCCCCAACCCTGGAAGTCTTTAAAAAGATGTTAGACAGCCATTTGTCTGAAATGGTATAAGGTTCCTGCCCATGCAGGGGGTTGGACTAGAAGACCTACAAGGTCCCTTCCAACTCTGCTATTGTATTGTATTGTATTGTATGATGCGATGAATTCCCATCCTTGCCCCACTCCTGCCCACCTAACAGCTGCAAAGCATGCAAATGCGAGTAGATAAAGAGATAACAATTTGGTGGAAAAGTAACAGCATTCTGTGAACCTTTGGTGTAGTCATACTGGCTACATACTACAGAACGTGTCTTCAGACAATGCTGGTTCCCTCAGCTAACCCCCCCCCCCCTTTATATTGGACATGACTGCACAAACAAAACTTTAACTGTACCTTTAAAATACATGGGAAAATCCCATTACCCCTGAAAATGAAATGAGGGTTAGCATTAGGTATAAAGATAGCATTAGGGATAGGACTACTTAGAGCCTTTCTAGTGGCTCCCCCCGCCCCCCATGACTTGCTAAAATGAATGTCTAGATGTCTAGAGCAATGGTGAAATTCACATTTTTTAAATTATCGGTTCTGTGGGTGTGGCTTGGTGGGCATAGCAGGGGAAGGATACTGTAAAATTCCTATTTCCTCCCCACTCCTGGGGGAAGGATATTGCAAAATCTCCATTCCCACCCCACTCTGGGGCTAGCCATAGGTGGCTTTTTAAAAAAATTTAAAAAGATTTTTTTATTAAATAAACATTAAAAACAGTGGATATAGTGCAACATTTCTGGCATAAACGTCTCCACATAGTGATTAGATGTTACAACAATTACATTTAATAATTAATAATAATTTATTTTATTTATAAACCGCCCCCTCTCCCCGAAGGGACTCGGGGCGGTGGACATTTTATATCCATTACATAGCTGTATGTAGTCAGTCAGATTACCTGTCCGTTGATCCTTTCTATTATATTTATTTATTTATTTATTTATTTATTTATTTATTTATTTATTTATTTATTTATTTATTTATTTATTTATTTATTTATTTATTTATTTATTTATTTATTTATTTATTTATTTATTTAACTTATATACCGCAGCCCTCTCCCATAAGGGACTCGGGGCGGTGCACAGGAGATTAAGAACACGGATACAAACATATATAAAAAGAATAAATACGTCGTAAATAATCAATATAAAATCCTATTAAATTAAACAATACCCTGTGCTAAAATCAATTTAAGACCCACTTATTAAAACTTTAAATTAATTTAAAAACAGTCAATAAAATAGTCTCAGAAATTAGGCCGGGCCAGCTAGATGGAAGAGGCGGAGGTCCGTGATGGTCCTGGGACCAGGGGGTAGGTCGTTCCAAAGGGCAGGGCCCGCCAGAGAGAAGGCCCTTCCCCTGGGCGTCACCAGTTGGCATTGCCCGGCCGAAGGCACCTGGAGAAGACCCTCTCTGTGGGAACGAATCGGTTGGAGGGGTGTATGAGGTAGGAGGCAGTCTCATAGAAATACATATCTGATTCCTACCTATCACACATTTGTAATACCATATTTTCCAATTTTTAACTGGTCTGTATTTTTCTGTCCCGGCTTTTTCCCCTCATTTCTAACTATTGGTACCATTTGTCTCAAGATTTTGTCATAGTCCATCTCACCCTTGTCTTTGAGCTTTAGAGTCCGTCTGTCCATCTCTGCGCATATCAGTATCTTATTTAGAGGTGGTATTTGCTGGTTCTCCGAATTACTCAAAATTTCTGCTATCGGTTCTCCAGAACCTGTCAGAACCTGCTGAATTTCACCCCTGGTCTAGAAGGACAAAGCATTGAAATATCAGTCTACATCTTGGAGAGCCACTTTCTGGAAAAAAAGATTCAGCAATTTTCTGCACCACATCTGGAGATAATGGAGCAAGAAGCACAAAGGACTTATACTAACTTTCCCCCCCTGAAAAGGACATATATTAACGTAGGTGAACATAAGCTTCAAGCTTAGTCACCTCTGGCAGACACATAAGAATAAAAGAGGAATACACTGAAAAACTTTGTTGTCATGGGCAAAACTTCACACTTAAAAAAACTTTATTTTCATGTTTCATGTAAATAAATAGAAAAGCAATCCCCATTGTGTGTCACCATTCTACTCCCAAACCCCCTTGCCAAAGCTGACTTTTGCATAGATGTGTGTGTGTGTATACATGCATCAGAGGTGGTATTCAGCAGGTTCTGACCAATTTTAGAGAACTGGTAGCGGTAATTTTGAGTAGTTCAGAGAACCGATAAATACTACCTCTAACTGGCCTCACCCCCATCTATTCTCTGCCTCCCGAGTCCCAGCTGATCAGGAGGGAATGGGGATTTTGCAGTAACCTTCCCCTGACATGCCCACAAATCCATGCCATGCCCACAGAACTGGTAGTAAAATTTTTGAATCCCACCACTGGTATGCATGCATGCACAAATGAGCCATGATGGTGCAGTGGTTAGAATGCAGTACTGTAGGCTACTTCTGCTGCCTGCCTGTAATTTGGCAGTTCAAATCTCACCTGGCTCAAGGTTGACTCAGCCTTCCATTCTTTACGGGGTGGGTAAAATGAGGACCCAAATTGTTGGGGGCAATATGCTGGCTCTGTAAACCTTTTACAGTAAAGCACTGTAAAGCGGTATAAAAGTCTATATGCCATTGCTATTGCTATGTGTGTGTGCAGGTCCCAGTCCTATGTTCCCATGCTCAAAAAGCCAGTTTCCTTGTCCTATGTTCTTTAGGTACAGTATCCTTATCTTTTCTTGCTTGCTTTAAATGCAGTAAACCTGTGTAATTTCTTTAAAATTGTGCAGAAGCTTGCACGCTTGTTGATTTTTGGTTTTTCTCTGAGTGGGAATCATAGCTGTATCCGAAATTTTGGCTGTTGAACATCAGTAGTTGTTTTCTCTAAAAAAATGTTTTTGTCCTTTTTAACATATCTAAAAATGAAATAATTTGACAGCCTCTGGAGAGTAATATTTTAGGCAATGCCAATAAAAAGCTAAATCTCAGCTCCTGGGTTACCATGGTAATAGAAGTGGGCCGGAGTGACTCTTTCCCCCCACACCTCCTGTACACTTCTTTGCATGAAGGAACATGTGTCTGCGTGAAATTTAAATGCACTGTTGCTAAGGCACATTTTTTTTTGCAGACAGATATGAACATCAGAGTCCTAAGACCTCTGATGAACACGGAGAATGAGCACTGAGTTGACACCGAGGCTCAAAAATGTCCAGGTTCCATTGTGAAGAGGGAAAACTATCTCAAGTGACCCTTCTGAAATCTCCTGCATTATTAATTTATATCCTCCACATTACTAATTTATTTTCACATTTCTCCTGGTTGCAGATCTCGCCAAACACAAAATGTATTATTCTTATTCTGTTTACACTTCTGTTTGCACTTGGCTCTTGTCTCCTAAAATCAGCCAATTTCTTTGCATGGAGTAACCTGGATGTTCATATGATATAATGATGCTTCACCTGGACCTGTTAAGAGATCCAACTTCAAATTCCTGCGCATTTGAGGTGTTTCAGTGAAGAATAGATCCATTTTGCTTAACTGTCCACTTTGGGGAAGAGCTTGCAGGCTAACAAATTGTTGTTCTGGTTTTTAATTAAAAAATCTCTTAAATGATTTACTAGAACACGCTGGGGGTGGATGGAGATGGGTATTATAAGTCAGAGGAGTCTTCCATTTTTCTTATAAAAGGTCTAAAAAGATCAACATGCTTATAGCAACATTGCACTTTTGCAAGTAGGGAAACTTAAATCCCAGTGTATGGCCAGTTCCAAAAGTACTGGGAACAGAGCATAGTAAAGTTTACAGAGTATGTGCAACTTCTTGTTACTCTCATCATGTTTTTTTTCTAGGAGGAGATATACATTAGACAGACTTCATTTTAGCTATTGTTGGAAGAAATGTGCTTCTTGGTTCGGCTCCAAGTGGGGAAAAAGACACTGGAGACACGGAGGCTGCTTGGAAAGATGGTTTAATGGTGGACAGGACCGCATGGTCTGAATCCTGAACAGAAAAGGTGATCACATGCTTCAATGTTGGGGAAGAAAAAGAGAAGTGCCGAGGAAGGGGCTTGCAGGGTTTTAAATAATCTGTTCGGCCCCACCTATCTGTTTCCTGTTGCTGTGTAAGAAGTGTATTCTGATTGGTTGTCAGACTCACATAGGGCAATGCAGGGGCAAATCTCTAGGCTGTGTCTTGAATCCAGGTTTGGTTGAGTTCTCAGATGCCATGTGGTTAGTTTCTGTTTCTGTGAAAAGCTGATACTACCTTTATTATGTAAAGTGGACTAGCCCAGGCTTTAATGTCTCATTGACAGAGGGGGTGGGGGCAGGAGGCTGCAGGATTTAAAACATGTTTCTCTCTTTTCACATCCAGAGAAATATAATATTCTGCCTTTTCAATATTTCCTAGGATATTTCATTTTTCTGGGAGAGGGCTGGGTGATAACGTCCTACACTATTATTCACACCGCTCTGTTTCTATGAAATTCTGAACTTTATTTCCAGAAGGATCTTTAGAGGATTTTCTTTTTACCTGCAGGTAAATGTTAAAAAAGTACCACTTCCAGGCACATCTAGAGGGGATTGGCTCAATGGCTCCAAGTAGCCATCTGAGAGGGATTGGGCTGAAACGCAGCTGCAGCAGGACATCCCCGAGGCTTCAGATGGGGAAAGCATGCAGCTATAGCCAGTCAGTGATGAAGAAAAGGAACTGCCTTCTGCATCTGATCCAAGAACATGTAGGGCAGAGAAAAGGCAGGCGCAAAGAAGGTCAGCCAGATTACTCCTGCCTCTGGATGGGCTGCATGAGAAGCTGGCTAATTTAGCTCAGCAGACAGATGGAGGCGATGCTAGGAACAACATGGTTTTTTCCCCCTTGCTGTGTGTTCTTGCCTTGAACTTTGGGTTGCGAATCTTCAGCTGTTGCCTCTGCCTTGTCTCGCCTTTGTCTGTGGATTTGCCTTTGCCTTGGAACACACCTTTGCCTTGGGAACTTGCTTTGCCTTTTTTTATTATCACATTTATATCCCGCTCTTCTCCACGAAGGACCCAGGGCGGTGCACAGGAATTTAAAAACATACAAAACGATAAATACAAAATTTAAAAACATATTAAATTACAATCCTATGCTAAAAACCAAATTAAAATCCCCAGTTTAAAAACTATCTAAAATAGCCCCGACGGGAGGTTAGGCTAGGCCGGCTTGCTGAAAGAGATGTGTCTTTAGACACTGGCGGAAGAGGCGGAGGTCCGAGATGGTATGCAATTCAGGGGGTAGGTCGTTCCAGAGGGCTGGGCCCGCCACAGAGAAGGCTCTTCCCCTGGGTGTCGTCAGTCGGCATTGCCCGGCCGACGGCACCCTGAGAAGGCCCTCTCTGAGGGAGCGGATCGGCCGAAGGGATGTATGGGGCAGGAGACGGTCTCGCATATATCTAGGCCTTGAGGACTAGTGTTGGTTTCATTGTGTAGCCTGTGGAATTCATTGGGGTTGACCTGGTGCCAGCACTGGGAATTGGTGGGGAATACAATTCAGGCTTGGAAGCCTTAATAAAGACTCTTTACAGCGTGTGTGTGTGTGTCTGTGTATGCGTGAGTGTGACAGCACAAGAAGAAAAGCATAATGTAATCATCAGAGTGATGTGTTTCGGGAGGGGGGAGCTTGGCCAGAAGGATGTTTTGGAAAAGAGAGGAGGGCCAATGCTAATCAGAAGAAAACACTTTGTATATTGATCGTTCTGCCCTGCATGTCACACAGTAGGAGGGGAGGAAGGAGAGAGAGAGAAGAGAGAGTTTCAAGCCACAAAAAGCCCCATTTGAAATGGGAACTCTGGAAAAAGAACAGGATGTTAGCTGACTATTGTCTCAAATTCTGGCACTGTGAGATAGATAAGAACCAGCAAAAATTCAGCCTGCAAAAGAAGTTTCCTGCTGTGCAGAGCTGTGGCTAACTGAATTTTTGAAAAGGCAGCTAGAAGAGGCATTGCTCATCTGCTGAAGGCCAAACTTTTAGCTCTCCAAGTGCCATAAATTAACAATATAACAATAATAGCAATAGAATTGGATGACTGGATTTTTTTAAAAAATGGGGAGTGTTAATTTATATACATTTACATGTTTATTACGATTAATCTGTAAATTCAAGTGCTTGTGCAGGTGCAATCTGGAGGACCATATCTAGGCTGCAAAAAACTATTGGTAGATGGCAATAAAGGGATAAAAAGCCCTCTCAAGAACAATCTATTTGCTGCTTCCTAGTATATACTTGGAATTTTATAATCCAGATATGGTAACTTTAGCTGAAATGAATAATGTGGGTGCCTACACACGGCTCCTGTTGTTGTGCAGGTTGGTAGAGACTAGGTCCTGGTAAATAGGACAGTTTTGTGACCTTGGGAGGTTTTCCTGGGGAAATTGAAATGCCTGTTCTCCATATGTTTATTTATATTTATTTCATTTTATTTATTTCATCAAGCATGAATTAGATAACAGATATATGTATAAACATGATTATGAATAGGACATGAAGGACAAGAAGCAATGGGTGGAAACTAATCAAGGAGAGAAGCAACTTAGAACTAAGGAGAAATTTCCTGACAGTTAGAACAGTTAACCTCTGGAACAGCTTGCCTCCAGAAGTTGTGAATGCCCCAACCCTGGAAGTCTTTAAGAAGATGTTAGATAGCCATTTGTCTGAAATGGTATAAGGTTCCTGCCCACACAGGGGGTTCGACTAGAAGACCTACAAGGTTCCTTCCAACTCTGCTATTGTATTGTATTGTATTGTATTGTAAATACATGAAATGGATACAAATACGAGGGAATATTAGGACCGGGATGGTAGGCACTTTGGTGCGCTTATGCACACCCCTTAAACACCTCTTCGGAATGGGGTGTGGTCAAGAGTAGACAGTCCAAGGTTAAAGTTTTTGGGGTTTGTGGAAGATTGGTGATGGTTGACTGTTAGAAGTATCACTCAAATTGCAATAATGCAGAATACTTTCTCCCAATTTATATTTATGTTCCAATTTATATCATTTATATTCCAGAAGGAGGAAGAAATTGAAGAGAGAAGAATTTGGCAGGTTGTAGGTAGAAGACCTAGCTATCTGCGGGATCGGATCCTGCCTCATACATCCTCACGGCCGATTCGCTCCCACAGAGAGGGACTTCTCCGGGTGCCGTCCACTAGACTTTGTCAGCGGGCGACACCCAGGGGAAGGGCTCTCTCTGTGGCGGGCCCAGCCCTCTGGAATGACCTTCCCTCCGACATTAGAACGACCACGGACTTCCGCTCCTTCCGTCTAAAATTAAAAACACACTTTTTCTGTCTGGCCGGCCTAGGGTAGTCTCTCTGTCTATGGGGTTTTATTATATTTATTATTGGGAATGTCATTTTAGTTTAGTTTAGTTTTAATGGATTTTTAGTACAGGTACTAAGTTTAATTTTGTTTTAAATATGTTTGTA
Source organism: Rhabdophis nuchalis (assembly GCA_039707465.1). Classification (NCBI taxonomy): domain Eukaryota; kingdom Metazoa; phylum Chordata; class Lepidosauria; order Squamata; family Natricidae; genus Rhabdophis; species Rhabdophis nuchalis. The sequence continues at coordinate 40,605,216 of CM077643.1, read as the reverse complement.
TATTTGTGGTTTTTATTCTTCCTGTGCACCGCCCCGAGTCCCTGTGGGGAGAGGGAGTGGTCTACAAATTAAAATTGATTGATTGATTGATTGAAGAAGAAGATGTGAAGGAAGCTTGAAATCTAAGCTTTGCTGGCTGGAGAATTCTGGGAGCTGAAGTCCTTCAGACTTAAAATTGCAAAGGTTGGAGACCCCTGATCTAAGCCATAAAAAAGATGTATGTATGTATGTACGCATCCTGTCTTTATAATGTTGACAAATAACCCAAGATAGTTATAACATAACCAAAACATCTTCTTCCCTCTATTGCCTCCATAACAACTATCTTGGGAAGTGAGTTGGGCTGAGAGAGAATAACTGGCCCAAGGTCACCCAAATATTTTTCATGGCTAAGGAGGGATTAGAATTCACAATCTTCCACTTTCTAGTCTAGGGCCTTAACCATTAGATAAACTGCCTCTCTGAAAAAGTTCTACAACTCCCATGGGTTGCAGTGTCATGATGTAAGCACAAAAGAGGTTAGACCAGGCATGGGCTGCTATGGGTTCGCCCAGGTTTGGGACAACCTGTAGCTAATGTTATGGCCAGTTCGGAGAACCTCCAAATCCTATCCCTGGCTGGCCCCTCCCACCCTGACCCACCTTGCTCACCTTGCCCCTCTCCACATAGCCCATTTTGGATGTGAGGTAAAGTGCAGGGCCTGTGCAAAGGTTCGGGGAGGGGGGAAAAACAGACTTCCCAGAAGTTTTGGAAGGCCGGAAACAGCCCAGTTTCTAGCCTCCAGAGGGCCTCCAGAGCCTGGGGGAAGCAGTTTTCACCCCCCACCCCCCAGAGGCTCAAGGAAAGCATCCAGAGCTCGGGGAAGGTGGAAACACCCCCCCCCCCAATGGTGTAGGAGGCCAACTAGGCCACGCCTATCATGGCCACACCCACCAAGCAACTGGGCAGAGAACCCATTGCTGATATTTTTGAAGCCCACTCCTGGGTGAGACTTTTGGTAGATGGACCCATTGGATCATTTCTGCAGAGAAATAGGAAAGACTACGGTTGGTAGCATCTGGAGACAGGATACAATACTCCAGTCATTTGAATTGTCTCAAGGTATGCACTAAGAGAATACCCTAACAAAGTCAACTTCAATTGTAATAAAATAATAGGTTTACAATCCATCTTGAAATATTGCATAGATTTCTGTTCTTGTTTATACCATATGTTAACATGTTTAAAAAGGGATTGTGCCATTCTGCTTCCTCCTTATGGACCAACAAATCATATTATCCCTGATCGATCTATCTGAATAGAATAGAATAGAATAGAACAGAATAGAATAGAATAGACTCAATGACAGTGAGAGTGTGTAACATTGGTCACCCCAAATATCAATCGGTGCCATGGGTAATATTTTGGTGCTTACTTAGTTCAATTCTCTATCAGGCATCTTTGCTGTTAAGTTGTCCTTTATATAATTTAGTCTCTATTCCAGGGGTTCCCAAACTTGGCAACTTTAAGAGTTGTGGACTTCAACTCCCAGAACTTGGGAGTTGTGGACTTCAACTCCCAGAGTTGAAGTTGTGGACTTCAACTCTCTGTTGGCTGGAGAATTCTGGGAGTTGAAGTCCACAACTCTTAAAGTTGCCAAGTTTGGGAATCCCTGCTCTATTCAATCAGAAAATAAAAGAACTTGTGCTGACTGTAGCTCAGATCATAAACTCTTTGCAAATTTACAATTCAAACTAAAAAGGCAGATACCATCATCGGACAAACAAAGTATGACCTCAGCAACATTCCTTCACATTAGCAATAAAGATAAAGAATAGATTTAATTGATTAGATTTGATAAATGGACTGTCTAAACCAGGGGTTTAGAAACCAGCTATGCTGGCTGGAGAATTCTGGGAGTTGTAGTCCACAAGTCTTAAAGTTGCCAAGTTTGGGAACCCCTGGTCTAAACAATTTTTGATGGAAATTTATGACTTCATTAGAGCAAAATACAATATTCCCAAATGCAAAAAGCAAAAGAAGGCAAAATACAGGACTGGAAGAAATAGAATTTGGAATTAAAATTACTGCGAAAAAAGATCAAGAAATAATACACTCCTACGTCCATTTTGGTGGCTGGAAAAAAGGAAGGATGGACAAACAGACAGATGGATGGATGGATGGAAATAAGGAAATAAGGCGTAAAGAGTCTGTGTTGAAAGAGAAAGAAGAGAATGTAAAGATTAGTTTAGGAGCATGCGCGAAGGAATGGCGGCGCAGCTTTGAGGCGATGCTGACCGGAGGCCCATTTGGCTTCGGGGGACGCGGCCGGCCCCTTTGGGGTGATCGGTAAGGGCCGGCCCAGCAAGTTGAAGACCCAGCCGTCACACTGAGGCCTTTCCAACGCCGGTGAGTGTGACGGCTGAGACGGGAGGCGCGGGGGGGGGAGCCCGGAGGAAACGCCGGAAAAAAAAACGCCGGCAGGCCGGAAAGTCGGAGGCCCTTGCGGAGGCCAAGCAAAGGCTGGAGGCTCTGGTGGACCGTTAGAGCGGCGGCAGAGGGAGCGCCGGAAGGCCGGAGGCCCTGGCAGAAGCCGGTGGAGGCCGGAAAGGCCTCAGACGGAATGGAGCGGCGGTGGAGAGCGCCGGAAGATCCTGAGGCCCTGGCGGAGGCTGGTGGAGGCCGGAGGCCCTGGTGGAGCGGCGGCGGAGAGCGCCAAAAGGCCGGAGGCCCCAGCGGAGGTTGGCGGAGGCTGGTGGCCCCCGGCGGAGGGGCTGAGTGGCAGCGGAGCGCTGGAGGGAGCGCCGGAACGCCGGGTGGAAAGGCGAAGCGGCGGCGGAGCAGTGGCAGAGCTGCGCGGACCATCTCAAATCCGGTGGAGGCCCCCGTGGAGCAGCGAGGCCGGGTGAAGGCCTCCACAGGGGATGGCTGGTGAGGTTGGCGGCCGCAGAGGGACGGGAGGTGCGGCGGACCGATGGAGCGCTGGAGGCCCCAACAGAGGCCTATTGGAGTGGTGGAGGCCCTGGCTGAGGCCCTGGTGTGGGGTGGCGAGCCTGCGACGCGGTGAGGCCCTGTGGAGGCCTGATAGAACAGTGGAGGGAATTTTCCTCCCCCCCCCAGGACTCCCCGATAAAACATCTACGGGGAGGGGGGGTGAGATTGAAGCAAGGCCAGCCCAAAGGAAAAACAGCTCCAGCCACCCCGTGGAAAGCCTCTACCCGAGGAAGAACTGACTGACTCTTATGATCTATTTCCCCTGTTGATTTGACTTGCATTTGCACTTTATCTTGGCGTTTCCTCCCTTAAAGCCAGCAATGGAGCCACGGGATGGTTTTTTATTCAAGGTCCGACCTCCTTGATCTGCGAGAGTCCCCCCTCTCGCAGGTTTGGCCCCTTAGTCTATCTCGGGCCCACCTCAAGGATGGGTTAATTAATCCAGAGAGGTGGAAAAAACGCAAGCTCAGGGGGTTTTTAAATAAATTTTTAATTAGGCTTTTAAGGGGTTCTGGGGTGGGGGAGGGGTTTAAAAAAAGATATAGACAGATGGAGACGGAAGCAATGATCAATAGTAAGGGCCAGGATAGCAGTCGACGGCGGGAAGCGGAAGGCGAAAGGAAGGGGGATACCCGAGTCGTTCCTCAGGAGGGCATACCAATTCAGAGGGTCGTGGGGAGGGGCAGGACCGAGGGGAGACAATTCTCATCCTCCCGGTTGGTGGCACGCAGCCGTTGGTTACAAACGGTCGGGTGCCACAACCCCCGCAGGCTAGGTGGCCAGGGAATACAGAGCCAGGGTCTGCGGCTGATGTTCTGCAACGCCAGGTCCGTTGTCAACAAAGCCCCCCTCATTAGTGACCTTGTGTCAGAGGGGGAGCCGGACCTGGTAGGAATTGCGGAGACCTGGTTGGGCCCCGAGGGAGGTCATCCCCTCGTTGAAATGTGCCCACCAGGCTACCGCGCATTTCATCAGCCGCGGGCCCTAGGCAGGGGTGGCGGGGTAGCGGTCATTATTAAGGAAGGCCTGGAGCCGAGAGAGACCATTGTGCCTCAGACCTCCGGCTGTGAGTCCCTCTGCATGAAGTGGGGCCTAGGGAGGCAGTTGGGCTTGCTGGTTGTATACCTGGCTCCCCGCTATGTAGCAGCAGCCCTGCCCGAGCTCCTCGAGGTGATCGCTACGGTGGCAGTGGAGACCCCCAGACTTATAGTCATGGGGGACTTTAATCTGCCATCGTTGGGCGAATCATCCGTGGCAGCTCGGGAGTTCATGGCTTCCATGACGGCCATGGACCTGACCCAAGTAATTCAAGGCCCCACCCATGAGGGTGGACATACGCCGGACCTCATCTTTGTCTCGGGCCAATGGAAGAGTGATCTGGGTACAGGGGATATAGTCATCACACCCTTGTCATGGTCAGACCACTCACTTCTCCGACTCGACTTTCCGACCGCTGCTCCCCTCCGCGGGGAGGCGGAACCAGAGTTACCAATCTGGTACCGCCCCAGGCGCTTGATGGACCCGGACGGGTTCCAGACAGCGCTTGGGCCATTTCCTGTATCCCTGACCCGCGCCCCGATGGAGGACCTCACGGCCGCATGGAATAATGCGGCCGTGGGAGCCTTAGATCGGGTCGCGCCCTTGCGGCCTCTCTCGCGGCGTCGAACCACCCTGGCTCCTTGGTTTACTGAGGGGCTGCGGGTGATGAAACGCCGCAAGAGATGCCTAGAGAGAAGGTGGAGGGCTAGCCGCTCTGAATCTGACCGGACACAGGTAAGAGCCCATTTACGGACTTACATTGTGGCGCTGAGGGTGGCCAAACGTCATCATTGTGCTACCCTCATAGCATCCGCAGAAAACCGCCCTGCCGCCCTGTTTAGGGTGACCCGTTCTCTCCTTCATCAGAGGGAGCGGGAAGCCCCGCTACAGGGTAGAGCAGAGGAATTTGTGATTTTTCTGCAGGAGAAAACCGCCCAGATACAGAGTGAGCTAGCCCCCATTCATGGCCCAGTGGGATGCCACGAGAGAGATCTTGTTTGGGAGGAGTTTGACCCCGTTACTTCCGAGGATATGGACAGGCTACGTGGGCGACTGCGAGCCACCACATGTTCATTGGACCCGTGCCCCTCCTGGCTTGTACTGGCATCCTGGGAGGTGACACGAGGCTGGCTCCAAGAGGTTATCAACGCATCCTTGAGTGAGGGTTCCTTGCCTGCCTCCCTAAAAGAGGCTATGGTGAGGCCCCTCCTCAAGAAGCCCTCTTTGGACCCAGCTCTTTTGAACAACTACCGTCCAGTCTCCAACCTTCCCTTCTTGGCGAAGGTTGTTGAGAGTGTGGTGGCACAACAGTTTCCCCGTCACCTGGAGGAAGTTGACTATCTAGATCCGCGCCAGTCCGGCTTTCGGCCCGGGCATAGCACCGAGACGGCATTGGTCGCGTTGGTAGATGATCTCTGGAGGGCCAGAGATGGGGGATGTTCCTCCATCCTGGTCCTATTAGACCTCTCGGCGGCTTTCGATACCATCGACCATGGTATCCTATTGCATCGGCTGGGGGGGTTGGGGGTGGGAGGCACCGTTTTGCGGTGGTTCTCCTCCTACCTCTCTGGCCGATCGCAATTTGTGCGGGCAGGAGAGCAGAGGTCGACCCCGAGACCCCTCACATGCGGGGTGCCTCAGGGGTCGGTCCTCTCGCCTCTCCTGTTTAATGCATACATGAAGCCGCTGGGTGAGATCATCCGTGGTTTTGGGGTAGAGTACCACCTGTACGCTGATGACACCCAGCTGTACATATCTACCCCAGACCACCCCAACGATGCCGTAGCGGTGATGTGCCAGTGCCTGGAAGCCGTGCGGATCTGGATGGGAAGTAACGGACTTAGGCTCAACCCGACCAAGACCGAGTGGCTGTGGTTTCCGGCTGCCCGATTCAACCAGCTTTCTCCAACGCTGGCCATAGGGGGCGAACATCTTGCCCCTGTGGATGGGGTGCGCAATTTGGGTGTCCTCCTGGATACCCGGCTGTCTATGGAAGAGCAAGTGACAGCCGTGGCCAGGAGGGCGTTTTACCAGGTTCGCCTGGTTCGCCAATTGCGCCCCCTATTGGATCGGGACGCCCTACGCACAGTCACCCATGCCCTCGTGACATCCCGACTGGACTATTGCAACTCTCTCTACATGGGGCTCCCCTTGAGGTGCACCCGGAGGCTTCAGTTAGTTCAGAATGCGGCCGCGCGAGCAATTATGGGCACCTCCAGGTTTGCCCATGTAACACCGCTCCTGCGCGAGCTGCACTGGCTACCTGTCGTCTTCCGGGTGCGCTTCAAGGTGTTAGTTATCATCTTCAAAGCGCTCCATGGCTCGGGACCTAGCTATCTGCGAGATCGGATCCTGCCCCACACATCCTCACGACCGATTCGCTCCCACAGAGAGGGGCTTCTCCGGGTGCCGTCCACTAGACTTTGTCAGCGGGCGACGCCCAGGGGAAGGGCGCTCTCTGTGGCGGGCCCGGCCCTCTGGAACGACCTTCCCCCTGATATTAGAACGACCACCGACCTCCGCTCCTTCCGGGTAAAATTGAAGACCCATCTCTTTCGACTGGCCGGCCTTGAATAGTTCTCTCTGTCTTTTAATTTCAAATTTTAATGGGTTTTAATTATGTATTTTTAGCATGGGTAGATTTATTTAATTCTATTTTAAGTAATGTTTGTATTTTGTATATTGTTTTTAATTATGCCTGTGCACCGCCCCGGGTCCCTGTGGGGAGAGGGTGCGGTTAATAAATCTTAATTTATTATTATTATTATTATTATTACTCTTCTTTTATTCAAATAATCAAAAAACAAGATTGTTTTGTCCTCACTACACATTACCCTGTGTGTAGTTTGGCATGCAGTTAAACCATCCTATCCTTTAATCTGCCAGCCTGTGAATGTAAATCTTGATACTTTATTAAAGAACAGGAATTCTTTCAACAGTGATGAAACAGCAATGCTATGCGTGGGATATAGATTTTGTCTTCAGAGGAACATATGTCACAGTCTAAGATGGATTCCTGCTGTCTCTGCCAGCAAAAACAGACTCTGTTTTCGGCCATGGTGGCCTCCTGCAACTTTCTTCCAGTGAAAATGGAGCTTGGGGAGACTGTGCATAATCCACCCAGACTCCACTTTCATGTTACTTCCTTGGCCTCTAATTTGCCTGGGAGAGCGTAACAGGAGACCGTCGTGGTCAAAAACGGAGCCTCAATGAATGACATCGAACTGACCACACATCCCATGACCATGCCCCCCCCAGGGTCAAACAGAGCCCTGATGTGACCCTTAATGAAATAGAGTTTGACACCCTTGCTCTAGATCAGGGGTGTCCAAACTTGAGAACTTTAAGACTTGTGGACTTCAACTCCCAGAATTCCCCAGCCAGCATCACTGGCTGAGGAATTCTGGGAGTTGAAGTCCACAAGTCTTAAAGTTCCCAAGTTTGGACACCCCTGCTCTAGATGTTTCTGTTACTTCAGATCATTGCAACATTGTATTTGGCTTAGCAGGACGTATGTATGGTACTCAAAAATGTTACCAAAGCCAATGTTGAATCTAAACAATGAAAAGGTTGTCCCCAGCCATTATATGGTGCTCAACATGTACCAGAGAAGAACAACAACAGTATATACCATATTGTTTGTAGTATAAGATGCACTTTTTTTCTTCTAAAAGAGGCTGAAAATCTGGGTGCGTCTTATACAACAAATACAGCATTTTTTGCCTCCTGAAGCCCCGCCCCTTCACCAAAATGGCCATGCACAGCCTTATGGAGGCTTTCAGAGATCTCCTGCGGGCTGGGGAGGGCAGAAATGAGTGGAAAATGGACCATCTTTTGCTCAATTTGCCCCCCCCCGCCCCTAGGAGCACTCTATAAGCCTCAATAAGGCTACGCATGCAATTTGTTTGACAAAAAATGGCCCATTTTTGTGAAAAACAGGCTGTTTTTTGCTCATCCCCCCTCCCAGCATCACTCTGCAAGCTCCCCCAAGGCTATTCATGCCTTTAAAAAAACAACAATGGGGTGTTTTTGCGAAAAACCGGCCGTTTTGGGGAGGTTTGCAGAGTGCAAAAACTTTTTTTGGGGGGGGAAAGCTGTTTAGTTAGAGCAGTGGTTCTCAACTTGTGGATTGGGACCCCTTTGGGGGTCGAATGACCCTTTCACAGAGGTCACCTAAGACCGTCGGCAAACACATATTTTCGATGGTCTTAGGAAACGAGACACCAATTTTATGCTTGGGGGTCACCACAACATGAGGAACTGTATTAAAGGGTCACGGCATTGGGAAGGTTGAAAACCACTGAGTTAGAGGGATTGATGAGAATTACATTGATCAAGTGCTGTGCCAGCAGAAACAAAGTTTTAGGTGCTACAGGTTGTCAGCGATTTCCTTCTCCAGCACATGGATAAATACACTTGGAAACATCTACCTACTTACCTACCTACTCTCTCTCTACCTACCTACTCTCTCTCTCTCTCTATATATATATATATCTCCCTCCCCCCTCTATCTACCTATATACCTACCTACGTACTCTCACTCCCCCTACGTATCTACTGTATTTCTCTCTATTGTTCTCCTCTATCCCTCTACCTACCAACCTACCTATTCTCTCTCTCCCTACCTATCTACTGTATTTGTCTCTATCTCTCTCTATTTCTCTCTCTCTATCCCTCTACCTACCTACCTATCTACACACTCTCTCCCTACCTCTACTATATTTCTGTCTCTCTCTTCCCCACTATCTACCTATATACTTACCTACCTACTCTCTCTCTCTCTCCCACCCCCTCCCAGCTTCTGTAGTTCTCTCTCTCTCTTCCCCTTTACCTACCTACCTACCTACCTACCTACCTACCTACCTACCTACCTACTCTCTCTCCCTCCCTCCCTCCCTCCCTCCCTCCCTCCCTCCCTCCCTCCCTCCCTACTGTATTTTTTCCTCTTTCTCTCCCTCTCTGTCCCTCTATCTACCTACCTACTTTAAAAAAAAAAAGCCTCTTCATAACCTGGGTGCGTCTTATACTCCGGTGAGTTTTATACTCTGAAAAATGCAGTATATAACCGTAAAGCATGACAAAGATCATGACAATAAGTAATGTCAACTCAAAATGACAATTGGAGAAGCTAAAGTAATAACAGAATACACCATCTTCGACTAAAATTTTCACAGGGTTATAATGACCATAACTATGAGATAAAGAGACATCTGCTTCTTGGGAGGAAAATTGTGAGAAGTGGAAGCAAAGTACTAAACTGCAGAATCATCACACCTGACAGCAAATATAATAGGGTTTTTCCTCTTCTAACATGTAGTTGTGAAAGCGGCTGCTTGATGCAACCTATCCTAACTGCCTGGATAGGACATTTAGAAGAATTGCTCAAGTTCCCATCTTGGTAGAACATGATATTATATGGAATGAACCCTGGATGCACATCTGCCTCCCTTTTTAAGAAGTGGCTTAAAACTTTTCTTTTTATACAGATTTTTGGTATTGGGAGTCCATCATCTATTGTGCAGTTGGATTGCTTATATTATTGCACGCTGCTCAGAATCTTGGGATTGGTGATATATAAAATTGTCAGTCAGTCAGTCAGTCAGTCAATGTAGCTGAACTTCAGTAAGGCTGAATAAACAAAATTTGATGTTTGTATGTACTGGATTTTATTTCCGAATACCTCAGACTGAAGAACAAATAATTCAGTACTAGAGGAAGTAAAACCTTATTGGAAACATTAATAATAAACTTAAAACGTAAATATTTTGGATACATGATGAGACAGCAAGACAGAGAAGAGCCACCAGAGAAGATGTTGAAGGCAATGAAAACAGGGTCAACAGACCTCAAGGGGGCTCAATACTATTGTTGATGGCAGTTGAATCAGCTTATAAGAATTAAAACAGAAATCTCTCTAACAGATAACCCTCATGAAAAGATGCCCACCAGGTAAGTTCATGAGTGAGAAACGATTGAGGAAAAATAACAGTCAGCCATACTGGCTGGAGATTTCATAAATAGCATTCAATACAATACAATACAATAGCAGAATTGGAAGGGACCTTGGAGGTCTTCTAGTCCAACCCCCTGCGTGGGCAGGAACCTTATACCATTTCAGACAAATGGCTATCTAACATCTTCTTAAAGACTTCCAGGGTTGGGGCATTCACAACTTCTGGAGGCAAGCTGTTCCAGAGGTTAATTGTTCTAACTGTCAGGAAATTTCTCCTTAATTCTAAGTTGCTTCTCTCCTTGATTAGTTTCCACCCATTGCCCCTAGGTGCCTTGGAGAATAGTTTGACTCCCTCTTCTTTGTGGCACCCTCTGAGATATCGGAACACTGCTATCATGTCTCCCCTGGTCCTTCTCTTCATCAAACTAGACATACCCAGTTCCTGCAACCGTTCTTCATATGTTTTAGCCTCCAGTCCCCTAATCATCTTGCTTGCTCTTCTCTGCACTCTTTCCAGAGTCTCCACGTCTTTTCTACATCGTGGTGACCAAAACTGTATGCAGTATTCCAAGTGTGGCCTTACCAAGGCACTATACAGTGGCATTAACACTTCACGTGATCTAGATTCTATCCCTCTGTTTATGCAAACTAGAACTGTGTTGGCTTTTTTGGCAGCTGCTGCACACTGCTGGCTCATATTTAAATGGTTGCCCACTAGGATTCCAAGATCCCTCTCACAGTTACTACTATTGAGCAAGGTACCACCTATACTGTACCTGTGCATTTTGTTTTTCTTGCCTAAATGTAGAACCTTACTTTTCCCAACATTCCTGAAGATAACAAAGTGAAGAGCCATCTTACAGGGGAGGTGGGCGTCATTAAAATTTAATAAACAAACAAACAAACAAACAAATAAATAGCGAAAGAAAGAAAGAAAGATAGAATTCCAAAAAAGACTGTGATGTAGGAGATGACCAGGCTGAACCCGAAGGAGGGGTCAAACACATCATAAATCATGAATCCCTGCAAGCCTGCAAGAGATCTAAGTCAATGGTGGGCTGCAACCACTTTAATAACCAGTTTGGTTATCGCGCGCTTCGTGTGCGTGTGCTCCTAACACACTTGCGTGTTCAAAATACAGCAGTTTGAAGCTCAGCTCCTTACCTTCTAAGGCAGCCCTGGTAAGTAGAACAGTGGAGGCAAGGAAATCAGCTGTGCTGCGTGAATCAGCTGAGCCAGAAAGAAGGAAATATAGGACAGGATAGGGCAGGGGCAGATAGGCGGGGCCAACTGATCGTAGGAACTACTGGTTCTCCCGAACTGGTCTGAACTGGCAGCAGCCCACCACTGATCTAAGTCCAGCCCACATTGAATGCCTTCTTATTTCTCACTCATTCCCTTGACCGTTAGATTCTTGTAGAGAGCTTAAACTTGCAAAAATCGTTATACTCGTTTGAATTATTTGAATGTCCTGATTTCCCCCACCACTTGACATGTACGATCTTATTGGAAAAAATAAACTTTACTAAAATAAGTCAAATACAGAACTGAGCTCTTCTGGAGTTGGGATTGGAACACCAAATACCTCTACCTTTATTATTTGTCCTCACCCCACTGCATGATTATTTGTTTTAGTTCCACTGAGTTCTGTAAGGCTTTCCTCCATTTTTAAATATTTTGTTGTTAATATTGGGATTGCCTATTTAATTTTCATTTCAAAAACTAATGGCTAAATGGGAATATGACATCGATGGAGGTGATCTGGATTGGAATTTGAGGTATGCTTTCCACATTTAAGAATAGTTGGGAGCTTCTTAAACTTCTATAGAATCTTTAGCACACCTGTTTTTTTCTTGGGATTGCTTGTTTCACATAATTGGAAAATTGTGCTCCTGAATTTCAACAGCTGGATTACGTTGGGAAGAAAATCAGTACAGGTAAAAGAAATATTTGTGGGGGTTACCTAGAACAGGGGTCTCCAACCTTTGCAACTTTAAGTCTGAAGGACTTCAGCTCCCAGACTTCACCAGCCAGCTTTGCTGGCTGGTGAATTCTGGGAGCTGAAGTCCTTCAGACTTAAAGTTGCAAAGTTTGGAGACCCCTGGCCTAGAATATATGCAGGTTACATACGTGAACTTTCACAGTATCATGCAATGTATAACGAAAGGGGCCGAAACTATAGTATGTACAAAGAAAGAAGGATAAATCGCCCAAATATTCTTTTCTGGTCACCAAATGTATACCAACCTTTTCAACTTTTTTTCAGATAAGCAGTTCCTTGTCAATCAACCATGTTCTCTAGCTGATGAAAACACATTTTAATTATAGCCTTTCATGGAGATACATACGGGGAAACCAGCTGGAAATATTTAAGTATTATTAGCATCAGTGGTGAGAATTGTGATTAAAATAATTGTGAGACCCCCTTCCTCCTCCCCCTACCTCAACCCAGGGTCTGATGAGCAGGAATCACTGAAGAACACAAAATCAAATTATTGGAAGAAAATGATGGAAATAATAATACTGCTTGAATGCAAACGTTTAATGGGTTTTGAAGGAAGGTATGTGTTTTGCTGATATGACAATATCAATCAGTCTAATTAGATCTGGATTGCATAATTGCCTTCAATTTGCACGAACAATGCAGTTCTTGCTAAAGAAAGCCAATTTGGAAATAAAAGCTAGAAACTGTTCTTTTGTCTTAAAAAAGCACAAAAAGAATTGGGGGATATTTTCAGTGATGGGCATCTATTTATTAACTGCATCCTGCTGAATGGCAAGAGATATGATATCCCACTTTACCCTTTAGTAAACAGCCAATGGTGACCATTCAAAGTTACAATGGTTAACTAACTAAGTTAACTAACGGTTCTGTGGACATGGCGTGGTGGGTGTGGTGGGGAAGGTCACTGCAAAATCCCTATTTCCTCCCAATCAGCTGAGACTTGGGAGGCAGAGAATAGATGGGGGCGGGGCCAGTCAAAGGTGGAATTTACCGGTTCTCTGAACTACTCAAAATTTCTGCTACCAATTCTACAGAACTAGTCAGAACCTGCTGAATACCACCTCTGAATGGCACTGAAAAAAGCAACATAGAACCAGTTATCTGCGAGACCGCATCCTACCCCATACATCCCTTCGGCCGATTCGCTCCCACAGAGAGGGACTTCTCCGGGTGCCGTCCACCAGGCAATGCCAGCGGGCGACGCCCAGGGGAAGGGCCTTCTCTGTGGTGGGCCCAACCCTCTGGAACGACCTACCCCCCGACCTTAGAACAACCACGGACCTCCGCGCCTTCCGCCAGAAATTAAAGACTCTCTTGTTTCATCAGGCCGGTTTGGCCTAAGTTATTTACCTAGCCTACAGTCTGTACCTTAAATTGTTTTAATTGGGTTTTAGATGGGGTTAGTGTTTTAATACTTTTAAATTTTTAGCACAGGGATAATTTATTTAATTCGGTTGTAATTATTTATATTTGTGATACTATGTGGTTTTTAATTTCCTGTGCACCGCCCCGGGTCCCTTTGGGGAGAGGGTGCGGTTATATAAATCCAACAAATAAATAAGTAAATAAATAATAAATTTTTCCCATGACATTCCCATTGTCATGTGATCAAAATTTGGTTGTTTGGCAACTGGTTCATGTTTATGATGGTTGCCGTGTCCCAGGATTATGCGATTCCCTTTTGCAACCTTCTCACAAGCCAAGTCAATGGGGAAGGCAGATTCATTAACAATGGTGTTACTAACTTAACAACTGAAATGATTCACTTAACTGTGGCAAGGAAGGTTGTAATATGGGGCAAAGCTCACTTAACAAATGCTTCATTTATCAACAGACTGTCAGGGTTCCAAGTAATAGCTCCATAAAAAGCGGAATTCTGAGGCAGGCAGATTCTTCAAAGAACAGTTTTATTGGAGATATCATATGGGCACAAACTAGTGAAATCTGATTCTGGAAGTTCCCGTGGTTTTCACCTGATTAAAAAGTAAAAGTTTCCCACATGTCCAATCAAAGTGCTGGCCAGTTGCCTGGTTACTGACTCCTCCTGTCTCTAGCCACCTGTTGGAATGTCCTTGGTTCCCACAGGAAACTATTTTGTTTTGGCTACAACACCCCCCCCCCCATCTAACTATGTTCCCCTTCCCTCTCCTTTGTTTGCATTGTGGCAACCCTGAAGCCTCCAAAATGTCTCCAGCCAGGGCTTAATTTTGGTTGTAAATCAAGGACTACCTTTAACAATAAACGAAAAAAACCTCAATGTAAACAAGCTATAATGGTAGCTAATGTCCAATATCTGTACTTAATACAATACAATAGCAGAGTTGGAAGGGACCTTGTAGGTCTTCTAGTCCAACCCCCTGCGTGGAACCTTATACCATTTCAGACAAATGGCTATCTAACATCTTCTTAAAGACTTCCAGGGTTGGGGCATTCACAACTTCTGGAGGCAAGCTGTTCCAGAGGTTAATTGTTCTAACTGTCAGGAAATTTCTCCTTAGTTCTAAGTTGCTTCTCTAAGTTGCCTACTTGACTACCTCTGAAGCTCACTGCACACAGCTACAATTTGAAATTCAAGTATGTGCCTTCTTTGTGTCCTATAGGAGTATTTCTCTAGGATTTGGATATTGAATGTCTGTTACCTTTTTTAATTGCCCTAAAGAAATCAAGGTAGAGTTATGCCAAAGGCCAATAAGCAATGCATATTCTGCCTTTCTCCCTACTTAAGCACTCAAGGCAGTGTGTTTGACATTTTGTTACTTGGCAATGTGTTGGCCATCTCAGCTCAATGGATTAACCCTTGCTAAGGAAAACAGAGCTCTTGGGGGGGAGGTTTGTTTTGGGATGGGCGGGGATGTTACCATCTGTGTTTTGTTGGCTGTTGATTTCTTCATTTATTTTTCATTATGGGCATCTTACTTATTGTTTGATTTGGTTTTTGTTTTGTTGATATCTCCCAGAAGCCCTGGGAGAATAGGTAGCATATTAAACAAAGAAAACAAAACCACCAGAAATAGAACTCTTTTCTCCTGGGCTTGAATGAAACAGATGGAGGATTTTATCGGGAATAATTCTAGCCATGTAGAGGGCCAGGGGAAAGGAAAGTCACTTAATTAAGGAGTGGAAGACATTGTTTAGACTAGTTCAGATAGAGTAAAGTGGTGGTGAGATATTGTATGTATGTATGTGTGTGTGTGTGTGTGTGTGTGTGTGTGTGTGTGTCAGCCTCTACCTTTGTTGCTTGCTTCGGCTGCCATTGAAACAGGGAGGGAGGGGCTATGGCATTTGGGAATGGGACTATATGGTGTAGGAGGGAGATTTGGAGAAGGGAGTTATGTTCTCACCATCTACTGCGCATGCCGAAGGCTGATGCCTTGAGATGGTGAAGGCCAACCGCCCTGCATACCAACCTGATGATGCTCCTGAAGATGCAACCCACATGACACCTGAGGGATTTGCGGATTGGACAATAGGGTGGGGACTGTTCTGGGGGGAGGGAGTTGGATATTATTGATATGTATGATTTCGCACACTTTGGTTTCAGACCTTGCTTTACTTAGCTGCTTTCTTTTCATAACCAGTAAAAGTACTCTTAATTCTTCAAAATGGAATTGAATGGTTTCTTTCTTGGTTAATGAGAGAGGCAGATCTGACAAGTGGTGGGTTTCAAATTTGTTTAGAACCTCTTCTGTAGGTGTGTCCTGCTTTGTGGGAGTGGCTTGCCGGCCATGTGATCGGGTGGGAGTGGCTTGCCAGCCATGTGACCGAGTGGGAGTGGCTTGCCAGCCATGTGATTGGGTGGGCGTGGCCAACTTGTAAAATGTGGTGAAAGTCACTTAACAACGTTCTTGCTTAGCAACCAAAATGTTAGCTCAGAAACTCTGGCATTTGAAGCATTTGAGTCTTAAAGATGTCAAGTTACAAGACCCTTGCACCCCTAACCCTTTAGAAAAAAAACCCCAGGGGTGTTCAAACTTGACAGCTTTAAGACGTGTGGACTTCAACTCCCAGAATTCCTCCTCTTGCTCTTCATCTTGATAATGTGTGGACGGGCGGGGGGAGGGAGCTGGAACCGGTTCTAAATGGCACTGTAGATTTGTGGAACCTCTTCTATAGAAGAGGTTAGAACTGGCAGGAACTCACTCCTGCTTTCTAGGAGACTGGGGAGGGGGGAAATGGTCTCCCCCCTCCGGAGGCTTCAGGAGGCTTCCTTGAAGTCTCCGGAGGGTGAAAAACACCCCTATGGGCAAACTGGAAGTCTGTTCCTGAACTTCTGGGTTGCCCGTAGGGCTGTTTTTTCTCCTCAGGAGGCTTCAGGAAGCAATCTGTGCCTGCAAAATTCAGAATAGTTTTCACTGACCAGTTTTCCCTCCGTATACTGGACTGTAACCATAGCTCTTTATACACTCTCATGCAACACTGTGATGCAAATGCAAAAAGATTGAACATAAATCAGGATGTGACACACACTTTTTCAGTTTGGCATCATTGGAGTTAGCAACAGAGAACTTTGACAACATTTCTCATTATCTATAGTCAGAATGGGCAGAAGGTTGAGGAAAGTTACTCTTGTTCAGGAATGTAGAGGGTTTTTTTCCCCAGGCTGAGGGCTGTAGAGTCAGCGAACCTTTTGATCTTGGAGGCAAGATTTTATTTTATTTATTATTAAATTTATATTGCCGCTTATTTGCCCATGGCAACGCAAAATGGCTTACAGAATATAAAAACCATATCTAAAAAAAGAAAAACTAATTTTTAAAAAATCAAATAAATTAATGTAATAAAATCCCCATCAACCCCCACCTCCCATTCCAGTGACAGCTGATCACACAAGCCATTTAATGGGCTCCATCCCGTTCTGCGTTCCCCATGCCCACTGGCAGAACCAGGTCTTCCACTCCTTCCAGAAGAGTATTGGAGTGGAGGCCATTCTAATCTCCGGGGGAATGATGTTCCAGAGAGAGGGAGCCACCACAGAGAAGGCCCTTCTTCTGGGTCCCACCAGCTATATCTCCTTCGGGGATGGGACCCGCAACATTCCCTGCTTCGCCACTCTGATGGGACAGGTAGATGTGATCGGCAAGAGACAGTCCCTCAGATAACCTGGTCCCAGGCCATGAAGATGGCATGATAGATGGGATATAAATTCCTCCTCTTCCGCTTCCTCCTTTTACTCTTCCTCTTCCTCTTCTTCCTCCTCCTCTTCCTCATCTTGTGTCATTGCCAATCTGAACTGCATCAGTGATTGCTGGAGTTTTTCTTATCCCTGAGACTTTTCTCCTTTTTCAAAGGAGTAAAATAATTCCAGTTAGAACTGAGTGTGTGCCTCTTTCCTCTCATTGCTCTCTCTCTCTCTCTTTCTTCTTATTACAATAATCAGACAATTCAGTGCTGGGATACCCTGATTCTTCTGTGAGAGGTGATCAATAGTTCCATCAATTCTGGAACAGCTTGCCTCCAGAAGTTGTGAATGCCCCAACCCTGGAAGTCTTTAAAAAGATGTTGATAGCCATTTGTCTGAAATGGTATAAGGTTCCTGCCCATGCAGGGGGTTGGACTAGAAGACCTACAAGGTCCCTTCCAACTCTGCTATTGTATTGTATTGTAATATAAACAGCAGAAATCCAAGTCTTGAGAGCTACTTTCAAGTTTAAAAGTCACCGCAAGTATTAGAGGGCCTCAGGCTGAAGTCCAAAGGGAAGCTGCACATTATCCATTCTTTACCGGCTGCATTTGAAGTATGCCCCATTAGCAATAGCAATAGCACTTAGACTTATATATCACTTCGTATGCTTTACAGCGGTTTATAGGGTCAGCATATTTCCCCCAACAATCTTGGTCCTTATTTTACTGACCTTGGAAGGCTGAGTCAACCTTGAACTGGTCAGGATCAAACTCCTGGCAGTAAACAGAGTTAGCCTGTGTGAGAAGCCCTCCTAGAAGAATGATATATTTTGAATAATATTAAAAAGGCAAATATTGTATTTCCATAAATGAGAAATGGAGAAACACGTTTTTTTAAAGACAGAAAGCAGACTCCGTCTTGTCCATCCCCCAAGCAGATATTTTGTGCCCATTAAGAAAGATTGGGCCAGCTATCTACAAAAGAAAAGGCCTTCAGCTTCAGGGTGATGCAATTAAGAACAGGACATGACCCTTTAAGGCATAATAGGATTAACCCATTGCCATTTAGCAGAAGAAAGACACAGAGGTCACTACATTGCACAATCTCCTAAATGCACTTCAGACATTGCATCATCCCAGAGCAGTCCAAACTTCAACCAAACCTGGGAGCTCAGACAAACACCTAATATTTGAATTTCCTTTTTTACTTATAGCACCAGCTATGACCACTACATGACCCCATAGGAATCTGACAACAGCCAATAGAATACATGTTCTTGCACAGGAACAGGAAGCTCAAGTGCAAAGCCCAAGAGAAGGTGCAAAAAAAAACCCCACTCTCAACTCCATGTGGTCAGCTGCACCAGAACCATGGACTTGGTGTTCATATTTAAACCTTCTTTCCAATCAGTCTCCAGCTTCCAGCCTTCATTTTGTCTCCAGTGTCTTCTGGCTTGGAACCGAACCAGATGGATATTTCTTCCCATGCCTGCAATACTGCATTCTAACCACAGTGCCACCACACCTTCCTTTTGACCTGGGGCAAACTGTGTGTGCTGCAAAATCCCTAGCACAGCTTTTGTTTATGTCAGTATGTATATCCCTGTTGTATAACTCTGTTTCTTTGTTTCTAGGTTTAACTGGGAAGCTCAAAAAAACCCGAGGTAGGCAGTATTATTGTTGAAGCAAAAAGGGCTTATGTGATGGATCTTCAGGCCCTGAAATGATTGGCTGGGTGTTTTGGGGGGGGGGGGCAAAGAGAGATCAAATTATCCCCAGCCACTTTCATTCAGACAGCAAGAAAATGAATGAATGAATAAATAAATAAAGAAAGTGCTGTAATTTTCCCTGTTCTTTGATGAGTGACCTAGATTTTGATTAATGAGCTGAATTATCCATTCTTTGCTATCTGGGAGCTACAGAATTTGGATACATTTGTGTTTTGCTGTTTAATCCCCCAAATAGGTTAATCTTTGTGTGGCTGCGCAGATATATATTCTTCAAAACAAATAAACCGCGGATGTTTACTGGAAGATGTCAGACATTTGTGTCTCTGAATATATGCAAATAAGCTTTCTGAAAAAGGATTATCCATGGCCAAAGAAGGAGAAGAAAATGAGCAACAAAATAAGGGCCCATTTATTTCGGGAGATGGGTGGGTTCGAGGCAGTAGTGGGATTCAAAATTGTTTACTAATGGTTCTGTGGATGTGTCTTGGTGGGCGTGGCATGGCTTGATGGGTGTGGCTTGGTGGGCGTGGCAGGGAAATGTTACTGTAAAATCCCCATTTCCTCCCGATCACTTGGCACTCGGGACGTAGAGAATAGATGGGGCGAGGCCAGTCAGAGGTGGTATTTAGCGGTTCTCCGAACTACTCAAAGTTTCCAGTACTGGTTCTCCAGAGCTGGTCAGAACCTGCTGAATATCACCTCTGCTTTGAGTGGAAGAGGATTTATAACCAGGTAAATCAATGAATTTCAGTGTCTTTCTACAGAGTGCTAAAGAGCAGTGGGGAAGCACATTATGGTCACCCCTCTTAACATCATGATCATTTTAAATTAAGCATACAGAACAAAAGCTTTTATGGTTGGGTTTTTTTTTCATTTACTGAAGATGAATCTTTGTTTAATCACTGACACTGTTTCCACATTGTGGTTTTTGAATAAGACACAGTAACTAGTTTCATATAAGATGCTAAACCATAAAAAGTAGCTTATATAAACCAGATCCTAAACGTAAGAGGCAGTATAACTATTTAGTCCAGAAATTCTCAGTGTGATATATTATGATCTCCTTACAGAAACACAACCAAAGCACACTTTTATTTAACCATGCTTGTTCTTGGCTAAGCAAGCTAGGATTTCTAGTCTTGAGACTACTTTGGAAGCCAATATACTGTTGTTCACATCTCAACAATTTGGAGGTACATACAGTGTACTGATACACAAGCAGAAATCTAAGCAACCACAAGATGGAGAGGGAAAGAGAGAGGCAGAGAGAGATATGAACTCTTTGCTCCCATCTAGTAAAGATTAGGTGGATTGATTCTGATGGTAGAGATTTTTTCAGGTGTTGAAAACTTTCAATTTCAGTCAGCCACCAATTCCTGTCTTAACAGTATCACGTAATACAGCTAGATGGCAGCAGGACAATATGTTCCACACCTCTTAGTAATGGTCTCCATAATTTGAAGACATCTATCTTCTTTCTCTTGCTTTTTTCAGCTTTTCCAACCATCCTTGAGCAAAGAAATTGCTTTTCCTCATTTATTCTGAACTACTTTTAGTCACAGCAAGTTAGAGCACATAGACTCATCTGGAAAAAGATCAACAGAATTGAACCTGGTCAGTACATGGATGATAAACTTTTAAGAAAACTTAGGAATATAAACCAGAGTGGAAAATTGAAACAAACAAACAAGCAAACAAATGCAGGAAGACAGTGGTAAACCACTTTTGCAAAGTTAATGAGAAAACAACACAAATATTTTCATGTTATCACCAGATATCAAGCTCGACTCAAGGAAGAATTTATTTTATTACCAATTTTTTTTTGCACATTTTTTTCCTGAAAGCTTATTCAAATATGTCAAAAATTACAATAGTTTACTATCAAATTGCCTCTGGATATTGCACCTACTTTCACTTTCAATTCAATGTTAGTTTTACATTTGAGATGAGTGACGTGTTAAGGTGTGACCTGTGAAGGTGGCCTGCTTTGCTGTTTCCTTCAGACATTCACTTGAGGCTGCCCATTGACACAGGTGATTGTTATAAATGTGATGCTTGATGCTTGGAAAATCTCTAGTTCTGTAGTTCTGTAGTGCTTTCAGTCAGATAGTCCCTTCTGCTATTATTCCAATAACATTGCTCAGCTATTTTAATTGTTCCAAATAAACTTGCACACCCCTCTACCTCATCAATACCCAACATATAATTCTGTGAATGAGACAGAGCAATTGCATGATAAAATCCTTATCTAGCTCCATCCTAAGATTTGGCTGCTGGAAATATTGTTGGTGTATTGTGAAGCAATGCCTCTTAAAAATATGACAAAAGGGCAGTTGTGGTTGCCTCTAGTGGCACAGAAAGGCAGTAGGTAATCTGAACTGGAACTGGAGAAAAGAAGATAGAAGACCTTGGTGCAAAAATCATTTGTAGGTGAACTATACATGGGTTTAAAAAAATTCCAAACGATTAATAGTGTTGGAAGAAAAATCCATCTGGTTCAGTTCCAAGCTGGGAGAAAGACACTGGAAACATGGAGGCTGATTGGAAAGATGGATTAATGATGAACAGAACCCACCAGCATTTATGGTTCTGGTGCAGCTGACACAATGGAGTTGAGGGTGGTGGTGGTTATACCTTCTTTGGGCTTTGTATTTGAGCTTCCTGTTTCTGTGCAAGAACATGTCCTTTAATATTCTATTGAGTGTTGTCAGATTCCTATGGGGTCATGTAGGGGTTATATAGAGGTCATAGCTGGCTCTATAGGGTCATCTTGGGTGAGGGGCTGCTTTTAATCCTACCATTCTGCCTTTGTTCAGATTTGCTACAGGGAGTTTCAAAATATCATGTAGCATTTCACCCCTGATTTGTAGTACTGAGCCACGGTGACACAGTGGTTAGAGTGCAGTACTGCAGGCTACTTCTGCTGCCTGCTGGCTACCTTCAATTTGGCCGTTCAAATCCCGCCAGGCTCAAGGTTGACTCAGCCTTCCATCCTTCTGTAAAATGAGGTTGTGCAGAGACGAATGGTCCCTGTGCTCCCCTTGCTTTTCGCATGGCAACCAAAAATGGTTTGCCATCACTGGCCTATAAGCTGAATTGAGGGAGGCTGCAAGGGAAGAAAATGAGTGTGGTTTTAAAATTGGAGAAAGAAACATCAATTAACATCCACTATACTTATGACACTACTCCAACAGCTGAAAATGCAAATGGTCCGCAAGCTTTAGTAGTGAAAATCAAAGAACCCAGTGAAAAAAATAGGCCTACAAGAAAAAGAAAAAAAATACAAAGAAAACCAAAGAAAATGGCAAGTGGTATAGTTGCCTTAGAACTGACAATTGAAGGCATTGGTTGATAACTTCTACCTTGTAGAATTGATTGTCAACAGTAAAGGACTCATATTTGGGTCTAGAATCCTACAACAATTAGGTTTCTGATAAGTATCTGATGGAATCTGTTAATGACATGGAAATATGTCTTATTCTTAGCATGCATGTACATGGAAATAAACTGTATAAGACATAAATAACAATAGCAATAGCACTTTGACTTATATACCACTTTACAGTGCTTTTACAGTCCTCTCTAAGCGGTTTACAGAGTCAGCATATTGCCCCCAACAATCTGGATCCTCATTTTACAGAAGGATAGAAGGCTGAGTCAACCTTGAGCCTGGCGGGATTTGAATGGCCAAATTGCAGGTAGCCGGCAGGCAGCAGAAGTAGCCTGCAGTACTGCATTCTAACCACTGTGCCACCGTGGCTCAGTACTACAAATCAGGGTTGAAATGCAGTTCAACCCTGTTCAATCCGGTTCAGACCGGATTTCCTGCTTTCTAATCTAAATCGTGTGGCACAGCAGATACCGCATGCACTCTCACCTTTGTGAACTAATAGCAAAAGTAAGTAGATTTCACCACTGCTACAAACGTTACTACAAACCACCTTCAATCTCTTTCCACAGAAAACCCGAGGTAAGGTTGACATCAAGGAAACTTCTCAATTCTCAGATGTGGGGGTCTTGAACTATACCTTTTCAGTCTGCTTCTACACAGTTGGAGATATTTATCATTTTTTCCAACTTCCTTATGGTTTCCCAGTCTTTTTTTTTTTAATATCTCTCTGTCTGCCCACTGACTTAATCTCTTTTATTTGTATTACATCTGTAATCCATCCATGACTTTCTGGAACAACTGTCATGTGTAATTTATCATTTTCATGTTATACAATTGGGCATCCAGATTGGTAACATTGCTTTCATTTATGCCATGTGAGATGCACGCATGCACACACACACACACACACACACACACACACACACACACACACTCTGTGTTTCTCCGAAAATAAGACAGGGTCTTATTTTCTTTTGACCTCCCAAATAGGCACTTGGCCTTATTTTCGGGGTGGTCTTATTATTTTGAGGTGCAGGAAGCAGTGAGATCTTCATCTCATGGCTGCTGCTCTGTTGTAATATTTTTGGGGGAGGTCTTATTTTAGTACATGTGCTCAAAATCCGATTAGATTTATTATCTAGGGAAGTCTTATTGTTATGGAAACAGGGTGTGTGTGTGTGTGTATACATGCATTCTCTCTCTCTCTCTTTCTCTCTTTCAATAAAGCACAGATAGTGCTATGATGAATGGATTCTAATCTTTGCCTTATTTAAACTCAGCAACCCAATCATCTCTGTCACCTGCCTTTCCATCAGGTCCTCTTTGATCTGTCCTGCAGATCAAATAACTAATTCTCATAACTAATCATATTTTCCTATACTATATAATTTCTGTCCCTTAAAAAGAATATTAGTATTCTTTCACTAGGTGTCACTGTTTGCTATAAAGCCAGAAGGATAAATGTTTTCTGGTAGGACTAACATATTCTTACTCAGAAGTTGGAGGAAAAATCCTGCCTTTTACATGTTTCCATCCAGAGACAATATTTATTCAAAACCAAAATCAGGACCTGCTATCAAACACAGGTAACCTAGACCAATCCCAATAAGATTATTGGACAGTCACCGAATGTCACTTTCTATATGTCTCTGTCTGTTACTTGCCAGAGGCCTGAAATTATCATCTTACTGAGATGTTCGTATTAATGAGGATAAGCTTTGCACAAGCCTTTTCTAAGATGGTTTCCTGCAGATATTCTTGACCAAATTAGAATAGAATAGAATAGAACAGAATTCTTTATTGGCCAAGTGTGATTGGACACAAAAGGAATTTGAGTTTGGTGCAGTGTACGGAGAATACTCCTAATTCTCCTAATAAGGATAATAAAATACATTCATCAAGAGTAAAAAGATACAACACTTAGTGATAGTCAAGATTACTAATAAGCTATCAAATCGTATTAGGAAACAAATAAAAACAATATAAATTGAAAGATATAAACAATATGCAGGGGTGGTTCCTACCAGTTCGCCCCAGTTTGGTCAAGTAGGTAGCAACTCAACCGGCCACGCCCCCGAATCAGTTCCATCAATTCATTTTTCATTTTTTCATTTTATTACATTTATATCCCGCCCTTCTCCACAGAGGACCCAGGGCGGCGCACAGGAAATTTAAAAAACATACACAATAGAAAATAGACAAATAATTTAAAATATATATTAAATAATCCCCAATCCTGTGCTAAAAACCAATTATTAAAAACCCAATTTAAAACTTTTCTAAAAGTCCCCATGGGAGGTTAGGCTAGGCCGGCTTGATGGAAAAAATATGTCTTTAAACATTTGCGGAAGAGGCGGAGGTCGGTGATGGTCCGGAGTTCAGGGGGTAGGTCGTTCCAAAGGGCAGGGCCCGCCACAGAGAAGGCTCTTCCCCTGGGTGTCGCCAGTCGGCATTGTCCGGCCGACGGCACCCTGAGAAGGCCCTCTCTGTGGGAGCGGATCGGTCTAAGGGATGTATGGGGCAGGAGACGGTCTCGCATATAACTAGGCCCCGAGCCATGGAGCGCTTTAAAGATGGTCGTCAGAACCTTGAAGCGCACCCGAAAGACCACAGGAAGCCAATGCAGCTCGCGCAGGATTGGTGTTATATGGGAGCTTCTGGTGGCTCCCGTAATTACCCGCGCGGCTGCGTTTTGGACTAGCTGTAGCTTTCGAGTGCACCTCAAGGGAAGCCCCATGTAGAGAGCATTACAGTAGTCGAGACGGGACGTCACGAGAGCTTGAGTGACTGTGCAAAGGGCAGCCCGGTCCAGTAAGGGGCGCAATTGGCGCATCAGGCGTACCTGATAAAACGCCCCCCTGGCCACGGCCGTCACATGGTCCTCCAAGGACAGCCGGGAATCCAGGAGGACACCCAAATTGCGCGCCCTCTCCACGGGGGCCAGTGTTTCGCCCCCAATGGCCAGAGTTGGAGTAATCTGGCTGAACCGGGGTGCCGGAAACCACAGCCACTCAGTCTTGGCAGGGTTGAGCTTGAGTTTGTTACCACCCATCCAGATCCGTACGGCTTCCAAACACCGGGACAGCACTTCGGCGGCATCGTTGGGGTGGTCTGGGGTGGATATGTACAGCTGGGTGTCGTCAGCGTACAGATGGTACTCCACCCCAAAACCACGGATGATCTCACCCAGCGGCTTCATATATGTGTTAAACAGGAGGGGCGAGAGGACCGACCCCTGAGGAACCCCACATAAGAGGGGTCTCGAGGTCGACCTCTGCCCTCCCGTCAACACATATTGCGACCGACCAGAGAGGTAGGATGAGAACCACCGCAAAACGGTGCCTCCCAGCCCCAACCCCCCCAGTCGGTGCAATAGGATACCATGGTCGATGGTATCAAAAGCCGCCGAGAGGTCTAATAGGACTAGGATAGAGGAATACCCTCTATCCCGCGCCCTCCAGAGATCATCAACCAACGCGACCAATGCCGTCTCGGTACTGTGACCGGGTCGGAAGCCGGACTGGCGCGGGTCTAGATAATCAACTTCCTCCAGGTGTTGTGGAAACTGTTGGGCTACCACACTCTCAACAACCTTCACCAGAAAGTGAAGGTTGGAGACTGGACGATAGTTCTCTAGTAAAGCTGGGTCCAGGGACGGCTTCTTGAGGAGGGGCCTCACTACCGCCTCTTTCAAGACGGCAGGCAAGGACCCCTCACTCAAAGATGCGTTGACAATGCCCTGGAGCCAGCCTCGTGTCGTCTCCCAGGATGCCAGTACAAGCCAGGAGGGACACGGGTCCAATAAACATGTGGTCGCTCTAAGTTTCTTTGACAGCCTGTCCATATCCTCGGTGGTAACAAAGTCAAACTCCTCCCAAGCAGGAACCTCAAGACTAGTCTCGGACAGTCCCACAGGACCACTGTCGATGGAGGGTAGCTCATTCCGAATCCGAGTGATTTTCTCCTGCAGATAAATCCCAAATTCCTCTGCTCGCCCTTGTAGAGGGGCTTCCCGCGGCCTCTGGTGAAGGAGGGAGCGGGTCACCCCAAACAGGGCGGCAGGGCGGTTATCTGCGGATGCAATTAGGGTGGCACAATACTCACGTTTGGCCACCCTTATCGCCACTAAGTAAGCCCTAATATGGGTTCTCACTAGTGTTCGGTCGGCTTCGGAGCGAGAGGATCTCCATCTGCTCTCTAGGCGTCTCTTGTGGCGTTTCATCCCCCGAAGCGGGATGAAACGCCGTAGGTGCTGCCATCTTGTTTTTTTGCTCCTGAGCATGCACAGAAGCAGTACTTTTTACCTACTGCGCATGCACACATTATGCACATCAAGCAGGTGCAAGCCGCAAGGGCGTGCCTGAGAGAACTGGCAGTAGAAGAAGCTGGAAACTCACCCCTGGCAACATGGTTATAGTAATAAGTTGGAAGAGATGGATACTAGTAAGGAAGAGAAGAATAATAGTAATGCAGTCTTTGTAAATGATTTGACAGTGTTGTGGGAATTAGTTCTTAAGCAGAGTGATGGCATTTGGGGGAAAAACTGTCCTTGTGTCTAGTTGTTCTGTTGTGCAGTGCCCTATAGCATCAGAAGTTGAAACAATTTATGTCCAAGATGTGAGGGGTCTGTAGATATTTTCACATCCCTCTTTTTGACTCATGCAGTATACAGGTCCTCAATGGAAGGCAGGTTGGTAGCTGGGAACGTTGGTATTTATAGTGCCAACGTATCTCAAAAGTGTGAAAATGAAGAGGGTTGAATTACGCACGCAGCACTATTTTCAGAAAAGATGCATTTATCTGCTTCTGTCTTTTATTGTACATAAATAAACAACATTTTAAAAGTGGAACTAGGTCATTCATGGTATACATAATATACCATAGTTAACATATATGCATTTGGTATAATATGTTCTGTTCTTGCATTGAGCCACGCAAAGCATCCATATCTATAGTTTTGTTTATTTAAAATGAATCACACTGGTCTTGAAAATAGGGACACACTTCAACATCATTTGAAGTGTGAAATCCATAAAGTCAGCAGCCTTAAATCTAACATTGGCTTAACGGCTGAAAAAATAAGGAAACCTCTCCATTCTCAAGATAGAATAGAACATCTAGACCCAGAATTCCCCAGCACAGCTGGCTGGGGAATTCTGGGAGTTGAAGTTCACAGGACTTAAATTCGCCAAGGTTGAGAAACACTGAGCTAGACCCTAACTTTGTTTATAGCTTAACTTCATGAAGTTGGCTTTCAGCCATGAAAAGGTTTCTAAATCCTATGGAAAAAAGCTAAGGGACTAAGAAGCATAAGGTTTGGATTTTGCTAAGTTTCATTGAGCAATATTTATAAGCAGAACCTGGATGATATATGGTAGATCAGTGATGGCGAACCTTTTTGGCATTGAGCGCCAAAAAGGGAGTGCACACGCTTGTCTGGGCTGCAACCTGTAAGAGGAGCTGCCAAGGGGGCATGTGCAGCCTCGAAAATGAACTTCTGGTTTCTGGCACGTACATGCATGCGACCAGTTAGTTTCCAGGTTTCTGATGCGCATGCACATGTGACTATCAGCTGGCAGGTGGCAGGCTCATGCAGGAAAATGGAAGACCAGCTCTTCCAGTTTCCGGCACTGCCGCATGCACAAAAGCCAGCTGATTGTCATGCACACGTGCAAGAAACCCAGAAGAGGAACGGGTGATGCTGCACGTGACAGGCAACATGGCTCCGCATGCCACTTTGGGCATGAGTGCCATAGGTTCGCCATCACGGTGGTAACTTAACCCACCCTAGAATTTAAAAGAAATAATGCAAATATCCCCCAAACTATGATGGTCTTCTAAATACAGGTAGTCCTCAACTTATGACCACAATTGAGTCCGACATTTATGCTGCTAAGTGAGAAATTTGTAAAATTAGTTTTGCTCCATGTTATGATTTTTCTTGCCACATTTGTTAAGTCAGGGGTCCCCAACCTTTTTGGCACCAGTGACCGGTTTCATGTAAAAAAATTCCATGGACCGGTGGGAGCCTCCAGCGGGTGAGTCGAGTCAGGTGGGCCATGCGCGCTTTCGGCGGTCATGTGGAACCCGAGACGGGAACCCTATCTTGTGGGAAAGTGACCTGAGGAGGGTGCCTTGCGTGCAACTGGGCGGGAAAGCTGCCAGGGGTCCCGGGTCAAGGATCCTCAGCTGGGGCAGGGAAGGATGGGCTGCATCCCGGGCAGGAGGGCCTAGCAGCTCCTTCCCCCCGCGCAGGGCCAGGTGGTGCCCCGAACCTCCCCAATGCAGGCTCTTGCCCCCATCCTGCCCCTGGGGAGCGCTCTGGCCAGCCACCAGGATAGCTGAGCGTTTGCTACATTTTCCTAAGAGTTGCGCTGCTCTCTCCGCTGCTCACTCTGGCCCAGTTACTATCAAGCCACGGACCGGCACCAGTCCGTGGCTCCGGGGGTTGGGCACTCCTGTGTTAAGTGATTTATTGCAACTGTTAGAGTGAATCTGGCTTCCCCATCGACTTTGCTTGTCAGAAGTTTGCAAAAGGTGGTCACATGACCCTGGGACACTGCAACCGTCATAAATGCTAATCAGTTGTCAAGCATCCAAAAGTAAAGCACATGACCATGGGGATACTGCAATGGTCACAAGTGTGAAAAATGGTCATAACTCACTTTTTTCAGTGATGTTGTAACTTTGTAACTTTGAATGGTAAAGTGTAAGTCAAGAACTACCTGCAGAGTTAAGGCCAAAAATCGATTGGAAAAAGACTAGTTTACCTTGATTCCTAAAAGCAAGGAAAGTTGGGGTCACCCATGTTTCCAGGAATAAGGAGTTGCATACATTGGTGGCTACCAATGCTCTGACTTTGGGACCATAGCCCATGAATTTTATGAGAGGACACTCTCAATAGTCCTTCTTTAAGCGCTAAACCATTTCAGAGAAATGGTTTCCAATCTCTTCTTGAAAACCTCCAGTGTTGGAGAATCCACAACTTCTGGAGCCAAATTGTTTTAACCGTAAGGAAATTTCTCCTTAGTTGTAGGTCAGTGATGGCGAACCTATGGCACGGGTGCCACAGGTGGCACGCGGAACCATTTCTTAGGGCACGCGAGGCGTTGCCCTGTCAGCACTAGCGTGCATCTGTGCGCTGGCCAGCTGATTTAGGCCTTCTTTTGAGTCCATTTTTCGCCCTCTGGAGGCTTCAGGGAAGCTCCTGAAGCCTCTGGAGGTGGGGAAGGGAGGCTGTTTTCACCCTCCCCAGGCTCCTAGAAAGCCTCTGGAGCCTGGGGAGGGCGAAAAAAGCACACCAAAAGCAGAGGGTGGTGAACATAGCATTATGGGTGTGGCATGCCGACACCCCCCCCCCTGCGCTCCCCTCACTTTTGGGACGCGAGCCAAAAAAAGGTTAGCCATCACTGTTCTAGGTTGTTTCTCTCCTTGATTAGTTTTCATCCATTGCTTCTTGTCCTGCCTACAGGTGCTTTGGAGAATAGGTTGACCCCCTTCTTCATTGTGGCAGCCTCTTAGATATTGGAACATTGCCATCATGTCACCCCTGGTCCTTCTTTTCATTAAATAGACATACTCAGTTCCTGCCACTGTTTTTCCTACGTTTTAGCCTCCCGTCTCCTAGTCATCCTTGTTGCTCTTTTATGCACTCTTTCTTCTTCAGAAGTTATCTTGGCATCTGAGTTAGGACAGAGAAAATAGCATTTCCATGACTGAGCCAACTCTGGGTAGGCATATAATGTTATCTTTTAAATGATCACATCTGGGAAAGTTTTGTAGCAACAGTATGGAAGTGGTGTGCCATCATCTTAATAATAATAATAATAATAATAATAATAATAATAATAATAATAATAATAATAATAATAATAATAATAATAATAATAATAATAATAATAATAATAATAATAATAATAATAATAATTTTATTTGTATACCGCGTCCTCTCCCCAAAGGGACTCGGAGCGGTGCACAGGGAAATCTTTTAGGATGTTTTTTCTTTTTTAATTAGTTTTAATTCTCAGTTTAATCTGTGGCTAGAAGATCTCCTGGTGGTTTCTCTTGTAAGTAGGAACCATCTTGGACTCACCTTAGCTTCTATGTCTTAGCAATTTCTTTTTGGTGTGACCAGTTGATCTGGAAATGTCTAAAGTTTTAAAGCCTTATGAGTTTCTCAATTTGATGCATCTGCTGTTCTTTTGTTTTAGTTACAAAATGTATTTTATTATATCTTACAATCTGCTTGAACACTTTAACTGGAAAGATAAGATACAAATATTGCCATAAACACATAAATATATTCAGCTTCAGTATGAAAAAAAATATATTCTCCATTATCTGTTTTCTATCAGGCATGGAGTCTGCAGGAAAAATGAGAATAGTAAAACAAAAATGCCTTCTCATTTCATTGTTGTATTCCCTTAGAAATGTGACTATTTTTACTCATGTTTTTGTCTCTAAAGTACCATGTGATTTTCATCTAAGAATTAATGGACCACAGTAATTCTTTTCCATTTAATTGTCTGCTTTGGGGGATAGATTTCTGAAACTGCAAGTTTCCTTCCTATTTTTAATTAAAAATCTGTAGATCCCCTCATGGGGCAGACAGAGGTTCCATTTACTTAATAAATCTTGCAAGATGGCTAAGATGGTTTCCATCTTTATTATTTAAAACATTTTAAAAGCTGGCATGTTTATTCCAGTGCTGTTTTTTTTTTAAGAATATTGGTATGTTCTTGGTACTTCTTGGATGGCCATGTGGTCATAGGGATTGTAGTGTAAAACAAGTGGTCTAAACCCAAATAACCAATAGATATCCAAACAAACTGAATATTAAATGCCAAAACAAATACATTATTCATCATGCAAATTCCTTTGTAGGTCCCTATGCCACAGCAGTGCCAGCAGATGCAATATCTATATAATATTCCCCTGTATTATATTCCAGTGTTATAGAGCTTTCTAAAAAGCACAGATGAAGAAGTCCCTCAAGCATGTTGGTTCTGTGGTAAGTGCTTGTTCCCCCCCCCCAATAAAATAAAATAAAATAAATAAAAGACTCTTGTCAAACTTGTAGAGCTTAGAAAATGCAATCTACATTTGGCGGGAGGGTGGTTTCCTGAGGAAAGACAGTTTCTAGCTGGATTCCATTTTTTGCTGACTTTTACTCTGCTATGGATCCATTGTGATCCCCCCTCTCTCCGTGAAGCAATGAAATCTCACCTTCTTTCCCAAAAAGAGCCACACGGAACGCCTTGTGATCCATTTTTTTTTTCTCAGCAACCCAATTGCTCTTTTGGAAAAGTTGATTAAATTAATTGGAGAGACCATGCTTTAGAGCAGTGATGGCCAACCTTTTTGGCACTGAAAATTGGAGTGCGTGTGTGGAAGAGAGCATCTGGCCAGTGCACATTTGTGTAGAGGCCAGCTGCTACTCCTGGTTCCGTTGCGTGCATGTGTGCTGCCCAGCGGTTGTTTTCCGGGTTCCAGCACTTCTGTGCGTGCATATACATGCATGCACATGTGCGCACTCCAATTTTGGTGATGGCACACGTGCCCACAAAGAGGGCTCTGCGTGCCACCTCTGGCACGTATGCCATAGGTTTGCCATCACAGCTTTAGAGGATAGGGGAAATATGTTGAAAGAGAAAGAGGAGACGGAGCCCATTATTTCGGTGAAGTTTTGAGAGTCAGAAGGAATTGGCTGCAGGCCTCATGGACCATTGTTTGCCTTCTCATGATGTAGGTGGTAATTTTCACTGTGATATCTCAACCTGGTTCCTTTTGCGTTTGTAGTTATTCTCAGGAATTATTGCGTAGTAATGAAGAAGACGTGGGAAGACCACCCGTGAAAAGAGGGCACTCATCTATGAAGGACATAGAGGAGGAAAATGTTGGTAGGCATATATTTTAACCTTGTCAAAGGCACCAGGATGGGAGTTGAAGAGGTGACAAAAGAAGAACAGTGAGGAGGAATTGCTTGTCACCTAAAAAGCCATTCCTTATCCTTTAACAGAACCTTTGATACTCAGAGCACAGATTGTGCTTTGTAAAGTCATTTTTTCCCATTGGAAGGTGTGATGCCGTATAACAGCTAACCTGAGGAGACTAATGCGGTGCACTGAAGCAGGAAGGCCTTGGCACAAAAGCACCAAGCCGTTCCTTTTTAACTGCCTCAAATAAGTTTTTTATTCCTGACATTTGCTACAAGACCATTGTATTTTACTCATTTGTTATTCATGGCAAGAAATAAAAAATGATTCCAGAGAGAGTTTTTACAAGGAGCACAGTCAACATTCCAAAGAAATTGCTTTCTTGAATGGCCTCAGGAGACTTAAAGAAATGATACTTCTTCTTAACGTGAAAAGTTTATAGGACTGTATGGCTGCCGTACACACCCAGGAAACCTAACCCAGGATTGTAGATTTCATGTGAGTAGCATCTCTCAAAAACCAGAGAAAGGGAGAGGTAGAAGTAGGAGGAATTTGGAAAGTCAGATGCCTTTTAGTATTTGTGTTTGTTTATGTACGTATGTATTTAATTGATTTATATCTGCCTTTATTATTTTTTAATCAATAACTCAAGGTGGTGAATATACCTAGCAATAGCAATAGCACTTAGACTTATATACTGCTTCATACTGCTTTTATAGTCTTCTCTAAGTGGTTTACAGAGTCAGCATATTGCCCCCAACAATCTGGGTCTCCATTTTACTGGAAGGATGGAGTTAACCTTGAGCTGGTGAGATTTGAACAGCCGAACTGCAGCTAGCAGTCAGCTGAAGTAGCCTGCAGTACCCCACTCTAACCACTGCACCACCTCAGTTCTAACACTTCTTCCTTTTTCCATTTTCTCCATAATAATAACTCTGTAAGATGGTTGGGCTGAGAGAGAGTGATTGACTCCAAATCACCCAACTGGCTTTCAGGTCTAAGGCAGGACTAAAACTCATGGTCTCTTGGTGATTGGCCCAAAATCACTCAGCCAGCTTTCTAATCCGTAAGGCAGGACTAAAACTCAGAGTTTCCTGGTTTCTAGTCTGCTTCCTTAACCACTAAATCAACCTGGTTGGCTTACCTCTTTATCATATCAATACATATCTCAAGCCACAGTATAATATGGAACAGAAGCTAGTATTCATGCTGTCATTTCTGGGTGCTTCTTTTTCCAAACATTAGTCCAGTGTTTCTTAAACTTGGCTGTTTTAAGATGTGTGTTCTCAACTCCCAGAATTTCCCATCCTGACTGCTGAAGCAGTATTTCTTAACGTTGGCCACTTTAAGATGTGCAGATTTCAACTGCCAGAAATCCCAGGAAGGTACTTCCAAGAGCACCTGGAAGTAAGACAATGGCTGGACTCAGATTAAAGAACTCCAGGAAGTGTTGATAGAGAAACAAGAAGTGAGGCAGCTGCAAAAATATTTCATTAAAATCCAGGAGAAGATCAGAGGCTTGGACCACCATCTTGTCATAGCATGAGCTCTTGTATAGATGAGCAAGAAACTAGCTTTGAAACTAAGGATTTTGGTAAAGGATTTTGGTTTATAGCTGGGGCAAGCACTGCCTGTACAATAGCTTTTAAGAAAGATATTTTTGATACATAGAAATGTTATCCTTTTTTGTAGGGTGAACTTGTTTTGCTGGGGCTATCCCCAATCTCAATATTCCCTCCTCCCTTTCTGTAGGGGAGTCTATTCATTGCATTCCTCTCAACGCCATTATCAGGTTGTTCATTGTAGTTCAACAAGTTCTTCTTTCCAGTTGGGATTTTACTCCTTTGGTAATTAGGGATAGTAGCTGAATGACATTTTACTGGGGAACCCAGAAGAACCTGAAGGTCTAAGTGCCTATGGAATTCTCAGTCATCCAGTCATGGTTGTCCCAAAGGGTTGTCCCTTTTCAAGAGGCAACTGGATTCTCTGGTTTTCTTTGAAGACATGTTGCTTCTCATCCAAGAAGCTTCTTTAGCTCTGACTAAAGAAGTGCGCTTCAAGGTATTGATGACCATCTTTAAATCGCTCCATGGTACGGGACCTGGGTATTTGTAAGACTGCCTCCTACCACACACCTCCCTTCGACCTGTCCGCTCGCACAGGGAGGGCCTCCTCAGGGTGCCGTCGGCTGGTCAATGCCATCTAGCGATTCCCAGGGGTAGGGCCTTCTCTGTGGCAGGCCTGGCTCTCTGGAACGACCTGCCCCCCAATATTCGTCCTATCACCGACCTGCCCCTCTTCCGCCGGGAGCTCAAGACACATTTTTTCCACCTGGCTGGCCTGGTTTAGACTTCAGACTTCGACTTTACTATTTTTTAGAGGGTTCTAGTGTTTTAAACTTTTTAGCACAGTTATTAATTTAATTTGGGTTTTAGTGGTTGAATGTATTTATTGAGATGTATGTACTATTTGTATTTTACCTGCTGTGCACCACCCCGAGTTCTGCCCGGAGAGGGGGCGGTATAAAAGTCTAAATAAAAAAAAATTAAAATGACTGGATGGTGGGGAATGGAAAATGAGCAGTGTGGTATATGCAGTACAATGCAGTGAGCCATGTGCAGATCTGTACATTGGGGAAACAAAACAACCACTTCATAAACACATGGCA
Organism: Rhabdophis nuchalis; assembly: GCA_039707465.1. Lineage (NCBI taxonomy): Eukaryota > Metazoa > Chordata > Lepidosauria > Squamata > Natricidae > Rhabdophis > Rhabdophis nuchalis. The sequence goes on along the minus strand of CM077643.1, from coordinate 40,570,402 downwards.
TAACATAGGAGAACAAACCCATCAGGACTAGATTCAGCAGTCCATCTGCATTTAAAAGACAAAGGCCACTCTTTTGAAGGCAACAAAGTCCACATTTTGGACAGGGAGGACCGCTGGTTTGAAAGAGGCATCAAAGAGGCCATTTAGATCAAAACTGAACAGCCCTCTCTCAACAGAGGGGGAGAGATATGAAATCATCTATATCCAGTCTACAACACAGTCCTTTCAAGAGCTCCAAGAAGGCTCCACACCCATTTGCACCACTCAGGGTACCCTGATGACACAGATAAACCTCCAGGTGGCCTTACTGACTCTGTAAAAGAGTGCAAATGTCCAGCTGTCTGCAAGGAGTATAAATCCTTCCCTTCCCCACCATCCAGTCAGAGCTGAAGAAGGTTTTTGGATAAGAAGTGAAAAATCTTCAAAGAAAAACCAGAAATTCCAGTTGGCTCTTGAAAAAACACCTTGGTTTTCCAAGATTCTTCCTAAGATTGCCAATCTAAGTAGGTCAGTATTTCTTCTTCAAAACTGGCTGAAACCCCACAAAGGAAGAATTGCTGTTTCAGATTGGGAACAATTGTCAAAGGGAGCAAAGATGTGACAAGTGAAAGCTCCTTGCCATGCAAGCACCAATTAGACAGCCACGGGGGATAGCCCACCTGTTATACTTGGAATAAGGTGGCTGAATTTGGTTTGAAATGCAAACAGTGACTGAAATGTCACCGTGACTTTGGATGGGATAAAAAAACTGCTTGACAGTTTTTGTGACTGATCGTGTTGGTAGCACTGTTAATGTCTCTATGATTCAAGGTACCTTTCTCCAACTTAATATTCTCCAAGTGCATTTGTGTTAAGTCCCTACCCATAGTGCTATTTCCTTGTGGGGCAAGTAATTTTATGCAGTGTAGAAAAGGAGCAAGAAATAATAAGCCAAAGATGTTAAAGGCATGAGATAAGAACAAGAAGGAAGATACTTTTAAATCTAGATCATGTCAATGCATTCATACTGTTGTTCTACTCCATACATTTCCATCTTCCCAAACTGTTCTTCTTTCTACCATGTCCTTCCACTGGTTTGTCCTTTGCTATTTAAACATCTCACTTCTCTCTTTTTTGGACTTCTTCCAAATACAACTGTCTTGGACTTCCTCTTTCTCTCAGCCCATTCATACTACATTTGTTTCTGCAATTCAATGTTTCTCACTCTACATTCAAACCACTTAAACATATTTCTTTCATATTTATCACATACTTTTGGCTTTGGTCCACGTTCATTCATTCTTGAGCCAATCTTGTTTTGTTTTACCACAAAGAATTCATTCCCTATGCATTCAAATATCCTTTTTTTTGTTTCTCTTGATGTACACAGCACCCAATATCAGAAAACAAAATGAGCATATAACAGTAAGTATCCCGCTACAGTCATTTGGCATTCAATATATATTAATTCCTCACAACAGACCATATGCTATCTAGTACATTTTTTTTAACCAACCTATGTATATGTTATAATATCTCCATCCACCAAATATCCTGCAAATATTCTGCCACCAAACACAAATTTATCAACCTATTCTATTTTTTCACCATTTGTGAATAACCCACCACAGCAGAACGGCAAGGGATGTTACAGGTGCATTCTATCAGGGAAATGTATCTAATGGAACCCAGAAGAAGGGTCTACCTTGTGGTGGCTCCCCTTCTTCAATACAGTTCCCCCAGATACAAGTTTGGCTTCCACCTTCCAATTTTTGCCAGAAGGCTCTGAAGACATAGCCTGGGGACCAGGGTTGGGCTGCTCCTGGCATTACTGCTGGTTCAATGTGTGCATACACATTTGCACAGAAATAGGTATGCACATGTGCAAAATGTTTAAAAAAGAAAAAAAATACATTTGTGCAATTACAATTGTTCTGCACATGCCAGAACTGAAAAACAAGATGGCGGCCCCATAGGAGAACTGGTTCGGGGGCATGGCAGGCTTGGGTTGCTACTGGGTCCAGGGACCCAGGTTGCCAAACCACTACTGGTACGGCTGAACCGGTCTGAACCGATAGGAACCCACCTCTGCTGCGACTTCAGATTAATACAGAGCCTATCTAGTGGCTGCTGGCACTGCAGGACTGGAGGTGGAGGTGTTGGGTGGGTTATATTGTGGAATTTTAATGATGTAAGCCACCTGGAATCATCATATGTAAGTTGGGCAGCTGTATAAATGTGTTTCATAAATAAATAAATAAATAAATAAACAAATAAATAATTAACTAAATAAACTTGCAGTCTCTCTAGGACATAACTAATCTTTGATCATTCATAACGTCTTTTAGTGATATGATAAAATTATAGATCCTTGATCTTCAATACATGGATTTTCAGAGCCTCACAGTCTGTCTATCAGACACCTGAAAGCTTTGGGGGTCCCAGCCAACAAGGCGTCATTTGCATACAAAAGTAAGTGTGCATTAACATTCCCACATAATCCACCTCCAACCTCATTGTAATCACTCTATATACCGTACATGTATTGGATAAATATATAGAACGAGCAAACAGGCATCATACATCATACATTCTTCGCTTGCTTTGTTGTTAATTCATTAAGCCTTTGGTTTATTCTTGTCCATGTTTTGTTTATTTTTGCTCTTGCTACCTTCAGTAACGGAACTAGCACATATGTGCTAGTTGTTCCCGATTCTAGGGGGTAGTGCTCATCTCCGTTTCAAAACCGAAGAGCCAGTGCTGTCCGAAGACGTCTCTGTGGTCATGTGGCCAGCATGACTAAATACCAAAGGTGCACAGAATGCTGTTATCTTCCCATCAAAGTGGTCCCTATTTTTCTACTTGCATTTTTACATGCTTTCGAACTAGGTTGGCAGAAGCTGGGACAAGTAACGGGAGCTCACTCCATTATGCAGTACTAGGGATTCGGACCACTAAACTGTTGACCTTTCTGATCAACAAGCTCAGCTTAGCCATTGAGCCACCACGTCCCTTTTGAACCCTCCATAGTCCATACCTATTCACATAATCACATACGCTTCCAATAAATATAAGTGCAACCACGTTTCTCACATTCATCTCACAATGAGCAGCTGAAAAGCAAACATTTGCACACCACCTGCCCAGCATAAAGTTATCCTCCCCAAATTTTGTTTATTGACTCCTCTTGTTCCTTCTCAGTCAGAATTCTGCCAAATGTATTCTTAGAAATACTCAATCATTTAATTCTCTGCTACCCTTTCTTGCTGCCTTTCCCTTTGAATAGGAGAACAATGGCAACATTTTCCCAATCACCAGACACAGATGCAGTTTTCATACCCACATTAAACAAGTCATGTTGTCACTGTATAAACAAACCACATCTATATTTTAACATTTCTGCAATTATCCATGTACAACTACAGCCTTAGCATTTTTCAATATTTCACAGCACGTATGACTTATTTTCATCATTTTTATATATCACGAACACTCTCATACAGATCTCTAAAATACTTTTTTTTTTTTAGCATTCTGTCTCTTTGTTTTTAGCCCAAATAATTTAACTGATTCTCTTTTTTCATTCTGTTTACTCTGCTGGAGACTTCTTATTTAGCCCTCCTTGCCAACTTCCAAAACAGATTGTGATTTCCATCTAAAATATTCTGCATTTCTCTGCCTCCTTTATTCTTAACCATTCCTTGTCCTCTGTGACTATATCCTTCGCAACTATTACTTCTATGTAATACATTTCTCTTATTCTAGCGGTTTGCAGCAATAATTGATATATTCATTTTTTTTCTTGTCATCCACAGCCTCTTTCACTTTATCTTTTTCACAAGCAACTCTTTTTATGGTTCTGTGACACTCAATAGCTTAATTCTTTTCATTCTGTTCTAAGCAGCTTCTAAATCCTCTTTTCTTAAACCGGCTTTCTATTCATTCTGTTGGGGCATTAATCTATATTTTAACGGTGTTACAAAAAGTTATTTAAAAAAACATGGCTATATAAGGTAGGGTGGAGTTGTTGGGTGAATTATTTGAAGGGTTTGGAATTTGTGCCTGGTCATATGTACTCTTCCTGTTTACTATTTTTTCTTTGATTCTTCGTAGGAGTCAGGTGGTCTTAAATATAATAACCAAAAAGACAAGCAAAGTAAGGTTTTTTTTATACAGGGCCAATTCTCTATGTACCTCCCACCGTCCAGTTCGCTCCCACAGAGAGGGCCTCCTCAGGGTGCCGTCGGCCAGGCAATGACGCCTGGCGGCCCCTAGGAGGAGAGCCTTCTCTGTGGCAGCTCCTGCCCTCTGGAATGACCTACCCCCTGACCTACGGACAATCACGGACCTGCGCCTTTTCCGTCGGGCCTTGAAGACTTATTTATTTCGTGCGGCCGGCCTGGCATAGTTTTAAACTGGCATAGTTTTAAATGGTATAGTTTTGAATGGTTTTTTAAGAAGGGATTTTAACAAGGTTTTAAGACAGGCTATTTATCATTTAATGTATTTTTAAAGGTTTCTATGTTTTTTACTTGTGATTTTATTGTTGCCTGCACACCGCCCTGAGTCCCGGAAGGAAGAAGGGCGGTATAGAAATTTAAACAATAAATAATTAAATAAATAAAATAAATAAATACCTTCCTTCTTCCATTTCAGCTGGCTCCCTATAGAAATAATAACCCCCTTCCACGAACACCCAATATGAGGAGAGAAAATTTGAGATACATGCTCTTACTTGGGATATTTAACTTTCTTAAGAAATCTTTGATTCTCCTTTTAGGACCTTCTGCATCTTTTTTTTTTTTTTAGTTATCCTTGACTTGGTTGGTTCCACCTTCAGACATATACCCTGCTAACCCTGGACCTAAGTAAATGATACAAGGATTTCTAATTAGGGTTACTCTGACTTTTTCCCCCTTAAACACTTTCACTCAAAGTAATGCACTTCTGTGCACGTTGTCCCTTAACAATGCATCTCAGGGTGTATATTTATAAAATGCATTTTGGAAATCTCATGTATTTCGTCTGCTTACATATTTGGGAAGTAAAGATGGAGTACATTTTCTAGACAGGAGCTTTACTGGTTTGAGATCAGAATCTCTTCTGTCTCCTCATTTGTCATGGGTCTTAGATAGGCTTTGGATAGCTGAGCCAATAAATGATGAGCTGTTTATAATAAATATGCTTCGGAAAAAAACCATAAGAATTATGGTTGTCTATGACCATAATAAAGATTTGTTTTGATCTGATAACCTCAAGAAGAGTTTGTTGCAATTCCTATGGAGCTGTGGATCCAGAAGTTTCTTACTTTCCTACTTTTTCCCCCCCTTTCTGGGATTTTCTGTTTCCTGTTGAATCACAAGGCACCTGTCAGCCATGGGACCATTTTCCTCCGGCATCTTCAGGGCTACCACAGTGGAGATGAGTTGAACTGTGGGAATGGAGGGGGAAGGTAGAGATATCTGGGGGAATGTAGCCAAAATAAAATTATTTCCTCTGAGAACCAAGGACTTTCCCACCAGGTGCAAGGAGGTGGGATCTGAGACCAATTGACCCTTGGACTGTGATCTGATTGGACTATGTTAGGGGTAAAAACCACCCCTGTTAGAAAATAAAGGCGGAATAGTGGAATACACCGGTCGGCAAGAGATACGTTGCTTGAAAACACACAATAACTATCAAACTGATAGTAGAAAAATAAATAGTCTTTACTTTTGTAGTAACTAAAATACTTCTTCCAAACAGTGATACTAACTCCTCTAACAATAAACAGTCCTTCACCAAAACCACAGTTATCTTACAGTAATTCAAAACAATGATTCTCTTCCGTCTTCTTGTTCAGCTTCTTCCTCAGTGGCAACCAGGAAGCAAAGGAAAGCAAAAAGGGAATGAACTGTGTTTCCAGCTGCCTTTTATGATTGATCTGGGAAACACAGCCAATCAGATTCCACATAGTCCTTAAAGTTACATATACTCTTTAAGAATCCTGGCTTATATATATTGTCAACCCAACATCAGGATGATTATCCTAACGGACTACATGATGGATTTCATGGGCAGGGGAAAGAGAACTTTACTTTTAATTGGGGGGGGGGAGCCTAGGGGGGGTTAGAATTGGGTTTCCCCAGATATGTCAATATGACATGCCTAATAATTCTATACTTTGAGGAATATGCCTGCCTTGGAGTTTTGATGCCATTGGGTGTGTTACTTGGAACCTTTACACCACCACTTCTTCTTACTGCCATTCCTCAATGCCCCTCCTCAGAGTAGTTTTATTTATTTTTTCCTCAATATGAGGAAAGAAAGAGAGTAGGGATGAACTGACTATCATGTTTTGCAATCACTCTTTGGCTGGCAGGAGGAAACATTAGGTGGCAATATAAGACAAAGAGTGTTTGCCCAACATTGCCAAGATGCAGAGGACAAGAGGGACATGGGTTGAAGCTTTGTGGAAATGCTCTAAATGGACACAGAAAAGGCCTTTCACCAATCTCTAGAAGGTTCTTCGTGAGCAGAGGAAGCTGCTTCATTTCAGTCATTTCGCACCACTTCCCAGCATTGATATAACAGAACAATGGAGTTGGAAGGGACTTTGGAGGCCTTCTAGTCCAACCCCCTGCTCAGGCAAGAAACCCTATACCATTTCAGACAAATGGTTGTCCATTCTCTTCTTAAAAATGTCCCGTGTTGGAGTTCCCACAACTTCTAGAGGCAAGTTGTCCTACGATTTAATTGTTCTAACTGTCAGGAAATTTCTCCTTCATTCTAGTTTGCTTCTCTCCTTGGTTAGTTTCTATCCATTGCTTCTTGATTGCCTTCTGGTACTTTGGAAAATAGATTGACCTCCTCTCTTCTTTGTGGCAGCCCCTTAGATATTGGAACACTGCTATCACGTCATCTCTAATCCTTCTTTTCATTAAAATAGACATCCAGTTCCAGGAACCATTCTTTATCTTTATTTATTTGTTCTTTGATCGGCAAAATTCTCATGGGCTAAAATCCAAAGAAACTGGAGGGACATTAGAAAAGAAAAGTAACATTGGTAAAGTAAAAGACAGATCAAGGAATTACCAGTTGAGTGCCATTTTTGAGTAAAAGGGAGAATTTAAATCAAATCACCAGAGAAATATCCCTTGCTTTACTTCAACAATATAATACCATTTTGTCTGGATTATAACAATCCATAGTATCTATGGTATAGGTCAGTGATGGCTAACCTTTTTTGGCTCGCGTGCCAAAAGCAGGGGGAGCGTAGGGGGGTCGTGCGTTGGCGTGCCACACCCATAATGCTATGGGCGCGACCCCCTGTTTTCTGCATGCTTTTTTCTCCCTCCCCAGGCTCCAGAGGCTTTCTAGGAGCCTAGGGAGGGTGAAAACAGCCTTTCCCCCACCTCCAGAAGCATCTAGAGGGTGAAAAACTGCCTCAAAAGAAGGCCTAAATCAACTGGCCAGGGCAAACATGCATACTAGTGCTGACAGGTCAACGCCTCGCGTGCCCTAAGAAATGGTTCCACATGCCACCTGTGGCACCTGTGCCATAGATTCGCCATCACTGGTATAGGTGATACATTCTCTTACACATAGGGAGCCACGCAAAGAGGCAGAGAAAATGATAACATTTGTATTTATAATGCCATTGTGCAAATGACCTCATTTACATACTTGTATTGGATGTTGCAGTGCCACTGGTGAAATATTACACAATCGTGTCATTTGAATGATGAGGTGATGACCCAGATGTCAACATTTGGACATCACGGTGGCTTGCAACAGATGCCTAAGCTTGTACATCTTGATATAGCTTCACCCATCATGGCTGTTTGTGTATGCGAGTGGGAAAGAAATTATTTTCATCTGTCCTGGTTCATTATGCAGTAGGAAGGTGAAAAAAAAAATCAACTACGGTATCATTTTTAATGATTCGAGGAACCAATTTCTGAGTCCCAAATCTAGGGTCACATTTAACATCTGTCTGCTTCAAATATTAATGAATCAGCAAATCTATTCCTCTTCTGCTCGTTAGGAAGTTGGTAATATTATACGACAACTTTGCCTAGTCATCTCATTTCCTGCTGGTGTCTCCAAGAGAAACAGAGGCCTCTCTAAGTGACCTCTGCTGCTGCTGCTTTTTTTTTCATGTTCATTTTTTTTTCATTTTCCAAGGCACCTGAAGGCCAGACAAGGAATAATGGATGAAAAAAGACCAAGGAGAGATTCAACCTAGAAATAAGTAGAAATTTTCTGACCGTGACAGCCATCAACCAATGGAACAGAAGTTGCCTTCAGAAGTTGTGGGAGCTTCATTACTGGAAGCTTTCAAGAAGAGACTGGACTTCCATCTGTAAAAATGGTGTAGGGTCTCCTGCTTGGGTGGGGAGTTGGCCTAGATGACCTACAAGGTTCCTTCTAACCCCATTAATCTGTTAATCCTTAAAATAGGCAAGGTTCTGTTAGCCATATGCAGTTAAAATTATTGAGTGATTCCACAACCTCTCTCAAAGTTGCATTGCAATTTTTAATAAGCCAGAAAGAAGAAATTATTAACACTATAGGAAATATTTATTGCATTCATTCTACTGAAGGTTAGAGTTGCTGTTGTTGTTAGTTGTGAAGTTGTGTCCAACCCATCATGATCCCATGAACAATGCTACTCCAAGACTTCCTATCCTCTACCATCCCCCAGAGTCCATTTAAGCTCATGCCTACTGCTTCGGTGACTCCATCCAGCCACCTCATTCCCTGTTGTCCCATTCTTCTTTTTCCCTCAGTCTTTCCCAGCATTAGGTTCTTCTCCAGTGAGTCCTTCCTTCTCATTAGGTGGCCAAAGTATTTGAGTTTCACCTTCAAAGGCTACATTCAATCAAATTCACTTCTTGGTGTGACCTTGTCCACTTCTTGGAGCAGGCACAACAAAGAGGACAGTGTTTTAAAACTTTATATAAATTAATGGTTTCCATATCTAATGGGCTAACAGCTTCTTGAATCCTTGCTCTAAATGGCCTACTTCCCTTCTGAATGGCAATTCTGAATATTATAGTTCAATCCAGCAGGAGCGAATCAGATGATTTATAATAATTTTTTTCCATTTTTGCCAATTTTATCATCATTCTCTCTTTTCTACTTTTTCAAATAAATGTTCTAAAATAGGCCTTGAGTTAACTTGAAAGTACTATATATGCAAGCAATTACGTAATAAAATAATGCTTCAATGAGACAAAGAAATGGGAATTGGAGGCCTAAGGGATAGGGACTAGACTCCTGTCCAAGGCAGCCGATTGCTTTCGCCAACAGGTGGGGAATTATCCACTTGTTATAAGCACACATGTGTCCTGCCACAATTACAGAAGCTGAAATATATCTGTAATCTACAGTCAGGAGAGGCGATTTCCATCTTTTATGTGACATGAAAAATGCACCAAGCACGGGTTTGCCCATATACCAAATTGCTTTTTTTTCTCCTCGTTCCCCCTTTAATGCAAGAGATCAATCATGCTGTGGATTTTATTACTCAGAGTTTAGCTTTTTGTTTTGACAGATGGCCTGTGTGCTGTTTGGAGTACAACTCTATATCACTCCCATTAAGTGCACAATGGAATTCTCTGTCTCGGGTATCTTAAAGAGGAAAAAATAAATAAATGGTGGGAAGATACTTGCCAAAGCCACAGGCCTCACCGAGGAGAGTTAGGTTGAAAAATAGCAAAAGAGAGTTTCTTTGTGCGGGGAAAAATGGACACGGATTCATTCTGTTACGCTTTTCCGTAGCCTGCTCATAAGCACGATTGTGAGTCCTGGCATTCATAGATTTGCTGCAAAGCAAACAAGAAATTCAAACGGGGTGCAAATTCTATGTTCCTTCTAGGGATAAGATTAAGGCTCCTCTAAGAATAATAACTATCCTGTAGGGAGAGATGATGCAGTTCTGAAAATAATAAGAAGAATAGAGAGATAAGGAGAGCACAGAATGAAAACTGAACAGCTGTCCATCCATCCTCCATCTCTAAATCCAAACTTCTAAATGCATCACATCCAGAAGGCACATAGTGGGCAGAAGTATCTGTTCTAGGCAAATGATGCTAGACAATCAAAGCAAACAATCAAAGTTGTTAACGACAAAACAAGTCTTTGCCAACTTTGGAACTGTTCAGAGGGGTTAACTGTCAGAATTCTCAAATTAGCATCGCCATTACTGAGAATTCTGGAGATCGATCACCACTTAAATGGCAAGCATCAAAATTGAGGGAAACTGCAATAAATACAACCTGATTTTTCATTTTATTTTCCAAGGGTTATGACGCTTATGTGATTATAGCCAAGGCCTTTTGAAGAAGGTAAGTGACTCCATGTTCTGTACAGTAAAAAGGATTCTCTTCAAAGAATTCATTCGTCTTTGTAATGATGAGTTGCAATATTTGGACTTCAAGGTTGTAAAACTATTCAGTTAAAATAGCACTAATTATTATTTCAGCATTTGAGGTTTAATTTCATATCCATATTTCCTGGATCATTAATTTCTGTACTCAAGAAAACTGTGGATGGAAAAAAAAAGGCCATGAGCTTGGTATTTTATCTATTTATTTACAGATCCTACATGACCATCCACCTCATATTATCGTTTCAGGCAGCTCACAACAAGTATATAAAAACAATAAAAGCATGTGCTGTCCCCAAACCTGGGTTCTTGTTTTGTGTTGAAGCCAATAATTCACCAGACACAAGGTCTGATACAGAATTATGCTTTTATTTTGATACTAAGATACAAGGACCCCGGTTTGAAAAGCTAACCAAGGGCCAAGATTAGGATCTTACCCCAGTTTTTATAGTCAAGGGATGGCTGCATTCAACCCTTTGCCCTTCCCCTAATAATGCATGCATAACAGATAATATTGATTGGTTGTTTGGATTTTACCCTCCCCCCCCAAATCCTTACGCTTGTTATGTTAAATAGCTAAATGTCACATCACCAGTTTTTCACCCCAGGTCACAGGTGCAAATGTGCCAGCTATGTGGATTTTTGGGGTATTTTTATAAACAAACTGTTCTTCTTCCTAATATCCTGGCTAGTGGTTTTAAGGTGCTAACTTATGTCTCGCTGTTAATGTGCAGCCCGCCCTTCCTATTTCAGAGCAGAATAAAAGAACAAACAGTTTTTTCTGACGCAGCCCCCACCCATGACCCCCCTCCTTCTGCAGAGCAAAGTAAAAACAGTTTAAAACTTTTGTCTGAGGCAGCAACCACCCCACCAATCCCCCCACCGTCTTCAGTGAGAGAGACAGGAAAGGGGCAAAGAACTTAATTGTCAAGGCAAAGAAATGAAGACAAGAGAAAATGTTTTATCAGGATTCATATTCCTCACTCTCATGTCTGTTCCATCCATACCTGGATCATATCTTCTTTGATCCCCAGGGCCTCATCTGTGCATACATTCCATCATCTGATCCTTCACATGCATACAAATAAACCCAGCTTTTCCTCCAAGTTCCAGACGCACAACCTGTCATCTCAATTCCAACCCTAGTCAATGCTTTGAGGAACAGCCAGGTCTTCTCAGCCTCCCAGAAGCTAAAATGATGCCGGAAGGAGAAAAAAGCAGGAGCTAAATTATAATTTTGACACCAAGATGATTAAAAAGACCCTGGTCATTAGAGGCAAAATATCTTATCCACACCCATGTGGGTTAATGTGGGTCAGTTCTCTGGAATATGGCTCTGAAAACTTCAAAGGAATGCTTTGCTTTGATGATGGACCTTCTCGAAGCTGCTTCATGGAACCGACTGGACCTTATTTCTTAGTTGTGCTGCGCTTTCCAATATTTGCAGGAAAAGAAGAAAGCAGATTTTAAAATACCTTAGGAAAACATTTACATGCCATTGGTGGGTCTATTACGTACTTCAAGGTACATTTCCTCTCACAATTTTATTAAACCTACCCAATTTGGCTTTGATTGACTTGTGTGGCCTCAACCCAAATTATATCCAGAATTGGTAATATAAAGTAGGATTTTGAATGCAAAGGCAAAAAAAAAAATTATTATTTGAAGGATATGCAGCATTTCTCTACAACTCCTTCAACTGAACACATTGTCAGGCCTGGAAGTCATCTTGGGCATTGGATCTTGAGGCCTGCCACATTGCCGTGGGAAATTGGGAGGGGGGATTGTATGAGCCTGGGGAGGTTTATCGTCATAATAACATTCCTTTCTCTTGAGAGTCAAGGCCACTCTGCCCTACACCTGGAGGGGTGTGCTGGGAAACATCTCCAGTTGGGATGGTGCATTGATTGGACCATGTGACATACATGTGGGTGCTGGGCAGGGACTTGGACTTTCATTTGGGTGGGGAAAACCTGGAAGCTTTCAGATTCGTGTTTTCCCAGATGTGCCAATATGGCATCTCTAATGAAATGGAACTTTGAGGAACTTCAAGCCTCGGAATCTTCTTTTGTTGGGGGTGTTACTTGGAACCCTGACATATATGTTGCCATTGTAGTGGTCAGCTGCTCAGTCCAAAATGTTGGAAACTGCATCATATTCTTGGCTAAGAACTTATTTTAATTGCCAGTCAGGAGTTTTTCTAACTTCTTCATGGCTAGGAAACTGTTATTAAAAATAATAATAAAAGCCTCAAATCAAGATACAAAAATTTAGGAGTAGAAAGCTGGTTGTGTTTTGAAGTAAACCTTTCCCCTTGTTGTTTTTCCTTAGTCTTTTACAGTATTGAATCCCATGGATCACAGTTTAAACACCCTGAGTCAGGACAAATGATCAATATAGATCAGGGGTTCCCAAACTTGGCAACTTTAAAACTTGTGGACTTCAACTCCCAAAATTCTCCAGCCAGCATAGCATAGCTGGCTGGAGAATTCTGGGAGTTGAAGTCCACAAGTCTTAAAGTTGCCAAGTTTGGGAACCCCTGATATAGATAATTTATCCACTGTCCTTGTATCTGTTTCTTACCTGACCTATTGTTAGCTAAGCTAGTCTGGGTTTATTTATTTATTTTTTATTTATTTGTTTGTTTGTTTGTTTGTTTCAATTTATAAACCGCACCCTCTCCCCGAAGGGACTCGGGGCGGTGCACAGGAAGTTAAAAAACATATATACATAACAAATATAAATATTTAAAACCCAAATTAAATAGTTATCACCCTGTGCTAAAATCATTAAAAACTTAAAACTATATCCCTTAAAATCCTGATTTAAAACAATTTAAACTTCAAATTGCAGGTTAAAACCGAATTAAATAATTATCCCCTGTGCTAAAATTTTAAAATCATTAAAACTGTTACCCCGTTTTAAACCCAATTAAAACAATTTGAGCTTCAGACTATAGGCTAAGTGAAATAGATTAGGCCAGACCGGCCTAATGGAAAAAATAGGTTTTTAACTTTTGGCGGAAGGAGCGGAGGTCCGTGGTAGTTCTAAGTTCAGGGGGGTAGGTCGTTCCAGAGGGTTGGGCCCGCCACAGAGAAGGCCCTTCCCCTGGGCGTCGCCTGCTGGCATTGCCTAGTGGACGGCACCTGAAGAAGTCCCTCTCTGTGGGAGCGAATCGGCCGAAGGGATGTATGGGGTAGGATACGATCCCGCAGATAGCTAGGTCCCGTGCCATGGAGCGCTTTAAAGATGGTGATCAGTACCTTGAAGCGCACCCGAAAGGCCACAGGCAGCCAGTGCAGCTTGCGCAGGAATGGTGTTACGTGGGAATGCCTAGAGGCTCCCAAATTTGTTTGAAAGATGGAACGTACTCTGTCTTTATCTTTGTGGTGCTACTTCAAGAAGGCGTTTTGATAGACATTTCTAGTCTCATTTATTTCTTATTAAATCTACTTTTCATTTCAAATATAACAGAAGTCTATTTGCATAAGCATGATGAGTAGGTTAAGTCCACACATTGATTCTAAGAAAACTATATGAGTATTTTACTTTTACAGTGGGGAAAAAGAAACTCTGATGGCTTAGTTTCTTGGAACTTTTTTTTAAAATGTTCCAAAACACATTTGAACAGACTTCTGTTGAATTAACTTTTTGACTCCAAAAGAGACACCATCATTTTAAACAGCTGCAAAGAGGGATGAAAACCCTTTTTGTCTACTTTCTCCTATTTTCTCCACTATGAGAAAGGCTTATATAAGAGGACACTGTTACTTGCTACCTAATAGGGGAACCCCTGTAATAAAGTCATGAAGATGTTAGATGGACACAGGAACACCAGATTCAAGTCCATTCTCAGCTTTGGAAGCTTACTAATCTAACCAATAAATAAACGACATAAGTAAGGGATATTTGGGAGGATTACCCCATTTAACCATTAAATTGTGACACAACATGGTCAAATCTTTTTCTTTTCACTCCATCAATCAAAATTTATTAGTGGTCCAAAACACAATAAAAGACTAATCTATAATACAATGCTTATAAAAATGTAATTTAAAATAGAGAAAATCTTAAAACATTTAGCAGGTAACACTGAATAGTACAAAGGAGGAACAAATAGTTACAAGTACTGTTAAGAATTCAGCAATATATTTCTGAAGCCTTCCAGAAGAAAGCTGACCACTTCCTGGTCCCTCCCTCCCTCCCTCCCTCCCTCCCTCCCTCCCTCCCTCCCTCCCTCCCTCCCTCCCTCCCTCCCTCCCTCCCTCCCTCTCTCTCTCTCTCTCTCTCTCTCTCTCTCTCTCTCTCTCTCTCTTATTAAATAGATAAAAATGAATAAAGGTAAAGGTTCCCCTCGCACATATGTGCTAGTCATTCCTGACTCTAGGGGTCAGTGCTCATCTCTGTTCCAAAGCCAAAGAGCCAGTGCTGTCTGAAGATGTCTCCGTGGTCATGTGGCCAGCATGACTAAATGCTGAAGGCTCCCGGAACGCTGTTACCTTCCCACCAAAGGTGGTTATTATTTTTCTACTTGCAGTTTTACGTACTTTCGAACTGCTAGGTTGGCAGAAGCTGGACAAGTAATGGGAGGTAATTCGAACTGCCGAACTGCCAACCTTTCTGATCGACAAGGTCAGTGTCTTAGCCACTGAGCCACTGAATCCCAGTAAAAAAAACAAAAAAACAACCCCCCCCCGAATACAATCTACAAAAATAAAAGATTAAAAAAGAGCAAGGGAAAAGAAAAAAAGAAAACTGGGGGAAAAAAAGAACATAGCACTGTACTGTACAGTGTGTTTAGTCTCAATGGCAAATGCAATTACTGACAATTGGAAGTATTAAACTTGATGGTCATTGGGTATATAATAGGTGTTTTAATGTCAGGTGGAAGAAAACAAGAAAGGGAATATTAGCACTAAAAGTATATTTCATGCTACCTATATACAATAATCTGATCTAATAACAGTCAAACCAAATTAATGCTATATGAGGGTCAATGGAATTCATGGGGGGCTGCAGTGCTAGGTTACTTGTGGGAACGTAACAACTGCAAACTGATGAGCCATTTGACCCCTCCCTCAGGCTCCACCTAGTCATCTCCTACATTTAATAGCTAGATTCTCCTTCTGAGTCTGGAAAAAAACCCATGTTTGGCTTTCATATACAAAGTTTATATAGCTATCTGAGTGCTACCTTAACAAGAAGTGCTTCAGTTTGAACCAAAGTCTTCTATGTGGATCATATACAATATTTTCTCCTCTTTCCCCCTTAAACCAGGGGTCTGCAAAGTTGGCTCTTTTAAGCTGGGTGGACTTCAACTCCCAGAATTCCCCAGCCAGCCAAGTCCCCCCGGCTTAAAAGAGCCAACTTTGCAGACCCCTGGCCTAAACATTTGTATGGCATACAAATACTCACTGACTTCCCTTTTGAGATTGTGTATTTTGTTGCCTTCAATCAATACTTTCATGGGATGTTATCAAGGGTGGCATAGCTGATTAGCAAGCTTACTCCCTCCTTCTACATCCCTGGCAGATTCTGGCAGATTCTGGAGTACCAGGTTTCTGGATTGCTGAGAATACTCTGCATTAATTAGTTATCAGATGCAAGATTAGTTATCAGATGCAAGAATCGGCTTTGGCCGATTCGCTCACACAGAGAGGGACTTCTCCGGGTGCCGTCCACTAGGCAATGCCAGCGGGCGACGCCCAGGGGAAGGGCCTTCTCTGTGATGGGCCCGACCCTCTGGAACGACCTACCCTCGGATATTAGAACGACCACGGACCTCCGCACCTTCCTCCAAAAAGTAAAAACTTATTTATTCCATCAGGCTGATGGCCTAATCGACGCTTCTTGCCCCAGTCTGTTTTTTGCAAATTATCTATTTGGTTTTAATGGGTTATAATTTTAATGTTTTAAATTCTTGTACAGGGTAATTTAATTCGTTTTTAACTTTGTATGTCTTGTATGTTTTTAGATAGTTTTTTAATTTTCCTGTATACCGCCCCGAGTCCCTTCGGGGAGAGGGGGGCGGTTTATAAATGTAATAAATTATTATTATTATTATTAAGATGGCACAGAGCAATAAAAGGCCACAAAGATAAGCAAGCCATGGGTGGGGTGGGATGGGGAAATGTTGGCAGAGAGAAAAGAGTGTTTGTGGGTTAGGCCAATGCTTGTCCATGTTAACCCGGGCCCCACTCATTCATTGTTGAGGAAGAAAATCTAACTCATGACTGAAAAATTTAAAAGTATGATTTGAGGCAAGGGTACAAAGTAGACTAGTCATCCTTGAGTTCATTTTTGAGGCCTGTATTAGCAAGATGAGCAGATAGGTAACTATCCCCCTTCAGCAAAATAAGAGAGAACAAAATTAAGGCTTATGGTTGGTCACAGTCAACAAAGGTAGAGCTAAGGTTGGCTTTCCATAACAACTCTGATAGAAAATGTAATGCGGTGATACTTTTATATTGTCTATAACAACCCTAAAAACAACAGAGAAAGGAAAGGTGAAGCACTTTGAAGTTCCCTGATTCTCTTGAGTATCTGATGCAGTTTGGTCTAGTAGTTAAGGCACCAGGCTAGAAAGCAAGAGGTTGTGAGGTCAAATCCCATTTTAGGCATGAAAGCCAGTTGGATGACCTTAGGCTAGTCATTCTCTCTCAATCCAACTAACCTCACAGTGTTGTTATTGTTTTGGGGGAAAATGAGAAGGAAGGTGAGTTGGAGATAATCACCACCTTGAAGGTGGGATAGATAGATAGAGAGAGACAGCGACAGAGATAGGGACAGATGGGACACACACAAATAAACTAAAATAAATTTTGAAATATAGTATTCCTCATCTAAATTCACAATCTGGTGGTATGATGTGACGGAAGCTTTGTTCAGATGAAGCACTCCTTTGAAGTTTTGCCCTACTCTGGTTCTTTGCCTCCTCCTTATCTGTATTGTCTTTCTTTGAATCTCTTCCAAATTATCTAGATTTGTGAGCTACATACAGAACTTAAATTGAGGTCTGGCTGAATATAATAGAGATGTCTGATGTGTAAGCATATCTGTGTTCTTTGTAGAATAGTGTCTTAGCCACAGATCTATTCTGTTTGCATTTGCTTTTTAGAGGCTACAGTACTCAACCTCTGAAAAAAAAAAGGTGGTTTATACATCTGACTGAGTGCTATACATAACTCTCTTCTACTTGACAAATGGAGCTATATACCCATTTGGAAGGCAAATGGTCGTGTAATGCTGTTATGTCAGCATCCATTCCAACGCCCCCAATGCTTAAAAATAAATGTGCCTGCACAATTGGTCCATTTAAAAAAATAAAAATAAAGTACAGAAAGCAAAGCAATTGGAGGTCACGATACAACTATCTTGGGACATGGAAGGAGTTTTTTGCAAGCTATAATAAGCAACTTTCAATATTACTGCCAATGAAAATTCTGATGATGTACAAGAAGGGCAGTCAAATGAGAAAAACTTGCCGCTTCTGATTTTTGTGTTCCAGGGGAACATTTATCACTGCCTTTTGGTTTATAAACTTGAGACAAGACTAAATAAGAATGTATACTTGCTAAGTCTAGTCAATAAAGATATTGATTGTGAGGCCAGGAAATGATGGGAGATGCTTCTTGATAAACTGTTACTGTGCTGACATTCCCAGAGAAAGCTGTAGATCTGATGTTTGCAGAGGGGAGGGAAGTTGAAGGAACACACACACACACACACACACACACACACACACACACACACAGCAACAAAGTTGATTAGGGGACTGAAGGCTAAAACATATGAAGAACAGGTGCAGGAGCTGGATATGTCTAGTTTAATGAAAAGAAGGACCAGGGGAGACATGATAGCAGTCTTCCGATATCTCAGGGGCTGCCATAAAGAAGAGGGAGTCAAACTATTCTCCAGGGCACCTGAGGGTAGAACAAGAAACAATGGGTGTAAACTAATCAAGGAGAGAAGCAACTTAGAACTGAGGAGGAATTTCCTGACAGTTAGAACAATTAATCAGTAGAACAGCTTGCCTCCAGAAGTTATGAATGCTCCAACACTGGAAGTTTTAAAGATGATATTGGACAACCATTTGTCTGAAGTCGTGTAGGGTTTCCTGTCAGAGGTGGGTTGCTGCCGGTTTGGCGTGGCTCAGCTGGACCGGTAGTGGCCCGAAGTAGCTGAGAATGAACAGGTATGGCAGATCTTTTGGCTTGCCCACCTGCCAGAGCTCTATACCTGTTCTTATGGCACAAGGCAAATTGCGCACATGAGCACAGTGTGTGGCACCTGCCCAAGCCCTGACAATCAGCTGGTTGTTGTAAGGGCTGTGGATTGTGAATACATGCAAGCATGAGTCAGGTGCATGTGCGAACAGAATGTGCACAATCAGCAAACTGGTAGTGAAGGTAAGTGTAACCAACCACTGTTTCCTGCCTAAGCAGGGGGTTGGACTAGAAGACCTCCAAGATCCCTTCCAACTCTGTTATTCTATTCTATATACAAATGAAATTATGAGATAATATTTTCACAGCTCCTGTTCAAGAGTCCCTTTAAGGGGAGGAGACTTAACTTCATCCCTCTCTGCCCTTCGACTCAACCTAGAGATCATCCAGACAGAGAACCAATTAGTTTGCTGCTGTGTGAAATTTTTTAGATATGTGTTAGATTTTTAAGGGCTGAAAATGAAATTATACATATACATACGGAGTATCCCAACACTCCTGGTCAACTGATACATTTTAAAAGCAGATCTTTTCTCCTCCTAGGTAAGGCACAATGTTAACTGGACTTCATTCCTGCATTGTGCATTGTGCATTGGAATTTTTGCTGAGAGAAAAACATGCTTCCATTTTCTTTTACATACTAGCTGCGAATCGTAAGATATGGATTGATCAGACATTAAAACATCCGCTCGCAATTAAAACTTTGCTCACCCTCCACAAAACACTTTAATTTTCCTAAGAATGCTTTGGGGACCCAAGAACATTCTGATCAATAAAATTGACCATAATAATACTTTGTTTTGCAGCAAGCATGTTTTGATTAGTTCTTCAATGAAAAAAAATCTGAAACAAGCAAGTATATAAATAATGGAACTGGGCGGCATTTGGGATCTTCAGAAGATGTCTTGGAACAGGTCAGGACACAACGTAGCACCGGTCAGCTATGTTCATGCTCTAAAACGTCTTTTGGAGTTCATAACCAAAGTACATCATGCTCCTAATAAATAAAAGCATGGAGAACATTGGGAGGGTGGGGGAGCAAGGAGATATTGGTGAGCCCAGCAGGGTCAGAAGGAGTTACATGTCCTACATCAACCTAATAGGAAAATAGGAAGCTGCACAATATTGAGACAGGCTATTGGTCCAACTTGGTATCTGTTTTCTTTTGTATCTTGAGAGACTGAGAATTAAACTTAACTCACTGCAGTGATAGGCACTGTCACTGAGTTACATCCCCTCCTTATGAGGAGAATCAGTGGGATATTAAGAACCAATCTTATTCCAAATGAATGTTCAGGTACTCCTGATTCCTTGGAAGGTATCACAGCCGCATCACAAATTCAGAGCAATAAACAAATCCTGAGCATCTGTGATCAATTCAGGGACAACTTGCGAATGCAAATTGAGGAGAATCTGAGCCAAATACAAGGACTCTTTTATCAGTTACATAACTCCAGTGTTTTATTACTCAGTTTGGATCGGGTTTTTCTCCTCTGGCATGAGATTGTTCTTGGTAGATTTAGCTATGGAATTAATTCAGTAGGATGCCTAAAAATGAGTGTATTGGAAACTGCAAACTTTCTCTTTTGTCACCTTATTCTACACCTAAGAATAAATTACAAACTGGAGAAATCGTATACTACATGTGCTCATTCATTAGATTAAGGATGCCGATTTACTGGATACTTTGCTTTAGATAGGGTCCAAATCAGACCATTTAGAGCAAGGCTGTCAAACTCGCAGCCCATGGGCTGGATGCGTCATCTGCTCCCCCCCCCCCCGATTCAGCGAAGGGGGAAAAACTCCCGATACATCACATGTTTGCTGTGACATTGCAAGTTTGACACCCCTAATTTAGAGGTTCCAAATGGAGGGAGGAAGTATTTCTGATTTTAGCCTAGTGAAATAATCCAAACTAGAAGCACAACAGAAAGACTTATCCTCCTTTATTGTAAAGTAACAATAACAGAATCTTGCAAGTGTGAAAGTACTCCCCCCCCCTTTTTACAGCCTAAGAAACTAGGGAGGGTCATTTCTAAATTATTTCCCATGCCCCCCGTTCCTTTTCTGGGCTAAAATGCCTCTTGACCATTCCTCTGACTGTGATTCTTCTCTCTGTCTCCCAAGAGCAGTTCAAAAAACCATTACATTCAACAACATCAATTCTACATTTCCAGGCATCGTGTCTTCTTCTTAGTTGAAGCTGTGTAAAAGAATAAACAAATATGTTTGAAAATTATCCCCTCTGGCAATTTCATTGTTTAACCTCTTTTGATACGTATAAACAATAATTATTGGTGTATATGTTCAATACCGATGGGGCTTTATCAGTGGTGGAATTCAATTTTTTTTACTACCAGTTCTGTGGGCTTGGCTTTGTGGGCATGACAGAGGAAGGTTACTGCAAAATCACCATTCCCTCCCCACAACACTCACCTGCTTTCCAGCTCCATTCTTCTGTTCAGGGCAGGCTGGGAGGCAGCAGGGGCGGGGCCAGCCTGTTTGCCAGTTCTCTGAACTACTCAAAATTTCTGTTACCGGTTCTCCAGAACCTGTCACAACTTGCTGAATACCACCTCTGGACTTTATTTGTTTCTGGGCAATACTGAACAATTTTACAGTCTTTCTGTTGTGCTGAAGGTTTCTATTATTGCCAGGTGCTGGGACCTGCTTTGAGGTAAGAAGGCGCTAAGCTTCTTTGTGCATTACATTTTGTGTAAAAGTATATTCCAAATTTGAACAGGTTTTTTTTTTTGGCCAGTTTCATGAACAGCATTCCAGAGGGGGTGACCATATTGATTGTGAACTACTCACAAATCAATACGTATATTAGAGAACGAGCTTTTATGATCTCCCAGTAGCTCATTAACTCTCCCTCTCTCTTTTACACATTTCATTTACATGGACCAGAGGACTTACTAAAAACAAATACATAGCAAGATGCCATATTTTTTCTGCAAAACCCATGCAAACCGTTTTCCTTAAATCCATCCCACTTCCCTCCCAAATTTTCCTCTTTTGCAAGTTTGCTTTATTAGATTGTAAGCCATATCTTTTTAATTAGCAATCGTGGGTGGCAAATTTTAGAGGGGGGGGGGAGAGGCTGAGAAACAAATCTGCCACAAAAATGGCACAATCTGCCAAAATAGACCCCCCAGCTCAGCTCTACCAGCAGGAACAACACGTTTCCTATTAAAAATGCACACAAAGAAATGTAAATTGGGGGAAAACAGGGAGGCAGTTTATAGGACAGTGTAGTGCTCCAGTGCAATGCTATGGAAGTACCAATCCTATTAATGCCTTCGGTAGTATCTATCGGATCCATGTTTTGTCCAATTTTACTTTTTTCTTTTAATTAAATGAATGAAACAAGCAAGCATACTTCTGAATCCCAGTCTTAAATTTATGTATAATTTCAACAATGTCACCGGCTAACAGAATCCCTAAGCATTCTTTTAAAAAGGCAGTAGTTGGGTGTGTGTGTATGGATGCAGGCCAACATTTTGCCTGGAAATGGGACCTTTTTGTCCAGGAAAAAAAGATTAACCAAGATTATAAGGAACATTTTAGAAGTTAGGTGATAGGAAGGATGGGAACTAGAGATATCGGCAAGGGGGTGAAACTAAGCAAAATGGTTGATGAAGTACTACCTCTGACAGTTTCTGGAAAGCTGGTAGCAGAAATTTTGAGTAGTTCAGATCTTCCATTTTTAATAGGAAACGTGTTGTTCCTGCTGGTAGTGCTGAGCTGGGGGTCTATTTTGGCATGAGATCGTTCTTGGTAGATGTAGCCATGGAATTAATTCAGTAGGATGCCTAAAAATGAGTGTACTGGAAACTGCAAATTTTCTCTTCTGTCACCTTATCCTATACCAGTGATGTCGAACCTATGGTACGCGTGCCA
The DNA here is from genome assembly GCA_039707465.1 of Rhabdophis nuchalis. Classification (NCBI taxonomy): domain Eukaryota; kingdom Metazoa; phylum Chordata; class Lepidosauria; order Squamata; family Natricidae; genus Rhabdophis; species Rhabdophis nuchalis. The sequence continues at coordinate 40,547,923 of CM077643.1, read as the reverse complement.
CCGGTGGCACGCGGAGCCATTTGGCAGGGCACCCGAGGCATTGCCCTGTCAGCTTATTTAGCCATTTTTAAAGACATTTTTCGCCCTCCCCAGGCTTTATAGGAGCTTCTGGTTTGCTCGTAGCATCGTTTTTAGTCGTCCAGAGGCTTCAGGGAAGGTCCTGAAACCTCCGGAGGGCCTCCGGTGGGGGGGGGGGCAGGGGAGCTGTTTATGCCCTCAACAGGCTCCTATAAAGCCTCTGGAGCCTGGGGAGGGTGAAAAAAGCATGTAAAAAATGGGGGGAGCACCTGTCATGCACGCATGCACACTAGGGAGGGTATATTGCATTATGGGTGTGGCACACTGGTGCACGACCACCCCCCCCGCGCTCCCCTCTTATGGCACGCAAGCGTAAAAAGGTTCGCCATCGCTGTCCTATACCTAACAATAAATTACAAACTGGAGAAATCATATACTATATGTGCTCATTCATTAGATTAAGGATGCTGATTTACTGAATACTTTGCTTTAGATAGGGTCCAAATCAGACCATTTAGAGCAGGGCTGTCAAACCCGCAGCCTGTGGGCTAGATGTGTCACCTGCTGGCCCCACCCCCACCCGGTTCAGCGAAGGGGGGGGAAGTCCTGACACGTCACATGATGCTGCAGTGATGCTGCAAGATTGACACCCCTCCATTTGAAACAGGCTGGCCCTGCCCCTGCTGCCTCCCAGCTGATCTCCTTTTGTTGTCCTGAACTGGAGAACGGAGCTGGAAAGCAGGTTAGTGGGGTGGGGAGGGAATGGGGATTTTGCACTATCCTTCCCCTGCCATGCCCACAGAACCGGTAGTAAACCCCACCACTGGCCCCAAGCCATGTCCTTTCTGATTATTTGTATAAAAGGGGTGGAGCTTTGGCATAACATTTCCATCTGGCACTTTGCCAATTTTGACTGAGCTGTGCGTATTGATGTTAGGGGAGGAGTGAAACCTCACGCATTCTGACTGAATGTGATGGTTGTCAGGCAAATTCAGTCAGAAGAACTCTGTGAATAGGCCAAAGCAGTTTCTTTATTGCTGACAACCTATTTGCAAGAATCTTGCCAGACTGACTGAACCAGCAGATAAGGGGTTCAGTAATGTAGCCTATGTTTCTTCCTCTCCTGGAGTAGCTCCACAGGGCCACACCTTTTGAGCCTCTCCTGTCTTTTGGCTGGTGATTCCACTACATTATTAAATAGATGTTCTATCATGGACATGCCCATCATGCAGGCATTTTGCGAGAGCTCTTTAATATAAACTATTTGAAAAATGCCCACCAGCTGAAAAGGTGTTGATATATCTGTGTGTGCATGTGTTTGTATGGGGGTTATGTACTCACCAGTGGTGGGCTGCTGCTGATTTAACATCCGGTTTGGCGAGCGTGCTCTTTGCGTGCATGCGCAGCACTGAAAATGGAACATTTAGAAGCTCAGCTGCTTACCTTCCACATCAGCGGTAGGTAAGACAGTGAGAGGGGGAAGTCAGCTGTGCTGCATGATTGAGAAGAGCTAGAAAACAGGAAACAAAGGACAGGATAGGGCAGGGGTGTCTGGGCAGGGCCAGCTGATCATCAGCACTACCAGTTTGCCTGAACCACTCCGAACTGGCTGAATATCACCTCTGGCACACACATACATGAGAACCCTTGATTATTTGGGTTATCCTTTCATATATATTTGCAAATGCAGAAGGACTGGCAGTGATTGTGCAAGGAGACTTACTCAAGCAAATTCTGGCTTTCCCTTCAAGGTTTCCCATTGACTTTCTCCCTGCAAGCATCCAAGAAAGCGAGTTCCAAGTCCAAACCCACCTCCATGCTCCTACTGCCAGCTGTGATCACATGTTTCCCCATTGACTTTGTTCCTGCAAGTTTCCATATTAACTTCTGGGAAGGGGTCAGGGAATACTGTAGGTGAGGATCACGTGGTCGCAGGAGTATGGTGGCAATATTGTCATGGCAGGAGCTTTCAATTTATGATGAATTGTGTTACCCAGTCAAGGGTTACAGTCATGAGAATTTTAGTAGTACACCTGTGACCTGTTGGGCCATCATTTCAGAGACATTTCCTTACCTAGGCAGAGAAACAGAATGACCAAAAGTGAGCAAAAAAGCACTGGAAGCAGGAGCAACTTCCAACTTTTGGGCAGCTTCCCCATTGAGTTTCTTTATGAGAATCTAGCAAGGTGCATTGGAAATCTTCCCTTCTCTTCCCAGCAGGCAGATAAATGGGTGCTGCTGGGAGAGGGGGGGGGGGGAGGATCAAGGGATTGTAAGACTGGCTTGGAAACTGTCACAGAATATTGAAAAAAGAACATCACATGACTCAGCAGCAACTCAGTAGCAGCCTTTAGATCTGAAGCAGCCACAACTTTCCTAAATTTTATTCCCTTGGGAGTCAAGATTCTGGACACATTCTGTAAGTCAGGTGCCTCAAGGCAATCCCACATAACACCTCTCCTGCGCGAGCTGCACTGGCTACCTGTGGCCTTTTGGGTGCGCTTCAAGGTGCTGATGACCATCTTTAAAGCGCTCCATGACTCGGGGCCTAGCTACATACGAGACCACCTCCTGCCCCATACATCCCTTCGACCGATCTGCTCTCACAGAGAGGGCCTTCTCCGGGTACCGTCGGCCAGGCAATGCCGGTTGGTGACGCCCAGGGGAAGAGCCTTCTCTGTGGTGGGCCCAGCCCTCTGGAACGACCTGCCCCCCGATCTACTCGGACCTCCGCCTTTTCCGCCAGCGCCTCAAAACGCACTTATTCCAACAAGCCGGCCTAGCATAACCCCCCATTTCTGACTTTTATTCGTATAACATTTTAATTTATAGGGTTTTATAAGTGTTTTAGCACAGGATATAATTTAATAGTTTTTAATAATGTATTTTTGTAATTATGTATGGTTTTTTAATATTGCCTGTGCGCCGCCCTGGGTCCTTTTTAGGAGAAGGTGCGGGGTATAAATTTGATAAATAAATAAATAAATAAATAAATAATTTGAGGTACCTTGGTTAATCCCCCTTTCCCCCCCAATAATGTATTGTTTTGCCCAGTTAAGATAATGACAATGAGAGTTTTAGTAGTATATAGATACTGTATATAGATTAAAAAAAGCCTATGAAGAGAAGTATTACTATTCTCCAAGGCACCTGGGGGCAGGACAAGAAGCAATGGGTGGAAACTGATCAAGGAGAGAAGCAACTTAGAACTAAGGAGAAATTTCCTGACAGTTAGAACAATTAACCTCTGGAACAACTTGCCTCCAGAAGTTGTGAATGCCCCAACCCTGGAAGTCTTTAAAAAGATGTTAGATAGCCATTTGTCTGAAATGGTATAAGGTCCCTTCCAACTCTGCTATTGTATTGTATTGTATTAAGTAGCATATGAATGATTATTCTGTCTTAATATTACATCATTTATTTATGCATATACATATATACACACTAATTTTATTATTTTATTTTATTTATTACATTTCTATACCTCCCATCTCACCTAAGTGATGAATTGACAGCATATTGAATATACCAAATACATAGAAAACAGGGGGTCTTGCCAGGATGAAAAAAGCTTACGAACAATTAAAGCAACTAAGACAGTTAAACACAGGAGCCCATTTAATTTGCATTTTCTAACTAGCAGCAGTTTACTGCACATGGAGAAAAAGCCACAGTGTTTTATTCTCAGATCTGGGCTACAACATTAAATAGTCACACAGAGATCCGGAAACTGACCTCTGATGCTCACTTGGCATTTTGTAGCTCATATGTGGCAGCTTTCTTTTGGACAGCAAGAAATTGAGAGATGTAGAACATGTATGCAGGAATGAAAGGCTGGCTGGAAAGAAGCCAAACAGGGATGCTGAAAGCAAGATGCAGCAGTGAAAATCCTCTTTTTTTTGGTTGCAGCTGTATGACTTACAGCAGAGAATTTGTGCAATTGCCCCTGCATCTACAATAGTTTGGAGGATGGTTCTTTATGTCTGCTTTCAAGTTTAATTGGGAAAAACTTCTTCACAGCAAAGTGGGTGCACAAAAGCAGAACCCATCGGCGACTCATTAAAGATACTGCATTTCAGACACATTGGGAATGTTGCCAAGTTGCTTCTCAGGCCAAAAGACTGCCTGCCTGTCTGCTTTTCCATTTCTGTGGCTAAAGAAAACCCACAAGCATTTCATATTCCTCCCCCCCCCCCAATAAAAAAAATGTCCTGTCCTACAGGGGCCAGCTGTTCCAGTGGTCGTGGTAGATGAAGTCAGCCTTCATTCAATACATCCTTTCGTCTGATCCGTCCCACAGAGAGGGTCTTTTCTGGGTGCTGTCAGCTGGGCAATGCCGGTTGGCAACACCCAGGGGAAGGGCCTTCTCTGTGGCGGGCCCGGCCCTCTGAAACAACCCACCCCCGACCTTCGCACTACCTCGGACCTCCGCCTCTTCCGCCAATGTCTTAAGATGCATTTATTCCAACAAGCCAGTCTAGCATAGCCCCCCGTTTCTGACTTTTTATACATAAATTGCAATTTGGTAGGGTTTTAAATGGGTTTTAGCAGGGTTTAACAATTTAATATGTTTTAATGATGTATATTGTTTTTATTGTGGTTTTAATAATGCCTGTGCGCCGCCCTGGGTCCTAACAAGGAGAAGGGCGGGGTATAAATTTGAATAAATAAATAAATAAAAATAAAAAATAAAAATGGACAGACAGCTATTGAGCCTTGCAAAATATGTATCACCGAGATAAGATATAATAGATCAGAGATGCCACCAGCATAATAGCACTTCAGTAAGAAGCAGCCTAAAAAAAATGGAGAGAGGAATAACCAAGGAGGCTGCGAAACATTTAATGGGCTGTAAGTGCATATGGCAAGGCAAGGCCTACCCTGCGGCATTTTTTCCTTCCCACGCAATTGTTATTCAATGGACCTAAATATAGCACAGTTTCTGCTGTGTTCTAAACCCCCCCAACAGTACTTAGCACCATAATTGCAGAAAGGTTAAGAAACCTTTAAGAGGCCACACGATTTGTATGGTTGGTGCTTGCAGAATGAATACGTGCCTAAAAGCCAGAAGATAGCACTACAATTTTGTTAAAGCAACCTATTTTTTCTCCCTTCTTGATTCTGCTTTATATTGCTTTTTCTTTTTTTTAGTGGTATGTGCATCTCTGTAGCTGATGAAAAAATGATGATTATTACTGTGCTGTTCATAGCTGCGCAGCCATATAGCGGTCGGTGGGAAACAGCCTTTAAAAACCATGAACTGCTTACGTGTCAATCTTTTCCTCTCCCGTTCTCAGTTCAATGAAAATAAATAAATAAATGAGACATTTTTTTGAGACAACTCTTACAAGTTTCAAAACACTCCCACTGGTGAGAGGTAACACAATAACTGAATAACCACAGAATAACAATTTAACGACAGAATAACAGAATTGGAGTTTGGAGAGCTTTGAGGTGGACCGGTTGCTTTTGAGACAATAACTTGGTCCTTAACACCAATAAGACCAAGGAGCTTATAGTGGACTACAGAAGAAATAGATCAGACATCCAGCCCTTGCTTATCAATGGAGACTGAGTGGAGCAAGTGGACAGCTTTAAGTTTCTGGGTGTTATCTTAAAAGAGGACCTGACCTGGGGCACTCACATTGCAGCCCTGGTCAAAAGGGCCCAGCAGATATTATACTACCTGAGACTTCTCGAGAAACAACAACTGAATGAAAAACTGCTGGTGACCTTCTACCGCTGCACCAGAGAGTATTCTAACTTACTGCACCTGTGCATGGTTTGCCCATTGCATAGTGACAGATAGGACAGCACTCCAGAGGGTTCAGGTCACTACCCAGAGGATCATTGGTTACAATCTCCCCTTTTTGGAAGAGCTTTATAGTATCCACTACTTTTAGAAAGTTCAAAACAATCCTAAAGATCCATCTCATCCTGGGCACCCTTTGGTTGAACGATTACCATCTGGCAGACGGTACAGGATAATAAAAACAAGGGCAAACAGGCTGAAAAACAGCATCTATCCAAGGGCAGTAACTATATTGAATTCCAAGGTATAGTGCAATATTAATGCAATATTGGGTTTTCAATTTCAATTATATAGCATGTGAAGGATGTGCCTTTGTATTTTTATTTTTATAGCTATAATGTACATTGAAGATGGCATTTAATTTCATTGTACGATCTACAATGACAATAAAATAAACTAATCTTCCACTTCAATACCCCCTGCTCAAGCAGGAGACCCTGTATCATTCTGGACAAATGGTTGTCCAATCTCTTCTTAAACACCTCCAGTGCTGAAGCACCCACAATTTCTGAAGGTGAGTCTTTCCACTGATTAATTGTTCTCACTGTCAGGAAATTTCTCCTTAGTTCTAGGTTATATCTCTCCTTGATTAGTTTCCATCCATTACTTCTTGTCCTGTCCTCAGGTGCTTTGGAGAACAGGTAAATTGTCTCTTCACTGTGACGCCACCTCCAATGTTGGAAGACTGCTTTCGTGTTATCCCTAGTCCCTCTCTTGGTTAGACTAAACATTTTTAGTTTCCGTAGTTGTTCATCATATGTTTTAGCTTCCCGTCTCCTAATCATTTTTGCTCTTCTTCTCTGCACTCTTTCCAGAGTCTCACCATCTTATTTTATATCGTGGTGACCGAAACTGGACCAAAAGGGAGGTCTTATCAAACAGTATAAAGCTGTACTAAAACTAAACATGATCCCTCTGTTGATGCAGCCTAGGATAGTGTTGGATTTTTTTTGCCATCTGGAGCACATTTCTGGTCCACTAGCACTCCTAGATCCTTCTCACAGTTACTACTGTTGAGCCAGGTACCACCTATTCCAGGGGTGTCAAATTTAAGGCCTGGGGACTTGTGGCCCTTCTGAGCCCTGTTTTCACTGGTGGAGGATTGCAGGACACTGGAACAGCTGAAAACAGAGTTTGGGAACCTATTTTCACTGGGAGAGCACTTGGGCCACCACTGGTATCCCCAACATGAGTGACATTGAGCTGGCCATGATCATCCTGGCCATGCCCACCCTGATCTCTGGAGGTCAAACACAACTCTGATGCGGCCCTCAATGAAATTGAGTTTGACCTCTGACCTATTCTATACCTGTCCGCTTGGTTTTTCTTGCCTAAGTATAAGACCTTACTTTTTTGTTAATACTTTTTTTTAAAAAAAGAGAGGCACTAAAATATCTTAAGAACAGAACAGCACCCCAAATGGTTTTGAGAAAGATCAAAATTCACTAAGATTTTGTACTATTTACTTTAAATTGAAATAAAATTAAACTGTTTTCCAGTCGTATGTATGTATGTATGTATGTATGTATGTATGTATGTATGTATGTATGTATGTATGTATGCATGCATGCATGCATGCATGCATGCATGTATCTATGCATGCATGTATGTATGTAATTTTCTCTCTCTTTGACAATGGTGATTTTGGAACGGGTATGGAAACTCTCTGGGGATGTGCCTAAAGGTTTAGGGTGTACATCTCTGCTACAACTGCGCACATAGTAAAAGGAATTAAAGGCAATTCCTATTTATATCTATCTGATCTGGCATATTTTTCTACAATTTTTTAAAAAAAAATCTCAATTAAAAATGCTCAATGCTCTGAAAAACTGGTCGTTTATAATCTCATATGCACTAGATTAAATATTATAACACTGGGTATTTTAGTTTCTGTTCCCTTCCTAATAAAACTGAAGATTGTATTATTATTTTTTACCTTTCAGTTTGCACACCGAGTTAAAGATGGCTCTAAGACTGATTGATGGATGT